>OY755078.1:8987850-10187850 GCA_963576755.1 Noctua janthina | reverse complement strand
TAAGAAATTAAATTATTAACAATCCTACTAATATTATAAATGCGAAAGTTTGTGAGGATGGATGGATGTTTGTTACTTTTTCACGCAAGGGCGGAATCCCACACCGACGCAAAAACGGTTACCACGTATTCAGTACATCATTACTAGTGTGATATGATAGGTCTCTAGTTCAAACCCAAGACACGCATCTCTGAATTTTCGGATTCATGTGCGTTTTGTATAATTATCACTTGCTTCGGTAAAGGAAAATATCGTGAGAAAACCAGCTTGCCTGAGAGATATTTCTCGACGGCACGTAAAGCCCAGTTAGGACGGCATAAAAACTCTGTCACCAGGTTAGGCACTAACCACACTCTAAAGAAAGAAGAAGTACATCATTCCGAATCCCCACACGTAGTAAATTTTAGAATAAAATCAGCTGATTGATAAATTTTGACCGTTATTTCAGAATTATGTACTGAACATGTGATATCCGTTTAAGCTTCGATCCTTCGATCTCTTCCACCCTGTATTTGTGATAGAACGGTACATGACTGCCTCTCATTCAATGGTCTACGTTGTGGCTCTTTGATCTCTGGGTCATACATATGTTACTACATTTTTAGTAACCAAATTCTCAGTAGCACCCCGTCGCGGTATCAGACTTTGTGGTGGGTAAGCAGTACTGCGTGTCCCCAGGTCTTGGTTATCCGTGTGCCCTTCGTTCACATCCTTTTGCATTCATAATATTATTAAGAATAATATGAAGTTAACAAGAATTTGTGTGGTAAACTATAACTAAAAAACCCGACTACTGAAAAATCATGTTCTAATTAAAATCACGGTTTACAAGGTAAAATCGACTCCTCCTATTGTTGAAGTCGATTAAAATGTAGCCTATGTTGCCCGGGCCGTAATAACGAATCATTAACAACACCTTATTCATCAAAATCGGATAAATGGTTTAGGCTACGGAGGAACATACGTAAATACAAACATACATACATAGACTGCTAAAATCATAACTCTTTTTTAACTTTCGGTTTCGCTGTAGTTGGGTAAAAACAAGTGATTCCGATTAAATCAACAAAATTAAACCGTGTCGTACTCCCTTTACTGACCACTGGCTTAATGTAATATCTCTTAAATATAAAATAGTAGTAACAAAATGTACTTACAGTCGTAATACAGGTTGCCGACGGAGGATGTCAGCTTGGGTGTGCCTTGTCCGGATAGAGATGCCATTCTTTCTCCCTGTACATAACACATAACTGTATTAGTACATAGAAATATATAATAGCTATACATTAGTGAGGAACCACCACCCAGGCATAAGATAAAGACAGATAGGATTCTTTATTTTCCTTAAGTTAAAATATGTTATGGTAGGTTATTAAATAAGTTTACAGATCCTGACTAGAAATCTTTATCCGTACTGTTTTATTCATTTAAATATTTTTCGACTGGCCACCGTATTAAGTAGATGTTGGCAACATTTATGACATTATTTATTTTATATTATGCTTAATACAGCTTACTTTTTCTGGAAAAACTATTTTTATCGCGTTACCATCTCAAATTAGGTAGTTGGTTAAATGGCGTTAATTCTTGATTACGGTAGTATTTAACGGTATATCTGTTGCTCGGAAACCACTAGGACTGCAAATTGATAAATCTAGGGACTTAGGAGAGCTTGGGCCTCCTGTTAAGAAAGATGCCGACGGCAGAGATTATCTCAGTAGCATACTGTTACAAGCAGACAAGAGGACGCTGCGGCCTGTCCTCGTCAGGGTAGCCTTTTACGTTACTCACGGTTGAAATGGAGTTTTGTTTGTTTTGTGAGCCGTCGGATGCTATAGCCAAGTACCAAATACTATTATTACGTTTTAATAATTAATATAGATAATTATAGAAGGAAAGCTTTGTTAAAAGCAAGTATCAGAGTTCAATTTAAAAGTTCCACCTTGTTAAAATCATAAATCGCTTTTATAATATTGCTAAATTATTAACAAAAACTCCTACTACGAGAAAAAAAACAATAAATAATGAATTCATTCACAAAGAAAACCAAATACAAGTTAGAATGAGTCTAAGTACTAGGTTAGAATCAAGCTACCAAAAAAAAGTCTGTATAGGAAGGGGTTTAATAGAAATAGGATAGTAAAATAAAAACTAAGTATGTTTTAAGCACAAATAAAAAAATCAGGAACACCATGCAACGCCATATGAAAGGATTAAATCAAAATTAAAACATGCTTCCATTTTTCACAGTCGGGTAAAAAGAGTCATCATGCATCATGAACAAAGGGCGTGTCAAAATCCAAGATGGCGGATTAAAAAGATGGAAATTGAACGAACCAACTGTATATGCTCTGCTATTTGCTTGCAGTAGGAAAAAAAGCCGTCCAAACTCAGCTTTGACATTACTCTAACTTCTAGAAAAGTCTGTGAACAGAGAGAAAGAAATACGTTAATGATTCTGACACTATGAGTACAATGTTGCCAGAGTTAAATAATAAAAAGTTAATAGTAGTTATTTTTCTGATTATTTTACCGACTTCGTCAGTTTTTTACATTTATTACAATATAAAAAAAGCGAAGAGAAATGTAATGACAGAATCTAAAAAAATAAAATGAGAACAAAACATACTAAAACTACTCTAACGAACAATTAAGAAACAATGTTCAAGTTTTGTCTAACAAAGACAACATACCTTGTTCACAGCTCTCACAAAAACTACTTATAAGATATATTTTTAGTCGAAAAACAGATAACTATATGCCTCAAACAGAATATGTATTTAATGAAATACAAAGCGCGATATACTGAGTTAGAATTTCTCATAAATGAAAGATAAATTTTTAATACTGGTACAATTTCAGCTTGGAAGCTGAAAACGGGTGCTGCACCAAGAGTTTCAGGCAGACTGAAATCCGGGCTCTTTTAGCGAAGGCTGAAAGCTTCAGGGGTTCGCGCAGGCGCCGTATAAAGGTCGTAGGGGATGACATTTGGGCCAGCAGGGGAAGGGGGGTGAGGGCTGGTCAATATTGGAGAATCAGGTCATTGGATGTGGGCGTGGGCTCCCTTTGTTCTATGAAATGGTAGTTTTGGGAATCCTTGATGTATTGTATTATTTTGGCTATTTTCGGGGAGGAGAGATGGAGAAAATGATTTGAATTATCGTTTGAGACAAAAGCTGTCTTGAAACTGACAAAAAATGTACGAATGATTTTGTATTGTTCCAAACCGGTCCAATGCAACACAATTATAAGTAAGAATAATCATTAGATTCAATGAAGAATAATACGTCTAAGTAACGTTGCCTTACTAACGCCCTGTTTTTGGAATGTAAATCAACACAAAAAACAGCAAATTGCTTTAATTAGCGCGACCCCATTGCAATATTCACATTACCTTGCTATTGCATATATTTTTTTTAATTATATTTCAAAATTAACTACCAAGATTGGTTAACCCAATCTCAACATAATGCGAAAGTAAGTTTGTTTATTTGTTTGTTACCTTTTCACGCCTAAACCACTGAACCAATCATCGTGAAATTTTGCATGTATGTTGTCAGGTGTACAGAAGCGGACATAAGCTACCTGTCATTCAGAAAAAAAGTACTGTTCCCGAGGAAAACATTAATAACGTTCTTATGATAATAGATGGCAAGGAATTACATTATAACAAGCAGAGTACAACCCGAATTGATTGTCAAATTCTAAATGAACGTGAGCGAAGCCGCGGGTAAAACCTAGTTTTAACAATAATTTTAAAATCACAAAAAACATTTAATGTTTGAAAACTGAGTTTAAAAATAAATGCATAGAAGTCGTAGCTCGTAGCTCCGACCGCTACGCCGTAGCACTTCGTAGCGATTCGTAGCAAAATCAATAAGCGTTCCGTTATGGAGGTAGCAAGCTTACATTGGGATTTATTGCGAAGCAAACTTTGTCATTATTGACGGCATTCGTGACTGTGTAGCTTGTCGATGGAAAAAATATGTTTTACTAGCATTTGCCCGCGGCCTCGCTCGCGTTAATTTAGAATTTGTCAATTAAACTCTTAACAAATTACTAATGTTTCTGACACGTGGCGACATCTATTATAATAAGAACGTTATTGTTGTTTTCCTAAGGAACAGTACCTTTTTTCGGGATGAAAGGTACCCTATGTCCGTTTCTATACAACTGACAACGTATATGCAAAATTTCAGGATGATCGGTTCAGCGGTTTAGGCGTGAAAAGGTAACAAACAAACAAACTTACTTTCGCATTTATAATATTAAGTTAGGAAGTTAGGATAGAAGGTTAGGATGCATTTTTCGGTAGGGAAATTTCAGTAGTAGTCCGTCTTTTTTTTTTTTTTTTCCGGATGGGAAATCATCAAATGACCCTCCCCCCCCCCCACTCTGGGCGGAGCGGAAGGGAGTGTCAGACTTGTACTGACTAAAACCCATCCATGTTCCTTCTTTGCCCTTTGTGTTCCAGGGCCACGGTATCTCTTTCGAACAGTCCCGCTGCCCTGGCAGGCATCGGCCCATGCGGACCCCTACTTATTTGCTGACATCTCTTTGAGGCGCACGTGGAACACGAACGCGCCGTCGAGTAGTCTGTCTTAATGAATGCTTGATGACAATAAGCTCGCCAACTATTACATGGGACTTGAAGTCTTGAACATGACTAGCGAAAAGTGGGTGTACACCTCTACCGGGGTCTATTCAATAAAACCAACAAGCGACAATTTTGAAAGTTTATATTTATTTTTAGACAATACCATTTCCAGTTATATCTCTGCCTGTACCCCTTTGGGTTATATAGGCGTGATGTAACGTAACAAGAGCAACAATTTAACTAACTTGTAAAGGCGTAGGCGATTACTCGCAAACTGTAGGCGTGTAACCTCTGCGTGGGATAAAATGTCGTGACCTTATGACCTTTGTTTGTGGAGGAATACTATATTGACAGAATAAGACATGCTGTAAGAGACATTGAACGCGCCGTTGAATTTCCAATGTTAGACACAGCGCCGAAAGTTGATAATCCAATGTCGGGGACATTGGATTATCAACTTTCGTCATTTAAAATTTCCACCGTCTGCATGTGACGTAGGCGGTAATGTAATAGAACTCGTTTAAACAGCCGCACGAGTCGAGCAAAGGTCAAGCTACGGTTGCCCCGGTTGGCCCGCGGATGGACTTGTGCCTAGCCTTTTCACTACTATGTTGGGCCAACTGTTACTGCTGACTGATACAATACCCCTTGGTAAGACTGGGTGATACGATATCCCTTCGTAAAACTGGGTGATACGAAAACCCTTGGTTAGACTGGGGATACGATATCCCTTGGTAAGACTGGATGGAGATTTTCTGGGTACTCATAACGACAGTGAAAGATTTACCAATGACAGCTTTGAACAATGGAGGTATCTGTCCTCTGAACGACCTCGACGAACGTTGCTTACCCTCGAATCACCTTTGTGGCTGCTACTTAACCCTCCCCTCAGCTTGTAGTAAACCCCGTATTTGTTTAATACGATGTACATTTTGGCGAAAAACCTTATTGGCAGTACAAGATCTGTCACATCTCCAGTGTGGGCGTCGAATTACTTTTACTTGGGAGTAAATAATGTCTGTGGGTGGAATATAATGCATGACGTAAACGGAACATAAAAGGGTAGTGGTTAAATGCCAGCAGACTGCGATCGGCCTGTGGATGGGTTACCACCCTATACTTAGCGACACTTCTTTGTGGCGCAGAAATCACGTGCCTTAGATCACGGCTGTCATGTATATCATTGTTACTAGTAGTCGGGAACCCGAAATCTGGAAACCAGTCTTGCCAAGACGTGTCGTTTTATCCTGTAACTGGGTTTGTAGATCAGATAGGTCGTTCCATGTAACATCATCATGTGTCCAGGCTTTTTTTAAATTATATACAGGCTCTTGACCTCAATATTATCGTGAGGACAGAGATGAGGTCGACGATAGAACGAGCTAACCCAAAAGAAGACTATTACCTCGCGACGGGATCATTTGGACTTGGGAACACCGGCGCAGGCAGGGAGTTCCACTCCTTGGCAGTGCGCATAATAAAAGATGCAGCAAAGCGCTTCGTGCGAATGTGGATTAGTGATAAGGTACGGGGAATGAGACGCTGTACGTCCATACACCCGATGGAAAAAGGGAGAACGTGGAATGAGCTCATGGAGCTCAGTTAGACTGGAAGATGATCAGTCATCCAAAAAACCGAGCTTGGCAAGTATGTTCTAATCTTGATCGGTAAACCCTCTTGGTTTTACTTAGCCACTAACCTCTGCTGTTACCTAAGAAACCGTATTAGTTTAACACAATATTTTAGGGGGAAAAAATCTGCAATAACTCACAAAGTGTGGATGTAGCATAAACGCGAGCGTGGGTGTGAACGTCGTAAACCGTGACCTTTGTCTGTAGGAGGAATGTAATGTGTGACGTAGGCGTATCTTAATTCTACATTGGTGATGGTTAAACAACTCTGAGTAACGTAAAATATCGTCATGTTTGGTTTTATTATATTTTGAAAATTGCTTACCGCATATAATTGTGTATCTTTCAAAGTTAATTAAGTTTAATTTCTCTACACCATCTATATAACCAAACAGTGATGGCTGATTTTGCGGAACTATATTTAAATAACCAGCGAATTATTTTACAGCTTATACAGCGAGGGCGGGACATCGACGACAAGCAAAGAAGCCGGTTCTTCTCCATAGGAAATGATCAACCCGAACCGTCGACGTTTTATAAGTGCCCATGTAAAATAAAATGTGTGAAATAAATATTTAGATTTTGAATACCAAGTATTTAGTAGAAAATTCCAAACCCCCGAAGAAATTGTTTTTCCGAGGAAAACAACAATAACGTTCTTATGATAATAGATGGCGCCACGTATCTTTCGAATTATAACAAGCAGAGTACAACCCGAATTGATTGTCAAATTCTAAATAAACGTGAACGAAGCCGCGGGCAAAAGCTAGTTGAAATATAAAATACATAAAATCAGGAATACATTATATAAATGAGGATGAAAACCGCATTAAAATCCGTGTATGTAGTAGAAGAAAAAAACAGTTACACAGACAGGCACCAAACACGTTATGTTTTTTTCAAATCACGAAAGATCTAAAATAAAAAAAAAAATATGTACAAGTATCAAAATGGGAAAAGAATAATAGTGTGTTAAAAAATTCGTCTGTCAACAGGGCAAGTGCCCAGTAGGCTGGCAACATTGCCACGTTGGATGGCAATGCCGATTCTTTGGTCAAAAAAGGCCAGGCCTTTGGTCACGTGAAGAGTTGACCAACTGCTTGACGATATCCCGAAATACTAGGTGGGCACTCGGACCCCATGGTCCTAGTGTTTCAACTCCAAACGGCTCAAACACATTTAAGTTTTTGTATCTGCGCCGTTTGTGGTTTTCAGCACCGATAGCAGCCACCATAGCGCAGCTTGCCGTGCTCGGAAGATGGGGTAGCGCAGTGGTGTCTACGCAATTTCTATCCCACACCAAAGCCCTACCCAACTTCCATGGCATTATGGTAATCATGAAAGTGTTTTGAATACCTACCGTAATTAACAAATTGATGAGTGATTACAGTTCACATAATCTTATTTCACCATACCGACGTGGCACAATTTCATCCTTCTTCATTTTCTCCAGAATATACGAAGGACTCACACTCAGACTCACTGATATGAAATCTCTAGGCATTACCGACACTGCCCTCGCAAGCCAGAAAGAGGTATCTCAAAATGTCGAAAATTTTGTTTTTTTGCATCTTGACAGTTTGAAACATCTCGTAACAAAAAACAGAAGACATACTCGTATACAGGGTGGTAGTGACACCATCGCATTAACATAGAATTATTTCGTCGGTTATTTAAGAAGAAACAGCTGTTTCTTACAAAATTGCAATACCTACAAGGCCAAAATGTATGGGACAGCTTTTTTTTTTAACTTGTTTAAATTACCGATGATAAAATTCTATGATTTTTTTCATTTTAGAATGATGTACTGAATACGAGGTAACCCCAGGGCTGCGGGGCTGTTCGAAAGAGATACCGTGGCCCTGGAACACAAAGGGCAAAGAAGGAACATGGATGGGTTTTAGTCAGTACAAGTCTGACACTCCCTTCCGCTCCGCCCAGAGTGTGGGGGTCATTTGATGATTTCCCACCCGAAAAAAAATTAAAAATAAATTACGAGGTAACCGTTTTAGTGTCGGTGTCCACCCTGTATATGCGTTTGTAATATTTATCTAAGGTAAATCTATACTAATGTTATAAAGTTGAAGAGTTCGTTTGGTTGAATGCGCTAATCTCAGGAACTACTGGTTCGAATTGAAAACATATTTTAGTATTGGATAGCCCATTTATCCAGGAAGAGAATATAACATCTCGCTACGACCAAAAAGAGGCGGAGCATCAATGAAAAATGTTGCAAAAACGGGGAAAATACACGCGGAGGTAGGTCGTGGGCTACAGCTAGTTTCCATATAATTGTGTTATCTCGAAATATAGATTTGTTTAGTTACGGCTTTTGGCCTAGGAGCCGCTACAACAGAGTTGTGTTATCGTAAATCTGCGGCGTCCGCTAAGAACGAGGCCATGATGTCATAAACAGGCACGTCGCCTATTTGGGCACTCCGCCAAACACAGAACCTTGATTACGCTGGTCTCTAAGACTTGTCCAATACATGGACTGAGATAAGAAAGCGGGGAGCGGAGCGATAATAGCTCAAGTGTGAAAAAAACTCGAATAATCCATACCAGGGTTGAAAAAAGAACAGTTTTTTTTTAAATTTAATAAAACAAACAGTTCAAATTGTTTTAAACAATTGTTTTTTTTGTCCTTTTTAGTTTAGGGCATTATTTAAAATTAATTCGACCTATAATGCTTCTTGTCTTTCATATCATATCAACAATTAAAAATAAAAATTACTTGACATCACGCCTGTAATCCTCGAAGGGTTAGGCAAAGGTATTCCTAATAGTGCACACACATTTACCCAGTTATGTTTAAGTCTCATATAATTGCTTGGCTTGCCTTTTGATTAAAAAAATGAAAATCAATCAAAATTGTTATAATTTTGATTGATTTGAAATTGAAATTTTGAATATTCTAAAGCATGTTGCAAAAATAGGTGTTATCTTGTCCCATATAAATCCCGGTACTTAGATCTTTGTTGGTTTGAATAAATTACATTTCACAAAAATAATGTTTTATTTAATTACAAATGCTAATAAAAGTTAAAAATATAACATACCAAGAGCATAGACTCAATTGAATTTAAGTCAAGATATTTAGACTCCTAAATATTAATCTAGTTTCATTTTGTATCCATTCATTCGTCATGAAAAGTAGTTTCAAAGCTTGTTTTTTTCTTATTGTTTTACACAATGATTAAAACTTGTTTTAATCTGTGTTTTTAACCATGTGATATGAATTCAAACTGTTTTAAACATGTGTTTTAAAACAACTTGTTTTAATCATGCCAACCCTGATGCATACAAATATTACTTACTTCGTCCAGGTCGGTAGTAAGTGCGGATGGGATAATTTCCTACTTTCATGTGGGTGAAACCGTGGACAAACGCTAGTTTGATTTATTCTGGGCGTAATTATTTTCAGATATACACTTACCACTGCTTGTCTCTGCATCACCCAAAGGTTGACTGGTCGAAAATGCCTATAGTATTAAGTCCGCCTCTGTACTTTAGTGCTTGAAGTGTTAAATAAATAAATAAATATGGAACATTACGATTTAGATGAATTAAAGCATTGGGCTAACATTACCACAACACATTTGCAGACCCATGTCCTAAAATGAAAAAACCAACCAAATCTTAAAGAAATCGATTTCTCTCAAGTTTATTTTATTTACTGGAGTTGATAAGATAAGAAGTACCTTTCCCTTTTCCAATTTCCTTTATATATAAGTAACAATCAGTTTTATTTATTTGCTAGCTTTCGCGACTTTCGTTCGCGTGAAATTTTTATGAAAAATATTACTTCCCTTTTTTATTCGGATTATTTTTTTTGCACGGAACCCTAATTATTTTTCTAAAATGAAAGTACCCTGAGTAGACCTTATAACATCAGCTATCTGGCAGTAAAACTCCTGTCAAAATCGGCCAAACCGACAGACAGACGACGAGACAGGCTAACAAAAATTGAAAAAAAATGTTTTTTTGGTATAAGTGCCATATATATTTTCATACGCATTCAGTAAAAGCTGTTATTTGATATTACAAACAGACTCTTCAATTTTATTTATTTGTATAGGTATAGATTAAATAAAACTTTACGCATAACTAAAAACTGTAAGTGGGCATTTCCCACCATTCCACCAGTCTACCGTAGGGTGATGCAGAGACAATACATCATAATCTGCCTAGCCTTTTCCCAACTATGTTGTGATCGGCTTCCAGTCTAACCGGATGCAGCTGAATACCAGTATTTTACATGGAGCGACTGCCTATCTGACCTCCACAACCCAGTTAGTACTGGGTAATACTATACCCCTTGGTAAGACTGGTTGTCAGACTTTTTGGGCCACGGACTGCTGTAACGACTGTCAAAGATCTATAGATCTATGGACCAACGGCTTAACGTGCTTTCCGAGTCACGGAGGGAACTCGGTATGTAATGGGCGGTCACCCATCCACAGACCAACCTAGGCAAGCATGGCTTAACTTAAAGGTCGACTCGAGCGGCTGTTATTATTTAGCCACGAGCCTCCTCTGCATGCATGCAGAGACAATACAAAATAGATGCAATAACTTTTGTGATTTCGTCGCAAAATATTCGTTACACAAAGAGAAAAAATCCTTTACAATATATATGTAACAAATCATAGAATGTAAGTGTAATATTAAAATCAAAATCTTAAAAATATAACATCACTTGTTTCATTGCTGAAGGCTTAGGCAGATGTGTACCTAGTAAGCCCAATTAAAAACATTACATATATTGAATATTACGAAATACCAAAACTTGCTTATTTCTGCTCTAAAATCTCAGAATAACTTTGTCAAACAAAAACAATGACACAAGGTCATCTACAAAAAACAAATGAACCCTTTGTCTTTCAAAGAGCTTAACTCAACTGCGCATCATTTTTCGAAGCAAATATTCTTCATTCTGTACGCTTCTACAAAAGGGGGGTGAAATTCCCCTTTTCAGCTCCCAACCCCCCCCTGCCCCCCAGCGGAGGGGGCGTTTGACGTCAGCGCACGCCCTAAGGGTGGGGGATGTGCGCAACTGAAGCTTATACCTACATAGATAGATATAGGTTGTATGTATGTGTGCACACAAAGTTTTTCTTTGTACCTATGTACCATGTAGTTTGTAGCGTGGGTATATATGTACTGGGGTCGTCTTGTATTTTTCTTTGACGTGGTATATGTTTTTGTGGTAGCAGGAAGGTTGTCAGTTTGCTAGCTTTTCTGAAAAGTGGAACGACAATCAGAGGTCAATGACAGCATTATTCTTAATCAAGTTCCTCGCAAGCGTATGGGCTTAAAATCCACTCAAAATTATGCTAACTAGCTTATACCCGCGGCTTCACCCGCCACAAGTTCGGTAATTGTCCCACGGGATCGTACTACCGGGATAAAAAATATCCTATGTGTTAATCCAGGTTATAAACTATCTGTGTGCCAAATTTCATCTAAATCCGGTCTGTAGTTTTTGCGAGAAAGAGTAACAAACATCCATCCACCCTCACAAACTTTCTCATTCATAATATTAGTAGAATTTCATAGTGGTCAAAAAAAAGGAAATTACTTATTATGCTTTACTAGTGTACCTAATATTATTGGACTCAATCAATGAGACTGCGGCAGTTGAAAGGGATTCAACTGTCTTGGTATAAACATGATGTGATGAGAAGGGACGAATCGCATGTGACTAAAAGAGTGATAAATATTAATATTGATGGATGGAGAGTGAGAGGAAGACCAAAGGAACGATGGATGGATTGTGTGAGGAATGATATGAAAGATAAAGGAGTAAATGATAGCGTGACGGTTGACAGAGGAGAATGGAGGAAAAACACGTGTTGCGCCGACCAGAAGTAACATGGGACAAGAGGAAGAAGATGATCGATGATGAATGAAAGACTGCGGCACTGCCTGGTATGAGCTGAGGAGTTAGTTAGTGAGTTTAGTATAATTGCTTTAAACTTAATGTAACTTTTCCGTCGAGCTTTTCTTTCACCGACTATCTACGTCAAAATAATAATTAGGGAAGTAGTTGCAAAATGATGGGTGGGTGTCGTATGCGTAATCAAAAACCCGAAGATCTAAAAGTCTTACTTAGAGGTATCGTGTAACTTAGTAGCTGGGCTGTGGAGGTTAGACCGGTAGTAGACACAAAATACTGATATTCAGGAACATGTGGACCCCAACGTAGTTTGGAAAAGGCATACTGTGAGTCACATTGTCACTTGCCAGTCTATATTTTTAGTTTACTAGCTTTTCTTGCGCCCCAATCACCGAGCGGTGTGAAACACAACCTATTCTCATACCAAATAAATATAAAAAATTTCATAAAAATCGGTCGAACCGTTTCGGAGGAGTGCGACCACAAACACCGTGACACGAGATTTTTATATATAAGAAGATTATCCTCCACATTAAGATAATCGCTGTCATTTTCACAAGAGATGTCAAAATTGACATATTTTCAGGTGAAACTAACCGGTAAACAACAGTGACCGCCAGATTACTGATACTGTTATCAGTTAAAACCCTTTTTTTCGCGGAAAAGATGCGCTTTAGATAACCTTATCATGAGTGAGTTAAGTGGTTGTAGAGTGGTGAAAAATTTAGAGGCCGCTGAGGGAAAAGCTGACGAAAATGTAATTTATTTATTCCGACTTCAAAAAATGGGACATAATGGGTGTTCAAGGACCCTTAACGAACCCGAAAGGCTTTTGTTCTCCCCGTCATTGCGGTATTTTTTTTTTGTCTAGACCATACCTCCCTACGGAACCTTCTAGTTCCGGTGATATTAGGGGTCAAGTTCCAAATTTTTCAGAAGTTTTTTTTAAATACAAGTTTTTAATATTATAACTTTACTTTAAATACCTCCATAGTACAATGTTATGAGTGTGTTACATTGAGTCCTACCGTAAAATGAGATTTTTTACCCCAAAATACAAAGTCGTTTCCCAGCAATAATTTTTGCGTAGTTACTTAGTTTGATGTACCTACAGAATGCTTGGTTGACGGCTTCGTGAAGGGTCCGTTTACACCCTGTATGTACATAGCAGGTTATAACGCAGCAGACACCAAAGACAAGTGAAGGTGACAGTTAAGAGGGTACAAGCATAATCAGCCCATAATGTTCCCACTGCTGGGACACACGGCCTCCTCTCTAGAGAGAGAATGGGCTATAATCCACTACGCGGGTGGGCCCGCGGGTGCGGATTGGAACATGTTACATGTCTTCGAATTTATGGTTCTAGGACATACTGGTTTCATCACGATGATTTTACTTTACCGTTTTGAGAACAGTGGTATGGTTTCGAACCCACGACTTACTGTGCGTAAGGCAACATGGCCTGCGAGGAATTTGAAAAATAGATATTTGAAGAATCTATTGCCGTCGCGATGCGTCAAGCCTGCCCCGCAAAGTGCGATAGAGACAGCTGTAGCTCAGAACGATAATAGCACTTTTTTTTTTAAAAAAAAAGAGCGTCCTAGACACGCTCTTTTTTTAAAAAAAAGTCCTACCAATTTAATTTATGTTAATTTTTTTAAATTTGTCTGGCAGTCCTCTAATCACTGCCGTAAAGGTGTGGCATTCTTTGTCATTTTTGTTAAGTTTTAGTTACAATATCCCATTTACAGCGTGTTACGCACCTACTGTTACCCTCTGTAGCTGTTCATTACTCTGTAATCTACACTCCACAACGAGCAGTGACACAACGGAAGCCCAGTTTATAAAGCTTCATAAAGTGTTCCTGATAACACAACCTCACACTGAGTAAGTTGCATTTTATTATCCTACATTTTATTTTTCGTAGGCTGGCTATGCCTGTAGAAGGTCTAATTGATGTTTGAAAACTAAACGAATCCTTGAGTGTACTGTGAATCGGTGGTAATCGAACATTGAGCTAAGTACACTAAACCGCGCAGCCTCTGCGTGGTGGATGAGGGATTCCCACGCTAGGCAGTGTTATTGAGTTTTTCCATCAGTAATTTCTCAGTAGTAGCCACTGAGTCTGAATTTGTGACCCATTGATGGCAATTAGGCTCGCTCCCGAGTACATGTTGCTGGTAAAATGTGGGTGTACAATTAGGTACCTGTTCTTCATTAGGGCCTCTGCCTAATCCTTCGAGGATTACATTATGTTAAGTTATACGTAAGTCCTAGTTTCCTATATCGTAAGTCAGGTTAAAAATTAATGTAATACACATTTTAAAAGTCTCATTGGTAGATAGAAGCCTTTTTTCAAAACCACCCAATTTTAATTTACCTTTCATCAAAGCAAATAAAACCCTTTTACCTTGCAACAATATACAAAATCCACTGCATATATAATTACTACCTACGCCTAAATTCCTTGCCCAACACACACATATACACAGTAGTACATAGTTCGTATACAACGCTGTTACATAATCATTTCAACGTCCCGGATCAATACGGATGCGCCATCTACTTTCCAACTATACCCGCCTCTTCCTCTCAAAGGTTTTGCTATATATCTGTCTCTGTCTAGCGAAGGCTTCGCCAGGGACGTATAGATTTTCGCTTAGTGCACAGTTTGATGTTGTAATTAAGGTTTTGTTTGATGAAGGGGTAAACAGAGGTGTGTCATTAAGTAGGTCCCTGTAGTGGACTGTGCGTCTTGAGACAGGAACTGTAGGGTTTCGTTATGTCATGACTGTATTCTTCAAAAGAATAAACAGAATTGTTAATTTTGTTTTAAACCTCTAAAAATTCACAGTTTGCCTTGGATTGGTAAGTCTAAAGGGTGTAAACAGATCCTTCACGAAGCCGTCAACCAAGCATTCTGTACATCAAACTAAGTAACTTTACGCAAAAATTATTGCTGGGAAACGATTTTTTTTTTGGGGTGAAAAATCACGTTTTACGGTAGGACTCGATGGAAAACACTCAAAGCATTGTGCTGATGGATGGATTGAATAGTACGGGGGTCGTGGAGGTGTTTAAAGTAAAAATCTTACATTAAAATTAAAAATATGTATTTAAAAAAAACTTGTGAAACAGTTGGAACTTTGACCCTCCTCAATATCTCCGTAACTAGAAGGTTCCCAGGTATGGTCTAGAACAAAAAAATGATCGTAAAGACGGGGAGAACAAGTACCTTTCGGCTTCGTTAAGGGTCTATTTACACCCTTTATGTCAAATCATATATTTCAATGAGGACATTATAATACACTTTTGAACGTCAAACATTACCGTTGGTAAAGGCCCAAAAACGTCTGCCTAGCCTTTTGTCAACCGCGCTTGCCTAGGTTAGTCCGTGGATGAGTGACCACCCATTACATACCGAGTTTCCTTCGTGCCTTGGAAAGCAGGTTAAGCCGCTGGTCCCGGCTATCATTTGTAGATCTTAGACAGTCTCGTTACAGGTAGTCAGTGGATCGAAACCCTGACGACCAGTATTACCAAAGGGTATCGTATTACCTAGTATTAACTGGGTTGTGGAGGTCATACTGGTATTTAGCAGCATCCTGTTAGACTGGAAGCTGACCACAAAATGGGAAAACGCCTGGGCAGATGATGATGATGTTGGAGTCCGCTCCCAGCAGAACTAGATGCTGCTAATACTAATGTAAATGTTTTTTTTTAGTATAAGAAAGTCAGAACTTGTTTATCAGACTTTCACTACAAATGCATATTCTAGAATTCCTAGATTGACAATCCTTCAGTTGTTACAAATAGGTATTCAATCTCGAGTTCCCTTAAAAGCCTTAACATGTATCGTTAATAATAAACCTGGGAGTGGTGCCTGGGAACAGAGCACTTTAGGCCACCTGTTCCTAAAACAGAACACACTTAGCGTGCAGAACTTATACTTTTGTAAATAGAGCACATCGAATTCTTGATTGCAGTTTTCTCTGTCACCAAAACAAATAAAATCAAAAAAAAATAAAAAAATAAAAAATAAAAATTTCGTTGGCATACAAGGTGTAAACGGACCCTTCATGAAGCTGTTAATCAAGCATTCTGTACATCAAACTATGTAACCCTACGCAACAATTATTGCTGGGAAACGACTTTTTTTGGGGTAAAAAAATCACGTCCAACGATAGGATTCAATGTAACGCACTCGAAATTGTGCTGATGAATGCATTGGATAGTACGAGGGTCGTGAAGGTATTTAAAGTAAGGTTACAATATTAAAAACTTTTATTTAAAAAAAACCTTTAAAAAGTTGAAACCTTGTCCCTTTGAAGGTATGGTTTAGAACAAAAAAAATATTGCAATGGCTTCGATAAGGGCACTGTTACACCCATTGTATGGGCACTTGGAAAAAGTGGAAGACAACATGTATTCGGTTCGGGTTGGTCGTTTCCTATGGAGAAGAATCGGCAAGAAACTCCTTGGTCACTCATATCTTTTGGAAGGTGCCCAGAGGGATTTTCAGCATAAAAACTAGCAGGTGGGTAGGTAGGGCGTGACAAGAGAACGCTAAGACTATATTTGAAAAGTTTCATCTCATCGAACGGGGCCTGAATGTGACGATGATATTGTAGGCTTTAAAATTAATGAGAGTTAATAATTGAGACAAAAGGTATTTCAGCTTTGTATTGCAGGTTAGTTTCATATCGGTAAACCGTTAGGCGTTTCAGGAGTCGGTCGAAATTATTTACTAACATTAGGTATTCGACCCAGTATTCCTACCTCATCATCTGCCTGCCTGTGACTGCCCATCCACCACCCAGTTGTTGGGTAACACGATACCAGGGGTATCGTGTAAGACTGGTTGTCAGACTAACCGACTTCTACCTTCCCGTAGCAGCAGTCAAATTCTACAAATGACTGCTGGGACAAAAGTACTTTCTGAGGTCCGAAGGGGTCTCAAATTGTTTGGAATGGTCACCCATCTACAGACCACCCTCGAAAAACGTAGTTTAACCGCGCGGCTGATATTTAGCCATGATGCCCTCATTATTTAAGCGTCACTAATTCTGCTTTTAAAACACAACTAAAGAAAATATAAAAGCTAATTAAGATATTTCCATTAAAAATAATGCTCATATAAAAACTTCTAAATTGAAAAACTCGAAGAAAGATTGTTCCATCGTAATTCAACCATGCCTTCAATCTCAACAAAAAACTTTAAGAAAAACGTTTGATTTCAGATGGTAAAGAATAAAACATGAAAATATTCACCCTAATTCTGGGCGTGGTCCTATCAGGGGTTGCGCACACCGCCCCCGGCCCATCAGAGGTAACCACCCCGGAAAATCAACCAATAGAAACGCAAGACAATAACGAAGAAACGAGACGAGTAGATGTTCCTGAAGTCGTTTTACAATTGAAATATGATAAGGGGGAACTGAATAGGATATATCTGACTCAGTTCAGAAAGGATTCCACGACGTGGGTGCCCTCAGTGTCTGCTCGAAATAACTTGTGTGCGGACTTGTGCCACGCAGGTCTTTATCTTGCTGTATAGCTTTTGTCCTTTGCCTCGTAAAAAGACTGTTTGTTTACGCGGCCATTTTGGTTTGGTGTGAAATGTGACGTTTGTGTTTTTTTGTTTTGTTTTTTTATTTGTGTTAAAATGAAGAGCTGTGATTGGTAAGTAAATTATTTGTCTGGGATTTTGTTTATTTTTAATGAGCCGTTCAAATTTGACAAAAAATACTTAAAAGGTGGAGCAAAGTTTATAGGGGGCCAGTTTTCGTAGGACTTTTTTTATTGACTTTTGATAAGAAAGTTAAAAAAAACAAAATTTGCCACTCGCGACCCATTTTTTTAATGTTTTTTTTTTAACCGACTCCTAAAAAGGAGGAGAGGTACTTACTCATTTATAGTTCTTCTACAAGAAATAACACTAACCACAGTCCACTGATCGTTATAAAAATAGCTCTTTCACCTATTAGTTAAATTAACAGAACACTACGACAAGATAAAAGTTCTTCAAGAAAAACTGCAACATCATTTCATTTCACTGTATTTATGCTAATAATAGGCGTATCTTACATCTTGTTAAATCTCGCATTTACTGCTTATTAAACATGATATAATCGTATCTAGAGATAATATCTATCGATAAAAAATGAAGACAGAAATATAAAAAAAAAAACATGCCTGCCATGTCACAAAATGAACGAAAAAAAAATACATACAGCCGAACATTGAACCTCCTCCTTTTTTGAAGTCAGTTAAAAATAAAAAACAAGTTGAATGATATCAGTGTTGAATAAGAACAAGGTAGGTACTGAATAGTTTATTTAATGTTCAAATAAACCGTGAAAATGTTGGTTTTTAGTATTTTATTTTCAGGATAGCTTACCTGCTTAGCTTAGCTTGCTTGCTTCTATCTTCTTCACGTACAATAAATTTGAATGCCATTTAGACAGATACAGTATTAATCCTTATTAACTTAAATACGTTAGTTACCTTAAGCATTTTTTCACACCATATAATTTAAACGAAAAATAAAAAATAAAAAAAAAAATTACGCGCGCGAAAATAAATTCAAGCGCGTTTCTCACACCGATGAAGGGACTCGCTTCGAGACGGACAAAACATGTAGTATACATGTACATAATATGCTCTAATACTCGTGCGAAGCCGGGGCAGCTCGCTAGTATTACTAACTAGCAGCTAGTTATGTCACAAGAAGTGTTGTTGTAGTATTCACATAGCTAAAACTCGTATCAATCGTTTCCTGGGAGATGTGTGACCCCAATCTTCTCAGTGTAAACACTCACATTCGCGGCCCCAGTCACGGTGAGGGCCCACTAACGATTAAAATGCCTTGCAGCCATGACAATTAAAAAAAAAAACGAGTTACTTGACATGACATGAAATTGATATCCTCCTAAGCCTATTCCGTATGTATTCCTCCAGAAAAATCAGGACACCTACAGAATCAATCTGTCTGTCTACCTAAGTGTCTGTGTCTATGTTTTTGTGCCCGTCTGTCTGTCTGTGGGACTTTCACACGGCGCCAAAGCCCCTCCGTGCAGACCTAACGCATTCCTCCTCTCAGGACTGGGAGGCGAAGCATGCGGCATCTCGATATGCTCGCAGCTGATCCCGGTGGGCTTGCAGTCAGCTCTGAAGTCTACCAACAAATCGGAGGAGGTCTTTGGACAGCCAAGATACAACGTGTGTCCTGCGCTTTGTAAGAATCAGCTCGGTAAGTCAATAATTATTAACAAAGCTACATAATTCTGCCAAGATTAAAAGTTTAAATCTTGGTATACTAAATGGTGTGAACGATATCAGACGTTCCTTTTCTCCTCTTTAACTAGTTTTACCCTCCATAGAGTAGAGACAATGAAAAAATCATCTTTTTACAAAGGAAACTTCTTTACTAACTTTGGTAAACGATGTAACTGATTTTTCGGATTCATGTGCGTATAGTACAATTATCACTTGCTTCGGTAAAGGCAAACATCGTGAGGGAACCGTCATGCCTGAGAGATACTTCTCGACGGCATGTAAAGTCAAGTTAGAAGCCCATGGGCGGTATAAAAACTCTGACACCAGTTTAGGCACTACCACACGATAAAGAAGGGTCTAACTTTGGGTCTTGGACAGTCTTTATGAGTCAGAAGGTCAGAAGTCCGAAAATTGGACAAACAACAAAAACAGCTGGGTTGTGAAAGTCATCAGGCGGTCGATTTATGTAAAATACTGGTATCAGACCGACAGCTGACCCCAACATAGTTGGAAAAAGACAGGTACATTACCGACTGTCCAACAAAAGGCATCCGGGACCAACGGCTCAACGTGCTATCCGGAGCAACCTCGGTATGTACCTATCCACAGACCGACATAGGCAAGCGCTGCTTACCCTTGAATATACGTACGGCTGTTAATATTTAGCAACGAAGTCCTCAAGGTCAGGTAAACAGTCACTCATGTAAATTATCTGCATCTGATTAGATTAGAAGACGTTGTCCCCATATAGTTGAGAAAAAGTAGGCAGACGGAGATAATTAACTTTGTAACCTTCCTTGGAACAGGTGCCCCGCTCTGCAGTTGCCCTATTCGTGATGCTGACCACTCTGTCGACTGGAGCGCAGTCTGCACTGCCTTCTGTTCCGATGGCTACGCTCTTAGCGGTAAGTCAACATCACTTATTTTCTAGCGGTGTAAGCTACACATAATATATTATATTGAAAGAGTGTTAATAGAGTTTCCTGCTCGTTCTTCTTTAAAGAGATCTACGTTTTTGAACGATAGATAACCGAGTCTTTTATAGTTCAAAGGGCAATCTTTCTTCTTTCTTGATAGAGATGATTGAAATCGATTTTTTGAGTATGACCTTCGATAGTATCTTGTAATGGAAATCCTAATGTTGATGCATTTCATATATTAGATAGGGGGTTCAGAGCAAGACAAAACCACACAGGGCTAAGTGCACCTTTCTGAATTTTTATTGGTTTAGTATCTACTGTTTCAGTGGGGGAACTTAGTCTAAGTACGGTTTTCAGGTTGCTATCACGGTCTTTAGGAATGTGACTACTGTCGGATGTATGTCACAAATCTCTCAAAATTTTACAAGCCACGTATGTGGTATGGATTCGCAGGCTTTTTTATAATCGATGTACATACTAAACAGATCTGCTTTGGTTTTTTGGACTTTTTTAAGAATGACTGAGTCCAAGGTCAACTGTTCCTTGCCGAACTTTCGATCAGGCGCGGTCCTAGAGGGGGGTCCAGGGGTCATGATCCCTCCCCCCCAAATCAATAATTTCCTGCTGAATCGTTCAACAAGAGAAACTAACCTTTTACGAGGCAGAATTCAAAAATTTTCAAGCTCGCTTCGCTCGCTCTTGCGTTCTCTTCATCTTAAAACATAGGCAGGGGGGTGGGTGATGGTTCAACTCCCCGAAATCTCTGTCAACTATTAAGAAATCAATCTATCCGAGGCGCAATGCAAAGGACGAATGAAAAATTTTCGAGCTCGCTGCACTTGCTCTTGCGTCTGAGTACCTACACAACTCCTGTATAAATGATCGAAAGAAAGTTTAACCTACCCGATGTAGTGCTCAAATTTTCGAGCTCGCTCTGACATTCTGCGTTCATTTCAGTATACCTTTATAAACTGACACAATTTCTGAAAGCTAAAGATGCACTCCCCGGAAATAAACCTTAGCCACCCTTGATTGTTTTGTTTATTTAAATCCAGAGATGGTTGATATAGTTTCGTTTTTCAAAATTTGTTGATAATAGTTTAAGAAAAAAATCGGTCCCGAACCAAATTCCTGGCTATGGCCCCTTGTGACCCCCCGCCTTTCTGTTCTTCAACTAAAGTTATAGTGTCAATGTGTTGATTTATGATTAGTTCAGATATACACGATGTAATTATTTTGTACAAGGTCTGCAAGCATGTTATGCTATCCTTCCTTCCTAATAATATTATAAATGCACTTTCGCATTTGTTTGTTTGTTTGTTACCTTTTCACGCCTAAACAACTGACCCGATCATCACTGGCTGGTTAGGTAGAATTTCTTCTGCGCCGAGTTTATATGCGAGTTTATTTTTAATACTGTTTATAAATTGAATTTCTGAATTGTTTTTGCTGTTTGGGTAGATTGCTGGCTTTTGTCTAGTGTCATTAAAATAAAAAAAATATTTATTGACAAGTGATTGCTCAAACATCCGTATAGCCCTGGCTCTTGTACTAGGATTTATTATTTATTTATTTATTTAACACTTCAAGCACAGAAGTACAGAGGCGGACTTAATGCCATAGGCATTTTCTACCAGTCAACCTTTGGGTGATGCAAAGAAAAGCAGTGGTAGGTGTAAATCTGAAAATAATTTTAAATAATAATAAGATTAACTACAAGGATATATAAAATACTATAAATATATACGAAATACGGATACACGGATTACCGGATTACCGGTAATACGGATTTCCTGTATCACAAGAGCCAGCGCCAACGTTAATGTCATCTGGTCGTAATTCTTGAGATATTTCTAGTTTTCTTGAATTTAATCTATTACTTGTGGTGAAGTTTTTATTTAAAAATATCTCTCTCAGGTTATTCGCTGTTTGTTTATATAAGAAAGTATATGAAAATTGTTGATAAAATCTAGATACATACGTCTTCTATATCCCGTTTCGTGTTTACTTAAATTTTAACTCGATAATAAGACTTCATTATACGTTCGTCTTGTTCGTGGGTCCATCTCATTCGAGTCTGTGTAGTATTTTGAGTATTATGTGTTTCTGAGTCTGTAGTTTCCATAAGTGTGCAGGTGTAAGTATTTCTTGTGTATGATTGTTAGAGTTTTGCGATTGTTGGGTGCCACAGTTTGATTGTAGTCGATCTAATTCTTCTCTAACTTCATCTCGTATCTCAACTATTATTTTTTTGTCGTATTTGCTGTTTGCTAGCTCTACGTTTGTCTTTTATTCTCTGTCGACTAACCTACATGACTGGGAGTTTTTCTTTAATTATAAGCCATTGTGTCCCACAGCATGGCAAAGACCTCCCTTTTCTCTTTCCACTTATCCCTATTCAGTGCCATTATTCGCCAATCCTTGTGAAAACAGTCGAGTTCGTCTCACCATCTCGTTCTGGGCCTGCCGCGTTGCCGTTTGCTGCTGTTTGGTACCTATTGTGTGATTACTTTAGCTCATAGCTCTTCCTCCATGAGACAGATGTGGCCAGCCCAGTTCCATTTGAGCTTGGCAGCCGTGAAGATACATGGACATTGAAAACAAAATGTAAACAGTTTCGATTTTACCAATTTTACCCAACAGGCTGCCCAACCTGCGAGACGACATCCAACGAGGCTTCACCAATCTTTCAATCCTCTCGGTCCCTCTCTACCTACGAAGGCTGGGCAGCATGGTGCAACGTTCAATGCAGGCAAGGCCAGGGCGGGGCGGCCTGCAACTGCGACCGGGCGCCCTTTCAGTAAAGTTAACCAATTTTACCCTTTAACCTTAAACATGTTTTACCCTTGAAATGCTTCGAAAACTACAGCAACAACAAGATCGAACGTATATTTGGCTTAGGTATTAGTTTTATTGAATTTAACGGGTTTACCCATTTTTATTGTTTTTACCCTTTGTTTTAGAATAGAATATCTCTATGGGATAAAAATCATATGAAATTTAGATTTTTTTGTTTCTAATGTTAGAGATTATGGTGTGTAAAATACATTAATTGCCCGCACCGTCGCACAAATAATATTGGAGCGCAATAAATGAGTTACTTAACCATTCTTTTTTGTGCTCTAAGGTAGGCATTTCAAAAGAATATATAATAATGCACATATAATTACAATACGATGTAAGCATTTATCTTATTAATATGCCGCTTACATTTTTAATCAATTTAAATAATTTAATCGTACATTTAAATGCAAAGTACATGGCTTTCTATTAAGTACATAAATACTAACATTATTAAAAATAATAGATGGTAAGCATTTATTCTTGTTTTAATTCTATATTTTAAGACGTATATAATCATTAAATATTAATTGTAATTATAAAAATAACAAATGAAAAATCTGCGCGCAAGACAATATTACGAATAAAACTTAAATTTGAATGTAAACATTCCATTTAATGTAATTTACATTTTATTTTATTAAAGTTCATTTTTCATTTATTTTTGGTTTTAATTTTATTTTGTCACCTTTTCTTTCGAACCTACCAGTCAATTATTGGTTTCGACTCCCTAAATTTTTCAATTTTGAATAATTCGTGTTGTTAAAAATAGTAAAAAAAAATGTATAGCAGTACGTGGTGTAGACAGTGTCGTGAAAAATGTGTGTAGTTTTTATTACATAATGGAGTTTTAATCATAACATATAATTATGACTGTTTACTGTTGTTTTCAGGATAAGTTAATATAGCGTAAGTTCAACTTCGGTCTTATTACAAAACGAGGTTTTCCCTTTGACACGCTTCAAACTACCGTGATAGTTATTGGTAGTAAGAACCTACGTGTGGTTGAAGTACAGTTCTTTAAACAAAACGGACACTTTAGTCCGGTACATACTAGTCAGTACTGTATTAAGAACTTTACTTCTATTGAAATAAGGTATGAAATACAAAAACTGGCTCTCGGGCTTTAGTTAGATCTCGTTTTGTACAGGAACGATCGCTATAACACTTTTTACGCTCTTGTGTGGATAGATTAAAAATCACAATACCAACACAATGCCGGCTTTGAATTGGTTTCAACTGCGGTCATCGTAAAAATTAACGATAAGTACATTTGTCGTAGTCGTATATATTTGTACTTATCGTGCGCACTTTAATACGAAAGGCTACCAGTAATAGTTAAAACATCCTGAAACAAATTGAGTATTGCAGATCCTTAATAAAAACATAGTCCCAAAGTTTCAGATGGCAAGTACGTAAAAAAGCAACGATGAATTATATTTCTGTAGGTATCACGCCTGTAACCTGAAGGGCTAGACTTCTTAAATTATGTTTAGGCCCCATGTAATAAGGAGCGAGCCTATTGCCATGGAGTGGGCTAACTACCCGCTTGGCTTTGCCCGACCTGGGAATCGTACCCAGTCATATAAATATATGAAATGATTAAAACGATATTTTTAATATATTTTTCTTATTTTCGTAAATAAGATGTTAAAAGGATTGTGTAGTTGAATAGCCAGCAAAACTAGCCTATAATTAAGTATTATAATCTTATAATAAGATAAATTAATAACAAAATATGACGCGATTAAGCAATAATTTTACAGTCAAGCTTTTCTATTAGAATAAAAAAATAATCAAAATGTTATCTTGATATTTCGCTCTCTAATATCTAAGTGTTAAAAAATCTTTTATATTCTGCGTCACTATGACATTTTAAATAAGCATTTCTTGTACAGAAATTAATATTAACACGGTATGTAGGTATATATATTCAAGTATTTAAAAGAATAATTTAATAGTTATTGTCAAACACTACTCTTATAAATATAATATCTAATCGAATGTTGCAAACTTATCTTCTTAACTTTCATTGCAAAAGAACTACTTTTATAACATAATTCATAACTATCTTCATCCTATTGCTTTGCTAGCATCCTTACAAATTATAATTATTGTAAAAAAATCTAAACGTGGATTAAAAACATGAGAATAATTTAAAAAAAATACAATGTTGGAATTCTAGTTTCGGAGTTAGTGCTGTACACCACAAATCATAACGAAAAATAATAAAATAGCTTAACAGAATGACGAAAATAAACGTGAAATACAATTTACCCGTAAAATCATCGGCAAGAAAATTACTTATCACCGCACTTACCTTTTTCAAAAACCACTTAAAGTTAAACATCCCCAATAGCACTAAAGTTCAAATTGAGTTATCTGTCACACTTAACCATTAACCACGATTATGTAGTGATCACAAAACTCACTATATTATTTTTTTACGAACACTTCAAACTAGATTCTAATCTACTCTGTTAGTATAAACTCTGAAACCGTGCGCTACACACAAAGCGTAATAAATAACTAGTTAGCTAAACAATGGTTCTAAGATCTGCTACAGATATTACGCTATAATAGAATTGGCATTTTTATTCTAATCGTTTTTTGTTAGCCGTCTCTTTGCCTAAGTTAGACAAGGCGACAAAAATTCTACCTAATTTACATGAAATGAAAAATCTACGGTACGTGAAAAAAGCTCAGAACAGACCCATTTTAAAATGTTTGACAAACCCAAGAAATTCGTAAAGAAATCTCATGACAATTCTATCTATTCCACGGGACACCACTAGGCACTAACATCTTAGATTCTAAATTGATCAATTAGAACGACTCAATCAAGTTTGCGGTACAGTAATTGTCTCTGGTTATAGAGTGATTGCTCATCTTTATGGAATTTATAACATTTTTAGTGTAAATAGATGAATTGTTAAAATTTCGGATAAGATCGTGAATACTTTATTTCTCTTATGGAACGTCAAAAGATAGGTGCACGGTTCGGGTTGAACGCTTCCTATGAACAAGACACGGTAAAAAACTACAAGTTTACGGTTTTAGAGGTATGTACCTATTTGATTTTCACAATGTTATCGTGTTACACCGTTAATGTTTATGAGAGGACAGCGTAGGCCTGGTAACAACTTGATAGGTACTTACTTAACCAAAACGTGAAACAACATAGAAAACGTTAAAAAATCGAAGCATTAGTATTTACAAGGACTAGAAATAATATGAGATCAGACGCAATGGATTAGCTAGAAAAGCACGAGAATGAAGAATGTAATCACTAAATGGACACTATCTTTAAATTATATTAAACGAAATCAGTTAAAATAGAATTGAATTATAACAAATGGGTTAAGAAGTTCCTGAATTATTACCCAAAAGTTATCTATCCTCATTCTCACGATGATACATGAAGTACGTAACGACCTGGACAGCTCTGTCGTTTGCGTCATTCAAGTCCTGGAGGGTGAAATTAGCTGGACGGGCACTTTTCTGATATTAATTAATATTAAAATATTTCGTAATCCGCCTATAGCCTCTCACAATATTGGGAGCTAACTTTTAGGGTACTGTGGAGGCTGAATTCCAATCTACATGGAAAGGTGGAATTTCAAATGAAATTCAGCTGCTACTTTTGCACCTTAGCGACTAGGAAATATTAAAATATTCAGCTAATTTTGCCTATGCTCTTAAAATAGTAAGGTTATGTAAGTGTATCGCGAGGTATCACTTACGCTAGCTAGATGTATAGGTGTATAGTAATTATTATAAAAAATAAATACATATAACTTTATCGACAAAATATCATAATTATAAGATCCAAAATAGTTTATAAGGTGTGAAAGTTTCATAATAACAGAATTAATTCATGATATGAATGAGAAAAGCGAAGTGTGAAAAGTTCTTAAGAATGAATGCGTGTTACGTCTGGCTGCTGCAATTATTGTAGTCAATTCAGCTGTTAAACTTCTTTTGTTTTTCTTTTAAAAAACTTTGCCCCACACTTGGAATTTCTCCCGTTTCATGGATGCATTTACAAACATTTAAACTCACATTCACAAACAGCCAGACCCGGAACAACTACCTGTAGGCCATACGAATATTTGTTCAGAGCATGGATCGATCTCGCCACACGCAGCGCAGCAGCTAATCGCTCAGCCGCTGCGATAACTGCTGTGAAATATTCTGTTTAAGCTGTTGCGACCTGTTAGCTGTCAAGCTAACAGATTACAACAGCTTTAGGTTATCAGATTAAAGCGATCGTTATCTTTATGAAACTAAATTTTCATTTTAATGCGTTTGCTATTGTAAAAAAATGACAGTGAAAAATAAATATAATTATCAAAAGTGACTTTGTAAGTAACGAAAAAAGTAAGTATAAAAGACAATGCCATTTCTACGTCTTCCAAAGTCTGTAACGTAAGTACTTTTTGATTTTAATAAAAGAAATCGTTAATCTTTATCGCCATCTTGATATGAAACTAAATTATTAGTATTGTTTGTTTCAAGATAGGCATAACTAAGAACTACATGCGTACAATCAACGCTAAATAAAATGTATGCCTCTGGAAAATTAATGTGAACGCGTGTAAGTACTCAGGTAAAAATTAATTAACGTCTGCTTAACCGTGCATTTTTCTATATTTATCAGTGTCTCAACTTTAATTATTATCGTTTATGAATAAAACCCCTATTGTATCGGAACATATTGGGTGATATACGAAACGTGGGCAATGCTTTAAGGCATGTAGTAATCTGAAAATGAACAATTTTTATCATGGGGCCGAACATGAAATCGCGAAACAAATATCAACTGCTCCATACATTCATGGGCGTATGACTCAAAAATATGTAGGCAGTAGATTTTTTTTAATTATTTCATAGTTAGATAGTCCCATTGCTAAAAGTTGCTCTTAAATACAGGGTGTAAGGGACAGCCCTCCGCAAACTAGCAGGGTTCATTCAGCTCCTTATTTTGAATCATATTCCACCGAAATTTTCCCCATTTTTCACATTCATTCCTATAATTCAATGTAAAATTACATTTTCTTTACGCAGCACTCCATTTATGTTAATAATACGGCTAAAATTTAAAAAAAAAACTCAACAATGGATGTTGAAATACTCTAACGAACGATGCGTGAAATCAGCTATTCACTTCCTGCCTAGCTACAGACTTCATCGAACTCGTCGTCGCGCTCGCCGTTCGTACGTGCGTTTTGCCACGGTAACGATACATTGCGTATGAGGAAATAAAACAAATCAAATTTATTGGATTCCCATAACGTTCCTGAAATAATTTCATGTACCGGTCATCTTAGTTTGATATACTGAATTCAACCCCATCAGTCTGTGGACGGATGTCCCTTACACCCTGTATCAGTACTTAACTCCTTTAAAGTATTACCCACGTTTAACTAATCACCCTGTACATCAGATCTCAGACAAAAACAATATCTGCCAGATTGTCCAACTCATATTAACTACTGTGATTTTTGACACGATATTTTTTTATATTTTATCTCTGGACTTCAAAAGATCTTGAGCCCCGAGTTTCTTAATCTGATTCTGCTAAATTACAGTAATCTTTACATATAACATTACATCCCGCCTGTAATCCCCGAAGGGTTAGGCAAGTGTACCTAATAGTACACCTACAATTCGCCAGTTATATTCAAGTCATAGGGGGCGCCCATTGCCCTCAACCGGGCCCAAATCCAGACTTCACGGCTGCTACTGAGAAATTCCTCTGATGGAAAAACCTAGTAATAATATGCCCTAACCGAGCATCGAGCCCAGGACCTCATGCTCAGTAGTCAAAATTTAGACCACTAGATCATAGAGGCAGTCCGTAATCTTTATTGTCAGGCTGCTGGTGGTCTGGTGGGTTGTGCTGGGGTGGTTCTCACAGGTAAAAAAACTGTGAAACGACTGGAATATATGAGTGTGTGACTTGAAAAGCTGCGTCTACGCTAGGCGAGCCGAAA
Source organism: Noctua janthina (assembly GCA_963576755.1). Lineage (NCBI taxonomy): Eukaryota > Metazoa > Arthropoda > Insecta > Lepidoptera > Noctuidae > Noctua > Noctua janthina. Next base: position 10,158,688 of record OY755078.1, on the reverse strand, counting down.
AAGAGCGGAGCACGAATTCGCTTAGCGTAGACGGACTTAGAAGCCTCGACCGAGCACTCCCGCCAAGGGAATTTGTGCTTCGCTTGTGCTCTGCTCGTGTTCGGCAATTTGTATGAGTTGGACCTTCATGTTTGACTGAGTGTGTAAGTGGGAACGAACGAATCTTGAAAGGTGAACGAATGGATGGTGTGTGTATGTGTATGAATGTTTAGTTGTAGTTCAACCAAGAATAATCACAACAAACAATATCACAAAGGTCTTCCATTAGATAAGGGTTAGTTTGTAAATTAAATATTATCAATTAACACATAAGTACCCATATAATAATATGTAATATAGTAAATAATAAAAAAGTATCCGTAAATTATTATATGTAAATATAAAACCAAGAAATATATTAATTATTTTATTATACATATAAATACTTCGTCATCCTCGTTAGTTTTAAATTAATAAAAAAAAACAATTATGGTTTAGGTATAATAAATAATTCTTTCGTAGGGTAATAAATCGTTAATCGTTTTAAAAATATTTAAAAATGTAATTGATTAGAGAAAACACGAATAAAAGAAATAATCGTTAAGATAATTTCTGTTTATTAAATGAATAGGTAATTGTAAAATACACCTGTTAGTCGTTTATCGGCCTATTAGTAAGTAAATAATTAATTAAAATAATATATGTCTTTAAAGCAAGAGAACTATTTAACAATAATTTAACAATAATGTTATAAATATCGTTATATTTATAACATTATGGTTAAATAGTTCTCTTGACAGAATTAAAATAATAAGGCCCGTTTTTCAAAAAGATATTATCATAGATCACTGTGGGGACACTTGGGGAGGCCTATGTCCAGCAGTGGTCGTCTTTCTGCTCAAACGATGATGATGACGATAGTGATAATAATACATAGAACATTGTTTTTTACGTTCACACGTGACACCCCAAGGCGATGACTACAGTTACGACGACGCCTACAACTATTCTGAGATCCCGCCTAAGATCGACCTTCACCCATCTGTTTACCGAATGAAAAATACTTTTTGGAAACCTTAATATAAGAATAAACATATTTCAAATCAATTGCTTGATACAATTAAGTCAAGTCTTAAGAAAAAACCTTATAAAAAAAAGTGAACAAGTTAAAACAAATTCCGAACGAAATCAATATTGATTGAAAATACAAAGCGTACGGAACTGAAAGAAACTGTTGTGTTGTCTATTTTTTTGTGTCCCTACTACATGGTTGACAGGTATAAATAAGTCAGTTGATATTATGCTTATATTCTTATTGAAATATGTATTTAAATACAGATAATATTATTACAAACACGGTGGTATTAGGTTGCCCAGTAAAATCGGTAAAGACTCACAGTTGTCGCACTTAAAATAGTCTTAACTTAATTTCATCAGGCAAACTATTCGTAATATGTTTGTTTATGTATTCAGATTCCTAAAAAATATTTTTAATTCGGTAAACATGAGATGAGTCAAGGTCGCCCTTAGGCGGGCTCTTAGACTAAACTCGGCTTGCCTATTAATAGATATCTTTGACTTAAAAACCACAGACAAGAAAGTTCATTATAGGTTTTAATTTCGAACAAGTTGCTTAATGAGAGGCATAAAGATGGTGTTTGGAAATGACAATATTAATTAAAGTTAGTCAATAGACGAAATAACAGAACTCATGTTTATTTAATTACTCACTTTCTATCTGTACCTCCTTTCTGAATCTGTAGCGAGAGAATCGCCATATTAAGAAACATGGCGATTCTCTCGATACTTGGTATTATGGTATATTTATCTTAACGATATTGGAAGGTGGGGCAAAACTGCCCTTTCTCCTTTAAAACTTTACCAAACTTGACATTGTGAAAACGGGTATTTATACTGTTCTGTTCACGCAACATTTAATATTATGTATAGTTTGTGTTGATAAATAAATAAATATTACCTAATTATAGAAAAGATACATAGAGTAAACGCGCGCTTTATGTACATAAAATTTGAAAAGTAACGCACAACAACTACATAACTTGTTAAGTTAGATAAAAATATTACTGTCTTTAACTTTAGTTTCGTATTTATAGCTTCGGGGTTAACTAAACGTTGACGCTACGTAGACGCTGCGTAAATGCCGCATAGACACTGCGTAAATGTCATAAATACCGTAGCTTAAACACTACGTGATCATTGCTTATACATATATCGCGTAGACGCTGCGTAAATGTTGCGAAGACGTCGAAAAAATGTTATCAACTTAAATATACACAGTCACTTACACAGATTTTCTCCGGAAATAACGGTTTCTACTTTACAATAAGACCTATTTTAAGAATGGCTACGTGTTTACAAATGATTGCTTGTGACTGTACGTTCAAGTAAAATCGTGTGTTGGTAAGACGCAGCACTGTTCTGAGTGCGTGAAAACGAAAGATTGGGTATCTGCGAGATATATTTTGGGCAAAAATAAATAAATACTCATAATATTTTGTAAAATTCACGGTTATCGTTATTCAAAATTCACTATCGCGGTTGTATATTCAATATTTATGTAATAATTATGTTGGTGTAAAATAACTGGAAGAATTATGTATCTTTTTATTAATCTGCTACAAAATATTAATAACATTTATTATGAAAGGCCAGAGCTGACTGTTGCCATAAAAACGTAACAACGCCGCCAGGCTCTTGGGCTAATTACCAGCTGACAGCGTTGAGGAGTATTTTAATGCCCTTTTATAGTATGTTGTTAGATTAGTTTATTTAATCGTTAGGTAAATACTTATAAGAAGTATATATATTAATGTCGTCTTCCAATATTATTGTTATACTTTTAATTGAAGGCTGGACATGATATCAGCCGGTCGGGTCGATACCCGAGCGGCTGGCCACGAGCTCCTTATAAGCCTGTTTGAAATTAGCATTTAAATGATTATCGCCTTCACCGTTAGGCATATATTATATCAACTGGTTTTTTATAAATAGGGAACTAAACAAAAATTATGTCATATTTAAATTAACACAAACATTTATTAGTGAGTGAGGTTTAGAGTGACTTTAATGATGGGTCATCGATACTGCTGTTAGTACTTAAACTGAAGTTAGTAGGAGCCCAAAAGTATCAGTACAACATCCTGAACAGAGAAGATTTCTCACAATCAGCAGTTTATGGTGGAGAAGTAGAAAATTTCAAAAAAACTTTAAAACTAAGTTTCGACCCCAAATTATCGGGTTCAAAATTGTTGCAAATAAGGACTAGCATCATTCATTTCAAGGAATGCACCCAATTACCAATCACCTGTAGACAAATGTGTTAAGTGACATATTGCGCCGATCACAAATATGACTTAATTGAAATAAGGGCAGAGGATGGTCATAGAATGCGTACAATTCATTTGATGCGTTTTGATTAGCATAATAGTATGGTAATTAAAACTAGTACTTACTATGGTGAGGGTATTATTGTTAGAACTCATTTAATTTAGCATAGAAATCACGATGGTTCGACATGTTATCACAGCAGTATCTAAACCGCACACGTGTAAAGCAAGGGAGACTAACGACTAACTACTAGATACGAACTAACGACTAGTTAGAATGAACACAGAGATACACATAACATCACACCTGTACTCGACAAGGGTTTAGGCAGATGTAGGTGAACCTCTAGCTCTAGGTAGTGATTTGATATAGTTGACCTCATAAATGCTTTTAACACCCTAAGGGTGAATGCCACCTGCACGTCAGAAAACGACAAGGTCTTTTTGTAGACAGAGTGGAAGGAACATGAAGGAACGTTGACGCACAAACACTTATCACGTATCCACAAATTTTTTTCAACAGTGATTTTAAAAAAATGCTGTTTGATACCAAAGTGCAATACTTCACAGTTAAAATGTATGGGTCAGCTGTTTTTTTTTTAAATTACCGATAATGATTATGATAATTTCTGTGTCCCTTCCAGCCTGTATGTGTGACAGTTGGTCATTTTCGAACTCAGTTAAATTTCAATTCAAGTAATAAAGCAATTGCGAGTTCGACAATAATTATATACACCGTTCATACAAACACAACCACTCAAAGTCCAAGGGCGGATATAGGTACAGGGCCGACGAGGAGCCTACAGCCTTATAGTTACCAAGTAATAAAAATATCAAAATGGTCGACTTACCCAAGTGGCAACTGCAGCCGAACTAAAACAACCAGTTCGTAGGTATAACGACAATAATTTAAATACCTACACTACTTAAATATGTCGTAAAAATAATTAATATATTTCCCGCCATTTTCAACCAATCATAGATCTGTGAGATGAATGACACTATATAGGTATAATGTGTTGGTCATTTTTACTGCGGTAATAAAGAACTATTTGGTAAAAACAATAAAATGTAAATAAAACTGTTTTCTAAACTTATTAAGATGATCGTGCATTTTTACAACTATTGTAATGTGTTTTTCAGTACTTATAACATTTTAATAAAAAAAGGTTAACACAATTAATATAACTGAAGTAGCGTAATATTGTAATAAAAATGATAAGTGCAAATAATTAATATCTTTATTAACAAAAAATACTGCAATAAAATTATATTTCAAACAATTTTAAAACTATCATGTCAGTAGCGCCATCTAGCGGTGAGTTACTAGTTAGACTACAGTGAAGTAAAGTTACTACTGTTTCTTTGTGTTATTTGAATAGTCTTTGTTGTGATGGCTAATAGCCATTGTGTCACATATGAAAAATATAAGAAAAATAAATTTAACAGCCCGCCTTCTGCGACTTGACCTTTCCATGACATGAAACCCGTGGATGAGACGATGAAAAAAAGTTTAATATAATTCGTACCTTGATTATATTTTGTAACTTTGCTATATGGTCAACCCTACCATATTTGAATGATGCAATTTCATATTCAAAATGAATTATCTCGAGACTTATCTCTACTTCTCGTAAGTAGCGCCATTTAACGGTGAGTAGCTGGTTGACTCTTTCGCTCATGGTAGTCTCACATCAGAGAATTTAAAAAAAATATATATTTTCTTATTGTAGAGCATGATGCAAGTAAGCCGAGACCCGTATAGATGTGTGCAATATGTATATAATAAAGTATTAAAATTATATTCATACGATTACTCATTTACTCAAAGCATTAAAAAAATTATTGTTCCATTATGAATTTGTGTTGCTACAATAAATTAATAGGTAAGCGTGTTAGTAAGAATAATAAATAATATGATTAACATAATTCGATCTAAACTGTTGTGATGACAATAAGCAACTTTTTATAATAAAACTAATCAATAAGTAACTAGTTAAGATACCTTATTATTAGAATTAGATTACTGTAAAATGTTTTGAATGTACCTCACTTTAACTTTCTGTAAATTACTATATTTTACAGTAGTCTGCAAATCGATGAATCATAGCGTTAAGGTGTTAAAATTGGTCTAAATGTGTGTAAATATATTAGCTACGTGTTTTAGCAATGTGCAATATTTTATGTAAATAATTTTAAATCATATAGTCGGTGTTAGTCTATTATTTTATTAAAATCCTGTGATATTTCTGTTAAAGTTATTTTTTTCTTGTGGCAATGTTGTCTAGTCTATAGTAGTAGGTTCCAAACGTGCGAAAGAAAATTAAAATTGGCGGGAACAATAACAAAAAAACGGCTGATGCATGAAAATCGAGATAGAAATTAAATACTTTATTCTATTTTCTCGTAGATAGTATCTATGCCTATCGATGACATGTCTGTAACTAAATATAAAAATATCCAATATGCTTTAGTGCCAAATCTTTCCTAATTTTTCTAAAATATAAATGTATTTTCTCAAATTTAAAATGCTGCAATTAAAGTGTAACGCTGTTTAGATTAGTAGTAAAATAAATGTGTGATGTTAACGTGCTGTTTTATTATTTAAATCCCCCGTGATGTTACTTACAGGAGCTAGCAAGATTCTGTATATTATATTGCAAATCAAATAGGTATATAGCTTCACGCCTGTAACCCTCAAAGGTTAAGGCAGAGGTGTACCTAACAGTAGGTACACCCACATATCGCCAGTTATGTTTAAGCCCCATGTACTAGGGGGCGAGCCTATTGCCATCAACCGCACAGAAATTCAGACTCCGTGGCTGCTACTGAGAAAGTCCTGATGGAAAAATCCAATAAAATCACAGCGGCCTTTTTGCTCATAAGATGTTGTTAAGGTGCTATCACTGACAAGTTTGTCAAAGTTATTGTGATCCTTATACAGGTGGCGATAAGGGTGCTATTGGACTGCAGCTGCCACAGGTAAAATAACTAAAAGGAATGTAAAGACGCCAGAACATCAAGGTACTACAATCTGTCTGTGTGAATAGATTTTCAAAAAGCGTTAGGTTCAACGTTGATTATGAAAATTTGACAGTTTCGGGTAGCTTGATGTGCTGGCGTCTGTTGTAAAACGTACATAAATAACATACTAAATAGAATGATTCTTTAAAATGGGACAACAAGGAGTAATCCAAATCCATAAGAGTTACTGGAAACTTTAGCTCGTATGTTGTCCTCACTTAAAATAAACACCCTGTATACGCTGACCTTATTGATGATTATCATCAGAAAGGTCTGGTGCGTAGTACTCGCAACCGGCGTGCGTGTGACCAGATTTATGAACGTGGACGAAACAAACACAGTACGTATGGGCCACAGCAGGTGACGCTTTGTAGTTCCTCCCCTACCCCCATGGGGGAAAAGGCGTGACGTTATGTAAGGAGCCAATAGGCGACTGTCTTGCCTGCATTCCCTTCTATCAAAATCACAGCGATGTTTAGTCACGTTGCAGTAAGGTCCCAAACATTAACATTATATTAACGACAATAAAAAAAGTTTAAAATTCGTTAAAAAAGGTTAATATTGGGTTGCTCTTGTTAGAGGTAAACCAAATGTAAAAAAAATGTAGGAAGGTTATCTGAAATACTGAACTTGAAGCGACATCTGCACAGCTTCGTAAGAACTGCGCATACAAGTAGCGAGCAACAAGCGACAACAATGGCGGTACTGTAGCGTGTACGTCATTCAACCGGACATCCGTAATAGGACGTCCGGTTCAGTATTTCCTACTGGGGATGGCGCTACTAGTGAGTATCACTCGTCTCGAGCGCACTCTCCAATTTTCAAACGATTGAAGACTTGAGTAGCTTTTATGCAATGTAAACATTCCCTGAGTGGAAAGATCTATTCATTGCCAGATCTAAGCTATATACCCACTTATAACGTATATGTTATGTGTAATTAAGGTATTGGTATTGGTTGGAACAAACTTCTCAGGTTCACATTCTGTCGTACTAGATATGAGTGCTCAAATCTGAAGTTATTCTTATTTGCAGATTGCTATAGCTTTGAAAAAAAAAAGATTCACGAGAATAAAAATCATTCGTGAAAACAAATGATTCTTAACCATAAAATGTTAAGTTCAAAATCGAATGAGAAAATTTGACAAATTCAAGTAACTTGATGCTCTGGCGACTGTACATCATATTTTTATTATTATTGTATATATTTTATGAGAATGTAAAAAAAAAAATACTGAGATTAGCAGTAAAAAAATTAAGGAGACTGCATTTTGCAGCCTTCGTTTCAAGTCGAATCCTGAGTTCAAAATTAAAAAATAATAATTATTATACGGAACCATCAATACCCTTTATTTCTTATTTTAATATTTTTAGTAATTAACGTCTATTTTTTTAACCCTATTGTCTAAGCCTTTTTTTAAATTTTATATCTTTTATAATAAATAATATACCCTATTGTATAAGCCATTTCTCGTAAATTTAATATTTTAAGGTAAAACCTTCTATTTTTTAAATTAAGTTACTACTAGTTTTTTAGCCTAACATTTTTTTTTTGTACGCCGTTCCTATATGGCAAAACATGTAGAAACTTTATTTTTATTTATAAGACCTGCATAATGCGTACCATACCACTCATGTTTTTACAAAATAAATATATCTTTATCTTTTATATCTTTATCTTTAACGTAAATATTTTAACCGGAATTTTCCGAAACAACATTGACATCAGACAACACTACAGAATTGTCTATTGTTTGTTGGTCTTATTTGACAAAAAGGACGAAAATCTGAGTTTGACGGCTACTTTTTCTTATTTATTTTACGAAAACCAATGTTAGTAATGGGTTAATCACACTAGAAAATATGGAAAATATGTACTGCCGCTTGTGCGCCGAGCCTAAGAGCTCTGAAAAGCTTCTAAACTTTCAGAACGACGCCGATAAACACGACGAAATAATTCTAAAGCTAGCATTTGTTAACGCTGTGTATGTCAACGTAACTAGCGATGATATGTTGCCGAAAACTGTTTGTTTTATATGCTACAACAGTCTAAACAAAGCTTACGAGTTCCTGGACAATGTAAAGCGAGCACAAGACGTTCTATCCAACATATTTACAGCAACCGAAGAAAGTAAGTGCGACCTCTCAGACGACGACAGAATCCCAGCTTTTGACGATTTCCTTTGCAATGAAGACTCAACCACAGTCAAACTAGAGGACAATACCCGCAATAAGTACTCAGAAACGACTCGAATGAACATTAGCTTGGAAGTAAAACATGAACTTAAGGAGGAGCCAGACTTAGATGACCAAACATACGATGATTCGTTAAACGTCCAAGACATTCTAGATGCAGCAATATGTAACGCGTCCTTTAACTCCAACGTAACGATATACGCTAAAGAGTTATCAGATTTGAGCAAGAAGGTTGTTAAATCTTGGAAAGATTATCCATGGGTTTGCGGGTATTGTAATATTGAGTTTTTAAATATTGATATTTTAAGATCTCACTGTAAGGTGGTCCATGGGAAATGTTCAGCGTTCATGTGTATTGACTGTAAAGCAGGGAGGAATGAAGACTTCACCAGCTTTATTAAACATGTTCGGAAACACAGAAAGATTTTAAGGTAAATTTTTAACTACATTTTTCTATCTAAACCGAAAGTCTGTCAACCAGTCTTACCAAGGGGTATAGTACCCAGTATGATCTAGGTTGGTGTCAGTCAGATAGGCTGGCTCTCCATGTAAAATTCTAGTATTCAGATGTATTTGGTAAGGATGGTACCCAACCATAGTTGCGAAAAGGCTAGGCAGATAGTGACCTTGCCCACAACTGACCAATGAAAAGGAAAGAGACTATTGCCCAGCTGTAGGACAGAACAGGCTGACATTGCTCGTTTCTCCATATATAGTGTATTTCGGGTTTATCAATGCTGAAGGGACCACTCTTATTTCGTTGTTATATCTGGAAGTCGTTACAGGCAGCGGTAAAGAGATACAGACACATTTATTATAGTTTATATTAATTTATTGTTGGAAATATTAGCACAGTTAGTTTTAAAAAAATTGTCTAATATTACTTTGCTTTAATTTTTTTTTGTGCTAGTGTACGCTGTAGGGTGTATTCTATTTTCATTACTTCTTCAATGTCTATAATATCCTTTCCATCACCAAATAAACAATATCTTTTAAGTTTTGTCACAACACCTAACATATCCTTAGTTGTAGGAATCTCATCTTCATTGCAATCTTCTTCTTCCTCCTCATTTCCCCCATGTGGCCTTGTGTATTGTATTGTATAGCGGACTGGTGTCCGCAACTCCACGTCATAGCACGTATGTTGCCTTGTGATAAGTTGACTGTCAATATCAACATATGTTTTCCAGTCCGCAAAATTTGTTCTGCTTGAAGATGTTGTAGTTGCTTGTGCCTATAGTATATCCAATTCATCATCAGAGTCGTTATCAATTATTGTGATAACTGAAGCTTTATGGAACCCAGCATGTAGAAAACACTTTTTGATTGTATCTAGAGTCACCCAATCCCATGCTATAGTTACCATTTCAATAGCATCTAAAAGATTAAAAGAAAATGGGCCTTCTGTTTTTTCAATGTCATTCATCATTTTTTTGTACTAAAATCTTCCGATAATGACTTTTGAGGGTTTTAATTATTCCTTGATCAATCAGTTGAATCACTGATTTAGTGTTTAGTGGTAAAAATGCCAGTTTTATGTCGGTCAAATTCTCAATTTTAGGATAAGCTGTGCAATTGTCAATAAATAAAATGATCTTCTTTTTGTTATTTCTTAACTGGGAGTCCCATTTGTGTAGAACTTTTTCGAAAATCTCTTAAGTCATCCAGGCCTTTTCATTTGCTTCGTAATCAACTCGCAGAGATTTAACATTTTTGAAACACCTGGGTTCTTTTGCCTCGCCTAAGACCAATAATTTTCTTTTTTCCCCTGCCATTCTTGATGCAACAAGCACGGGGATTCTATCTTCTTATAAAAAACTTGATATAGTCTTAAATCAGCATAGGTCAGTGAATAAGAAATGAAGCACTATGAAAAAAAGACAGAAAAATTTTACCATAATCCATCGCCTAATCAAGCCTTCGAGACCCGGTGGCATGTGGGAGTAGTAGGGTGGGTGAACACCATGGGACACCTCAAGGGCCTTGACCTCAGGGTCATTGACCTTGAGGTCAAGGACAAAATTCCGAAAGTCAAGATTTAGTGACCGATACTTAAAAACGTGATTATAATCATGATAACAATGGCATTTTTTTATAAGTACCTACTTGTTCACTTTTATGACAATAATACAATCAGCTGTTAGCCACGTGACGCCGTTCTGTCTCCCACTGTGCTCTGCCTACCCACTGTTGCAAGGTACGATAGTATTGAGACAGCGTGGCGTCACGTGGCTAACAGCTGATAAGGTCAAAGGCTCGCGAGCGAGAATTTCATACGGCTGTAGTGTTATTGGGATAAAAATGAACGAGTAAGTATAAAAAAAATGCTTCTTTGGGAAAGTTGTTTGTTATCATGAGTATAATCACGTGTCTAAGAATCGTTCACTAATTACCAGTCACCCTACATAGTTTGGACTTCAGTGATAAATTATTTGTTGGAAGGCCTCCCACTAGGTGGACCGATGACCTGGTGAAGGTTGCAGGGATCCGCTGGATGCGAGTCGCACGGAACCGGTCAATGTGGCGATACTTGGTGGAAGCCTATGTCCAGCAGTGGACGTCTTTCGGCTGAAATGATGATGATGATGATGATAAATTATTATAGCAATATTATTAGGCAATAATTACTTAAGAAAACATTTTCTTATTTCCAGAAACCACTGCTACTACTGCAACTTAGAGGTAGACAAAACGGAGAGCTTGAGCTCTCATATAAAAGAACACTTCCTCAAGTCACAAATACCTTGCCCTCTTTGCGGAGAAATACTTAATGAGGACTCTCTGAAGCTACATCTACAAGACTACAACATTACCAAGCAAAAACGAAGACCGAGGCGAAAACCTGGGACCCCCATCACTGTAGAAGACCTAACCTGCGACTTATGCAAGAAAGTCTATAAAAATCCCAACAGTCTTCGAGACCATATGAAACTTCATACAATAGACAGGAAAAGAAACTACACATGTGATCGCTGTGGAAAAATGTTCTATAACAAAGGTACGCTCACATCACACATCCTATCCCACGATAAAAACCGTCCCCATGTCTGTAGGATTTGTAATAAGTCTTTCTTATACCCAAATATGTTAAGGAGACACGTTGAAATGCATTCTGGAGTAAAACCTTTTTCTTGCGAGCAATGTGGAAGGTGTTTTAGGCTACAATACCAATTGAACGCTCACAAAATCATCCATACAGATTCCATGCCTTACGTTTGTTCGTACTGCAGCAAAGCCTTTAGATTTAAACAGATTTTGAAGAATCATGAAAGGCAGCATACGGGTGCAAAACCTTATTCTTGCCAGCATTGTGGTATGGAGTTCACGAACTGGTCAAATTATAATAAGCATATGAAAAGGAGGCACAATACTGATACCTCTAAGAAAAAGATTACGCCCGAAGGGGTGTTTCCTATAAATCCGGAGACTGGTCAGATCATACAGGTTCAAGATCCCGTTGGAACTGAGGAATGGAAAACTAAGATCATGATTCCTGGAAAGAGAGGGAAGAAGAAGGTTATAAAGCAAGAGGATATTTAGCTATTGCTTCGTCGGTGTGGTGGTCGCAAGATCTACTACTGAGCACGAGGTTTTGATTCGATTCTCAGTTCGGGCAAACTGTAATTGCCAATGCCATTTCCATCAGATTTTTTTCCGTACCCGCCCGGAATATTGATTATGGTTGATAGCAATAGGCTACCCTCCTATTACATAAGACCAATACATAGACGGCAAAATGCGAGTCTGACGGGGAACAGGCCTGATGTTATGTTATTTAGCTAAAGCTGTGTGTGTGCATATCCTATATACTTGAACAGACTTGCAGGATCAGGAAGGTTTACCATCAACTTTTAGCGTTTGCTGAGCTAAAATGAAATCTGAGTTTAAGGGACAAGGTTAATTTTGCCTCAGTTAAAGTGCTGAAAAGAATTGATGACCTTTTATATTTAAAAGGCAATGAGTCACATCAAAAAATTACTAAAAATCAACACATCAAAACTTACTGCATTTAATGCGCTTACTCGTACAAATAAACTCGTGAAAATAATAATAGTTTATGTTTCGTCGAAATCGGGCCAAATTTCCAAAGTTACAGCGTTATAAAGTTTCGCTGCTTTTTTAAATTTGCGTTCTTCACGCGCTACAGCGATGACGTCAGGCTGCGAGTGTCATGTCCAACTGCGGGGAATGCGGCGTGTTTACGTTCATAAACTTTGATTTGTAAAGTGATTTACACTTATTATTTTATCTCTACGAGTGTTTACGTTCATAAAATTTGATTTGTACAGTGGTTTGCACTTAGTAATACAATAAGTGATGAATTAGAAAATTAAAAAAGTGTACTTATCACATTGTTTTTATGGACCAGTACACAGCATTTAAAAAAAAATTGTATTACTTACATATTACCTATTTACAAGGGTTTTCATTTTTTTAACGGAACCCAAATCCTTTTTCCAAAATAAAAGTAGCGTAAGTTACTCCAGTAAAAGTCTCGTCAAAATAGGTACAGCCGTTTTGGAGATTAGCCAGAACAAACAGACAGACAGTTTTTTTCTTATTTTTTTATTTACCGGATAAACTTTCATAAGCATTTAGTATAAAGCTGTTATTTTGAAATTACAAACAGATACTTCAATTTTATTTATTTGTATATATAAATTCCATATTAGATTACTGAGTATTACCGCATTTTGTCAGTTATGTTTAAGTTACATGTAATAGGAGGCGAGCCTATTGCCATCAACCGGGCGCAAATCCAGACTCCGTGGTTGCTACTGAGAAGTTCCTGATGGAGAAACCCAACAACACTTTGCCTGTCCTTTCCCTTTGTCGTTTATACTGGGTGATAAATAATTGTGATCGAAAAAGTGTAACGCTGTTGGGTTGTACTTGTAGGATTCCTCAGAAGCAAAATTCGAATGTCCAACTAGCTTCCACAAAGTGTTCCACATACAAGCGCAATAATTTTACAATGGCGTCATTTTTACATTGGACGCGCACTAATGTAAAAAGTATAACATAACAAATATGATTTAAATGTACTATGCGGTTTAAATGAGAATACATAACACGGGATGGAAGGGACACCTATAAAACGGTAACCACGTATTCAGTACATTATTCTGAGCCGGGGGTATCTTGTTACCACTGGCTTCATATGAATTTACATTGGGTAAAGGCGCTGCCCTGCCGTCCCCGGTGTACGGCCTTAACACGCACCGTTCATCGGTCGATCTATGCTTTAGCCAAAGACAAATCTTTTGGTCCAAGACCCCACGGCCGCCAGACATTACTTGTTTTCTCAATAACCTTCATGTATGGCTTCGAATAGTGTTAGTATGTACTGTGAACGTATGCTAACTTGTGCCGACGGCCAGTTTTTCAATATTTTTTAATATCGGTGTTAAAGTTGCGGAAAAATAATATTTATTTTTCTTCAAGCCTGAGTGCTTACTTTTTTATATGTTGCAGAAAATATTATTTAAATTTAATAATAAACACTGCGTGACACTTCCCGTTGACGGAAATTTCTGCCAGACGCTGCAGAATTTTGTCAGTCTATTTTTTTTTAATATTTGATACTCAAGGAGTTAAACAATAAGTACTGGAATGCTTCTCTTAGTACCAAATATAAAAAATTAAGACTTAAGATAAAATCACATTATTTTTTCCGTACTTTAAAGTGTCTGACATAAATTTCCGCCAATAGGAAGCATCTGGCAGTGTTAATAATAATTTTTTAGCAATCTTTTATACAACAAACAAAGTCAGCACTCAGGGTTTAAGAAAAGTTACTATTATTTTTACGCAACTTTAGCATCCGATATTGAAAAATTGCCCGTCGGCACAAGTTAGCAGATATGCATGCATACGTTCACAGTACATACTAACACTACTTGATGCCACACATTTGGTTATTGAGGAAATAAGTAATGTATGGCGGCCCTATCTTGCTCTATTTAAAAATCCAAAACCATTAAAAGGCACTTTCGAACGTCAAACAACGGTTCTTAAAATATCAATTCGGGCAACCAAATTCTTATTTAGATCGCATAATATAAATTATTGTTGATAGTATTATTAAATAGTGATTTATTTATGTATTAGTTTGTATTAAGAATAACGGTATATTTAAGTCGCACACAGCTTCAAAATATGACAAATGCAATATTATATTTTTTTTATTAAAAGTATGTAAAGTACACAATTTTAGTGTTAATAAAAACTTTTATTAAAATATGAGATTTTAATTTACACATACACTCACACAGTGCTGACTTTTTACAGACTCCAGAACAATGAAAGTTTTAATGTGGTATGGTTGAATAAAGTTTACCGCACTACCCGGAATTATAGCATCGCCTTGGCTAATCTGCTCGTCTCGATTCAACCTCTTAATTATGTTGGAATGTCCACCAGGGCCCCAACACCTGCAACTTTGAAGACCTAAAAACCACCACTGATGTTGTGGCCACCTGCTAGGCCCAACTTATTAAATACAAGGTGTAACAGTATAAGCTCAATACTTTGATGAAGAAGAGAAGTAGAGGTCGAAAAAAAATTGGTTTTTATCATCATTCTATTTATGATTTTAATGATTATAATTCTGACGTCTTACGGTCGCGAATCATATTATGTTTCACATATAGCGTGAAACTGACCTGCAAATTGCAAAAAACCTAAGAAAATTTGAATTTCGCGGGCTAACCTGGCGCTTCCACCTTAATTTAAAATTCTATTTCGTATGATAAATCTCAAAATTTTTTTTTTTTTTTTTTCGATTTACTCCCAAGGGAAGGCTAAAGTCTTTTGACCATACTGCCTAGTCTTACGCCCATGATAAATCTCAAAACCTGCATCCACAAATTAGATATAAAAATATTGTCTTGTTTATGATATTAGAGATGCTATCAAATGCAACGATTACGGTTTTTAGATATCATAGTTTGTTACTACAACAATGTTGTCAAAAATAAATGATTTTTATAATAATATGACTATAATCTGACATGTTTGATCAAGTCTTTTGCCTTGACATTAAAATGAAGTTTAATTACTTTAGATTTGACAAAAATGGATATGACGGACTTACTAAAGACATATAGAAACTAAAAAAACTGAATGTGATAATTTAATATGAAAGACTTTATTGTATAAAACTTTTAAGAAAAAAAAAATACAAGCGTTATCGGCGGCGGCTGTAAAGTCGAAAGACTATTAGCCTTCCCTTCGGTGTAAATAAAAAAAAAAATCATCCATCTGTATGTCAATGTCAAACTTACGCTACATTGTAGTTCCACGAAATTCGTGATTTGGGGCATTCATTGGTGTAAAGTATGTTGTTCTCTGCTCAATGACAAACGCCCAAATATTCTAACATGAATAACTCCGAAAATGTCTACTGTCGCCTTTGTGCTGAGTTAATGCCGCCCAACAAACTCTACGATCTCCAAACTGACGAAGAAAAATGCCGAGATATCATCAGGAAACTAGCTCGTTTCAATGTGCAAATTAACTTCAGCGATAATATTTTACCTAAAATGGTCTGTTACACATGTATCATGGGATTAAACCGTACATTTGAGTTTGTTACTGCTGTGGAAAAGGCACAATCAACCTTAAACGACTTCATTTTAACGAGACAGATAAAGCAAGAAAAACCTGGTTCTGACGATGAAGTTTTCATTTACGACTCTTCAGATAGCTCTGATAGTGATGAACCAATCAAAAATATTAAAGTAGAAGCAGACCAGAAAGCAAAATTAACTGCCAAATCGACAGTGAAAAAGAAACCGGCAGCAACCAAGAAAGTTAAGGAAAGCACTAACTCGAACACTTCACACTTGTCACAGTTAAAACTGACTTGGAGGAGCTATAACTGGCTATGTACTTACTGTGAAACTCAGTTTCCTTCAGTTGATGAACTAAGGACTCATGCCATGCAGTACCACAGTGCCTGTAACCCATACCGATGTACTGACTGCAAAATAAGAAAGCTACGTCTTGATAGTTTTATTTTACACGTGAGAAAGCACAAGAGATTCCTAAGATTCTCTTGCTACAAATGCTCCATGGTATTCGGTTCGGTGATAGCAGCAAACAAACACAAGGAAACACATAAAACAACCAGTATTGTTTGTTTCGGATGCAATATGTGCTTCGACACCCAAGAGGAATTAGGTAATCATACTGCTACATATTTTAGAGGAACACGCGCAAGAAAGCCTCGGCCTATGGTACAATTGTCAGGAGATAGTTTAAAATGTCCAATATGTGAAAAGGTTTGCCGAACTAAAACTAGCTTGAGCACTCATTTATTGATACATACAGACCGTAAGAAAGACCACACTTGTGAAGTTTGTGGAAAATGTTTCTTTCAGAAAGGTTCCTTAGCCGGACACATGCTCCAACATAGCGATGTAAGACCATACCAATGTGAAATCTGCAAATCAACATTCAAAAGTCCAAGACGATTACGTCTCCACATTGCTATTCACGATGGAGGGAAACCGTTTTCTTGTGACCAATGTGGCAAACGCTTCCGGATCAAACGTCAGCTGAACAACCATGCTATAATCCACACAGACGCACATCCTCATGTTTGCTCATATTGCAATAAAGGATTCCGTTTCAAGACCATTCTGAATCAACACATACGCCAACACACTGGAGTAAAACCTTATTCTTGCGCTCTCTGTCAACGTGATTTTACAAACTGGTCGAATTATAACAAGCATATGAAACGCAGACATGCTACAGATATGGCGAAGAAGAAACGCACTCCTGAGGGCACGTACCCCATTGATCCGGTTACTGGGGAGGTGGTGGTACCTGCCGAGGAGACAATAAGTGAATGGAAAAAAAGAATGTCGAGAAAAGATAATGTGTAGGCAGACCATGGATACACATAATGCGAAGAATGGAAAAGCAAATGGGAGAACCTCATGAAGTAATTTAGTCAGTGATGTACATACATAAATATGTGCCGATTTAAGATAATGTGTAGGCAGACCATGGATACACGTAATGCGAAGAATGGTAAAGCAAATGGGAGAACCTCATGAAGTAATTTAGTCAGTGATGTACATACATAAATATGTGCCCGAAAAATCGAAAAATACCATTACAGTGAGGCACTGAGCATGGATAGACTCGCCCCCTATTAGATGGGACTTAATCATTAATGGCGAAACGTGGGTTTTGCTATTAGATACTCCTGTGGCTCGTCGGTGGCAGCGTCTAGAGACGGTAGTACTAAAAAATTCGTACATCACCTCCGCCACTCAAAGGCGTCAGTTTTTATAAAGGTACATCATTTGTGTCGTAGTGCAGGAAAACGGTGACACGCTTGGTTAGCATGGAAAGTGTTGACAATGCCTGTTTTAGTAGTCGCCGCCAAGGCGTTTCCGCGCTCTGCGCAGTGAGACTTAGAATGGACGGCCCAGGTGGGAGTGAGCGGTTAGCGTGTAAAACATACGCTTGAGACTTGTAAGAAATCACAAAGAAGACGCGCGGACGGGTCCTAATCAAGAGCGGGTGCCGAGCGGCATGAGAGCGGGCAGCGGCCCGCCGAGTCATGTCGCTCGACAGTTTGATTTACCCGCTCGTCAAGTGAGTGAAGAACAGCCCGCGCCGCCCCTCTGTACGATTGGGACACCCTTTATAAGAACGCGCCCGCTCCCTGCCCAGCAGCCCACACCCGCACTCACCTGGGCCACGCACAGAGTGTGTATCATATTTTCAATTCTTCAGGTGTTGTCCTGTATGGCCAGTTTCCACGAAAGCGGAGATGAGCGTAGAAGAGAGACGCCCACACCCACAGCTTGAGAACACTTACTGCTAGGTACAGGCATCTCTTTTTTTGTGCAAATCCTCACGTTCCTGTGTTAGCCTCATCCGGGATTTTCCCCAGTGGCAACAATGTCGTCTGCCCATCTCGCCACCGTACAACATTTAACATTGGTTGAAATCCTCAACTCGTCCCTTGTCTCTTCAGTGATGAATCGAATCTTTCACGTCTTCTCCGGGGACTTGTCTCCATTTTCATGGAAACTGGGCTTTATTATTCTTCCATTATGCACTTAAGTACCGTTAGGTATAAAACTTTATTATTATAGGACAATCTGTTAAGTTCATATTTTATCTTTTTTGTATTAGTTGGTAAGAGATAGTTAAGTAAGTTAACACTGAACAGAATTATGTATGTGTTGTTACTGAATAATAAATGATGCAAAACTACTAAATTTCTTTTTTTTCACTTCTCTTGTGGATTCTATGAATAGATTCCTAACTGATATGATGGAGCAGTGGGGATATGAAGACATACCTGGCAGTCTGGATCACTGCTGGAATACAAGCTTCCTTTCAATGTGAGGGATGAGCAGGTTCGAGGACAAACCGGTTTTTCTATCATGATTTCATTCACCGTTAAAGTGCAGTACTGATGAAATACATGGTACTATACAATACAACTAAAGTGCATGCTGCTTGGATTCGAAAATTCAAATTTAAAACCTACAACTCGTGAAAGTCAGGGCCTGTTGCGACTGGGCGGCCTCTGTCCGTCCTGTTCAGCAACAAACAGCCTACTGATTGGTCGGTCAGCGGGCAGCAATAACAGAACGCGAACTGCGCTCTGGGATATTGCCTAGACCTCAGAACAATATCAGTTATTGGCTTTAGGCCTTTGTTACAAATGCCAATGGACCAAAGAGTATAATAATAATATGGGACAAGAGAGCCCTCTTGTGCCATTTCGAAGCATACTGATTTGAGACGCCATCTGCATATCTTAACGGGAACTAAGGCTCTTTATGTGTGTGTGTGTATCTAATGAATGTATGTAGTTATGTATGTATGCATAGGTAATCCTTCATCGTAGGCCGCGAAATTTTAATTTTCCTACTTTTTTGCAAATTGCAGCGCTGTTTGACGTTATAATATTTTGTTGATCAAAATGCGATTCGCGACGATAATAATGATACATGTACTAAATTACAATCATTAAAACAGTTATGATTGATATCTATTTAAATGATCGTGATTCAGTTAACGAGTAATCAATAAATCAAGCATTTTGATCAACATAATTATGACAAACACAGCTATTTGCAAAAAAACATAAGAAAATTTTAATTTCGCGAACTACACTAAAGAAATTACCTTATTAAATTTGAATACAATAACTAAATAATAATAGTCCACGCATTACTTTATGAAATGAAACAGAAAAAACATTTTTTATACTTTATTGTCATTGTTACAATTTTATCACAAAGCATTTTTACAGAGCTTTTATTTTCTATTTTTATAATTTTTGTGCCTATTATAATAATTTTGGGCTGCAATTTTGGTTTCGTCTTCACCATCATAAATTAATTTTCCGACCAAAATTCGATTAACTGATCGACACCAACTGTAAATGATTACATTTATTGTAACATTCAAAAAGTATTTCTTGAATGTGTCATATTATGGGCTGGACATTTATTTGGACAATCTATGAACATATCTATAAAAGAGATTATCGTATATTTCACGCGTTTTTTGGGTACATTTCTCCTAAGACATGACGTTGATATGTTTTTTATTTCATTGAAATAATTTTCAATTTCTTTGCTAGGATAGCAAAGCCATTTTTTGTTTTGATATTCTTTGGCTCTAATGAATATATTATTTTGATTATTTGTGTTCTCTAGTAAAGTCTTTTTACAAGTTTGACAACTTTTTACAACATTTTTTAAACATTTTTTTAAAACCCAACCACAGACATAATTGCTTTGACCAGCATCAGTTGTATTTGACTGGTCAAAGCCAATTTCACTATTAAAATGAATTTTTTCACTTTCCTCAGGAACATCAGCAGTATCATGTTTCTCTTTTAAAAAAAAATCCAGTGTCTGGAGGCACTCATTAGAATCCTCCTCACAGTTTGCCCCTTTTGAATGAGGAGAATTAAAATTATTTAATAGGAGAGCTTTGAATGCTCCTTCAAAAGCCACTGTATTAGGCGCATTATTCCTTGCCCCATAACTCCTGATGTTCCCGAAAAAATTTTCGACCGGGTCTTGGTTGAAGTTCCGTGTCAACATTGCATCTAAACCATATTTACTAGACAACACTTTCCAAAGACTCTCCATGCCCTCTATAGTTTTATTATTAGATTTGTCACAGATGGTATAGTTGTCTCAGTTAGACGGATTTTGTCTCCAGTTTTAACTTTTTTAATATATTTAACAGTTTTAAAAATTTGTTTAGCTTTTTGCCACAGTTCATGATGAGGCGAATTGCTTTTGACAGGCCCTTTATAAATTTTACCATTTGGTATGAACATACTGCTCACATTAAGAGAATCAAATAGATTATCTATTAAAAGAGTCATCTCTATTATTTGACGACAATCTTCGGGAAGATCCTTCCTTGCCGTCAAGTGTTCTGTCACAACAGCGACACTGTGACTAAATATTTGTGTCGCCGATTTCACTCGCATTTTATTAATTTTTTCTGGATTTACATGTTCTTCCGTAATTTTGTCAAGGAGACGTAACTCTCCATATGATTTATCAGCAGCATATACCATTTGGTAATATTCCCATTTTATGGTTTTTTTTTTATTAGATGTGACGTATGTCATGTCTTTGGTCAGCAAATTATTTCTAAGACCTTTTATTAGATGAGGAGTATCATATAAAGGGATTATGCTGTGACCATTAACTCGGAACATTTCATAACGCCACTCTTTGCCTTGTCGAAGATAGACGGCTTTAGTTTTATTAACCAATTCTGTTATAGCGCCAACATTAACAGGACTTTGGTCACACACCGTGTTAACCACGATGAGATTATGTTGCAATGCATGCTGAACCACGGATTTGATTAAAACTTCCAGCTCATTTTTTTTAATCCGGTTGTGAAGTAATATGCAATGGGTTGTTTGAAATTATTTTTCACACCCTTCACCATAAAAACAAGGGCATGGTCAGCAAATGAGGCCTCTTGATTGGATGCAAAGCCTTCCAGTTCATCCTTATGTGAATTAAAAAGAATTTGTGGCGAAATTGACATTTCGTCAAACATGAGACTGCAGAGTCTATCTGGCACATTCATTTCAGCTACCACTTTTTTAATCTTTTCAAAGATGATGGGATTTATTCCAGGTACTAATTTAATTTGGCTCAGCAATCGCTTCATAGCTTTTGCTGATGGCAACGCAAAATATTTGCACAACAGCCTGTAGCACTTGGGACTCTTTTTGAAGAGTGACAAGGACATAACTTTTTCTTCAATTGAAAATCGTCTCCCCTTAGACTTCTTTTTAGACTGTAGTTGCATGTGAACAAACAGTTTTGCTGGTTTTGTCATTGTTTTTGTCACTTGTTGAAATGCAACTTCATTGGACAATTTTTCTGCATTAGCCAATCGTGCTTTGAATGACTGCCCTTTTTTGCGCAAACGACCTATTTCATTTTGAAGATACTTCATTTTTGTCTGGAGTGGTCTCATTTGTACGCAATTGAACCGT
Source organism: Noctua janthina (assembly GCA_963576755.1). NCBI lineage: Eukaryota > Metazoa > Arthropoda > Insecta > Lepidoptera > Noctuidae > Noctua > Noctua janthina. The sequence goes on along the minus strand of OY755078.1, from coordinate 10,136,618 downwards.
ACCCCAAAACTTTCACGAGCATCTGAAAAATACAAAAACATCATAATTAATATATATTTTGATTTAATCACTTTAATTTGAAAGTGTTTCTATACAAATTAATTATTTAGTTAATTACTTTAAACTAGCTGTATTTCACAACATCGCTCATGTGGAATTTCAATAATCATACAGGCCAATGCTCAACAGTGGCACAGTAATAGGCTTTAATTATAATACAGAATATAAATTACCTTTGAGTAATCGTTTTTGCTTAGGTCTGCTTATCACGCTATAATTATGCTCCATTATCGCAGAATTTGTAGCAGCAGTGCAGTGACGTTTATCTGAAAATATATACAATACATGAATAATTTAATATGCAAGAGAATGCACCATGTTGATAGAATACAGACTAATAATTATAATACCTAAAGTTGAAGTAGCAAGAAGAAAGGCAAGGCCAAGTTTGAGTTATTCAAGGATGGTTATTCCGAAATATGGCTAAGAAAACTGATACCATTTGATCAATATAATTTTATGAAACTGTTGATGTCCATTTTATGACACCCACACGAAGAGATGGGGTGGTGCTATTTGCATTTGACACCACACGCACACACACAAGTGACAGCACAAACACAAGTGATTGCACACCAAATGCAGTAATATCATAGACATGTACTGTACTTAATTAATCATATTTGATAAAACATACCTGGGGTGGAAGTCGAAGGAAGAGAAGTGCTAGTGGTAGGGTGACTAAGACTTAGGCTAGCCTCAGATTGTCCAGCTGTAGCAGTGATGCCATGACTTTCACCTGAAAGAATTATGAAATAAAAATATAATTATGTATAATATTCATGTAGGTACTGAAAAAAAAAAATATATAAAAAAATGAATTAATGAATGAAATGAAAAATGAAATACATACCTGGGGTGGAAGTAGAAGGAAGAGAAGTGCTATTGGTAGGGTGACTAGCCTCAGATTGCCCAGCTGTAGCAGTGATGCCATGACTTTCACCTGAAAGAATTATGAAATAAAAATATAATTATGTATAATATTCATGTAGGTACTGAAAAAAAAAATTATATAAAAATGAATTAATGAATGAAATGAAAAATTAAATACATACCTGGGGTGGAAGTAGAAGGAAGAGAAGTGCTATTGGTAGGGTGACTAGCCTCAGATTGCCCAGCTGTAGCAGTGATGCCATGACTTTCACCTGAAAGAATTATGAAATAAAAATATAATTATGTAGATATTCAAATAGGTACTGTAAAGAAAATGAAATAAAAAATGAATGAATTAATTAAATGATAAATGAAATAATCCACTATTCAACTCACCAGGCAAATGAAGAGTTGGCATTGCCAATGCATTTAGACGCTTAAAACGATTACGGTGTTCATCAGTGAAGTGAATATCACATATTCTCTTCTTCTTATAAATGTCATAGTCTGTTAATGTTTTCAGATTGTATCCAACAAGATTAACCCAAGCTTTAAAACGCTCAGGAAATTTGCCAGGATTCGGAAATGAATGCATCACATTGCCTGAAACCAAAGGAAATAATAATGTATTTTTTGTCTTTTAATCGCGATTTTGTCCATCCTAAGGTTGCTAGTATGAGATTGCAGGGCGAGCACTAGCAAGTCACAGGCTTCCTGTGACATGTCTCGAGTCACACATTTTATATGACTAATCTGTGATAAAATAAATGTATGACTTAAACCATGTCACAAGTTGGTGCTGGCCCCGCTGAATGTGTTAAGGCTGTTCATGGTACTTGTATGTATATTCTAATAGTTACATTAACTGATTTATTACATCTAAAGTAATTTATATTGGCAGGCCTATAAGGAATCGGAAGGTGGCGCCACTGTCACGATACGTATCAGCTGTGACTATATTTACTTAATTTAAATAGCAATTGCACTAGTCTAAACCTAAAATCGCCACTAATTGAACAAGTTAGGGCATTATAACCAGTGAAAATGTTATCTTCAAGAACATATAACAAATAGTGAAGAAATTGTGATAGTGAACCCAGTGCTCCAACTGTGATTATAAACTGAATTTTATATAACGTAAACATCACACATCATCATCGCCGTAATAATCTAAAACTGTCAACAGAACGAGTGTTCAAGTAACAAAATTCTTTGAAACCCCTTGTAAAAGTGCTTAGAAAACAAATATTTTCAAGTTGTGAACGGTTACTCATTCAAAATTTAAAGATCTGCTATGTAAACAATACACAGTGGCGACATCTAATTAAAAGTGTGAACACTAACATCACCCAGAACATCGGTCGATAAACAGTACTTTTTCTGATCAACAAGTCTAGTTTTACGCACACACGTCATAAGGATCGATTAGCCGAAGACGAAGTGTACGTGACTGGCATAGTAGTAGTCGCGAGTTCGAATCTGCGACAATCATATGGTCACTTTTTGTGAGAAATCTCAATTTACTTACATTTCATAATGGATGACTACCAAAACATTACCCAAAGAAGACAAAATTCTCATAAAAAAAATATGTTGCGCGTCCGAACCAATTCGGACCCGATACCAGATGACAAAGACAATGACGAAAATTTGACATCTCAGTCACTAGAGTGCACTTCGAACAGTTTACCAGACATATCAGAAGACGAAGACTACGTAAAAACCTTAAAAGAGGAAATCCAAAAACTTGAATCGCAATTAAATAGTGCTCACAAAGAGATAGAATTATTAAACATAGAAAATAGTAAAATAAAACATTTAAATGAGAACTTGACCAAAAAGAACCAGATATTCAAAAAAGTAACATCTAATAGTCCTATTAAATCAAACCGAAGTACACCTAAGAAAAAAAAAACCACAAACTGTAAGTCAAAACAGACTCAAACTGATGCCCTAGTGAATCAAGAACATGACACTGAAACTGTGGAATTTACGCAAAAACCTAGTACGAGTCCATCATTAAAAGACAAAATTATTCAACAGACATGCAGGAAAAAAAGAGTATGTGTTCTTAGCACGGATAATAAACATAAGGTCCGAAACATAGCTCAAAGTGTATTATTAAAAGATCGTGACGAAATGTGCCACTACCTAACACCGACAGTAGGAATTGAACATCTTATTACTGGAATTGAGACAAAACTATCTGACTTCACCATACATGACTATTGCATTATATTGATCGGATCAGAAGACTTTAAATCAACACATGACTACAGCAAGATCATAATCCACATTCGGGATGTCCTGAGTAAAATAAAACACACAAATATTATTATATGCTTCCCGACATATACCTATACTAGAAATAATGACATCTACAACTGGCGGATTGAGACATTTAATAACCTACTTTACCACGATATAATGTCCCACGAATACGCCTACTACCTAGATTCAAATCAGAACCTTAAGTGTGATTTACGTATGTTTAGGAAAAAGTCCGGATTTATAAACAATTTAGCAATGCGGACAATTTTTGAAGATCTTAAGACTCTAATTAATGACATTGAATGCTCTAATACTACCTATCTTAGCGAATTTTATGACGAAAATCATGCGATTTATGACGAAGCCTCCGAAGACGATAATGAAAACACTTCTTGTAATAACCAACCTTCAAAGTTTTTTCGTGACTAAAAATCTTCACGTGTTGCATCAAAATATCGCTGGGCTATTAGCAAAATCTGAAACTCTAACAGTGTGCCTAGAAGAATTAGAAGCCTCACAATCTTCAGTGGAGGTACTATGCATCACTGAACATTTTATGATGGAGGGCTATGAAAAACATCTAGATCTTCCTAATTATCAGCTCGCAGCCTGCTATGCAAGAAACAAAAGTAAAAGAGGTGGAGCATGCATTCTTACTAGAAACGGCCTGCAATACAAGGAATTAAAAAAAAAATCAAGTTTTTCAGTAACCGGTGTCTTTGAATGTTGTGCCATCGAACTGATTGATTATAAGATTGTTATTGTCTGTATTTATAGAGTCCCAAAAAGTAGTAATGTCAATACGTGCATTGGAAAATTACATATGATTTTACGAGAACTGTCCAATAAGCCCTTTCTGAATAGCAATATTGTAATAGCGGGTGATTTCAATGTAGATATCCTAAAGAGAACTTATCAAACCATAGATTTTGAATGTCTGTTATTGAATTACAATTTGAGATTGTCTATCTTTCAGCCCACTAGAATGAAGAGTCAAACATGTATAGATAACTTTGCTCACAATTTCGAGAAAAAATGCAAAGCGGAAGTGATTGAATTTGCCCTATCGGATCACACTGCTCAATTACTGAAGTGTCCCGTAAGAGAGGACTGTGTTTTGAAATATTGGTACAAATCTCAACGGGATTTCAGCCCGGAGAATATGATCAAATTCAGAACCTGTGTTGAGAAGCTGACGTTCTCTGAAATCTATGACAGCGATGATCCAAATGTTGCTTTTAACTCGTTCATAGATCAATTTAAATTATTCTACGACTTATGCTTCCCCAGTAGGCTCGTTAAAATGCAAACAAGGAAAAAGCCAAAATGGATATCGCGTGGTATCAAATTATGTAGCTTAAAGAAAAGGCAACTATTATGGGCGTCTAGACTCCAACCGTCACAATTAAACAAAATAAAATATTCTAACTACAACAAATTATTTAAAAAAATTATTAAACTGACTAAGCGATCTCAAAATGACTTCAATATTAAAAACTCTGACAATAAAAGCAAAATGACATGGAAACTAATAAAGAACTCTAAATTTAATCTACCGAATGACTTAATAAATACAATTCAAGCTGACAATAGAACAATTATCAATCCTCAATTAATTGCTGACAAGTTTAACGCCTATTTCATTGATAAAATTGTACCAATACCAGGGACACCCAAAAAATTAACTGCGCACATTTTTAACACACAAAAATCCATGTTCATGGCACCATGTCAACCAATTCAAATATTTAATATAATAAAAAGTTTAAAAAACACCAATAGCGTAGGGTACGACGAAATTTCAACAAAGATCATAAAACATGTTGCTGATCTAATTTCTGTCCATTTGAGCCATATCCTTAATTTATGTATCTGTTACGGTGTTTTTCCTGACCGTCTTAAGGTCTCTATTGTAAAACCCGTTTTCAAAAAAGGGGATAAACAGCAAATGGTAAACTATAGACCTATTGCGCTTTTGCCAATTTTCTCAAAAATATATGAGAAGTATATTTATAACGAGCTATATGCATATTTAGAAAAACATATGATTCTCTGCAATGAGCAAAAAGGTTTCCGAAAAAATAAGACAATAAATATGGCAATCTATGACTTCTTGAATACAATTATGACTAATATTGATAAAAAGACACCTGTTTGTGCTATGTACTGTGACATGACACAAGCGTTTGACTATGTTGACCACAATATCTTAAGAAACAAACTGTGCTCCTATGGTGTAAGAGGTAATATTCTGGATTTAATAATGACTTATCTCTCAAATAGACAACAAAAAACTGCTATAACAGACTTAAACTTAAAGACGAAAGAGGAAGTTACATACCTATCCAAAGAACGTACTGTATACTTTGGCGTACCACAGGGCAGTGTTCTGGGTCCCTTACTTTTTTTAATCTACATTAATGACCTGCCGAAAGCCATAAATTACCCCATAACCCTATTTGCTGATGATAGCACGGTAACAGTAGCTAGTAATAAACCGGACCAATACGAAGCTGATGTAAATGACGCGTTAATCTCAATAATATCTTGGCTTAACAATAACAACTTAAAAATTAATCTAGGTAAAACTCAAATTATGCACTTTGGCCATAGAAAATCTAGTATGAAAATGGACGTGAAATTCCAAAACACTGTAATTAATGACGTGGACAGTGCTAAATTCCTGGGACTTATAATAGATAGACAGCTTAACTGGAAGAATCATATCGAAACATTATGCAAGAAAATAAGTTGCTCATCCTATGCCCTTTATAAGCTTGCTCCAACCGTTAACACGGATGCACTGCTCACAGCCTATCATGGTCTTGTTGCATCTGTGTTAAGATACGGCATCATATTTTGGGGTAACTCTACAAATATTGAAGCCGCGTTTAAAGCGCAAAAGCGCTGCATTAGATCTATGTTTGGGCTTCAGGTGACGGACAGTTGTGTACCATATTTCAGAAAGCATAAAATTCTGACACTACCAGCTTTGTATATATATGAAACTGCCTTATTTGTGAGATTAAATCCAAATTTGTTTTCCTATCTATCTGATACTGTACAACGTAACAGGCGAAATGACATGTTACGTGGACGCAGAGCCATTACAGCTCTTATGCGGAAAAGCATATTCTGCAGGGCCCCTCAAATTTATAATAAAATCAAAAAAACAATTAGACAGTTACATTTGGCTGGATTTAAGAAGCAATTTAAAGAATTTTTATGTAATAAATGCTATTATAATTTGAATGACTACTTAAATGACACTGACATTGTAATTTAATTCAATTATTATTTATATTATTTCTTTTGTGACATTCCTTTTTGAATTTTAACTATATTTTTAAAAAATATGATAATTAATCACCAGTGTATATTTAACAGTTGTACGCCCATGTGGTAGAATGTGATGAGACAACCTACATTAACTCAAGACCATGTAATATACATACCGACCATGTTCTGACAATTAAATAATGATTTGATTTGATTTGATTTTATAAGCAAAATAATATTCATTCAAATCTCAGTTGGAAAAAGGAAGACAAGGTGGACAATAACAATTAAAAATCAATTGTGTCTACAATTTGCCAGGAAAGATTGGATAATAATACGAAATCTAGACTTGACGTTTTGAGAAAAGCATATTTTTAGAATTTTTAGAATATAGTATATTTTAAAGAGCCTCGTGAATTGTTGGAGCCTCATTTGCGCCAGCGGGGCTCGATAGTCGGGCGGCGAAGTGGTACACATGTGGCTCCGCGGGATTTTATCGGTTGGAACTTGGTAAATAGAAGAGTTCTGTCTTCGCGGGTAGAATAAAAAAAGTCACTTACCAGTGTCTTTACATCCAAAAGCGCAACGGTGAGGCATTGTATCTATTTTAATGAAAACACACAGCACAAAATAGCGTCTTTTCGCAAGTATAACACTAAACACTAAATATAACGAGTTTTTCTCAATTTTTGTGAAATTGCTCGTCACAACGTAAACTGATAAATATTAGTTTCCGGGTAGTAATCCACTAACAGGACGGAGGAGGAACTCACTCAACTCGACGTCTGATGTAGATAAAGCACTCAAAAACCAATAAATAACACAAAATGGACACACGAAATACAAACAAGCGCGAACGCAAGTTGCGGCGACCATAATGTGTGATGTTGCCAGAAGTGATGTCACACAATTTTCGTGACAATGCTGCCATAATCGATAAAGCCGGAATAAAATAATGAGATAATTTTGATGAAAAATATCATAAATATTCTCTAGAAAAATACTTGACATTAAATTAGAGAACATTAATACTTGAGTTTCATTAAAGTTGTCTTTTGCATTAAAGTTGTGATTACAGAGACATCTATCGATAATTATGAAACTATTAGGTATCATAGTTTCTCCGTTAAGTAATGTAGATGGCGACTCTTTCTTTACTAAAGTTGTGCTTGTTCTAACTGTCTCCCCCCTGCAATGGACCCACAGACATAATTTATATGTCTGTGAATGAGCCATCTAATTTTTTTTTTTTTGGCAAGCTGCACAAAATTGTCTTTCGAAGGTTTAACTAGGCAGCACTGAGTAAGTTGCAAGGAACTTAACTCTCACTCAGTATATATACTAACTGGAATGAAGACGTGCAGCGGAAAGCCGTTCCGAGCGAGAAAACTTCGAATGTAGATGTCATCCCTTTCTAATAGGGTATCCAATATTTGTACTTACTTTTGGGACAGTTATTCTTTTATAATCAAAAACAGGGCGAAGCCTTAGCCTACGCATATTGTAAAACTTTGTAATGGGATAGGTCTATGAAGTGAAGAATACGTGACACTTAGGTTACATCCTTAAAGATGAAGAGATTTTAAAGCGTACAGGGCTGCAAGATTCACATAGATGAAGCATGAGCATGTAGCATTTTCAAACAACATAATATGTAGTATTTGATAAATTTATTATTCACTATACATTATAAAACTTATGGTTTTATGTTATTGTTGGTTTTAGCATGAGTCAGTAATCTTAAATTTAAGTGCGAAGATGCTGATAATGGAAGACAGTTGCCAACTAGGCAATAGGTTGAATACTTCTTCTTTAAATGGACAACTTCAAGCCCGTTGCTGAAGATTTTCATTGTTAGGGAGTCTGCATGGAAACAAAACAGTATTATTAATACACAAACAATAAACAGTATTTAAAAAAGTAAAGATAGAATTCGTTTATTTTCAAGAAGATATTTTTGTAATTCCTTTATTTATTTTTATACAAATCTTCTACATTTTTAAATATTTCATAAACTAAAAACAATATAAAAAACATTTAAAAATACAAAAAATTGTAGCCCACCGGGAACAGGGTCCAACCTACCGGCGGACAGGGCTCCAGAGAGAGGAACCTCCTAACAATACGAGCCGTGTCCAGGAGTACCGCTTTCTGAATCAAACCCTTGATCCAGCTGCCTAACGAGAGCCTCCTCAGGTATTGGTCGAGGCTCTTGGCAATTAAGCCATGGGCTGATACAACTATCGCCACAATGATCGCTGAGTCCACATCCCACATGTCGACAACCTCGTGAGCCAAGTCAAGATACTTGATTTGCTTATCTTTCTCGGCTTTCACGAGGTTCTCATCATGCGGGACCGTTATGTCTACAATCATTGCGCGCCGCTCTGACCGATCTACCACACGATCACAGGTTCATTGGCTACAATAGTCCTGATAGTCAGTGATGATGGATCGATCCCAGTACAATGTGATACTGCCATTTTCGAGAACTGGGTCGGGCACATACTTATAGTATACTTACTTACTTCCGATTCCACAAGGTTGTATTTTAGAGCAAGTTGCTGATGGATAATCCTGGCTACAAGGTTGTGTCTATGCAAGTACTCTCCGTTAGCCAGACGAGAACACCCGGAGATAATGTAACGGATTGATTCGCCTGAACGGTGGCATGCCCGACATAATATGTCAACCGTACCGTCCTTCACAATAAATCTCCGGTAGTTATTCGTCATTCACGTTATTTTTGTTATTATTAAAATGGAGTAATTGATTAAGTTTTGCTACTGCATTATAAATGATGTATTTTGTACGCATTTTCACAAGACTATAAATACCGATATGGATAATAGAAAAGGCGTATTCTTTAGAATATTTTCTTGATCCCCGTTTACATATCTAGAACATTGTCACCCTAGTCGTAATTTGTAAACAAACTTATACGAACTTACCTAAAAAAAGAAATTCCACATCCAGCAAACCCTTCACTGTTACACCCCTTCACACAACTCTATTTCACGACATTTAAAAGAGGAAGATTTCACTTAAGTAATGTAAAAAGACCCGGATAACGCAAAAATATGACTTCAGTGCAAGAAATTATTATTTTAATATTTAGTATTTGAATATTAAATTAATCCCGATACGATTTATGTGCTAGTTTAGCTATCAACGTTATTTCCGAATAATTTAATAAAAATAAAAAATAAAAAATTGTGTACTGGCAATTGTTAGACAAGGACACAATCCACTCTTGATCGCGTTCTCGCTCGAAAAAGGCGGGAAACGTATAGGAGAAAAGGCGCGCTTTTTTGATTCCAAAATATTTATTTGTACATTTTGCACAATATCTTTTTAAATACTTATATAAATAGTTAGTGTTAAGTCGTATAGTTAGTGTGTTCGTAATTATGGCCAAAAAGAGAAAGAGGAAGGATGGGGAACCACCTCCGGATTCTCAGCAGGTATCCTCTGATTCCGACTCAGCGGAATCGGCGGTAACATGCCTCTCGTACTCTACTACTACAGATAAGGACCCAAAAGACAAGTACAGTATTTTTAAAGTTAAAGGTTACACCCGTAAGTACCCAGAAGATACTAAACAAAAAGAGCTGGTTGTATTTCTCAATCACTGCGAAGAAAACAAGCCATTCAGTGATAGGGATCGCATGGCCCTTTCTAAAGGTATTCGAGAGCATGGCGTTTCAGGCGTCATGCACTTGCGTTCCTTAAATAAATACAAGGTTGGCATCACATTTGATTTGCCTAACAATGCAAATATGTTTTTGAAAAATAAAAAATTATTGGATCAGTTGACATTAAAAGCATCCATCCCTGCCGCAGACACAGAGATAACTGGGGTCCTCACTTCAGTCCCTGTAGACATGTCCAACAAGGAAATTTTTTCATTAATCGGTAGCTCCAAAAATGTCGTTCAGGTCAGGCGCTTCATGCGCAGGGTAAAGGGTTTCGGCGGTGTTGAATTTGTACCAACACAGGCAGTTGCTGTTACCTTTGCCTCCACCATTCTTCCTGCTTATATATATCTAGACTCATGGCGCCACGAGGTAAGCAAATATATTCCACCGGTAAAACAATGCCTTAAGTGTCTTCGGTATGGACATATCGCTAAATTTTGTCGCAATACCGAGGTTTGCTCAATATGTACTTTAAACCATAATTTCAAGAATTGTCAGATCGACCCTAAGGATGCTAAGTGTGCAAACTGCAAGGGCGATCATATAGCCATCTCCTCATCATGTCCTTTAAAAAAACAAAAAGTGGAAGAAAACAAAATAAAGTCAAGAAGTGCAACATACTCCGATCTTTTCAATATTAATGCTTTCCCAGCTTTAACAGCCAAAAATATAGATGTACAAATTAATAATTTAATGAAATCAGATAAATTTATAAATATATTAGTAGAGATAATTACAAAAATAGTTAGTAATAAAGATGTCCCTATAAACAGGAGGTTTTAAAAAAAACTTTAAGTAATAAAATATCTTCACCTCCATAATGGATGTAACAAATTTAAATATAATGCAATGGAATGCACAAAGTCTTAATAGTAACAAACACATATTTATCAATTTCCTCTATACACATAATATTCACATTGCTATAATTAGTGAAACATGGTTCAAACCTGAACAAAATTTTAAAATAAAAAATTACAACATTGAAAGGAATGATTGTGGTAACAAACACAATGGAGTTGCCATTATAATTCATAAAAGTATCATTTACACTAAAATTAACACCTATTTTGACAATTCTTTACAAATTATTTGTGTAAAAATTACAGTTAATAATAAGGAAATCAGTATAGTCAGTTTCTACAGTCCCTTGCATTCTAATCCAGCTTTCAATAAAGATAATTTTGATTCATTGGTGAAGTCTATTCCTGGTCCATTTATATTTGCTGGGGACTTTAATGCTCATCACACATCTTGGGGTTGCGGTTTTGACTCTCCACGCGGTCGAAATATCTTAGAGGTCATTGACGAAAATAATCTAATTCTGCTAAATAATGGTCAGGCAACAACAGTTGGCTCTCTAACATGGCGTCCTAATGCACTGGATTTGTCTTTGTTTTCTTCATCATTGGCACTTAATTGCGAATGGCAAATACATGATAGTCCTCTTGGTAGTAGTTATCACATCCCTGTAATTATAAAAGTAGTGATTAGTAGTAACAGTCAAAATAATGATTCTTGTGGAAATTGTTCAAATTCTGAACATTTGCCTACCTACCCAAATTACAAAACGGTAGACTGGCAAATGTATAGTAATAATGTGGATGAATTATTAGTTGATTTCGAAACAATTAATATATGTCCTCTCGATTCATATCATCATTTTTGTACAATTTTACGTACAGCTGCTGCTAATTCCATCCCAAATTGTAAGGCCAATATAAATAGCAACAGTCGCTCATGTCCTACAAATAGGATTAGAAGAACTACCCTTCCTTGGTGGAATCAAAAGTGTACAGAGGCTGTATCAAATTTCAAAATGGCCTACATAAATTTTAAAAATAATCCATCAGAAGAAACTTATATACAATTTAAAAGACTTCGAGCACTTAAAAAATTGACTATAAAAACAGAACGACAAAAAAGTTGGATGTCCCTATGTGAAACATTTAACAGATGCACGCATATATCTATCATATGGAAATTCATGCGCAAATACAACAAAACGTTTAATTGTAATAATCAAGAAAACGACGCATGGATTTTCGATTTTTTGAAGAAATACACTCCAGATTTTGTGTCACATGCCCCAAGTTCCTTTTTTAATAATAGTACCAACTCCAGCCATAGCTATCTACTTAATTCTTTTACAATCAGTGAATTAATATCCGCCATCTCCTCCCGAAGAGACACTACTTATGGTCTTGATGGAATGCCCTACATATTATTTAAAAAACTCAGCATTACCAGTATACAAACATTCACAAAAGTTCTGAATTTGTTATGGGAAAATAATATTATACCTCAAGATTGGAAAGTGGATTGATTGCCTTGTACCAATTTTAAAACCAGATAAACCCAAATTATGTCCCGATTCTTATCGTCCCATAGCACTTACTTCTTGTGTTGGCAAACTATTTGAGCAATTGTTGAAGCAGCGTCTAGAGTTTTATGTTGAAAAAAATCATATTTTACCTTCTAATCAATTTGGTTTTCGTAGAAATCGTTCTGCTAGGGAAAGTGTATGTCAACTTCAGCTTGATATACATTACTCTTTATTGGCCAATAATAATTTGGTTGGAGTTTTCTTTGATGTAGCTGGGGCTTTTAATAGTGTAAATATAGATATTTTATGCCATGAACTATTACAAATAGGGATCCCTGAAAAAATAATCATTTGGATCAGAAACTTTCTGAACAATAGAGAAGTGTATGCTAAATTTAATAGACATCTTTATGGTCCTAGATTTGCTTCCAAAGGAGTTTGTCAAGGAGGTATATTATCACCTTTATTATTTATACTGTATATACGTAGATTAAATTTAATTTTAGGGTCTCAAGTAAAAAATTTACAATTTGCAGATGATTTAGTTGTTTATTCTTCTGGAACCAATTTATCACAGGTTGTTCATATAGTCAACGATGCCTTGTCAAATCTGTGTAAATATTTCTCGTACCTTGATCTCAACGTCAATCCATCAAAGTCCAAAGTGGTTGTGTTTGGTAAACAGTGTCATAATATGCCCCCCGTGCAATATAACAATTGTGCATTGCCCAATTCACATGAAGTCAAATTTTTAGGGGTCCTTTTTTCATATAATTTAACCTGGAACAATTATACCAAATATATAATTAGTAAAGCAAATAAAGCTTATAATATATTGAAATCTTTGGCTGGTTCATACTGGGGTGCAGACCCAAAAATTTTGCTATTGTTGTACAAATCTTTAGTTCGTAGTCACTTTGAATATGGTTTTTACTGTTTTGCTGCAGATACCAAAACTGTAAATAGTTTAGATGTTCTGCAAAACAAATGCTTGCGTGTTATCACTGGGGCATTCAGAAGTACTCCTATAAATGCAATGCAGATTGAATGTAATGTTCCACCATTAAGTATTCGATTCAATTACTTGAAAGAAAGATTTATTTTAAAACTTTTTAGTGTATCTAATAATAGTCTCTTGGTCAATTTGTTGCATTCCAATCCTAGTTTAGGTATAAAGCCATTTTATATGTTACAGGATATTCATATATTTATAAATTTTATTAAAAGTATAAACATTTATCAATCAAAACATATTCTGCCTTGTTATCAAGGAGCTTTTATTGCAAAATTTCCAGATATAAATATAATTATAAAAAATAAAAAGGACCTGTCCTCAAAAGAGGAAGTTAATGCAATGTTGTCAGAATGGTCAGATCATAAATTTGTATATAGTGATGGTTCCAAAAATGATAGAGCAGTGTCTTTTGCTATTTATGAGCCAACTTCAAATATAAGTCTTGGTCGAAAAATTGATAAAAATGCCAGTATTTTTACAGCTGAAGCTGTTGCTATTTTGAGTGCTTTGAAACATATAAAAAACTGTAATTCAGGACACAGCAAGTGGGTAGTAGTAAGTGATAGCATGAGCGTTCTCAAAAATCTGGCTAATAATAAATTACATGCTAACACAAACTACATAATCTATTTAATAAAAGAGCTATGGATCGAACTGTCTCATTCCAATATTGAAGTTAGTTTTGTGTGGGTGCCTTCGCACATTGGCGTTGCAGGAAATGAAAAGGCAGATTATCTGGCCAAAAAAATTGTTGATCTTGATGAGTTAATTCCAAATGCTGATATGAGTGTTTTCATACCGCATACAGATGCAGTTAGTCTTATAAGACAGCGTATGTGTCAAACGTGGGGGAGACATTCATACCAGTCCACACAGATTGAAAATAAAAGCACTTGGTATGCCAGTTTAGATAAACAAATAAACTCCACACCTTGGTTTTGCAGGAATTTTTTTTTTTTTTTTTTGGATGGGAAATCATCAAATGACCCCCCCCACTCTGGGCGGAGTGGAAGGGAGTGTCAGACTTGTACTGACTAAAACCCATCCATGCTCCTTCTTTGCCCTTTGTGTTCCAGGGCCACGGTGTCTCTTTCGAACAGTCCCGCAGCTCTGGCAGGCATCGGCCCATGCGGACCCCTACTCGGTTGCTGACATCTCTTTGAGGCGCGCGTGGAACACGAACGCGCCGTCGACACGGCCTGTCGTCATAAGACGGCCGGACGGCGAGCTAGCCCATAACTCGCTGTCCACTGGCCCGCGCCTACGGTGGCCGGGAGCCACCACGTGACCCCCGACGCCCAGGGCGTCTCCCGCGGCGGCTGGGACGTGAGGTTCTTTCCCTCTCACGTCCCGCCACCTCCTTCACTAGCATGACTGCTTCACAGAAGGTGGTGACGGCTTCCCATTCCCTCTCGCTCCGGACCATGGCTTGAACCAGGGCCGGACGCTAGAGATCGCCGCCGCCAATCGCCGCTACAAGGACACGGCGGTGCTCCGCCCAAGCGGGGCAGACCTCTACAGTGTGCTCCACCGTGTCCTCCGGACGATCCTCGCAGTGGAAACACCCGGGCGTTTCCTCCCGCCCGATTCGGTGCAGGAACCTCCCGAAACAACCGTGTCCGGTGAGGATCTGCGTCAGGCGGTAGGTGAGGGCGCCGTGGCGCCTCTCTAGCCACTCCTCAAAGAGGGGTTTTGCAGGAATAACAATATTATAAATAGAAAGTTTTACTCATTTATCTGTCGTATGCGATTTGGTCACTGTCGTTTAAATTATCATCTTCATCGTCTTAAAATGGTTAACTCTCCATATTGCGAGTATTGTCAATCACAAAAAGTTCAATCTTTACACCATATCTTCTTTGAGTGTTCGTCTTTCAACATTCAGCGCCTTGTGTTGTCGGATGAGCTTCTAAAAATTTATAAAAAACCTGAAAAGGTCCCGCAATGCATTCAGGAGCTACCTATTTATACACGAATACTTTTAGGTCGTTCTGGAACCGAAACACAGTAACTCCAGTCGAGTAATAGTTACTATTGGCATATTCTTTTTTTTTTATGACGTCTAATATAGAAGTTAGAAATTTATCACATTTTTTCTGTCATTCGAGTTAAATCTTAGTAGGGCTCCCACTATTTCATTCATAAACGCAATAGCGTACGCGGTCCGCTCGATGATGACGTAGCGCGGCTCAGCTGTGCGTAAATTCGTCCGACGTCCATTGACCCCGCTCAACTGCGAGTCAGTTGAGCGGGTCAATGGACGTCGGACGAATGTATTAACCGACTGCAAGTAGTATTTCATTTCAGGTCCGATTTAGGTTGGTGTAAGTTCATTTACCTACATCATTTCTCGTTCGTATCAGAAGCACGGCACGGTTTTTACCACTATCACATCTCTTTGTTAACGAGAGAAATTAATTGGCATTTAATTCACCACTCTCGCATCACGAAATCACTACTACTCGTACCTATTGAACTAGACAGTACGCTTAAGAATTAGGCCTTAAATCGAGTGTCGACCAATCGAACCTACCTGATTCATAAAAAAATACTGCCTAAAACATTTTTTTTGCGGTAATGCTGGCGGCTGTTACAAACGCAGACAATTCGCACAGAAAAATGAATCGTTTCGTCTGTCGAATAGAGTTCATTATTTGTTGGATGTATTATTAGGTATTGGAGGTATTAGGTTGGAATTAAGACCTTATTTTAATAAAGTGAACCGTGTAATTCGGTTGTGCATCTTTGTAACAGTCAGGTCGGACGCGAGACAATAGGTTTCTCAGAATAATTTTAGTAAACTGCGTATTTTACTTAGGTACCTAGTTTGGGTAAAATTTCTAATTTTCACCGTTTACGGTTAAGAAATAAAGTCTAAATTCGCTTTTCGTATTTTTATTTGTGTACCAATTTATCTATCTCGTAGGTACCTATTTGCGCGACCGATCCTTTGGTTAGAACGGTATACATAACATCATGCCTGTTATCCCCGAAGGGTTTGGCAGAGGTGTACCTAATGGTACACCCACATTTTTCGCCAGTTATGTTTAATTCCCATGTAATAAGGGGCGAGCTTATTGTCATCAACCGGGCACAAATCCATACTAAATATTTAATTTTTGTTTATGTAAGTATCTAACGCATCGGCATCTTTTGTTTTCAAGACGGTGAAGGCACACTTGCGGATGAACTAATTAGATAGATACTTACATCTTACATACCTATTATAGCAATTCAATTCGTTATTCAAGCCATAGATTCTCTAGCTTTGTATTGAAGGTTTGCTAATCATGAGTTTGCTATAGGTTGCAGTGGTCAGTACTACCAACCACGTTGTTGCTACAGTAGATACCTACCCGCGACAATAATAAATCGTTTGATTCCGCATTCATGACCATTGTGTTGTTTGTTGTTTGATCTAAATTGCGTTTATGTTTACGTACTTAACAGTTAAATAACTCTAATTTTTCCTTCATACTTTTTACGGGCTTAGGACCGTCGCGTCAGTAATACATTTTACGTCTAAGTCGGTACTTACCTACTAACTTTGTAAGTACTCTTTTATTATCAAGAAAAGGTATTGCAGGCGCAGGCGTATTTAAAAAATTGGAGCTATCTACAAACATAATCAACTTATAACTAACTAAGGCTAAACACTTTTTAAATAATTTACACTTCCCTGTATCGAAGCAACTGCTCAAAATGGAGTCCACTTTGCTCGATACACAAACGGGCACGTTTAATCAAATTGTCTTTTAATTTTCCTAATGTGTATCTGTCACTTTTCACAATATTAAATGCGTCCACTATCGCACTTCTTAACTCATCTCGAGTAGTATGCTCCTCGAAATAAACAAGTCTTTTAATTTCGGACCACAAAAAAAATCCAGTGGTGTTAAGTCAGGGCTCCTTGCGGGCCAAGCCACAGGGCCACCACGACCTATCCACTGCTCACCAAACTCACTGTTAAGGTACGCACGCACTGCAGTAGCAAAATGAGCAGGGCATCCATCATGCTGGTAGAACATACCGCGTAAATATGCCAGAGGCACATCCTCAAGCAACTCCGGTATCACGGTTTGCAGCATTTCTAAATAAGAACCGCCAGTCAGGTGACCTTCAATAAAAATAGGCCCTATTATTTGGTCGTTAATAATGCCTGCCCAAACATTCACGCTGAATCTAACCTGATGGTTATCTTCGCGAATGAGGTGCGGGTTTAAAAACGACCAATAATGTTCGTTGTGAACGTTATACAGACCCACTCGTGTAAACAACGATTCATCCGTCCACAGTATGTTGGCAGTGGCATTTTCCAACAACCATTGGCTTAATGCGATTCTCCTTGGCCCGTCGCCTTCGTAAATAGCGTGCGCTCGACGAAAATGGTATGGCTGTAATCCATTCGTATTTAATACTTTCCATACGTAATATTGGCTAACATTGAATCGCCTGGCCGCCATTGTGGTACTTTGACGTGGGTCGCGTTCGAAGTACTCCAGTATGTCTTCCTCTAATTCCGCCGAGTATGGTAGTCTACCGCGGCCCTGCGCGTGTGCGGGTGCTCGAAACTGTCCGTGATCGAGGAGGCGCTGGGTTACAGCCAGGATGGTGGAGGTGAAGGGAACTTGAGGGTCGGTGATTCCACGTGCGCGCAGTGAGTTCAGGTGTTCCGGCTGAGCATAAAGTCGTCTAGCCTCTTCCAGGTTATGGTGCGCCATCCCATAAAAATCCACCATTGCCCAATACTCCACGTTGGAGTACGAGTATTGCCGACTCATTTTTAACATGCGATTTGGTTGCGCGTGAGTGACCGAACATAGCGAACCGCGCGTCAATACTAGCCGGCTAGACTGTGTAAGCGTTTGGTGGGGGCGTGGCTTACGGATCGATGAATGGATTTTTCAATGGGTACCGTTCGCATGTGTTGCCGATCGTGAATACGTTTTACACACACATATGCATTTACCGCAAGGAAGCGTTACTTCGAGTTCTCATTATTTCACAAATAAAAACATTAAATTAAATTTTTCGTGTTTTTTTTTATTTTTACTTTTTGAAAAAAATAGTCCCAATCGTTTCGAAATCGATGATTGAGTTTATGGCTTTCGGTTCCAGAACGACCAAAAAATAACCGTGTATTTGTACAAATTTATAACAGAGACTGTAAATGACATTTAGGTTACATTTCATGTTTTTATAAGTATAATAAATGTATATATTGTTTTCATAAGTATATTAATTGTATAATATATTTTTTTTGAACCTTTTAAGTTGTATAAGCATTTTGTAGGTTACGTTTTATTGAGGAGAGGAGATAGCTATAACTTGACATGTCATTCAAGTAATTTGAGTTGACATCAAAATGACGTTTAATTACCTTGGATTTGATAAAAATGGATATGACAAACTTTTAATGGACTTACTATAAAAAAAACTAAATATGGAAAAATACGAAAGACATTATTGTATAAAATCTAACACGGAAGAAAATATCTATGGACGTAAGACTAGGCAGTATGGTCAAAAGACTTTAGCCTTCCCTTCGGGGTAAATCGAAAAAAAAAAAAAAAAAAGCGTTCTCGTTCTGAAGTATTCTTCCCCCTTTGAATTAATTAAAGTAATAAGTACTCTATTCGTTTGAGATAAAGTTCATTTTATTTTCAAACGGTTTTTTGATATGAAAATTTTGTTCGTACTCATTCCAGTTAGTATGTAAGTTCCTTGGTAAGTTGTCATTGTTGTCAATGTCATTTGTCTGTTGCCAACAGCTGACATTTGGCTGTCGAAGTGTCAATGACAAATTGTGAATAAATGAAAAAGTTAAGCTGCTGTAATAATTCATCTCACATCTCAGTCATCACAACCGCATTTTCTAATAAATATTGATCTATTGACCTTCAGCTCAGCTTTCAGGCTGTCATGTCAGTCTATAAATGTATCTGCAATAGCAATCTGTGATAAAAAAGTTCTTTGGCTAAAACCATTCCGAAAATCAATCGAAATGAGTAACACAAAAAACGTCCATTGTCGCCTTTGCGCCGAGTTAAAACCTCACAATGAACTCACAAACATGCAGACTGACGAAGAAACATGCCAGAAAGTAGTCAATAAACTGTCAAGATTCAATATAGTAATGAATTTACAGGAAAACATGTTACCGAAAACCGTATGCTCACAATGTGTAAAATCCTTAGAAAAAGCCTTCACTTTCGTAACAGCAGTTGAACAGGCACAGACAATTCTAAGCGACTTGATTCTGATAAAAACATATACTTTAAAACATTGTGATGATTTCACTTTTGTTTTGCCAACAGAAATAGATAATGAATTGATGGACGTTAAAGTCGAAAACAGCTGTGATCCAATGGATGTTAATGATGATGAGACAAGCTTAGGTGAAGACTGGGATGATAATATTTGCAATGATGATAAAAATGCAATCAGTGGAAAGATTAACATAGAGGAAAGAGTCACTACAGAATCCTGTTATGTTGCTGTTGAAGAAAAGATGAATATAAAAGATGAAACTGAAAATGTTAATAATACTGAAGAAACTGAATCTCTTAATTTTAGTAATGAATGTAAATATAATCATAATATCAATGTAAAAAAAAACGATTTGAATATCAAAGACACTAAAATGCTCTCCGCATTCAATGATAAAGGATTAGAAACAGAACACGATTGTGAAGAAATCCCACCTTCCAACAACACAGACACAAAAAGTGCCAAAAGTAAAGTTAATCAACCTCTTTTGGTATCAGTCCCACCTATACTAGATTCTACAGTATTTTCTGAAGAGTATTTAAAAAAACAAATAAATAGATTAGGCTGTGTCCCCGTGCAGTATCTACAAATGACATGGATGGATTACGAATGGAAATGTTCTCATTGTGGAACGATTTTTTCAAATATTGAAGAACTACAAAAACATTCAATAATGTACCACAAGGCTTGTAATGCTTACCAATGCATGGACTGTAAAATTAAAAAGCAACGTCTCAATGCTTTTATTAAGCATGTCCGATCACACAGAAAGTACTTGCACTACTCATGTTACAAATGCTTTGAGAAGTTCCCTACACTGATGGAAACTAGAGACCATTATACGATAACCCATGGGAACTCTAAATATTTATGCTTGGGATGCAACACTCCTTTTTCCAGTAATGCTGAGTTAGAAGAACATGTGGACAAGTACTATAACATTCTATGGAGAAAAAAAACATTTATCACTACTGACAATTTAACTTGCAATACTTGTAATAAGACTTTTACAAAAATAACTGCTTTACGGAACCATTTGAATATACACAAACCAAAAAGAAGAGACCATATTTGTGATAGATGTGGGAAATGTTTTGACAGTAAACCGAGTTTACGAAATCACATGGACACACATAGTGAGACAGTATATCATTGTGAAATTTGTAAGACTACCTTCAAAACTGTGTATTCTCTACGGTACCATGCTAGCATTCACTCTGGGATCAAACCTTTCACCTGCGATGTATGTAGTAAATGTTTCAGAACCAAAAGTCAGATTACTAATCACATGAAATCCCATTCAGACTATTTTCCTTTCCCTTGCACGTTTTGTAGCAAAAAATTTCGTACAGACAAAAATTTACAAAATCATATGCATCAGCATACCGGAGCGAAGCCATTTTCGTGCGACATTTGTCCAAGGGACTTCACCAATCTGCCCAATCGTAACAAACACATGAGACGTAGACATGGTATTGAGATGGCGAAGAAGAGACAGCCAATCATAAAACAGCTAACTGGCGACGGTCCGTCTTCATCTGACCTAGCCATTGAAGAGGCTAAATTTAGAGATCTGGACAAAATGAATGAATGGAAAAAAAGGTATATGGATCATCGCAAAAGTCAAAAGGTGAACAATAAGTTTAAAACGTGAAAAGGTTATAGACCGACCGCTTAAATGAGTCCTCTGCCTTGCCCCTTCAAAGGCACATGAAGCGTCCACAAAGTGCTAACAATATCCCACAGGTTATTTGCTTTAAAATAACCGTAATCCACGTAGGTATTACGATACTAATTGAACCAATACGTGCTCAACCTTCAGAATATTCCATTTAAAATGATACTTCGGACTCATTAAAGCGGTCGGTCTATAGTAAGGAATGCAATGAAAACTAAGGAGTGCTATACACATTTACATAATGTTCGGTACGGCCTGATTAGTGATTAGGCACTGGCCCAGCGAAAAAATTGAATAGTCCGACGCGTTGTAGATTGACTTCCTTTACCGGTGTTATTTGAAAGCCCTAGGGTTTTCAAATAACACCGGTATTGGAAGTCAATACCGTGATCGCGGTATTGAACACAAGTTCAATTAGGACATTTAAAACCATTAAAATACGTGTTTTTATTTTCAAATCATTATTTATTATAAATACCTTTTATACATAGCTCTGTTATATATCAATTTGGTTTGGTTGATTATTTATTTAGGTAGGTCTAGGAATTAGGAACGTATTCAAAACTTAATCTAGTCTTTTTGCAGAAAGGCATCTCACATAGACTTTGTAAAGTACAATATCAACAAAATATAAACTTCTTATTATTATCGAAATGCCATCATGTCTCATGTAATCAACATAGTGACACATCCGGCTACAAACGCAGCAACCTACTTTTCTCTCTCGTATTTAAAACAATGTTTAATATAATTTTAAGTTAGTTGACAAATTACATACTTACGCCAACACCGCGGATTACCATCCACCCTACTCTTACTTAGTTGTGATCGGTACTCTAATAAACTTTTAGTATTACCAAATCTGTGTGTGTTTACGTCAACTCACCTAACTCCAAGTACTTACTTACTTGCCATCTCTTACATAAAGTGTAAGGTGCCAACTACAACGGGTACTTAACTTACAATAGGTATAAATATTTTTAGAAATGTAAGTATAGCTTAATTAGCTAGCAATCGTTTGGTGTTCATTTTAGAAACATTCTTATAATTATGCAATAAAAAAATCTAAAACTAAACAAGTAACAAAATAAATCAAGCTTTAATAAGAATTTCTGACAAACTTAGTAAAAAAAAATGTAAAGTAAGTAATAAGTGTAAGTAATAGAATACAACAAAAAGTTTCAATATTTTTGTTCTGAATTTTTGCTTCTCTTCTTATCTTCGAAGAGGCAGCAACGACGGTAATCTAATTAAACTAGCAAAAATATTCGGTAGATTACAAGCCAACACAACACAATGACAAAGTCGACGAGTTATCCCGTCGCCTTTGCGAAACTAACGAAAATGACATAAGTACAGCTTCATTTCGGGCATTGTCTCAGGCGTGGCGCAGGAGGTTGAGCTAAAGATAACAGCGGGACGAAGATCACATCTAATGTCAGTAATACCGGTATTACGGGATCCCGGAATACCGATATTGAAAGCCCTAGTGGAATCGCGTCGTCCGAACCAAAATAAATGTTTTTCACCAAAAACATGATGGTCAGGGAAAGGGTTCAAGAAAAAAAATGAGTAAGAGACGACTAAAAAAAGTGTATTAACTAGGTTGAAGTGAGGGGACGCCTGAAAGCGCTCCTTCACCGTATCATTCGCCTTTAATGAACGTGGGTATATCACTGCGGTAACGTGGAAGGAGGAAAACGAATATTATGTATGAATCGTAGCAGCTAACGGTCTGTAGTATCTGCTTTCCCCAATGAGAGAAAGGGTGCTTTTTTTTGGTGAAATAAAAAATCAGTGTCTTCTTAATATTTTAATGAACGATGTCATTGAGAAATACAGTATATTCAATTAATCATATTTCTTTCATTGGATAATGATTATGTAGGTACCTACTTATAATAATATAAAATATTAAAACAACAAAAAGTGAGAGTCAAAATGGAGGGTGTACCGTAGCGAATCAAATTATACCAATTACCAAAAAAATTTACCTAAAACATAGTATTTTGTACCTAGATCTAAACATCTGTACCTCCTTCAGAACGAAATTAAGGTACACCCGCCAAATTGGCATCAAGATGCCGGCTGTTCTATAATATTTTATTATCTAACCATCACGCATAAAATATAATTACACCAAAAAATTGTACCTAAAAAGTACCTCAAGTAAAAAAACACTTGATAAGTTGGATAGTTCCTGAAAACAACATCCCCATCCCCATTATAGAACACCCGCCATCTTGATGTCAATATGGCGGGCCTTAATTTTGAAATAATTATGTTTGTTCTGAAGGTGGTACAGATTTTTTAGAGCTAGGTACAAATAGTATTTTTTAGGTAGGTACATGAAGTTTGATAATTGGTATAATTTAATTCGCAATGGTACACCCGCCATTTTGACTCTCACCAACAAAAGATATTTCCATCAAGAGATGAAGTTTCAGGTCTCTTGTCAGTCTTAAGGATGATTTCCACCAAACTGCTCGTATCACATCGGAGTGGAAAGTATACGAACGGATGCGGCGACAGAGGATGTCGACGCATACGATCAAATCCGTACAATCGCTTGCGAACGTATCCGTTTCTGTGCCTAGTCAAATAGTTTCATTCCTACCGTGTTCCAGCCGGAAGGATCCGATCAGGCGACCAGAGCCGACCTCGCGTCGCAGCATATTTTTGGCTACGATCGCGTGTCGCAGAAGACGCCTGCGGTCAAGCTGATGTGCTTGGTAATATAGACTATAAATACAATGTATACACTTTAAAATCGTTTACAGATTGTAAAACCCGTTCCGATCCGATGCGATGCGAGCCGTTTGGTGGACATCATCCTTTACTAAGATCACTAAGATACAAATTTTCACTTAAGCCAGACAGGGAAACAATTACAAAATAATTTTAATCCGCCATTAAAAAAAAAAACTAATAAAATAATAACTAAGGGGTGGTTCGGGTCGGCATATCCGATGCGGCTGTGTCTGAGCAATTTGAGGGCCCTCGCCTACCGCGACTTTGCAGCGATGCAAATACAAAACGTCGACACGCTGTCGCGGGCTGTGGAGCTTCGCCCACGTAATGACGATTCCGTACCTTCTGTGCTACTGCATCGCGACAAAATAGTGATTACGAGGGCAATGATACACAGCCAGCAATAGCACCGCTGCAAAATGTCGCATTGGAAAAAGGCCCTAAGGTACGTCAAGCGGCATTGCCTACAGGGTGTAACAGAATAAGCGCAATACCTCTTAAATGGTGATTAAGACCACCAACCTGAACAAAATTCCCTCAGGAAAATGGGTCGAAACAAAAACTTTTTTTTGGGTACTTGGTAACACCCTGTATATTCGATATTACCGCCTCGGCCAGACATGCTGACCCAAAGAAGTGTCTCGCACCACTCTCGGCTGCCAAGAGAACACTTTGTACACTAGAACAAAACAAAGAAAGCACATTATAATTATAACAAACAAACTTAATATTTTGATTTGTACAAAAAAAATACTGCATCTACAGAAAATAAAACTGTTAAAGTTGAAATAATTATTGGTACCTAACCTATGATTATTCTTCATTTAAAAACTCAATACATACATGAAATAAAAGATGCCCACTGAATGCCTTACCACCTTTTTTGAAGTTGGTTAAAGGTATGAAAAATACGTCATATAAGACACAGAACAGACAAATTATATCATAAAAAATAATATAATCAAATCATATTTTATCATGTTCAGATATCAATATCCATCATTTACTACAGAATCTTGCTAGCTAATACAACATTTGATTCAAATATTACAACATTTGGCTCAAAAGATAAAAAAAATCATTAAATCCTTCAACTAGTGGCTGTTATGTTGAATTATTAGATTCCTGGTTGTCAAGCTCAATAACAGATGTGCCTTTAGTCTCACTATTCTCAGCAGTTTTCTTTTTTCTCGTTATCTTAACGTCTGCCAATATCGTCTTCTTCCATTCAGCAACTTTCTCCTTATCTGGATAAATAACTTCTTTAGTATCCGGATCTACAGCGTAAAGACCCTGAGACGTGTGTTTCCTTACACAATTGTCAATTCCATGCACATCTTTTGAATGTTTATTATAATTAGACCAGTTTCTAAAGTTGAGCGTACAATTTTCACAGGAATATGGTTTCGATCCTGTGTGCATACGTTTATGCTGCACCAGTAAATGTCTGAAGCGGAAACTTTTGCTACAATTTGTGCATTTATAAGGCCTTACGTCCTTATGGACAGCGCTATGAACAGATAGTTCCTTCTTTATCCGGAAAGTTTTCCCACATTGTTCGCAAGCAAACGGTTTTGTTCCAAAATGTCTAAGAGCATGCATTCTCAGTTCATATTTCTTCTTAAAACTGTATTTACAGACTTCGCATTTGTGAGGTCTCACCTCTGAATGTACAAATTGGTGGTTGGTTAACGCTTTCTTATTATAAAATCTACCTTCACAGGTATCACAAATGTAGGTCCGTTTTCTGTCAGTATGTAAACGCAAGTGTCTGTTTAGTACAAGATTGGAGCCTAAAGTTTTCTCACATATGACACATGTAAGGCTATCATTTTGCTTGATTACCAACGAACTGGCAACTGCAGTTTTGTAGAACTTTTTCATGTGGGCTGCTAATTCCTTTTTGGTTTTGAAACATGTGTTACATCCATTGCAACTATAAGCAGTATCGAAATGTGTTGCTTTATGGGCTTTTATTTCTTTCGGGGTCTCAAATTTTAGAGAGCACATATAGCAAGATTGTGTTAGTACTGGGCGGTGTTTCGAGACATGCGTTACAAAGTTATCCATGTGCAGTCCTCTCGCTTTGCAGTCAAAACATCTATAAGGGTTACAGGTGATATGGTACTGCATAGCATGTACTTTCAACTCGCTAGGATCATGGTAAAATTGACCACAAAAAGCACATAGCCAATTATAGTCAGGCCATGTGTCTAGGTCTACATTTTTCGAAATGTTTGGTTTCCTTTTTTGCCTAGGGGGCATATTTTTCAGTTGTGTTGTAGCTTTAGATTTAGTAATTTTTATATTCGATTTGGATTTAGAATTATTTTCTTCTTCTTCATTATTAGACGCAAGTTCAATTTCAATCTCTTTACTGATTGGTAAAGAGATTTCTATGGATTCATCATCAGGGCTACTTTCTTCAGGTTTAACACTGACATTATTTCCGGCGTTTGAACCCATAGTATCGTGGTCAAATATATCCTTCTTAATATCTAGGACCGAAGTATCATAGTCTTTAAATGCCTCTTGAGCGATGTCCACAGTTGAAACGAAATCATACGCACGTTCCAAAGATTCAATACATTCTAAACACACAGTTTTAGGCAACATATTATTAAAATCCACGACTATATCAAATCTTGACAACTTATCGGTAATTTCTTTGCATTTTTCTAAGTTTAATACCATGTTGGAGAGTTCACTGCTTGGCTTCAAATCGGCACAGAGGCGACAGTACAAATCTTCTAAAGTCTCCATGTTGACATTAAGATCAAGGCTGGCAATTGTTTTTCAACTCTTTCAGATTTATGAGAGTGATACTATTGCAGTTATGAGTACTTGGCGTACCTCGGTAAGCGGGAAACCACCGAACCACGTATCAGTATACAATCACAAACAGCCATTTTTGACTTAAGCACGCACGTCAAACAGTCAATGTCATGATGACAGTTCGTCAGAAAACATTTTTTTTTTTTAAATTGATCCCGAATGGTATCTAGGCTATAGTCTTGCGACTATATTGCCTAGTTTTACGTCTATCATATATTATTTTCTTTCGTGATTAGTTTTATACAATGTCTTTCGTATTTAATTTAGTTTTCTTATACTGTCTTTAGTCCATTAAAAGGCTGTCATGTCCATTTTTCACGAGAAGTGACTGGAGTGTCACCGACCTCCTGTGAGGCCATCTAAGTTTCCTCATTTTAATACATTTTGTTTAATTTTTGTCAGGGTATTTTTTATTTACTTGTTATCCAAAAAAACGACGAAACGAACAAACGAGACCAAGGTAACGATGGATCGATTGTGTGAGGAATGATATGAAGGAAAAAGGTGTAAATGATTGCGTGACGGTTGACAGAGGATATTTTATTTTTGAAGAGCCTGCTCTGTCCCACTACTGGGCAAAGGCCTCTCCCATGGCTTTCCAATTGTGTTTACTTTATGCCCTCTCCGACCAATCTGTTAAGAATGAGTCCGATCGTCACGTCAGCGTTTCTTGGTCCTGCCTTGGTTATGACGGCCGTCTTCCCAGGTACCCACTGTGTGACTATCTGACCGGCTTCGTCTTAGAAACGTGACTCGCCCATTCCCGTTTCAGCTTCGCAGACTTATCGCGGGGAGAATGGAATAAATAAAACTTGTTGCGACGACCCCAAATAACATGGGAAGATGACGATGATGGTCCAAAAAGGACTACATAAGTAGACTCGATACCTAATAATAACCTCACGGATCGGACAGGATTTTTTATTAATATATTGTATAGCCTGATATCAAAATATAATGTTCGACAACATTAAGAGGGAAGCGCCAGGTTAGCCCGCGAAATTCAAATTTTATTACGTTTTTTTTTTCAATTAGCAGGTTAGTGTCAAATTGTATGTTTATTAAAATTTCGTTACTATAATGTTATTAGTCTATGCTAACAGTAAAATGAAATAACAAAAGTTAAATTAGAGAAGTACACAAGAAGACATGCTGTGGCCCACGCCGACCCTAAATAAATTGGGATATGGTAGGTCTGCGGGTCTGTAGGGGTCCGTAAGTGTGTTACGTGATGGTTAGTGGGAGGCAGAGTGTGGTTAGTTCTGTTCATTATGGAATCAGATTCTGTTTAATTTGGGGGAGTAGGAGAATTTTCTTCCCTAGATGGTAAGGAAAAAAATATCAATGTGTCTAAACGATTGTTCATAATTACGTGTCCAATTCGCTGTAATAGAGGGCACGTGGTTTTTTTCTTCTTAGCCTATGTTGACATGATGGTCCTTAAAAACTTCTAGTTACAATGTAAAACTAGTTCATGACAAGAATTTTGTGGTATACTACACCTAAAAGGGTAAAATAAAAATCTTTTTGCAGAAAAAAACCGACACTCGGTCCTGATTTAAACGGCCGGATGGCCAGCAGGCAGATGATGTCACCATAGATTGAACGATAATGCCGAGTGCAATGAAACAAATACACTTATTTATATCTATTTATATGCTAGTAGAGCCAAACAACGGGGCGATGTTTTAACGTTCAATATCCTTTTGAATTCACAATGTCTTACGCCCATTTCTTTGAGAAAGACCAGTCTGTCAAATAAAACAAAATTCTCGATGACTGGCTGCAAATAATTTTGTAAATGAATAAAAATTCCCGCCTTTTTAAACGTCAACTGACTTAAGTGATTCCACAATGTTCTAAGTTCTTCTAAACAAAATGCAGGATTCTCAACGTTATCATTACAGCCACTAGATTCATTTTTGATCAAAGTAAAGCCATTAGTGGTAGCATCTTCTAGGTAGACCTCAAAATTGTTATCCATGGTTTTAGTTTTGACAGCTTTTCGTTTTTTCCTTTTTAGTTTGCAGTTGTCTGCAAAAAATTCACTCCATTGTAATTTCTTGCTTTATTAGTGCAAAAACGTAATAATTTAAAATGGGTACTATTTAAATGCAACCAAAATAATTTTTAGGCCCAAAGACTAAATACCAAGTTTAATATATATAACTTTTGATCTATATATATCCTTTGGTTTAGTTAACCCCTATAATGGGGTTTCCCAAACCATAAAACCCACTTTAAGAACTTTTATGAAAATCCCCGATCAGGATTTTACCATAAACAGACAAAACTTTGCAGTTACTCTTACAGTTTCTCAATTTACATTAGGAACTAAAAACAATACTTACGTCTAAAAGCAAATGTCTGCAGCACAGCTCTTGACAATAAATTGAAAACTAAATCTTTTAATTTAGCATCCACTGACGGCGGCTGAGCTGCCAGTCTTAAGAAGGGTACCCTCATGTACTCTTCCGATGTAAATCTGCCAAAAATATCCCTCAAACAATCACTTTGAGGAAAGTTCTTGAAAACTCCACCACCACCCACCATTTTGTGGTAACAACAAGGCATTATTACCATCGCTTTTGCATCGGCCATTTTTATAAATAAGTTGATTGCGTCTATGGTCAAGTCCGCACAAGCATGAAGGCCAGTTATGCAAAATTCTCCATGATTTTTAAACTTATCGTGCAAATATGTTTGAATATTTGCATGGGAATTTTCTGTGACGGTATGCTTTATATATTTTACATTATCTGTGGAATTCGCATGGTATTTCCGCTGTCTTATTTTGGCGCCAACGTAATGACTTTCGTTGCATTCAATTCCAAGTATTCTGTAGTCAGTTTTTTCAAATAAAAGTTGATCCAAGTAGCCCTGGGAAGAGACAAGAAAAGGTATAGCTGACTGGGTAAAAGTAAAAGTAAGACTGCATACATAAGATGGAATAGACAGACAGAAACCACAGAACGCCACCTGTTACGATCCTTAAAAACTTCTTTTAAGGATCGTTACATATGGTCTGACAAGCACGCCAGTTGACCATTCTGAAGAATATCACCGAGAAGTTGTAACTTGTCCTTCTAGGACTGTATCGAGCAAAATAGTTAGGTACTAGAAGTTGCAACAGTGCCACGTGAGCGTTTTTGGAACTAAACGAGTATATGCTATCACTGATTTAAGTGAGAATGGCAAACGTTAGCCAGAAACAATTGGTTGTTGTTGTGCAGAAATGATCCAATCCACAAACTAAGCAAAACCAAGGTTTTGATGCCGAACAATCGAAAATGATCTCTATTTTCATGTCACAAAGACACATTCTATTCTGTCAACTATAAATATTATTTTATGATGGGTTATACCAACCCACACCTACGAAGGAAACTTATGCTATCACTGATTTGAGTGAGAACGGCAAACGTTAGCCAGAAACAATTGGTTGTTGTTGTGCAGAAATGATCCAATCCACAAACTAAGCAAAACCAAGGTTTTGATGCCAAACAATCGAAAATGATCTCTATTTTCATGTCACAAAGACACATTCTATTCTGTCAACTATAAATATTATTTTATGATGGGTTATACCAACCCACACCTACGAAGGAAACTTAAAAAATAAAGCAAATATGGTTCAAAACTCTTGAAACATTATAGCAAATAATAGTTAGGATATAATATTTTTTCATAAATGTTCCATGCGTCTTGATCTTACAGCTTAAAGGAAATGTAATTTCCTAAAATGATTCAAAAGCATTTGATACATTTCTGCAAAATGCACCAAGAAATTAAGAATTATTATTAGAGTTAACATCCAAAGGAATGAATTGGTCCCTTTATGGCCCGATGGCAAGGCAATAGCCCAACCTAAACTTGATGATTTGAAGTCAATATTTGAGTTAATACCAGCTGACTGTCGCCCATTTTATGAAAATTTAAAAGGAAGTAACCAAATTATTGATGATGTAGATGGGTTTGGTACAGTCCCAGACTTTGATTTTGAACCTTGACCTCTTTTTTATTTTTGGAAGCAAATAAATGTTGAAAATTAAAATATCTGCATTTTATTTTTGAGTAGTGATTTACCTGAAAAATGTTAGAATGGTTGGTGGCAAAATAAGGAATTTCAATGTATATTTGATGTTGGATCATTATAGCAAAACTGTTAAATATTGTGATTCATATAAAATTTTAATTTAACAGAAATGATCCAATCATTATTTTTTAAGTTATCTATTAATATGAAGGTATTTAATAAACATTAAGAGTCATATAGAAATCTATATTCAATTCTTTATAAACCTATAAGTATAAGATGGTGTATTAGGATCACAGTCACATAAGAAATGAACTTATGTTTTAAATCATCATAACTTTTCTTTTAGTTTTTGTTGGCTGGATCATTACTGCACAACACGGTCCAATTAAGCTACTGATGTAACTAACATATATCAAAACTTAAGATTTTGCTTCTATTTTAGAGTGGTTTCCATAGTTTCTGCTTACCTTCATGGATAAAGGTGTAGGTAACATATTATGTACAGACAGCCAGCACATCAAGCTACTACAACCTGTCTAATTTCTTTAGTACATTTTCAAGTTTATCGCTACAGCATTAGGTTCAAGGTTGATTGGGAAAATTTGTCAGTTTCGGGTCGCTTGATGTGCTGTCGTCTTTACCTACGGCACGGTTAGCCACAAAATTCGATTACCAATTCTGCTTTCAGACATTTTCTAAATTGGCACAAATTATTCTCCACATTGTACCCATTTCAAATTTTTTTATTATACTTCTGTCCCCAGTTTACTTAAATATTTAGTTCAATAACTTAGATTTCATAATCTGTATTGTAAATCAATTTTTTCCACTAACAGTAGGTACGTGTAAAAGAATATCTTACCAGTCCCGATCCAAAATCCACAACGACATCACAGCCTACATTTTCACATACTTCTTTGATTTCTTTAGCCAGATGTAATATCTCATGTTTCTTCTTAGGACTTACGGGTACATTTATATTGTTCTCCAACGAATCTTCCAGAATATCATCGTAAAAGACTTGCAATTTCTTCAATTTAATGAAGAAAGTGCTTAAATATGCATCACTTGTGGAGTTCAAATCGAAATCATCATCAAAAACATCAATAATTTTTTCTTCTTTTACAGTGATTTTATCTAATATGTTATAAATAAGTAAATCTGTGTTAGAGTACTTGAATAAATATTGATATTCTTGAAAGAATTTTAGGCATTCTTCGAAATATTCCTCGGGGTTGTCGAAATACTGTGGCAGTGACATCTTTACCTGATAAGAAACAAAAATAATCTGAGTTTTATGTTCGTTTTTATCCATAAATTAATGCTTAATTAAAGACCAAGATTCAAGATCTGTTGGATTGTCAACAGTCGGCTGGAGCTTTAATTTAAGTGTCGCTCAATATTAATGAACACGAGTATTCCTCAATAGTAGTGCAAGTTCAAATAAGTGCCTTGGGCGTAGATCTAAAGACACGTGGCATTCGTTTGAACAAACTGTATGCGGTTTCTCGCCACGGGTGTAAAACTAACCAACTAGGTTTGAGGCTTATTAGTTCTGTTGACCGACTTAACAATACTACGGTCAATCTGGCATCAGTTTAATTCGGTAATGCCAGATTGAAGCTAGATATCCATACATTTTCATTGGTCTGAACTTAATCAGTTTGTTCTGTTAAGGTTCGGTCATATCGGAAACACATACTTCTATCAGTTCGGTGTCCGGAGCCCATAAAGGAATTAGCGATAAATGCTCTAAGCCGGAGCCGCATCCCCACTTTGTCTAAACCTTTACTGATGCCACATTGATCGTTTAAGGTCCCCTATTATCACAAATCTTAGGCGTTGCCTACAGTACATGGCACGGATATACAAGAGGCCAGTTTTTTTTTTCAATTTCGTTTATTATGGCGCTATAGAAATTCAAATTAAGAGGTAAAGTAATCGCGACAGGACTGCAGCATTCTCTTGTCTGCTAACAATAAAAAACTGCGAAATCCCATCTTTATATAAGACAATTTCCTGTTTATTGTTCAATAAGTCTTAGAGAAGCATCTTAAATAATACAGAAGAATTCTTTCAGGCTAACTTTTCGAGGTTCATTCTAGAGAGCCTAAATCAAAACTTGGACTTTCTTTGGTTCGTGTTCTGAAGCTCACCTTTTTTTTAATGCCGTCAAAAACAGTTTTATTAAATCTTAAAAAAAAATCATTCGACTTCAAATATCTGCAAAAAAAAATTGTCTCATGATGCCTTAACCATAATTTATTAGATTGTTTACACATAAAATAACAATGATTTATCTTTCAAACTGGCCATTATTTGCAACCAACTGCAAAATGTTGGGTTTTGTCAACAAAAATCATTATTTGCAGACAAGTTTGGATTTAAATGGTTCTAAATAGTCTATACTAGCTCCGCTTTACGGCTTTGCATCGACCTTCCAAATACGCTGTATTTACAAAAGACAATTCCAGTTAGCTTGGAGCACCAAGAGTTGCTTGGAAGAAGTCGTTTCATGGCACTATAGCGGTGGCATTGGTGGCAACAAATAGGAAATTACTTTCCCGTTCGTCGCCAATGGCTACAATCGGGATTTTTTTTCCCTTTCGTCGCTAGTGGTGACGAGCATTACTTCCCGACGCTTTTTTCCCTACGAAGCACCGTACTAGAGTTATCGCGATTTCAGACCGTAGGAGTCCTGAGTGACGAGATAGAAGAAAAGACATGCTGTGTCGACGACCGACCCCATATGAATTGGGCAAGGGCAGGAGTATGATTTATGACGGTAGGTAATAATTATATAATAATAATAAGTTCTTTATTTCTCCTCACAATGACAAGCTTATTCTAGGTTTCACATATTATTTGTCTTTTTAGCAATGTGAGGAGCTGGTGTTTGAGTTAGGCGTATAATGCCTGTGTTACAAATCACCAGGTCCCCACCCCACGGAAGAACAGAAGTTTTACTTAAAAAATATGATATTACAATCCAATGTTACAGATAAGGAGATTTAGAACTAAAAACTTATAACAATTTAAGACTAAAAACTTATAACAATTTTGGGGGTAGAAGTTAAAAAGAAACTATGATCAAAAAGTTAATCAGAGCGCCTGTGGCTGTGCGTATGTGTGTGTCTATGAGAGTGTATAATATTAGTGTGTAGTGTTGAGTGTCAGGTGAAGTGTGCGTATGTGTACGTGAGAGGGTTTTGGTGCAAGTTATAAACTTATATTGTAATAATTTAATTTGACTGAAGTAGACTTTCTGTAAAATTATAATCCAAATTTTTTAACCAGTCCGAAACCAAAGACTTACATTTAGTTTTTGGCAAGGGATATAGCGTTAGTGTTCGATTTACCTTATTGTATAGATTTGAACCCTGGTAGCAGAAAAACCGACGTGCAAACTTAGTTTTGAATGACGATGAAGAACAGACTGCATGTTTGCGACGTTTGTTTCTGATTTTTTCTGGTTCAAAAGATGTTACAGCATGTTGTTTCATAACCGTTCTCAAGATGAATAGCTGCCTCACAGTAAGTACCTCCCATTTCGAGTAGAGATCAGTAGTTGGGTGATAGAAAGGTAGAAACAAACTAACCTTAAGGAGTGCTCTTTGTGCTCTCTCAACTTTTAAGAGATGAGTTTTACATGTGCCACCCCATGTGGTGATACAGTATTCAAGCTGAGACTGACAGAGAGCATAGTAGACCGATTTTAAAACAGATTTTGGTGCAGTGTTTCTTAAGGCTTTAAATATTACTATAAGTCTACGCACTCTCGCTGATAGGAGATTAATATGATCATGAAATTTAAGATTTCTGTCAATAATTACTCCTAAATACTTCGTAGATTCAGTGTTTTTAAGCTTGGGACACTGACAATTTGTGTCATTTGCATTTGGGCACGAATGGGAGACAATACTCAAGGAGGGATCTGGTTTGTCATTAGTTTGGATGGAAAACGTGATGAAGGTCGTTTTTTCTACATTTAATGTAAGTAAATTCTTATTTAACCAACTGATCACAGTGTTCATACCTATCTGAGCTTTGACAAAAACTTCATGCCAGGAGAGACCACTGAAAAGTAAAGCCGTATCATCAGCAAACGCAACAATTTTCGAGTCCGTAAACTTTAACTGACATATGTCATTTATATAGACTAGGAAAAGAGTCGGTCCAAGAATACTGCCCTGTGGAACTCCAAAAGTCACTGGGACCTCTTCACTATTAATGTTACCTATTTTAACACATTGTGTCCTGTCGGTTAGGTAATCTTTAAAAAAATTTAGTTGAAGACCCCGGATACCCAGGCTTTCGAGTTTTGTTAACAGAATAGGGACAGAGACTGTGTCAAAGGCCTTTGCTAAATCTAAGAATATTCCAATGGTTTTCCTCTTCGAATCTATGTTCTTAACTATATAATTTGTTAGTTCTGACACAGCGTCGGCAGTGGATCTCTTGGCTCTGAAACCAAATTGTGCTTGTGAGAGGAGATTCTTATTTTCTAAATAGTTAACAAGTCTTTTGTTAATGATGCGCTCTAAAATTTTTGATAGGGTAGGGAGAATTGAGATTGGCCTATAATTATTGACACAGTCTCTGTCACCATTTTTATGTATCGGGTGAACCCTTGACTTCTTATAGATCTTTGGAAATATACCGGTTGTGAGCGACAAATTACAGATGTATGTTATAGGTATTGTTAGAATATCCATATTAGATTTCAAGATGTCACTAGATATCAAATCAAGGCCCACGGAACAATCACTCTTTAACCCAGTTATTAAAGACCTAACCTCATCTTCGTCCGTAGGGAGCAGACAAAAAGAATGGCTACACGAATTAAAGGTGATGGGTCCCGTTTGTAGATTGTTCTTAATGATTTTTTCTGCTAGCGTTTTACCAACATTTGCAAAGTATTGATTAACATTGTTTGCTGAATTTAGGGGGTCATTGGTGCTTATAAGTTCAATCGGGCTGTCTTTGGGTTTAGTTGAGTATGTGATCTCTTTAACTATTTTCCAAATTTTTTTACTATTTTTGCCTGCGTTTTGAAATTGTAGCTTTTCATATTCTCTTTTAAGTTTTTTTAATAAAGACGAACAAAAATTTCGGTACCGTTTGTATGTAGTTTTATGTATCTCATTGTCTGGGTGTTTTTTAACTTTTTTATATAGATTATCGCGGTTTCTAATGCACCTCAGAATGCCTGGGGTTATCCAAGGTTTTAGAATCTTTTTCTTGTTTGATATTTTGACTTCTTTACTATTGTTTTTGATAGCCCTATATTGGATATTGTGAAAGAAATTAGCAGCCTCGTTGGCGTTTTTAATTGTGTATAGTGGACTAAAGTCAACACATTTAAGTTCCGCATTCAGAGAGTTGTGATCTAAGTAATTTATAGTTTTGGCAGGTTTTTGTTTAGGAAGACTAGCTATGTACAAAGCAACGCTATCATGATCTGTAATTGCTGTTTGGAGTATAAGACAACGAACCGTTAGTTTGGTCTTTAGGAACGTGTGATCCAAACATGTTTTATTGTGCGTAGGAGATGTGTATGCAGGCATCATACCGTGGAATGCCATCATATCTAGATATGCAGAAAGGTTGCTGTCCGCACTGTGCTCGGCAATATTAATATTAATGTCCCCCAATAATATGACATTATGCATAAACGAATATTTTAATAGTACCTGATTAAGAGACTGCAAAAAGTTATCGATATTTCTGTACCCAGGTGGCCTATAAATAGCCAAGGCTACTGTATCCTTATTTAGGGTAATAACAATACAGTTTGCATCTTCAATTACAGGTTCTTCAACTGAGATAAACAAATCGTTCTTATAGTACACAACAACACCTTCATTCTGCGTAAGGTTGTTAGTGGTGGCGAAACTGTCATATCCATCCAGGGAGGGTAAGAACACAGTTGATGACAACCAGCACTCTGTCAAAACAATGCAATCCCAATCCACCGCAGTTCTGACTATTATCGGTAATAATCCAGGTAGATTACATTTAACACTCCGAATATTTTGTTGAAACATTTTAAGACATTTTTTGGAATTCGGTAACAGACTCGAGCAGTCCTCCGCATCACAGATGACAAAATCAGCAACATTAAAAGAGTCTATTTCACTTTGTAATTGCGTTAACTCGTTGAATTTCGTCCAAGTAACAATTTAGCAGGATCATACTTGTCGGTTAATTTGGGCATAGTATTATGTGCTGATATATTTTTATGTAAAACTATATTATTACATACGAATTCCAACCTTGTTAAATGGTTGAGACAAGTATTAAAACTGGTATTAGCTACGACATAATGTTTTAGAGACTGTGCGACACTTTGGAGGTGTGAATGTGTTATGTGAGTATATTTTGATAGAATATGGTGTAGAGTACTATTAATCAGTTGTAGTGTGAGAGTTGTTTTATTGTTGTGTAAGCGGTGTACATGAACAGTGTTGTGGTAGGCGCTTATTAAATAAGTTATGTAAAAAATAATGCATGCAGTTGGAATGTATACCAGCCGTTCAGAGAGGAAGACTAGTCAAATATTTTTTTCCATGTTTAGAAGATCTTCTTCGCAGTAAACGCGTAGACGGGGTTGGCCTTCCTTTTGTTTCAGAAACACCTTGCCAAACGAAGTCCAGCAGTGCTCGTAATTATGTTTTTTAGCAAATAATCTGGTTAGGTAGTGCAGACGTCTGGTTGAAGCAGTCAGAGATTCAGCCACGTATATTGGCTTTGCTGGTCCAACTATATTCAGACTAGTAGTACTCAAACGTTTTTCACGATTTGTCTTATTATATGACCCCGTAGCCTTTATAAACTGTTCCCTCTTTATAGTTGATGTGAAGTTAACGATTATAGGGCCTATGGGTTTGTCTTTCAGCTTTAG
The DNA here is from genome assembly GCA_963576755.1 of Noctua janthina. Classification (NCBI taxonomy): domain Eukaryota; kingdom Metazoa; phylum Arthropoda; class Insecta; order Lepidoptera; family Noctuidae; genus Noctua; species Noctua janthina. The sequence goes on along the minus strand of OY755078.1, from coordinate 10,098,619 downwards.
ACGAGATACATCTCGAATATCGGAGTCTAGGATTGGAACATTAATAACATTTCCAATCTTTTTTGCTATCTCAACTAGCTGTTCTTTGTTTTCAGATACAGGGACTGGGACGTTTCTTAATGTCTTGCTGCTTTTTAATATCGTCCATTTTGGTCAATAAATCGGACAGTGAGATATCTGCTGTGCTTGACGGATCATTTAACCGGCGTTTGGTTCGCTTTGTAATGTTCAAATCTATTTGCTGCTGACTTTCAGGTGTATAGAGCGCAGGATCCGACCCAAAATGAGTGGGAGAGATAAGCTTAGAATTACTTTTCGGTGGGTAAGGACAAAAAATTTTGTTGATTTTAAAAATTAAACGCAATTTGAATTTAAAAATAACTTTTATTAACAGTCTCAACATCACGTAGGTACTCGGTAATAAATAAACAATTAAGATGCCCTGACAATAAGATATGCTATAAATGTCTCATTTTTAAAACAACAAAAATTTAATATCAACATTTTTACAGGAAAGTAAAATATAGTTGCCTACTTGAGCACCAGAGGTAAATGACACCCTTTTTTACAGTTTTACCGTTTCCATTGAATTTTATGGGGTGATCTCTCTTTGTAGATAATCGACATTTGTAGGCAATAGGCATATTCGGTGCTACTTCACAGAAGAACTTCTCAAAAGCGCACATATCTTGATTCAACCAAAGTATTCCTTAAATCCTACTGTAGTAGTTAATTAATAAGTGACCATAACTACAGTACATTAGGGCATCTGTCTCACCGACTACGATTAACGAAAAGCGAGTAGGCGGGCTTCGACCAGCGAGTGTGAACTTCGGATAGTTTTGTAGCTGTTCTCTGAGTGAGTGCGTCGGGCGATCACTCGCGCCAGACAATTGCTGGTACGCGTATATAGGTCAACCAAGCGAGTGTTCTAACCGCCAAGACGCTGAGCGAGTTTTTCTTTGATAGCTCTTGTCGCTGCGAAAAACTAGTAGAAAGAGAATTGTCGCCAGCAGTGGGAATATGAAACAGTAAGCGATAACTGTTATGATTGATGAAACTAGTCTATAGCTCCTAGTCGGCGGTGGGCCTGATGCCTGAGACTAGAAAATACGAACTACCTACATTTGTCACTTGATCAAAGAATATACAGCAAAGAGATGGCAGATTTATTGTTGAGGTCCACTAATGGTTTCCCAATGCTCCAGTTCTTTCAGTTGTTGTGAGCCTTCTCCAATAACGCATTTGCCACTAAACTTGTCAGCTTTCAAATATTTCTGACACACTTCAATCAAATCCTCTTTTTTCACAGCCAGGACCCTTTCTCTTTGTGTCTTCCAAATATCGTAGGACAATCCGTATAAGAATAGGTCGATTCCTTTCATGTATTCAGCTACGGGCTGGTCCATCTGCTGTAGTATAGACAGTTTTGCCTCGAAAAGATTTTGATCATCAACAAGTTTTGAATTTTCGGACATCCACTGCGCCGTTTTATCGAAAACGTCCAATGTGACAATCGAATTGGGGTCCCTGTACGAATAATAGTTAAAGACTCCGTCTAAGGTTAGCAAGGCGCCACCGCCGTATGCCCCGTTTTGCTCTCTGACAACCGGGTGCAAATACTTTGAAGTTATGAAACGTGAGAGGACTCGTAATTTGGGATAATCAGGGTCCGTGTACGGCACTGTAGGTAGAACTTTTGCGCAGAAATTGACCGGAATGTTCATATGAATGTGTACGCCACGGTTATTCTCAGATATTTTATTAGCATCAGTCCAATTGATCCTATTCTCTTCTTTTTGTGTGATATCCTTACAAAGTTCTTGGCAAAACTTGTCTACATGTTCTTGAATATGTGTGTTGGTGTTGCAATGATGGAAGGCTGTTCGTAAGTTGTTTCCTTTTAAAACTTGGCTTCCAATTATGTCAATGATCGATTGGATATCTTCTAACTTTTCATTTTTCTGAATTTCTTGCATATGCACTATGTGTTGAAGCCCCATTAGATTCTCTTTGCATTCGTCTACTGAGCTTATCAAGGAACGGGCCGCCTGCATAGCGTAAGTGTGCCCTCCGTCTACTATACCATTGGTTAAAGACGAGCAATAGTTGGTTAGGAGCATTTTCATTCTTTCGCTGTTACTAAAGTTCGGTTTTTTGAAGATTTCACTCCATATATGCATCATTTTTGGCAGGTTTTCGTCTAAACAGTGACTGCTGATTAAGATTCCTTGTTCGTACTGGCCAGGTTGATCGATATGTTCCGTAACATGGTTGAGAAAACCTAATCCAGATGTGGATCTGCTGACATACTTGTCGAAGTCTCTGTAATTGTAGTTTTTGGTATCAAACTTGTTGATTACGTATTCAAAGAATGGAATGAGTTTCCTCTCTTGCTCTTTCACACATTCAGTACCAACCACTCCTTTGAAGTATGTGACTCCATTAGTATTTGCCTCGCACATTTGTAGAGGAATGATATCTGCAACCGTATGCTTCAAGGGAGGTGCTGTCTTAGTAAGAGTGATATCCTCAATCTTCAAACAAGGCAGAACATCTAAGTTTTCAACTTTTTTCTGAGTTTTAGAAAGTTCTAATCCTTCGTTATATATCTTCTCCCTCTGACGCTCTGACAGATTACTAACTTTGCGCTTTAATAACCTCGCTTCCTCCGCATTAAATGTATCGTCAAACTTAGGATCGGGTACCATAGTCATGATTAGCTTGTGATTGTTAGTTATGAAGTATTTTTCAATAACATCTTTCAAATACTGTGGTTCCATCAAGTTTGTTTTTACTTGAGACAATAATTGATTTACTTTCAAAGCATTTATAATTGGGCCATTATGGTTCCATAAAGGCATAAGATTGAAGAGTAGATTAAGTCCGAACTTAGGCGATTGATGCTTGATTGATAACTCAAAACCATGTAGAACACTCTGAATGTGATCTTTTTCAAATCCATTAACGTAAATGTCATGGAGTGTCTGGTCTACAATAGATTCTACCAATTTAAACTTTGATTTCTCAACATCTCTAAGCCCGACAACAAATAACGTGTCTCTAATTTGGTTGTCATAGCCTGTTAATGAGTTATAGCCTCCCGATATGTTTCTTTCAATTAAACTTTTGTAAAAAGCTGAATTTGGACCTATTACCATGAGTTCACTCAATGCCATCATCATGAAAGTCTCGTATATGCTTGTAATGTCAGCCATCACATATCCTATAGCGATTTGATTTTGTTTCGTAATCGGAACACCATATTGATCAACTCTACACTTTATTTCACTTCTTTTTGGTTCTGTCCATCGTGGTTGACTAGTTACTATTGAGTGCTTTGGGTCCAAATACTCCCAATTACTCAAATAAGCCTCATTGATAAACTTGAGGTTAGGTTCCAAAGGAAAATTGCCATAGGAATAAATTCTCGCATTACTTGGATGGTAGTAAGTTGAGTGGAAATTCTTTAAATGCTCATGAGATAGTTGTGGAATGATTAGTGGGTCACCTCCAGAGACATAGCCATATGTCCCTTGCGGTAAGATAGTGTTAATGAACTTCTGTCCAAACAATGAACTTGTTTCTGAGAAAGCGCCTTTCATTTCATTGTAAACAACACCTTTAAATGTAAGATCAGAGGATTTGTCTTCTATATTTGAATGTTCTAATCTCCAGCCTTCTTGTAAGAAATCTAATCTAGATAGATTAGGTTTAAATACAGCATCTAGGTAGACCTTCTGCAGATTCCTGTAATCAATCTCATTTTGTGATGCAAATGGATAGAATGTATAGTCAGGGCCTGTCAAAGCATTCATAAATGTTGCCAGTGATCTGTTCAACATTTTGAAGAAAGGATCTCTGACTGGATACTTCTCGGAGCCACATAGAACTGTGTGTTCTAAGATGTGTGGTGTTCCCATAGAATCTAATGGAGTTGTACGAAAGCCTACTGAAAATACATTGTTGGAATCATCTCGTTCTAAATGCAGGTACTCTGTTTTTGTCTTTTCGTGTATTAGATGGTAAGTTGTCATGTTATACTCTGTTATAGGTTCTACATGGTTCACGATGAAGCCGTGAATCAATTTTCCTGGCTGCACGGCTTTTGTAGTTGGATCCTTCTTTTTAAGTATGCTGCTGCTGTACATATTGCTGCATGATATCAGCCGATGTTTCGTACTAGGCCGGAAGCTGCAAAGTCTTGAATACATTTTTGTTTTGGTTCTTTTCTTCGATTATCCTGCAATACACATACACCACTCACTATTTTTATAAAGGATTTATGATCTACATTAATGGAAATGTCGCGATATTTACGAGATCAGTCTGGATGAGAATTTTTTGCTTGTAAAATAGAAACATGGAAAAGTGTTCATGTGTAGAATTCTTAGTGCAGAGTCGGTATATTAAATAACCGTTTAGGATATCTAGGGATTATCAATAGTTATGCTAATCGGAAATATACGATAAACAATTATTTTAAGTCAGAAATTGTACAAACTAAATGTTTTTTTTAGCGGAATGCGAAAAACAAATGAAAAGTGATGCAACGTTTACTTACAGTAAGTTTATCGGACAATTGTTGAGACTTGTGTAGTTTAGATTTCAAAATAATTTGTAGTTGCCGTTTTCTTGTTATTTTTATAGTTCCAGCAAAAAATCCGGCATTTTCTTCTATTACAAATCCAGCATAACCTCTATGCCGTTTGATATCGCGGAACTTTGACGTTGGTCTAAGTGTATATTTATAGTAGTCTATGGTAAAAGTTTTGTATTCTACCATTCTTCTCTTTGCTTTGACCATCGCACCTTTGACGTTTCAAAATATAAATCTACTCTGAGGCATCTCTATGGTTTCAAAACTTGATAAAATAAATGGACGTAAGACTAGGCAGTATGGTCAAAAGACTTTAGCCTTCCCTTCGGGGTAAATCGAAAAAAAAAAAAAAAAAAACTTGATAAAATAAACGTACTCTGTGGCTTTAGGGGTATGACAGTGACATTTCTTTCGTTCATTGAATTTTTCTTTTAAAAACACGTGTTTACGTGTTGAGCTCATGCCGAGTTCCTTTTCATATATAAGTGTAATAAAATAAGCCAAAATGAGTTTGTACAACTTCAAGAAGATCGCTGTAGTACCTACGGCAAAGGTAAATCATCAAAACTAAATTGATACTTCCAATGTTTACGATATTTTCCATCGTGCGTTCTAACCTTACATCATTATTACGCATAATTTTTGTATTTCAGGATTTTATAGACATTATACTGTCTAAAACACAGAGGAAAACTCCCACAGTGGTACACAAACATTACAAAATATCGAGGATTCGTGGGTTTTATATGAGAAAAGTGAAATTTACTCAACAGAACTTCCACGATCGTCTCTCTAGGATTATTCAGGTATAAAATAATGGTAATTATTTAGAAATAGTTTGAGTAAGCCGGTTAATCCCTAAATTTTGTAATTAAGCAAGGGTTGAATGTTATTTTATAAACATTTCATTTGTTGAGCAATATTGTTGTCATTTATCAACTTTTTGTGTACATTCTCTGAAATACTGTGAAATTTTATTGATAATGTTCAATTACAATAACATTTCAAACATCATCATCCATTCATTCATTCATAACATTACGCCTGTGACGGCCGAACGGTTAAGCAGAGGAACTTAATGACTTAAACAAAACTAGCGATATGTTGGTGTACTAATGGGTACACCTCTGCCTAGAATTGCTAAAAGTACTTCAAAATCAAAGCATTAATTTCAAGTAGGCCAGTTACAGGCACTTTTGAATTGTCGAAACAAAGACAACAAAAAATAGCTACAGTCCCAGTCACAAGGCACAAAAACTGTGAAGGTACTGTAGTTGCCCATTCCCTAACGTAGATCTCTATGGAGAAAAATGGGCAAGAAACTCCATGGACACTCTTTTGAATCAGAATACTTTAACAAAACCTTGGTTACATCATTCATTTTGAGATGGTACATTATGTGAGAATGATGCAGCAAGATGTGTACGTTAAAAGTGTCCATAGTAAAAACAATTCAAAAATAAAATAATTAATTCAAATAAGCCGTGGCAAATAAGAGATGACCAGTCACAACTGACAGCGCCCGTTCACGAACATGACGCATGTATCAGCACCATTCAACTCAACCATTTTGAAGGGAACTAAATGATCCGACACACGTGCCACCATCAGCGAGACATTTGAGTGAGCATGACATACTCCTAACCGCTAGGGCACATTCAAGTCAAGAAAAGACGCAGGTTTCCAGCGAATGACAGCTTTCTAGTACATAGTACTCACACAATATGGGCAAGGCGGCTATATAATACAAAAGAGATTGAATCTATACAATGCAAAGATGCAGTATGCAATACTTTCGTATGAATTGACGTGGTGGTGTTTGGTAGTTGTCCCATGGGGTCATAAAAAGCATCCTATGTGTAAATCCTGGTTATAAACTATCTGTGTGCCAAATTTCATTCAAATCTGTTCAGTAGTTATTGCATGAAAGTCTAACAAACATCCATACATACATCCAACCACACAAGCTTTCACGTTTACAATAGTAGTAAGATCTTTACACTACGATCTCTAGCCCAGGACTTGCACAATATATTTAAATCATCTGGTTAACAATTTGTCTATATTTTCCAATATTGCTCATACATTTTTCCCATACAGTTTACTTTAGCCAACCAAACAGCAGTGCCAGCAATGGCTTGAGAACAAATATAACAAGCTAAACACACACACTAAAAAAAATAGGCCAAGTCAAACCACTTATTCCAATTAGTCCATTTACTAATTGCATACTTAATATTATGTAGTTGGTTGGGTGCTGTTAACGTAGAACAGGCCCGTTCAACATACGGCTCCCAAGCCACCTAGCGGCCCGCATAGCTCTTTTATCCGGCCCGCGCTCTATTCAAAACTTTATAAGACATTAATAGTATTGCTAGAAAATTGTTTAAAAATTGTCCCTAAGTCAGTTATTCCCGTGCTATATTTACCTACCCGCCCCACCTGACCTACCCGCGAATGCAGACCGCATCATCGCAGTCTAGTCTGGCAAAGGTTCTTTTTTTTTAATTTAGAGGCCACTTTGCATTTCTTTTGGCCAGCTACGGTTACAAAAGTACTAAACTTGGCCCTCCATAAATTTACATTGCACACTCCTGTTGTAGACCGTAGCAGGCAAATAAAAAAAAAAATTGCTTGTAGTTCTAGTTGCTCATTCTCTAAAGTAGTTTTAAGAGCAAAAGACAATGTTATAGTCAGAAAACAAGAAAAATGCAATGCATTGTCTTTATTTATAAAAAAAACTAATAATATTATTTTTACAGGAATTCCCCAAATTAGACGATGTACATCCATTCTATGCAGATCTTATGAATGTGCTGTATGACAAGGACCATTACAAGCTGGGTCTCGGACAACTGAACACGGCTAGACATCTTATTGACACGTAAGTTTCAACAATAATACTTACAACATTACCTGGAAACATAAACTGTTTAAATTCACAATTTGAGACCCACAGCAATGACTTAGCCAAGAACCTCCTAAACAGACAAGGGGATACAGTCTGCCTAAAAAGATGGCAAATCCTAAACTTGAACCAGAGACAAGAAATTTTTTAAGTTATTTTAGTATTGAACCACATAATGTGAATGTTTAATAGAATATCATAAAAAAATCTCAAACAAAGAATCTATTTGATTATGGCTAGTCAGCCGATTGCAGTTAAAAAGAGAACAAAAAAAAAAAGACTTATCTGAGTTTCTCTTTGTATCTATGCCCTGCCATAATAAGTAATGTGGGTAACCATTGCTTTGAGCTTTTTTATAAATGGTTTGATTATGTTTTGTAAAGGAGATCATGGCTAAATAATAACAGCTGCTCAGGTCGATTTTTAGATTAAACCGATTTAACCGATGGGTGACTGTTCATTAGATACTGGGCTTCGTCTCTGTCGCGGAAAGCACGTTAAGCCGTTGGTCCTGGATGTCATTTGTAAATTTTTGACATTGCAGGTAGTTAGAGGCCCAAAAGCCTGACAACCAGTCTTACCATATTACCCAGGGTATTATATTACCCAGTAGTAACTGGGTTCTAGCGGTCAGATAGGCAGTCACTCCATGTAAAATACTGCTATTCAAGCAATTGTGGATAATTCATTATTTTGAACTGCATGGCTTCTGGCCCGTTCGAAGCTGAGCACAATACGATATTGTTCGTTAGTCAAAGCGCGGCCTACAGTAACATTTTGTCATATGGTCGCGCGCAGGGTCTGTGCTCTGACGCGCATTACCCATGGCAAAAACAAACTTTAAATTCCACTATTATGTTTATTAGAAAAACAAGTTTTGTCAATGTGAAAACTTTATTACTTACATTTAAAACTTATTTTCCAAAAGAAATAGATTTTTTGGACGTACTATGTACTGACGGCTCCTGTACCGATGCATGCACCCGTAAGCACAATGTTTCCCCCGAGTAACATTGCGCTCTACTGTTGTTGTTATCTCTCCAGCTGTTGCCCGCTGCCTCCGTTCGCGTGAAATTATTAAAAAAAATATGACTTCCATGTTTTTAATCGAATTATGTTACCAATTTCAAGGGTTTTAATTTTTTTTGTACGGAACCCTAATTCTTATTCTAAAAAGTAAAATAAAAGTAGCTTTAGTTACTTATAACATCAGGTGTCTGCCAGTAAAAACCCCGTCAAAATCGGTCCAGCCGTTTCGGAGATTAGCTGTTTGAAACGGATTATGTTTTCAAGATGAAAATTCAAGGGTTTTAATTTTTTTGCGCGGAACCCTAATAATTTTTCTAAAATAAAAGAGAAACGAGATAAGATTTTAATCGGGTTATTTTTTAAGCTTAGGCGAATAATTAAGGTTAATCAGTATATCATAACATTCATATCCGGTTCACGCACAGAGTCCATTTTTGTACGTAAAAAATATGCAAGTAATTAACGGAGTTAGCCCGCCCTCGGTGCTTTGTCTCACTCATTTTGGTTAATCAGCAGTATTTGAAGGGTTATATAATAATGGTTAATTATGGGTTGAAGGCCTAATCGGTTAACCTTTTAACCCAATTATTAATCGGTCCCTGGTCCTACTATAGGGTTTTTCAATAAGGGCGGGTAGATGTTGAAATGAAATAAAACAAGCTGTGTGTGAGGTATTAACAAAATTCTTTTTTTATTTGACAGGCCCACATGTGCCATTAAGTGTGGAATATGACATCGTTTAAATGCCCGCCTCGGCTTCTTACAGTGGCACGGATCCGAGTGGTCAGATTATTGACTCTTCTGCATAGATCCGGCTGTGCACGGCGAGAAATCGACTGCCTCGGGTTCTGCTGTACACTTTCACGAACCGCGACGATGTTCTCGGTCGATCTTGCGTTCCTTGAACGTGGGCTGATTGTTTACCGAACCGGTCGTCTCAATTTTGAACGTGATGTGCAATCGTGTAACTTGCCATGGTGATTTGGCATAAGTAACTGAATAATAAACAAAAAATTTGATACATGTCACCAAAACAAATTGGCCGCCACGGGCCGCCAAAATCTACCCGCGCCAGTTGAAAAAACCTGTACATAGTGAAAATAAACAAAAACAAACGTGATCCCTACCACTTTCCTTTTTAAGCTGTATATTGACCGTATTATATTATTATTTACAGAGTATCAAAAGACTACGTCCGTCTGCTAAAGTACGGAGACTCGCTGTACCGATGCAAGCAGCTGAAGCGCGCGGCGCTCGGCCGCATGGCCACCATCATGAAGAGACAGGCTGCCAACCTGACGTACTTGGAACAGGTGAGTTTCACTTCTACGTGTGCTAAGTTGAGGGGTAGGAAAGAGTCACTGCAATATCAGTCTCCTAATAGTTGTACAGGGTGTAAACGGACCCTACACGAAGCTGGCAACCAAGCATTCTGTACATCTAACTAAGTAACTCAATGCAAAAAAATATTTTTTGGGGTTAAAAATCACGTTTTACGGTAGGACTCAATCTAACGCACTCAAAACTTGAATAGTACGGGGGTCGTGGAGCTATTTAAAGTAAAGTTATAACATTAAAAACTTATATTTTAAAAAAAAGTTGAAACTTGACCCCCAATTTCTCTGGAAATAAAAGGTTCCCAGGTATGGTCTAGTACAAGAAAATGATCGCTATGACGGGGAGAAAAAGTGCCTTTCGGCTTCGTTAAGGGTACTATTACACCCATTATTTGCAATCACCCTTTGATTTTTTTAAATTAAAAATGAACAATATTCATTATCTTGTAAATTATTTCTTCAGTTTCAGTTAAATTAAAGTTTTTCCAATAGCGAATTCTACACACGAAAGGCTGAAACAGAATTCATGTCTTTCTGGAGACTTGGCATATATTTTTAGTGTTACGCTATCTTGTTCGAATAAGAATACCAACAGTTATATTGTTTGTCTACAGGTCCGTCAACACTTAGCCCGTCTGCCGTCCATCGACCCGTACACGCGCACCATCATTATCTGCGGGTTCCCTAACGTTGGCAAGTCCAGCTTCATCAACAAGGTATGTAGCCAACCCTGACCGTTTATTTAAGAGGACTTGTGACAGTCCGGGCTTATCGACGAGTCGTAAGTGGGTTCAATTCAATTTCAGGCAAGCATATACTCTTAAATGGTGAAAAAAAAAACGAAAAAACCTGCATAATTCAGAGTAATATTTCATTTTGACCGTAATTTTAGCGTTAAATGGCCAACTTTAGCGTTACTATTGTAAGAAACTATTAGTGTAGTGAATAGCGTACTCCCTTTTCCCAATTATTTCATCCAAACTTACTTATTTATAACTAGCTTTTGCCCGCGGCTTCGTTAATTTAGAATTTGACAATCAATTAGGGTTGTACTTTGCTTGTAATAATATAATGCAATCATGATTCGAAGGACACGTGCTTTTTTTTCGGGATGAAACGTACCCTATGTCCGTGTACACGTGACAACGTATATGCAAAATTTCAGGATGATCGGTTCTGTGGTTTAGTTGTGAAAAGGTAACTAACAAACATACTTACTTTCGCATTTATAATATTAGTTCGGATAGTTACGTGACATTCACGAGCTGACCAAATGTGATGACTTACACCACACTTAGGCCTGATCATCAGTGTGAACATATTAAACTGTGTAAAAGGAGACTTCTGTTGTCACAACACCAGCAGGGATTGGGTTCATCTCTTGCCACACCATGTTTTTCCTGGGGTTCATATTACCCCCAACAACCAACTACTGTTAGCTATAAGTGTATAATTTCTTCATGTTTATCAACAGATCACGCGCGCCGACGTCGAGGTGCAGCCGTACGCGTTCACGACGAAGAGTCTGTACGTCGGACACACCGACTACAAGTATCTGAGATGGCAGGTACGTTCATTTACACTTTCTTTTGACCATTATTTATAAACATAACATAACATCACGCCGCTTAACCCCGAAGGGTTAGGTAAAGGTGTACCTATAGTACACCCACATTTTGCCAGTTATGTTTAAGTCCTATGTAATAGGGGCGGGCCTATTGCCATCAACCGGGCACAAATCCAGACTCTGGCTGCTACTGAGAAATTCATGTCATTAACGCTCACCGGAACCGCAGGTTTTTGAAAGTGCTTGCTTCTATGTTCTGTTGCCACCTCGTGACGCCATGACAGTTTCAAGTGTTTTTAAATCAGAAATTTTAATTACTTAATCGTTTTTTCAAATTTAGTCAACTACCCTAATCTACACTAAGTCTTATTATGTCGAATCCTCACTTACTGAAAGCGGGAACAATTATTTTGATCAGTAACAGTGATATTAACACCAACCCGCACCTCGCGCACGTGCTGGTTTATAGCTATTTTACAAAGCGAATAGAGTCTGTGTCCCAGACTCCCAGCCGTGGGAACATAAGTTGATTATTGTTGAGCTTACGCTGAAACTGTTATTACATCTCCAGTACTAGCTGAGATTGATTAAAAATGAACTACAACCAATTATAATTCTTCTGATAGGAAACAACAGTTTAACATAAAAGACTTCCAGAACTCGAGACGAAAGAAGAATTATTACCAACATACTTGAGGTGTTATAAAACTCACAAAATCTTTCTTTCCAGGTCATAGACACTCCCGGTATCCTGGACCATCCTCTAGAAGAGCGCAACGTTATAGAAATGCAAGCAGTAACAGCTCTGGCCCATCTGCGCGCCGCCATTTTGTATTTCATAGATCCGTCTGAACAGTGCGGCCACAGCATAGAAGAACAGGTAATATCACCCACATTTCTCCAGGAGCCTAAAATGCGCACAAATGTGATGCCACTGAGAAATTCATAACATACCAACTGTATTTCCGAAGACTTGGTAGGGGTGTACTTTTAGTACACCCACATTTCGCCATTCATGTTTTAGTCCCATGTAATAGGGGGTGAGCCTATTGCCATCAACCTGGCACAGGTCCAGACTCCGTGGCAGCTACTGAGAAATTCCTGCTCGAATAACCCAATAACACTGCCATATCTGAAGGCGTTTTGCATCATTTTTCATTGATGCTACGACCAAAAGGAGCGGTCCTTTTGGTCGTAGCGAGATGTTATAGCCTTCCTCGATAAATGGGCTATCCAACACTAAAATAATTTTTCAATTCGAACCAGTAGTTCCTGAGATTAGCGCGTTCAACCAAACAAATTCTTCAGCTTTATAATATTAGTGTAGATTTTTGACTTTTCCGTCACCATAGTTACTGATGCTGATGTCACTTCGTTTGGCCCTCTGTTGGTGATGGCTTGCTGGTATATCATTTTATTTTGTAAAGTATTTTAAAAGATTATCAATGGAGTTTCTTGCCTACTCTTCTTCATAGAACACTACCTTTGCGAATGTGCAATAGATTCAATTCTATATCCGTGTTTGACGTTCAGAGGCGTCTTTAAAGGGTGGATGCGCACCTAGACGCGCCGCAGAAGCCGTACTCGAAGTTATCGCATTTAATAAATCTTTAAATGAAATGGTACGCAACATCGCACACCTATCCGCGCCGAACGACCCGCTTTTTAATAAAATTCAGCGCACGCTTATGACGTCATCAAACCCGGCGCGTACGGCGAGCCCGAACAGAAATGTTGTCCAAATAATAGATGCGAGTCGGAGCTCTCCCCGCATCGTTAACGGCCTTATTGAAATAATTGGGTTGATTTTGACTTGTAAGTAGTGAGTTTGAAGTAACACAAAAATAATATCTTCATCCCCAGATCTCCCTATTCGAGAGCATAAAACCTCTATTCAGCAATAAACCGCTCATCGTAGTCCTGAACAAGATGGACGTCGTCAAACCAGAGGACTTGGCTCCGGGGAAGAAGGAGCTCATCGAACAGCTCATGGTGACTGGCTCCAAGGGGAACATCGTCAAGTAAGTTGATACACTTTAACCAGTAGGATCGGTCCTTCCTCGCGGCCCTCCGCTCAGCTCGGACGCTCATTCTGCTACCGTTTACCAATTTTGTAACGTATCTAAAATATTTTATACTAAAAATGACTAATTGCTGTTTGAAAAGATCAACTCAGATCTGAATAAGTGCTGTTTAGCTGTTAGTCTTCCATAATTCTTAAATAAATAAATCGTGTATCCCAGTGTTGTCACCAGACGGCGCTGCTTAGTTCAGTTTCAGTACAATTATTGTTTTTTTATTTTTTCGTTTTCAGATCTTGCTTCCATTTGTCTGTTATTCTGTAGGGCTCCGAAAACGGAACGTTTTTAAAAGACTGGGAACCAACTTGATTACTGAACTCTTGGTCTTTTTTAACTTTCACTTTTCAAAGATACATTTGACTTTCTCAACTTTATATACCATTGTGTTATATCGTTTCGACGTCTTTGTTATCCGTGCATACGCTTATACCACTATTTTCACTTAGGCCAATCAAAAAAATCTTCAAACTCTTCACATTTAGACGACTCTTCTTTAATAACATTTTGTCTCGTCAGCGCGGACCCCAACTCGGAGCTATCAGTGGTACCGGTGATGAGGATGTCCACCATCACGGAGGAGGGAGTACAGGAGGTCAAGATCGAGGCCTGCGAGCGCCTGCTGGGGCACAGGGTCACGGAGAAGATGAGGACTAAGAAGGTACGGTGTGCATGTAGCTAGTCTGTTGAACTGCTGGGCTAAGGTTTCCATCATAGCTTTAATTGGTCCCGGTACTGCAATTGCCAATTCCTATGGAAGACTCCAAAGTCGTCTGGTCATTATTTATAAGTTTTTATTTAACTTGCCTTGTTAGTTAGTTAGTATGTATTGGTCAAATCTTGCAACTGAATTTCAAACAACTTCCCCCCAACCGATTGAGCTGAAATTTTGCACACACCTTTGGTTTCAAACTCAAATTCAAAGCATTTGTACTACAACATCGTAACATATTGCAGACCTATCGTTAAAAAATTAAAACATTATCAGGTCTTCTCATAATCAAGGCTTATTTTTTTTTAAAGAAACTTCTTTTATGTTTGTAGCATACGTCTTACATTGAAAATGTTTAAAAATGACAGCAACAAAAAATAAATAAATTTACAAAATAAGTTCAGAAACTCTCTATGACATATTAAAATCCAAACTGCGTATGGATCATTGATAGTTTGCAAATAGAGAAATAAAAAGACTTCTAGTACGGCAAGTACATTGAACTTACCAGACTTCTATTTTTGGATAAATACAAAAAAGTGCTAAGTCTCACAGCATCCCAAAAAATTTAAACAAATCGCAAAAAGTTAAAAAATAATATTGGGGTTCGAACTTGCGAACCCGTAGTTTACAGAGCGGTGATGAAACCGCTAGGCTGTCTTTACTCGACGTAATTACAACGTCCACGACGTAAGTTTTAAAGAGCCTTTTCTTTTTTTTTGTCTTGACTGAAACGTTAAACTATTGAAGAATACGGACATAATGCAATATTGGTAATGCTCACCCTCTTAAGCAATTAGCGTGATAATAATATAGCTTAACATTTGAAGAAGGAATGTTTGTGCAAAATTTGAACAGAATATATTCTGTAGTTTTTGCGCCATTTCGGAACATCGATTTGGATTTTTATGCTTTTATTATAATTATGTATTGATATATTACCCCTGTGAGCTTTATAAAATCATAGGTATTTCTAAATAACTGTAATCGCCTCCCCCCAGGTTGACGGCATCCTGAACCGTCTGCACGTAGCAGTCCCGGCCGCGCGCGACGGCAAGGCCCGCCCGGCCGTCATCCCGCCCTCCATCGCGCTCAAGAAGCAACAACAAGCTGAGAAGCAGGCGAGAAAGAGGAAACTGGAGAGGGATATCGAGGTCGAGGAGGGAGATGATTATGTACTGGGTGAGTGAGATATGCAAGTTCCAATTAAGTTAGCTAGTGAAACTCTGCAGATGTGCTGAGTACCAAGATCCATGTTAGATGTGAGTGATGTGATCCATGTGAGATCCATGTTATGAGATGAATATCCATCTCTTTAAGGAGTAAGCGCCAAGGTAGCCCACGACATTCAAATTGCGTTTTTTGCAATTTGCAGGTCAGTGTCAGATAATATGTTGAACAAAATATTATTCGCGGCCGTAACAAATATGGCTTTACAAAGTTATAATCATTAAAATCATCTATACAACCGGCCTCTATGTTAATTTAATTATCTGTCAACATAATATTGGACCGCCGAAGCACCAGTTTCGGACGAAGTGGCACTAGTGTAACTCCAAGTAAAATGAATACTGTTAGGGGTGGCATGATTCGGCACAGCTGTGCAGCTAAATCTAATAAAGCTGCTTGTGTTGCTCGAATTGTGTCGATCTGTAGCACAAGTGTAACTGCAGTAATCGCTTCGACCTTTGTCCCGAACGATTGAAAGTGCAGTCCAAACCTGGACCCCTGAACTGGAACAAGACCATCAAACTCATTCTGTAATTCATCAACAGATCTACAGAAGAACTACGCGGAGATACCGGAGGACGAGCGTCACGACCCCATTCCTGAGTTCTGGGAGGGACACAACATTGCTGACTACATCGATCCTGAGATATTTGATGTGAGTATACCAAGTGTACTGATTAAATTTTTTTCAGATTTTGTTGGCAAAAAACTTAACCGCTTCCACTGTTGTCGGTGACAGTACAAAGGTCACTTTAACTGCAGTAGTTCTGTGATTGATAGATATCGAGTTACTGGAGCGAGTAGCGGTACTCTGATAACTAAAATTTAATTTAAACTTAATAGGCATATGGTGTAAAGTGGAAAGAATATCCACATTTGAACTCAAAAAAGCCTGCTTTAAAAAAAGAAGTTCAGGTTTTATCGAAGTTGATAGGTACAGACAGAATGATAAATGTATTTAGTGATCAATTCTACCTCCTGCTTCAAATGTTTATTTTGGCCCGTTCGAAGCTGAGTACAATACTGAATATTGTTGGTCAGTCAAAGCGCGGCCCACAGCAACAGTCTGTCATAAGGTCGCACGCAGGGTCAGTACTCTAGCGCGCATTACCCATGGCAAATACAATCATTTTATATTCCTAAACTTGTAGGAGTTATTGTCTTGTATTATTATTAATCTTTTATCGGTCCTGTTAGAAGACACTGGAGCAAACAAAAAATATCCAGAGATATAATGCTCTAAACATTACAACATCAATTCCCTGGACTGGAAGCTCAAAGTTCAGCATAGTAGTAAATACTAGCATTTTTCAAATACAACATTAACTAGCTTACACGCTATTATTTTCAGAAACTGGCTGAACTAGAGAAAGAAGAGGATCTCCGCACGGAGGGAGGCATGTATGCTGTGCCCAAGATCGAGCTGGACGAGACCATCAAGGAGATCAGAGAACTGGCCCGCCAGATACGGTATGTTACTTTATTCATCATCTACCTGCCATTTCCCATATTGGGGTCGGCATCCAGTCTAGCCGGATGCAGCTGAATACCAGTATTTTACAAGCAACTGCCTACCTGATCTTCACAACACAATTACTGCGTACTTCGAGCTACCTTAGTAAGACTGGTTGTCAGAATACCGGGCTTTGGACCACACTAACATTTTGTATTTAAAATAGTTTCTTTTATGATTTTAGCCAGCCTAGATATCGATAGAAAGTTTGTGTGATAAACTTTGCGTTTGAACTTAAGATCTTAAATGGGTGAATTGCCACTCGTTATACAGAGTGTAAATGGACCTTTCACGAAACCGTCTACCTAGCATTAAAATTATTGCAGGGAAACGACTTTTTTTGAGGTAAATAATCACTTTTTACGGTAGGACCACAGAGTACTTTTATATAGAGGCTTTACTCAACGGGTTCAGAAGGAAAGCGATTGGTGGCGCCATCTGTAACCACAAACATACAACTTTCCTGATATATGTATATAATTGTGTAGATGTATACGTCTACCATCATTCTTGCTTCCAGGCAGGTTTTTATTTTAAAATTAGGTAATTTATGTTTTATTGACCCCGTAATTTACTCATAGACTAACGTATATGAATAAATTAAGGAATTACTTGGCTGCAGAAAATTAAACCCATATTATTATAATCATAGTCATTTATTTTGGCCTAAGCATTGGTGCAACAGTCGTCGTAGTAGGTCATACATAATAGAATCAACTCTTTTCTTTTATTGTTAGTAATGTTAGCTTTTAGCGACATTTCGTCAAACAATAATAATAATATGCCGAGTTTGTCGTTAACACATTTGTTGTTGTTGAATAACACATTGAATGCCTTCAAGAACAGACTGGATGATATCTCCAAATCTTAAGGGTAACAAATATTGTCTTCCATTCAAAATTCCAATTCCAATTTCTTGAAAAATAACAAAAACGACCGTCATATTGATTGTTTGACAGATTGCTTCATTGATGCAAGTAAAAAGTACAAAATAACTACTACGACACCAATTTAGCAGGTTTTATTTAGAGTATCACTTATATTAAAATGTATGCCAGTAGTAATGTTTTTTTTTGTTAAAAACATATTTTATGATTTTATTTGATATATTACGCGTATTTCGAATTTACTTAAAAAGTTTGGTAGTTTATTTAATTCAATTATAATAAAATAAACTACTAAACAGAATATTTATTTTATTAATGGTAACATTTGGCGTTCATTTGATGGAGTATAATGAAACAAGAATAAAATAGTCATTTCGTCAGTGAAGCTGTAGTATATTGCAATCTATTTTCAATTTAGTCGGTTAGCGTCAGCAAACGCCATCTGTATTCACAAACCAGCGATAAATGATTTTATAATACGACAAAATTTTAATGCATTAGGAGAAGCCTTTGTTCTCATATTATTACATTCGCAAAATATTATATTCTCGAATTATTATATTATCAAAATATTACACAAAGAACAATCACAGCGAAAAATGTTTTTAATTTGAGGGTGAACAATAATAAATATTTGACATCATCACATATATTTGTCTCGGATGGGAATCAAACCTACAACCCCTTTTTTTAAGGTTTACCTACCTTCTGTAAAATAAATCTAACTAATGATTTTATATCACCCAGTAGTAGGTAATCCTGAAGATATGCATTAATATAATATTATGTGCATTTATATTGAAGTTTTAATAGACAAACTCTTTGCTAGTAGTTCCTGTCAGATTACAATGAAAAACCTATGTTTGTACTAGTGTCAGTTTTTATTTATCAATTGTTTTTGATGTATAGTGTGACATTGTGAAAAATATTTATTGGGAATAAATTTTGCATTCTGATTAATAAATATTAAAATAAAAATGTCTGAAGATAGTGAAGCCAAGTTTATAACGAGTCAAAAAGGCAAGTCTGCTTTTTTATATAAAGGTTACAAATACAACTTCTTCATGAAAAATAAAAATGGTACAACCAACTGGAGATGTTGCAACCAAAGGGAGTGCAAGACTTTGATTACATTAAGTTTGGATTAGAAAGTCGTTAGACAGCCCAAACATAGTTGCAGCGTTGATTTTGAAAGAAATATAATTGATATGGCAATGGAGGAGTGCAAACAAGAAGTGTGCAAAAATTTTGAACCCATTCCTAAAATATTTGAAAAGCACTTCTTGGGAAAACAAGTTTTTCAAAATAAAGAGTATCTGATCCCATCATTTACGTCCAAAAAGGATACGCTGTACAGGAAACGAAATAATTTTTTGAATGTCGGTACATCAAAGACTACAAGTAATGTGAGATTGCCACACCACATTGTGCAAGACTTTTTTTTATTTGATGATTATGATGGTGAAACGGATGATAGAATTATAATATTTTCGATGTTACCTGTTCAAAAGCTACGAGAATTATTCCAGACAATTGATATTGTTTACGGAGATGGTACATTCAAGGTGACACCGTCGCCTTTTTACCAATTGTACACCTTACATATTGATATCGCACGAGACCAAAACACAATTAGTTTTGTACCTATTGTCTATGGCTTATTACCAAATAAGAACACAAATACATACAAAAGGTACTTCTACTGTACTTAGAAATCAATTTCGTATGAATATTAGTTCATACAAATGCGATTACGAAATTGCTGCAATTAATGCTATACGTGAGGTATATCCAGAAATAAAAGTAAAAGGCTGTTATTTCCATTTTTTAAATGCTGTGTTTAGAATGAGTAAAAAATTGAATTTCAACGAAACTCACTTAGGTCGCAAAATCACACAGTTGTGCACAAGTTTGGCTCTGTTACCACCCAATCTAATTCCAGAAGCATATCTTGCTATATATGAAATCGCACCAGAGACGGAAGTTTCACAGAAATTTCTAGACTATTTTAATAACCAGTGGATACAAACCATTACGAAAGATATTTTTAGCTGTTTTGGTGAAAAGAACCGCAATACGAATGCAGTGGAAGGATGGCACAGAAGAATTAACTCTCGATTTCTATCTCGACCAACCATTTTCCAATTTTTAGTAGCATTAAAAGTAGAAGCTCAAATTCAAAATAAAAGATTGCTAAAAAGTGCTTTCCACTGCCCCGATAAAAAAAGATCTTTAAAATACATTGAAAATGATAGAAAAATTAATTGCATTATCACAGACTGCTTATCCAACAAAATTCAATCAATAGAATGCTTAACCATGTTAGCGGCGTTGAATAAGCTCCCATAAATTTTCCATGATGTACTTATATACTTTTGCAATTTTTATTGTTGAGCGGCTGTACCTATCGTCGTGCTTGGAAACAGATGCCACTTGTGAAAACTTGTATGCACTTGATCACTCGAGATTTGTTTAGTTTCAGTTATTATTAATTATATTTTATTAATGATAAATGCAAATAATTTTGCAATACTGTATGATACTGCAATTAATTTTTATTTTAATATTGTATTACGTTCGAAAGTGTTTCCATGATGCCTAGGTATTGGAATAAAGAGATTTTGATTTAAATAAATTCATTTTTATTTTTCACTGTGTTTGATTGTACTTCTAATATTTTGAGAATATAATAATTCGAGAATATAATATTTTGCGAATATAATATTTTGCGAATGTAATAATATGAGAACAAAGGAGGAGAAGGTCCTGTTACTAGATTACGGTAGTCTTTCAATTTGGTAACATTATTTTCTCCTAGTTGCATGGTAAAATGTTCTACGATTGTACAGCCTGGGTAGGACTCAATGTAACGCACTCAAAACATTTTGCTGATGGATGCATTGAATAGCACAGGGGTTGTGGAGGTATTTAAAGTAAAGTTATAACATTAAAATTAATAGATTAGATTCGTAGATTGCATCTCTTGGCCCGTTCGAAGCTGAGCACATTACTCGATATTGTTCGTCAGTCAAAGCGCGGCCTACATCAATGTTTTGTCATATGGTCGCGCGCACATTTATTATACTCTAGCGCGCATTACCCATGATAAATACAATAATAATGAATACCCATATAAAATACTTCGGGGCAAACTAATGTAGTGTCACCAATAACATCAGTTTGTTTGTGATGAGTGTATATATGTTGATCAATGGGACCTTGTGCCAGCAAAATAAACCAAGTATCTAACATAGTTTGTTATGTGTTACAGCAACAAGAAGGCGGTCCTCAAGGACGAGTCCCGGCTCGTGAAGCAATCCACCAAGCCCGTCATGCCGCGCACCAGTCGCGCAAGGGCCAAGGGCAGGTCTACTGGCAAGCTCAGGGACGAGATGGAGAAACTGGGTAACTACATGACCATACATTTATTTATTAGGCTCTTCAGTACATTACTAGGCCAGATAGTGCATTACTATCCGGTATCCGTGGGCCGGATAGTGGATTACTATCCGGTATCCGGCCGGATAGTAAAAATTGGCGAGATAGGCCGGATAACGGGTACCAGTTACTGGATATTCGTTTCAACTCTAGTATTTAATGGCTCGATAGATTTTGCGACTTTGCCTCAGTTGCCTCGAAAAGGACGTAGTCTTTTATTATGTTTACAGTTCATTAATAACTTTAGTCATTAATGAACTGTAAACCCTACGCGAATATTTGTAATATCTGGGCCCTTAATAAGCTAACAATTTGATTGCTTTCTTCAGGTGTGGACATGTCAGAAAGCAAAGAAGCCCACTTCACCCGCTCCCGCTCCCGCTCGCGCTCCATGTCCGCGCCCGCCGCCAAGCGCGCGCGCGCCGACGAGCGCGGCCGCTCCGTCAGCAAGCCGGCCAGGGACACCACAGGCGTCGGAAATACTCTTGTAACTATATTTATGTGTTTAAAAATACTAGCTGTTGTTTACCTGTACTGTCCCACTGTTCGGCAAATGGCTTTACAAAGTCTTTTCAAGAACTCTTTTCCTGTGCCAATTCGGACCAGCCCTCGCGGTACGCGTCCAAAAATCCATCCAATTTTCGGATTCTAGAGGAAAAATCATTTATGTGCTGGCGAAAGCTGAGAGTGCTATCTAGAATGACTCCCAGGTACTTGATTGATTCTGTTCGCTGGAGGTGGGGGACATAAGCACTGAGCACAATGAGAAGAAATGCACGAGGATGAATGAGCGGTAATCTTGAATAATAATAAAAACAGAAGTCATTAATATTTCTATTCTTATTTGAAACGCATTATACAGTGTGGAAGAGACGCCGACGCCCAAACGGTTACACGTATTCAGTACATCATTCTGAACCCTGCAGGTTACCTGTAGTTTGGCCCGTTCGAAGCTGAGTACAATACTGAATATTGTTGGTCAGTCAAAGCGCGGCCCACAGCAACAGTCTGTCATAAGGTCGCGCGCAGGGTCAGTACTCTAGCGCGCATTACCCATGGCAAATACAACGTTTTTACTTTCGCATTTAATACCTTCAAACGATTTGTGAAACTTTTTTTTGATTAGTCGTGCCAATCAGTCGCGAATAATACTTTTATTGACGTTTTTAAGGCGAAGGTAGCCCGTTAAATTCAAATTTTCTTTTATTTTAGCAATTTTAATATGTACTTAGAGGGTTGTTTTGGTGATTTTAATAATTATAACTCTGTGAAGTCTAACCGCATGCAGCTGATTTCCAAATTTTACATGGATCGCCTAAACGTTTTCAATAAAATATTTTCTAAAATCCACTTTTCCTTTTACAGATGCAACAAAAAGCGAAGAGGATGGCTCACGTTGCCATCGCGAAGAAGACCAAGCGGATGGGTCTCAAGGGAGAAGCCGACAGGTTCATCGGCACCAAGATGCCCAAACATCTGTTCTCGGGCAAGCGAGGAGTCGGCAAGACCGACCGCAGGTAGGCGGGCAGGTGACGAGCGGACAGGGGAAGGTTGGGCAGACTATCGGACTAGTATCCAGGATATGTGTTGGATATTATGTGGATATGTTCAGGTCGTGTGTGGAGCATTTAAAAGTATATTTGTACTGTGTGAGTTTTTATTAATATTATTCACCTGTAACCTTAATTTTGTATTCTATTGTAGTATGGAATTGTAATTGTTTTTAGTATCAGTTTATGTATTTATCACATAATTTTAAGAATTATAATTTTCTTTTTGTGGTGATGGCTAATATCGATTACATAGTTAGTCAAGCCATTTTATGACATTAAGTCATTTTCAATTTAAAAATATAGTCGCAAGTTTCAAGTGGAAATACTTAAGTATGTATATTGATTTTGTGAATGGGACAAATATGACATTTGGACATCGACTTGAACATTAAGTTTGAAACCACTGTGGAGTAACTGTAAGTAAAAGATACACATTAGTATCAACAAACGTTATTTTCGTGTATTTCAGTGTGGCTATTGTAAAAATTGCCATTAATTTGATCACTGTACTCGCTCAAATATCTTGTAATAGAGCTGAATTTAAATAAATACACTTATTTTAATTATTTCTGTTTTATTTTCTCTTATTAACTAAGAGGACTATCACAAAATTGCGTTCTGAAAGATTAGGTACAGACGCCAGCATTACTACAATGTCAAATTTATTTTATAGATTTTTATCTTTATCGAAGCATTAGGTTCAAGGTTGATTGGGAAAATTTGCATGTTTCGGGTAGCTTGCTGTGCTGGCGTCGGTACATTGTGACACTACACATCCCTCGCACACAACCGTGCCTTGTTTTGTACGTACAAAAACCTCGCTCCACTGAGCAGTTTCTACTAGAGCTGCGTTGAGCGAGGCTCGGTAAATGAAGTGTTTCTATTGGTTCTTAAGCGCGGGCCACACCGACAGCTGGCGACGAACGACGCCCTTTCATACTACGTTCGTATCTTTCGATAGTTCGCGGTGTGAACCAAAGTATGAAAAGAGGTGAAACGATGCGTCTTTCGCCCGCTCGCCCGCCCGCCAGCTGGCGGTGTGGCCCGCGCTTTAACAAACACATCCGCGCATATCTCTGGTGGAATCGCAGCCTAAGGGAACTCAACCTCAACTGACTCACCGTACGTAACCTTGCCCAGATCTATAGGTCATTGATAGCAGCCGTCACTTACTTGATGTCAAGGTCACTGGCCTTGGTGTGTCTATTTTATACTTGACCATGTTTGTAAGTTTCACAGGAAAAATAAAACACAAAATTAGCAAAATGAATGGCACATTTATATTTAATTAATATTATTAATTATTATAATTAGACCTTTCTTGTAGTTATATTTTAATCTATGCATTTGAGCAGGAAAAGAAAAAAACACAAATGCTCTATGTTACATAGGCTGCTGGGGTTGCAATTGACGAAAAAAAAAACAAAAAAATAATAACAAAAAGCCTCATTTTGTACACAATATCTCCAGGATAGTTATACCGGTGTCTAATTTTACCATTCATTGGTGTACTGAGCATCAGTTGCGAATAAATACAGGGCGAATGCGTACGTATTAAAAAAAAACTTAAAATAGACCTACAAAGTACGCTTGACAACAAAATTATAGATAATTAATAATAAAAAAGAAATTACATCTAAATGGAAGAGGAATCAACTAATCTAAACTAAAAGGGTGATAGTTAAGCCTTACTAACTAAAGGTAGAATACTAAAAAGATATTTTTTAGAGTTTTGTAAGATCATTTACGTCAATTTAGATGTACAACAATTTTTCTTGATATTTTCACATTAATTCCATTTATACAAAATAAGAATTGTTGGCAACACATTATCCTCGTTAATCGTTTAGAGAAATGAATGATATAAAAATATTAATCTATGTAACGAGTTAAACTAAATATTATGTATAATTTCTGTAGAATTAAAATGAGTGCTACAAAGATGATGTGTTGTCAACAATTCCTATTATGTTACTGGGACGGCAGACAAACATTCTGCCGTCAAATATGTATAAATATGACCAGCATTAAAAAGCTTTCGAGATATTATACAGTCCAATGATTGATTTCATAATATTCAAGCGTAAATTGTATTTGGAATAGACAATTATTCAAAAAGCCATAAACATCATAATTTCCTAAAAATAAATATTTCATATAAAATTAAAGACTTTCCTCTGTAGCAGAGGAAACATAATCAAAATACAATAAAGTATCAATTAAAGGTTTTTTTTAGAAAATTGTAACAAATACGGCTTTCTCGAAATATACACGATTCATAATCTTCAATGATTCAAGGGGAAATCAACCTTAAACCTATATAATACAGAGTACCATTTAGTCTATCAACTAAAAATGGATAGATTTAAGTCGGGTAGTACAACAATAATATTGCAATTGAGTTCGATGCTAACTCCCGAATTTCAGCATTGAATCTAATGCAATATTTTTGTTGAACTTTGTGAATTTAGAAGTTTAAAGAATAGATGACTCACATTTATAAAATCACACGGTTTTTTTTAATAACTTCATTGGTATTTTATGTTTTGAGAAACAAACATGTATTGGTTTTTTTTACTTGAAAGCTATAAATAGAAAACATTAAAAAAAAAACTACTGAAAGTAGCTTTCTAAAGTGTATTTAGTGGAGAAAAATAAAACTCGTTTTCTACAAAAAAACATGAGCTAATAAATCGTCTAGTACTGACTGAATTAACAACAGCGAACCGACAAATGGCATACGTTCTTAGTTCAAGAAACTGGGTATAATTAGTATAGACGAAAAATACCTAGTCATCCAATCGATAAACTTAAAAAAACTCCTACCCCGGATAGGTCGAAACAACTAAAGATACTATACTAAACGCATTACCGAAGTAACTGTTGACAATACGTATCATAGCAGTTTCGAAAATAATAATTATAAATGTCATGAAACATAATAACAGAAATATTAATAATTTAGCTCCAAAATATTTGTCAGAAATCCAATTGTTTATCTAAATCATTGAGCAGACATTGGTAAGTATATACAGGTTGTGATCAATTATGCGATATTTTGTCTTCAGACTTGCGATTGTGACGATTTTTTAGTTGTGCGCGTTGTGTAAAAATATATATTTTAAAATTAGATTTTTCTATATGTATTTATTAAAGCAAATACAGATTCTGATTTTTCTGTAGTCGCTTCTTTGGCTTATACTAAAAATATTTTAATTCTGTGCAGACGGGCGATCAAAAACGACTTTACTAATGGCAAGACAAAAATCACGACAGTCGCAAGTCTGAAAACGTTTAATACATTACATCTTTTCAACGGTATTAAAGCGATGTCATTTGCTATATTTTTATTACGTTATGTGCAATAATTCCATCATTTCTCCAAGAAAAAATAGCAAATGACAAAACTATATTAAAAAAAAAAAACAAAAACATATTTAATAAAAACCTTGAACATAAAAATGTATAAGTACGATCTCAAGGCAATTAGCTACCGAAAATATTCTAAAAAAAGAAAAATTATTATTTATAATAAAAAAATAATACTACGTATAACTCGAAGATCTTCCTGGATCGCGAAAGAGTGTCAATAAACAGAAATAATGTCAACGATTACGATTCACTGGAGTTTTGGTACAAAAGTGTCACCTAAGTACTTTCTTAAGTAAGCAGCCATTTTTTTACCCCTTTTTTGTAAACTTGTAGATTTTTCTCCCAAAACAAAACATATTTATATTACAATAAGTACTAAGTTTTTACTAATTATTTCAAGCACAATCGTTACTTTCATTTTTAAAATCAATGATTCTACAAGTTTACAAAAAAAAAGTATGATATACACCACCTGTACATGAGAAAGGATCACAAAACAAACATACAGTTTTATTGTCTAGCTTCTTAAACTCAGCATAAAGCGGTTGAAGTGGTGTCTATGGCAGCGACATAGAGAAAAAAACTAAAAAAATCATCGTAATTAAAAATATCTTCATTTCTTTCTCATTTCTTACCTATACATGTACATATACTAAGTTAATATTTTACATTATTTATGTCTTTGGATCTAAGACATAAACTCCTTTCTCATCCGATGTTACATTCTGTTTTATAAAACTATCTCTATTTACTAGTAATATACACACTTATGTACTACAGAGTCCGAAATATAAGTCACTACGCACTGCTCGATACCGTTTTAGGGTTCCGTATGTAAAATATAGAACCCTTCATACTTTTTTAGTATTTTTTTTTTTAGTTTATTTAAATAATTCTTTGGAACTCTCTTCCGATGTGAAGTTCAGAGTTGGGCTTGGAGTATAAATTACCAATGATGACGTAGTTGTAGTGACGTCGAAAGGCAGTTTTTTAGTACCCATAGTTTAAGGCGGACTCGAGTATTTTTCGAGTATACGATGGGTAGGCAAAGAGACATATTTTTTAGTGATGTCACAGCCAAAAGAAGTCAAACGCTGTTTAAAAAAATAAAAAATATTTTGTCATGTTGTTAGATTCAATAAATTCGTGATAAATAAAGCTTATGTTCAAGTGGAATAGGATTAAAGATGAAAAATCTATGATTTTTATTTAAAATAGGCAAGATTTAGAATACAAATAGATCAAGAGTCACCCGAAATAGAAGAACAAGACTAAAGATCCATTTATAATCTTAAAAAGGTGTTTTAAGAATTGCAGGTGTTAAAAATATTTAAGAAATAGAGAGCCAAAAAAATGGTCAAAAATTGGTAATTGCTACACCAAACCCAACAGTCACTGGGCACTTAAAAGAAACTTGATTTTCTTCAAAAATCTGCTAATAAAGTGTGTACTTATAATAAAAATCAACTTATATTAAGTAAAATGTAAACTTTTACTTATTTATGGCATTCCTCCGTTTGGGAAGACAGTGTCCCACTCCCGTTCAACGGGTTTTTTTTTAAATTAAAAATTAAAAGAGAAATAGAAATAAAATGCAACGATTAAAGTTTTGCGTGTATATGTGAGATTTGTTGACTTATAGAGAGATTTGTTGTTTATACAATATGTTAAAATGTCCGATCCGTGAGGTATCAAGATTAGATTCTTTTTATGTTTAAGTTAAAAAAATACCGCGACGAAAATTAAATAAAATGTAAGTGAATGGTAGTAACTTGGGACAAAAATCACGATTTTAAAATTCATTAATATTTTTACTGTCACGAATATTTTAAGGTTCTAATTTTATTTGGTATTGTCAATGGTATATCTATATGCCCCTTTTGGATCGGACAGGGTTTTTTTTAACAAATACAATATGTTAAAAAAAAACCCACCATATATTTTTTTTACAAAAAATCCGTTTTTTTTTAATCCGAGTGTTTTTTAAGTAAAAAAAAAAACGAGTAACCAATGTAAATGTAAGATTTTTTTTTTAAACTGACATCAAATATACAGGGTAATATTTATAAAGTACGTACTATAATTTAATAAATACATTGATTGTCATGCACAATTCGATTTCATGCAAGATTTCAGATCTTTTTTACAGTAATTGAAAATCATTGACAGCTACTTTACCATACATCGGTAAAAAATATTACCCTGTATAGAAGGAAAAAAATCAGCAAATTCCATAGATAGTAATTTTTTTAAACCATTTAACAATAAATAAAAATAAAACTACACATTTCTGAATAAAATTCTCGTCATTTACGACATAAATTACTAGAAATTCATTTAAAAAAAACAAAAATGATTTAATACATTAGTTAGTCACATTGAAATGCGCCAAGTCACTCACGAACACACGCAAATCATTAAAACAAAACATAATATCCTTGCACACGTCAGTCGCAACTGTCTAGTTGGCGGCACGTGTGGCGCAGTGCGTAGCGCGGGCGCAGGCCGAGGGCGCGGCGCGTCGCTATTGCGGCGCGGGGCCCGTGGGCGGCTGGCCGGGTAACTGGCCCATGCCCTGCGAAATTTAAAGTAAAACCTTGGTAAATGTCTCTAGGAAATTGTTATAATGTACACGAGTTCCTCTCACAGCCACTGCTGCGGAATATTTACATAAGCTGTCGAATTAAACATCATCATGCGTATATGGACTCGAAGGGTCAGGGGTGTCACATAGTTCGCCCACATGTCACCTGTGGTACAATATCACCAGTTTAAGTTTGTACTCCGGGGTGGCGCTGCTTGTCAAGGAAAAATGCACAATATGTTAAACTGTGACAAGTTTTTTAGTTTTGTGTTTTGCCGCCTACACAGATTATGTTGGTCGAAATGTAATTAATAGGTTGCGCGCCTATTACCATTAACTGGGCACACATCCAGTTGTCTGTGGCTAATATATAGATAGAAGGAGAGCCCTGTAGAGAGATCAAGACTAAATAATACAAAAATAGATAATTATGAGACATAACTCTCCCGACCCGGGTCTACCCGGGTCGGGCAAAGTGTCATTGCAATAGCAGCCACGGAGCCTGGATTTGCGCCCGGTTGATGGCAATAGGCTCGCCCACTATTACATGGGACTTAAACATAACTGGCGAAATGTGGCATAGTATTAGGTACACCTCTGCCTGACCCTTCGGGGATCACAGGTGCAATGTTATGATATAACTAGTTATAACATCGCACGCTTGATTTACTCAAGCGCCGCAAGCTCCTAGTAGCGCAGTGGGTAAGGTCAACATGTCCTTAGGAGGAGTGTAGGGCTGCCCTTACCGGCATGGGTTGGTAGTGCTGTAAGGGCGCGGGCAGCAGTTTGGGCGCCTCTTCCGCTTTCTCCTCCTCGCGTCGCTTTAGACACGCTGCCTTGGGGTTTAAGTTGCGTTCTGTAAATATTAGGGAATTTATTAGATACTTCAAAGAGGTGCTTCAAAGAATGTTGAGGTGGATGTGTGGTGTTACGAGAATAGATAAAACAAGAAATAAGTACATAAATGGAAGTCTCAAAGTGGCGCCGGTGACTGAAAAGTTGTGTGGTATGGACATGTGATGCGGAGGAATGAAGAAAATGTCGTGAGGAAAGTTTTGAGAATGAATGTGGATGGGTATAATAGTAGAGGAAGACCAAACAAACGATGGATGGACTGCGTGAAGGATGATATGGCAAGAACGGAGGTGTCTGATGAGATGGCGAGTATTAGAGAAGTATGGAAGAAGAAGACATGCTGCGCCGACCCCAAATGAATTGGGATAAGGGCGAGAGAATGATGATGACTTCAAAGAGGTCGCGAAGTCCTCAGTTTTCAAGCCAAATTACTTCCGGTGTCATATTTGATCATAGTAATACCAAACAGAAGCCATTTTCTATCCAGTTTGCGGCGTCACTTCGGTCGCTTCTCGAGTAGTGACGTTATTTATGACAATCTATAGACGATCAAACATACTAATGCCGAAGATAGTGTTGTCACGTTTGTGTAACTTTGTTAGATTTAAGGGAAATGGAGGTAATTTGGGCACAAAAATGATACATTTTAAAAACCATTAATATGTTTACTTTCATGAATATTTTATGATTTTTATTTTATTTGGTAATGTCATTGGTATTCCTATACGCGCCTTTCAGGAGGGGTACTATGACGTCTTATAGCAGGAGTAATTCCGGTGTGGGATAGAGACCGAGCTATACAGTTCGTCTAGCGCCGTCTCTTTCCCACACTTGAAATATTGCTGCTTCTGGTAGACCACCAGATCGGACAGACTTTTTTTTTACCATATTGTATAAAAAGGGTAAACAATTTATGATTTCCTCTCGCAACATACTGCCTCTCGGGTGAGGTACATCTGAACCATGATGCTGATGTTCTTACCTCTGACTTGCTGCTCTAAGGTCATAATGACCTCGACGGCCATGTTGAGTATACCCAGCTTGGTCTGCGGCTTATCGCTCTTCAGGTGGGTCATACACATCCTGCCCAGTTCTTTCAGAGCCTCGTTTATGTCTCGTATTCTTATCCTGTGGAAATATGCAGAGAGAGAGGTAAGATGAAGTTGAAGGCTCATTTTTAAAATCTTGTTTTAGAAAAGTGTGTGTTGGATAGTGTAATTTATTTTAAGTATCATATTTAATTTTTCTAATTATTTAAACTGGTATTGATTATACTATTTGTTACATACACTAGTATAGACGCCAGCACGCGTAGCAAGACCACCGTAGAAACGGGTTTTGTCGACGGAAAAATCGACAAAAGCCGTTTCTGCACATTAAGCTACTACAATCTGTCAAATTTCTTTAACATATTTTCAACCTTATCGCTAAAGCATTAGGTTCAAGGTGGATTGGGAATATTTGATAGTTTCGGTTAGCTTAATGTGAGCGTCTGTACATCACACACTTTTTCAAAATGATTTTACTACAGCATGTATTAGAGTACTCCGCGTGCATTTCGAGTTAGCTTTCACCTCCAGTGACATCTTATTGAAAAAAAAAAGGAACCAATGGGGACTTATGATGATGATGATTACGCTCTCTGTGATACACGTACGCCGATTCGATGTTCACGCGAAGTCTATAATTTTATAGAGCACATAGACCCGTATTGATGCAAAAACAATTAGGACATAATTATTAAAAAGCGTGATAACATAGGGTCACAGTGTGTAAAATTCCTGAAATAAATATTGTATATCTTTAAAGTCTATATCATAAAAGGTGAGTTAAATCACAGAGGAATTTCTACATGTATATCACCAATTTTTGAGATTCAATCATTAAGTGGGTCTAGAAATTATCGATAGTAATTTGGCTCGTATATAGCCCGTGCGCAAGAGTCGTGCACACAAACAAAATGATACATACACAACACAAGCACAGCGTTTTCTCTTGTGTATGAGTATTTATTTTTGCTCTCCCAGCTTCTAGGCTGCGCTGATCACAAGACTTCCGTATGCCAGAAAAAAAAGCGGAAAAATCTTCATTCGCCTTGTGTCAGTGCGGACTACGCCACTCGAACCCGCGTCAGAATATTCGCTTTTACTGCAAGGACAAAGTGCTCTTCCTAGCCGGCTTAAGCCGATTCCACGCGTTAAGTGTGTGCGCAAAAAAGTACTCTATCTGTGGTCATGCTCTTCTACCCAGACCCTCATATCCTATCTCTGTCTTACCTCTCCCTGGCGTTGTTGGCCTGCCGCCTCTCCTTCTCTCGCATGGCCTTGGCTTGAGGGTCGGCGTCGTCGTCGCCTTCGTCCGCTGACGAATAACTGGTGCCCAGATGTATGGGTTAGGTTGGGAGCTTCTTTTATTAATAACTCTAAGTGTAAAGATTGGAGACGTTGACAATTTGAAAATGACAGGAATATAGGGGGGATTTGGAGTGAAATTTGGGGGAGTTAGGATGAAAATAGGGGTATTTGGGGTGAAAATTGGTGTTCTTATGGTGAAAGTTAGGGATTTGTAGTGAAAATAGGGCGATTCGGGGTGAAGGTTGGGGATTTGTGGTGAAAGTTGGGGATTTGTGGTGAAAATAGGGCGATTTAGGGGGTGAAGGGCAATTTGGGGTGAAAGTTCGGGATTTTGAGTGAAAGTTGGGGGATTTGGGGTGAAAATTGGGCTGTTGTTTGTTTAAGAGTTGCTTTTAGCAAAATCTCTTGTATTGAACTAAGTAAGATATCTGATTCAGATTCATTTAGATTTTTGGTACTGTTTTAATTTATCCCATATCCAGTTCGTTACGATATTATAAAACGTTTTTCTACATTTCGTAGCAAGAAATATTAAAGTATAAGTGTGGGCAAACGTGGCCAATTTCGCGATGTATTTTTGTTCCTAATACTTAACCTAGTGGTATTGTTGATCGGAGAAAATAACTGATTGAATTAGAGGATATAATTAACTTTCTGAAGGTAGAAAAAAATAAATAATTGTAAACAATTTTACAATAAAGGAGCTGTAATAACAGATAGTACTTACATAAAAGATAAAAATGTTCAACGTCTCCAACCAATATATAAAAACGCGACCGAAAAATTGAATAAAATATAGAATAAAATAAAGAAACAAAACCTGTCATTGTTCCCATCGACGAAGGCGGCGCGCGAGAGAGTTCAGCCGACCCTGTTCTTATAGCTAGCTTAGTTATAACTAGAGTGACTAAGGTACTTGAGCTTCTGTCGTGGGGTGAGTGCGAGTGTTTGCATTAATTGCGCGTTGGCGTTCATAACGTGGTTATTTGGTGATATTAATAGACGTGATTTTCAGTCGTACCACTAAAAAACCCGACTACTGAAAAATCACGCTCTAATTAAATTCAGGGTTTACGAGGTAAAATCGACTCCTCTTATTGTTGAAGTCGGTTAAAATGTAGCCTGTGTTACCCGGGCCATAAAGTAGTTTTGTAGATTATTATAAGCAAATCCTATTTTTTTTTTATTACAAAATGGGCCTGCTCTGACCTCGATCACGCCTGATGGAAAACTCTTCCTTTTTCTATAAATGTCAAGCTAGCTAGCGAGCGGTTTAGGCTGTGTAATGTCAGTCAGTCAGTGAAGTGGATTTAATTAAAACTCGTTGATTTTTCGTGTGATCTCAATATAATTCAGTAAAATGCAGTTGTGTGTGAAGCTTGGCAACACAGATAACGGAATGCAAAAGTGGAATAAAAAGTGCACACTCACAATAAAAGCTCAAGTGCCTTCGACAAGTGTCCAAGCTGATGAGTCCCTATAGCCGTTTATTAATAAGCGAATGTATTAATGATTTGTTAATATGGCGCCACTGTCCCGTGAGAAGAAGTGATGAATTAATTAATGGTCTATAGATGTTTAGACGTATTTACATTTGGAGTATTTATTTCAATGTTTAAATTATGACATAATTTCTATACTTATAATAAAGCTGAAGAGTTTGTTTGTTTGGTTGAACCCGCTAATCTCAGGAACCACTGGTTCGAATTAAAAATATCTTTTAGAGTCGGATAGCCCATTTATCGAAGAAGACTATACAACATCACGCTACGACCAATAGGAGCGGAGCATCAATGAAAAGTGTTGCAAAAACGGGAAAGAAATATTCTTTTTGAGAGCTTCCGTTGCGTGCGCTACGTAAACGGTTAAAGTTACGCAACAATCATATCATGTATGATGGAATTGTTCCTCTTAAAAAGTTCTGAAAAAAAAATCCGCGTCTATCTTTTAAGGTTACTATAAACTTTTTTATGGTAAACAAATTTGTTCTTGAAATAATGCATTTTTTGCGATTCTGTTTTTATAAACATGGTATTAATCCATACCCAAATTAATACGCTATTCATCGCAAGTATTTGTTTGAATAAAATTGTCCTTACATCATTTGATTTCAATGAATATCTTAGAAGATATCAGTTTTAAAATAACTCCGCATCAAAATAATGATCAAGTACCGCACACCGCGTCGTTCATTCGTCAATTGCTTATTACTCTTTTTCTTGGAAATTCTATAAAAGGTATATACACCGCAATGATATAGATAATACATTCCGGAAATTTAATCACTTGAATATGCTAAAATATATTTCATAATTTTTCTGAAAAAAAATTACATATTTTAATTCCGATCAACAATTTTGTTCTACGACTTACCTTCCGCCTACCTGGGAGTACCACACAGAAAAGAGCTTTATTTAAAAGGACATACGGCATAAAATAGAGGACATTGTACACACTGTGACCCTGTTAGAATGGCGTGTGGCTGAAACTATAACACAATGTTAGTATATTATGAACAAATTATATATTATACACCATGAGATAAATGTGTGTGCAAAGGAAATATCTGTGAAATAGCGTAATGAGGCTGTACTATTAAGTACACCTCTGCCTAACCCTTTTCGGATTACAGGCGTGATATTATGTTATAACTCTTACTATAACCTCGTTTTCCAGCTATACAGGGTCAAACTAAATTTGCTAGTGAAACTCACTCAACAAATTATGTTATTCCATAGTTAGCTTTCTAAAATACGTCAAATAAGTTCCAAAAGTCCACTGATATTTCCGACAAAAAACCATTGTAAACAGTGAATCATGGCAACACCAAATAAACAGTACAGAAGATTAGAAAACCAAAAAAAATAATATGTTTACCATGGTAAGCTGACAACGTGTGCAAATGAATTATAAAGAATAAAACAAATACAGTGGCATGTGCGAATATAGTAAAATTTATTTAGTATTTTTAATGAACATAAGTGCAAGTGCTACTATATGTGCCTTTTAGAAACGAAGACGTATCAGTTCCAAAAGAGATAATAAAATGTCTCTTAAGGAACTAATAAGTCACAGTTAAGAAATAAAAATAAGAGTTGATTTGTCAATTTACCTAAGAGATTACCCCAAGTATTCTATATCTTAAATTAATTTCAAATAAGCTACCCTTGTCAAAATTAAAAGTAATTTCTTTGACCCCCAATGTCAATTTTATTATGAGTACCATCCAGATTATTCGCCATTTTTTTTGCGGTTAGGTAATAAGGGTAACATGAATCAAATTACCCTAGCCAAAGTTAAGAGTAACATGACCCAAATAACAATTATTTACTCTTGTCTAAACTTGATTACTTTAAGGTTAGGTAATTACCTTAGCTTAGTATAAGGTACTCATTTGGAGTAACAAAATGACTTTAGGGTAACGAAATTTCCAAATTTAGCAAAGTTTGTTAGGGTAATGACTCGTAGGCAAGCCGACAGCTGCCTCTGTGTGCGCACCTCTCCCTCACGTTGTTGGCCTGGCGCCGCTCCCGCTCGCGCGCCGCCTTGGTGTCGGGGTCCAGGTCGTCCTCGTCCGCGGAGGAGCAGCTCGGCATGGCGGGGTTGCTGGAGCTTGGGGGGGCGGCGCTACTTAGTTACAGCGATCCATCAATGTTACCCATTACAATTTCATTGGTAGCTCGATTAAACCGACTCACATGTTAAAGTGGATGAGTCGAATTTTATCGTGGATTGCAGATTACTGATTTTTAGGTACGTCTCTTTTTGTGACGATAATTATCATTAAAAGTTTAATTCAGATTATAAATTATCCATAACATAACATAATTAATTAAATAAAAAATTATAAAAAATCAAAATACAATTACAATAAAATCATAACGAAATACACAATTTTTAATCATTATCAAATTCAATAATTTTGTATATAACCGAAATACAAAAAAAAATCGCTATGAAATATTCTATTGAATTTGTTATTTTAAATTGGTATTTTTTAGAACTTTTATGAACTGTCAGAACAAAAGTGGCATCCTTAGATTTAATTTCAATTTCAATATTTAAATATATTGTACTAACTTCAGTTGTGTCACTTCAGTCCTGACAACAATGAAGAAAATAAATTGTAGCTGTGGCGAAGGGTACATTACAACACGATTCCTTTAACTTTTTAGCTACCTGTCAACCTTCGCCACCACTTTCTAGACATTATAGATGATATCAATAAGACTCACTATCGCCTGGAGCGCTTGGAGTTGGGCGGCTTGTTGGCGAGCGCGTCGGCGGAGCCTGATGATGACGGCTTCGACTCCACGCCTGAGTCCGGAGGCTCTTTGCGTTTCTCTGGAAAAGGGGGAATATGCTCATGAGTATAATTAAATGATGTTTTTGTAATATGAGGTCCGAGGGCATCACAGTCGGAAGGCGATTGAAATACTGGGTGTAGAGGAACCCCTCACGAAGCCATCAACTAGTTAGTACATACACATTAGTACATTTTTTTTGGTGTGAAAAATCAGGGTTTACGGTAGGACTTAATGTAACGCACTCAAAACATTGTGCTGATGGATGGATTGAATAGTAGTTTACAGGAGTCATGGAGGTGTTTAAAGATACAACATTCAAAATTAGTACTTTAAAAAACGTGTGAAAATGTTGGAACTTTGATCTTCAATATCTCCATAATTAGAAGGTTCCCAGGTAAGGTCCAGAACAAAACAAAATATCGCAATTACGGGAAGAACAAGTTTCGGCTTCGTTAATTTCATTTTGCCACCCATCCTGTTCGTCCGAGCATGACGATTTTAGATCGTCGAGTTCGTGTTTTTAGACATAGGTCTCGGACATAGGCTGGGCTCACGGCATCACTTTTAAAATCAGAGTAATCTTTATTGTCGTCAACATGAGGTAGCCGCTACCAGAGCAGCCATACGTACTGGTGTTGGGCAGCACGAGGCGCTCCATCTTGATGGGCGGCTCGGCGTGCAGCGCGGACAGCGCGCCGCCCATCGGCCGCACTGGAACAACACCGTTATATATGTTACTCCTTGTTTCACGTTCACATCATCATCATCTTGCATAACTTAGCGAAACTTTACAGACGAGATCAAATTTAAATATAATCTACCGAAACTCCGCTGTACCACGTAAACACGATTAACTAATAATAAAAAAAAATAAAGTGAAAATTTTTCGTGTTTACTAAGCACGTTAGTCCTGCATTTGATCTCTCTTCGGTCGTGTACGGTCTCATCACCATACACTGTTATGTTTACGCTGTGACCTACTTTAGGCCCGCTAAGCGCAACTAAATTAGTAGTATAAATATAGCAACACTAACGATATTTCAATATAGTGAACTTTTAACCATGTAACTATCAACAACTTAGAGAATCATATTCTACTATACACTGTAACCTTTGCCTAAAGAAATAAAAAAAAAATGAAAATGAAATTTAAAAATAATTAAACTTACCTATTTTTTTTTAAGTTAGTTAGGTACTTTAGGTTATTTTAATTATTAAATTAAATGCAAATAGAGTCAAAAAACAATAAGAAAGAAACCTAATTGGTGAATCTTGGTGAAACCGTGCTTCTCTATTAGACAAGGTTTCAGCAAACGGACCCTTCACGAAGCCGTCAACCAAGCATTCTGTAGGTACATCAAACTAAATCTCCCTACTCAAAAAATATTGCTGGGAAACAATTTTTTTTTTCGGGTAAAATTTATGTTTTACGGTAAAACTCAATGTAATGCACTCAAAACATTGTGCTGATGGATGCATTGAACAGTACGGGGGTCGTGGAAGTATTTAAAGTAAAGTTATAACACTAAACACTTGTATTTTAAAAAAAACTTGTGAAAAAGTTGGAACTTTGACCTCCAATATCTCCGTAACTAGAAGGTTCCCTGGTATGGTCTAGAACAAAAAAATGGTCGCAATGACGGGGAAAACAAGTAGCTTTCGGCTTCGCTAAGGGTCTTGTTACACCCTTTATATTAACTCACAACAACTTCACGACAAATCAGTGTACGGAGTAAACTACTCGTCGGATTGCCTTTATTACCGCAAGCTCATAAGGCAAGCAGACTGTTTCGAAACTTTTAAATTATGAGGAGTTTTAAGAGTTGTCGGTTATAAGGGTAAACCAAGCTTATGAGGGTAAGCAAAGTACCGCCATCGCCACTAGTAACAGTGCTGGGGTGATAGTGACCCCGGACCCCAGCCAGACATGGCGACAAAGGCACTAACCCGGCCGGGCCGCTGCCGCGTGCGCGTAGGGCTCCCCGGGCGGCGCCTGGTGCGGGTGCTGCGGGTGCTGCAGGTCCTGCGGGTACAGCTCGGGCGCCTCCGCGTGGTTGCGCAGCACGTTGATGGCGTCGTCCAGGCGCTCCTCCATGCGCGCGCCCTGCAGTGCCATCAACAACACGTTAGCTTACCAACATATAGCTTTAAATAATATAAACTTCCCAGTAACTGTTCAGGCAAAGACGCATCGATTTGCATGAGCAAACATCTTGAATTTGTATGGTGGTGTACCTACCAATAAATTGTATTTTTTTTTTATGTAACTGAGCATGAGAAATTAATTCAATAAGACCTAGGAAGTAGTTTGTGATTTTGTAAGTTTATCAATGTCATATTGCCTCATGAATTGCTAGAAATTTGAATATTTGTAACCATTGTTAACACACATGTAGGTAAAAACCAAAGGATCACATACAAACGCAAATAAAGGAACATACAGCATAAAACCATGCCACATAACTTCTAAATACTATACATACTTACATATTTACAATATAATACTTCGTGGTATTGTCCATGTACAAAAAAAAACTATTATACTATGGACAAAATATCATTTATAAGAGAGTGACTAGTGCTCCTACCGATACTAAGATGTCAGTAGATTCGAGTGTTTATTTCTAGTAACATTCAATTAATTTCGCTTTCATTGTTACAGGACATTAACACAAAATATTTTGATAAACAAAAATAACTGGAGTTTATATGCTGCAGGTATTTGTTAGTTTGAACGTAATAAGCTTGACTTTTTCCAGATTTTTTACAATAAATTGATATACCAAAATCTTTCATACTAGGTTAGTTTATATAGTTTGATTAAAACTAATCAAGATTTAAAAGATGGTAAGTCAAAATAAGGTTCAACGTCATAAATACCGACAGCATACAGGCCCCATACAAAGTGACGTTCATACTCACACAGTCGGAGTGATCCCTCAGGAACACCATAGCCTCGTCCAGCTGGCGCTGCTCGGCCGGCGCGCCCTAACCAAGCGCACGTTACAGCGAGGGGGCACGCGCATAGACCAACAAGTGCGGGGTGGAAACATGTTTGCGAGGTGGAAACACGTTTGCGAGGTGGAACATCGCGGATTACGATACGGTACTATATTTACAGTTTAAGATGTGAAAACATTTAATTTTTTTTTTGCAGCTGCTATTTTATTAAAAGTATTTGTGAATTATGGTGGAAGATTGTGTCTCTCCTAAAATTTCTAGTAATTTTGATTTGCCCGACAGGATCTACAATGATCTCTTAAAATCGTAAGTAACCACCTAATTATACATTGTGGAGTACAATGTATAATAGAGTATTGAGTTATTTACGATGTGGAATAACGTGGATAAGAAGTGGAAAGTTGTTGTTTGTGGGGTGGAAACTCTCGGATTACAGCACAGTATTCGAAACGCGGTATACGGGGTGGAAAAAAACGGCAAGATAGTTGATAAAATTGAAAAACACTTTATGAGAGGGAAACCGTGGTTTTCGGTGTGGAAATTTTTGTTTATAACAGGAAAACATACTGTTTAAGTAGAAAAAGCAATTTTATGACAAAGGAAATCTCATTTTCGAGATTTTAACAACCAGAAATAATGTATTAGAATATTGATATACAGTTACATTTCATATAACCAGTTATTAGCGAACTTTGCCAAGTTGGAACATTTTTCTTTAGGATTTTATTATTATTTACAAACCGTATTGCATTGATGTCTCTAAAAGTTTAAAAAAACTATTCATTCAACAGCCAATCGACAAAAAATCTACCAATGCAACTATTTTTTTTTATAAAAAAACTACTAAACTACACATCACTAGAACTAAAACATAAAGTAAAGTCTATGGCGCGAGCCCGCACTTCTCGCTGACTATTAAACACAACATAAAACACAACAAAAATGTACAAATAAAGTGCAACACGAACTTTATAAATAAAGGTTTCATTATTTTTTTTAAAGCTGGCCACTATTTTTTTTCTGAGCTGGCTAGCTTTATAATGTAAATAATATATTCGAAATATTTACCAGATAATGATCAGTTCCTACACTAACATACGCTCTTGTATCTGTAACTTTACTCTTCAATCTTTCATATTTACAACCACAAAGTCGACCTGTGAATCTCTCTGTGATTAATAAAAATATTATTCTATATAAAGTTCGTATTACATTTCGAAAAATATTAATTCAGAAAACAAAAAGGAAAGAAAACCCAAAGCATCAAATGAGTCATTGAGAAAATGAAAAACATTTCAAGTACAAATCAAAATTATTAGCCGAGTGCAAGTAGCCAGAAAATACTCAAGAGGTGGAACGAAGTTTATAGAGCTCGGATTGTCACTGGACTTTTTTTGTTGAGTTCCTAGAGGTGTGGAGAAGAAAGTAAAAAAAAATAATATAACGCCGCTCGCGACTTTTTTTTTAAATTTTTTAAAATTTTATTTTTTCGGTTATGAATAACTTGAAATTTGACGAATTTGTATTGGCGTAATTTTTAGTCACTTTATTCATAAATGTGATTTTCTTGAACATTTGTATGCCCAGTTATCTGTGGAGTCTCAATTTTCAATGACAAAAGAAATTTTAGTCTAAAATTTGATATTTTAGAAATAATTGAAGAACATAAAAATAAACTTGAAATATGCATTTCATCGACAACAAATAAACAAACCAAAGTGACATTTAATGGATGCACACAAGTCACATTATTACGCCACAATTAAGTAAAGAACTTACAATGTACCTATGTTTTACAATAAATAAATGAATGTGAATTAAATTGGTCGAAATTCAAGCTATTCATAAAAAAAGTATCTAAAGAAAATTTTAAAAAGGAGTTACGCGAGACGATTTTTTTTTAAATTTCTTCTCCACACCTCTAGGAACTCAATAAAAAAAGTCCCATGAAAATCCGAGCACTATAAACTTCGTCCCACCTTATTGTCTAACTGCACTCGACGATATTGGAAAAATCGTAAAAATTAGTTACATTCATGCGAAAAGGGGGTCATGCTTACATAATAACAATTTTCAGGATTATTTCACAGATTTTGAAAGCCGAATCTAGTCTCTGAAGAATCTGCTGTCAACTCTCATGTTACATTTGACAAAGAAAAGACTTTCAGAAGCCGGAGATATATTAAAACGACTAATTTTCAACATTTGCTTTGAAAGCTTATAAAGACTGCAATTTCGACTCATTATGCGCTTGACAAACATAAACGTTGCACAGGAAACTGACCAATTTTCACACACCGACTGTATTCAATGTTGCCATCATTTCAGTTCGATTTTTGTTCTCGACGAGTCTTGTTAAAGCGCAGGCCACAGCTAGCGGGCGAGCCGGGCGAGCCGGGCGAGCCGGGCGAGCATCGTTTCACCTCTTTTCATACTTTGTTTCACACCGCGAACTACAGAGCTAAGTCAGCGATACAAACGATGCGAACGAAATATCCGACGATGCCAACGGTGATTCGTTCACCTCGCCCGCCTCGCCCGGTGCGCCCGTCCGCCCGCTCGCTCGACCGTTTGTCCGTAGTTTTCGGTGGAAACCCACATAGTTTAGCTCGCCAAAGCTTCGCTTAGTTTATATAGTATCCCTCGCCTCGCTTAGCCCACCAGCTCGCTCGCTCGCTCGCTGGCTGGCAGTGTGGCCTGAACTCAAAGACTTGTCTAAAAGATGTCGTGTATAAAACATGTATTGGAGTTGTTTCGAACATATTTTTGTAAATTATTTTATTCTTCTGGATGTCTTAAAAACTTGTTACAGATGTAATCGACAA
This sequence comes from Noctua janthina, assembly GCA_963576755.1. Lineage (NCBI taxonomy): Eukaryota > Metazoa > Arthropoda > Insecta > Lepidoptera > Noctuidae > Noctua > Noctua janthina. The sequence goes on along the minus strand of OY755078.1, from coordinate 10,056,509 downwards.
ACAAACATATGAATAGCATAACAATTTTGTTTAGCATGAATATGAGGCACAACGGTAAACATTGCAATGTCTATAAGCTTTATAAGTAAGATATAACAGTATTCGTACTTCCTTCAACTCCATAGTTTTCGCGGGGCTAACGTAAAATGCTGGCTAAAAGTACAAGTGGCAAGCAAATGTATCAAATTAGTTTATATCTTGTATTTATTTACATGTGGGGTGAATGTTGTGGTGGAAATGTGAACTTTAGCTACCGTAACTAGAGTAGATTTTAAAATGATTTACTAGTACTAGGTACTATTTTAGCTAACCTTTTCATTTAATCTGGAACCTGGTAAATTAGGGACCCAATTCACTACAAAGTTACATACATAGAACTTATTTTTAACGAAAAGTTTTTCAAGTTCAATTTTTTAGTTCTACAATTTATGAATTGTCTACTAACTCAAAATATGCCTTTACCTTTTAAAAAACTGACTTTTTGTTGTAACATCTACAAAATTCAGCTCCCATTTTTATGGACACTTTGTCTTGAGATACTTTACTCAGCTGTCACGGCATTTATAAAACGAATTTAAAACTATCACTAACTATGACAAAATCTATCTAGTTCTAATCATCACTCTCTATCCGACTTTACTAAAATAAAACTCACATCCCCACCACAACACCCACTACACCCCCCCATCCACAAGTAGCAGCCCCCCACTCACCATATTGTTGGGCTGGTACACGGGCATGGGCGCGTGGTGGCCGTTGGGCAGCACGGGCGCGGCCAGCGCGTGCGGCGTCGACGCCGAGGGGGGAGAGGACACGCCGGACGATACCCAGTTTGACTGCTGGAAGGAGAAGGAGAAAGGGAGATAACCAACTAGCTTTATACTATAGCCTTCAGTTCCAGTGGAGCTCGTGGCTAAATAATATCAGCTGCCCAGGTCGATTGAATGGTACAGCTTTGCTTGCCGCGGTCGCTCCATGGATATGTCGTGATCATCCATTACTTTCTGAGATTCCTCCATGTCTCGGAAAGCACAATAAGCCGTTGGTCCCAACTGTCTTTTGTAGATCTTATACGATACGAGTAGTCAGAAGCAAGAAAGTTCAAAAATCAGTTTCCCCAAATCAGTTATACCCAGTAACTAGTTTTTGGAGATCAGTTAGGCAGTTGCTTCATCATCATCATCATTTCAGCCGAAAGACGTCCACTGCTGGGCATAGGCCTCCCTCAAGTGTCACCACATTGACCAGTCCTGTGCATAGGCAGTTGCTTGCTCCATGTAAAATACTGGTATTCAGCTGCATCCGGTTGGGCTGGAAGGCACGTCACATGCCTTACTCGTTCTTTAGCCACACTCATTCATCCAGCAGCTACCAGCTACTTTGCTTATACCACCAACTTAGCCTGACGGTATCCTACTCTATTTTTGGTGATCCTTGGTGTTTTGCTCGCCAACCCTACTTATTTCACCGCTGTCTGTTAAACCATTGCACGACCATGAGAGAGAGGAGTGTACCCGTGTCTGCGCACACATTGCGCTCTACAATATGCCTTGCGTAATTGATCTCCGTCAAGATTGGCTACCATCTCCATTAACTTTCTCCGTCATGTCTTGGAACTTGTATCTACCAACATGTCTTTCCTACCTGTCCGTTGTGGTGGTGGTGCTTGAGCGGCGGGTAGAGCCGCGCGTGCAGGGGCGGCGGGGAGTGCACGGGTGTGGAGGGGGACGAGCCGTACGACGAGAGGCTCCCGGCCTCCGCCGCACCCACGCCCGGAGTACTCGCTGAGCCGCCGTACATCTGTGAAGAGGGAAAACGAACGTGAGCGTGCGAGGTTAGTGCATTTTTCTATGATGACGTCAGAATAAGAAATAAGAATAAGAAACTTTTATTTGTAAACATACGTAGTTACACGGTGTGTGAGATGTTACAATGTCAGGTCTAATGTAGGTGTTTCTTTTGACGATAAACACATAGTATTTTGACGACATTTCCTATGTCAAACAGCGTCTTTAGGCAGAATCTTTAAAACAAAAGAACAAAGAGTTCATCTCCACTTACAGGTTGTAACGGCGGCTTGGCGACGAGCATGGGATCTGTGGGGGAGTGGTGCGGCGCCGCAGCCCTGAACGAGGACATCGGCGGCAGCGGGAGCTCCGCGCCGCCGCCCCCCGCCTCGCCCACCGGAGCACCCGCTATACCTGGAACAGCAAAGGAACATGGGTTAGATAAGATATAAGAGATGGTAACCAGAACAGTAAATTATTGGTAATCACTCAGGGCGTAAAGGAATTTCACCAAAGAAACTGACGCGATCAGCACATTTGAACTGCGTTCAAGAATGACATTCTTGTCACGGAATATTGACACTGACAGCTCTTAAATGCGGTAAAGCGGTAGATGAACTAAACGCGTTCAGTTTCATAGATGAAAATCGCTCTAAGGCCAGGGTTCCTTTCTTTCCTTTAGCTGGGATTTAAGAAGCTGGAGAGCCCATGTCGCATTCCGGAGCGCATGTCGCCATTGGGAGACTAGGCATCTGCCTGACTAGGTAAAAAAAGAGGGCTTGTAACATAAGAGGGCTTACGGCATCAAAATCAAAATATTTTATTTCCCATAGGCCTAGATGGGCACTTCGACAAAAAGCTGCACGGTTCGGGTTGGTCTTTTCCTATTGAGAAGAACCGGCAAGAAACTCCATGGTTACTTTTTTCTAATCATTTGGAATTAGAATATTATCATGTTACAGCATTTGTATTAGTACATATATATACTTACTGATGCCCTGAAACAGGTTTAAATAAACCTAGATCGGGCAGGTCGCTGACATCTAAATTGAACTATTGAATACTTGCGACTGTAGAATATATTTTAGTTATAGTTTACTTATAAGTACTTATAATTAGTATGAGAAATAATACTACTGCGCTTAAATGTACACTTTTTGTAATACTTTTTAAATATATTATTCTTCTTCTTTTTCTCTTACTTGTGTATTGTTTGTTTTATCATTCTAGAGGGTTGTTGTTTTTTTTCTATAATAGATCAACCATACCATGTAGGTAGCACATTGATATTGATGGCTTATTTGGCTGTAATTTTGTCTGCATCAGCTTTGTCCAAAAGGCTTTAGGTGCATATGGAACTTCTCCGGACTCACAAAGAGTTCTGCTACTCCTGATGACCTGGTCACTGACTTTTTTCAGGGGTATAAGGACTTACCTGGCGACGTAACATAGGGGTCGTGCTGGTAGTGGGGGGGCGGCGGCTGGTAGTAGGGCGCACCCCACTCGCCCCCCGCGTAGTACGCCTCCTGGTAGGGGGCGCCAGCGCCCGCGCCCTTGGGGGACGCATAGCGTGACGGGGAGTCGTGACCGAACTCATCGCTGCCGTACTGTGGAAGAGAGAAATAATATATTAGTTTGATGTGCCAGATCAGTTATTTTATGTGTGGAGCGCAGAAATGTATGATTAAGATAAAACAACAAGCAAGTAATCAGAGATCTAAGTTTCCTCCGTGCCTCGGAAAGCACGTTAAGCCGTCGGTCCCAGCTGTCATTTGTAGATCTTTGACAGTAGTTACAGAGAGTCAGTAGCCCGAAAGTCTGACAACCAGTCTTACTAAGGGGTATCGTGTTACCCAGTACTAACTGGGTTGTGGAGGTCAGATAGGCAACCGGTCCATGAAAAATACTGGTATTCAGCTGCATCCGCTTAGACTGAAAGCCGACCCCAACATTGTTGGGAAGAGGCTAGGCAAAAGATGAACAAGCAAGTAATCATTTTTAGGACTCTGATGAGACGTTAAGCTTGGAGGAGAATGGTGATGATGCGGATCTACCCCAATTCAGGGTCAAGGTAACTTGTGGGTAATTCCACAACGAGAAAAACAAATACGCCGCAAAACGGACGGTTTTTTTCCTTTCTTAGACGCTTTTTGTTTCTAAGGATATGGTCTTTTGGTTTGCAGTCAAAATAATGGGTGTAATAAGACCTTTAACGAAGCCGAAAGGCACTTGTTATCCCCATCATTGCGTTATTTTTTTTATTCTAGAGTCTAGAACAAAAAAAAAAAGGTTCCCAGGTATGGTCTAGAATCTAGACCATACCTGGGAACCTTCTAGTTACGGAGATATTGGGGGTCAAAGTTCTAACTTTTTCACAAGTTTTTTTTTTTAAATACCTGTTTTTATTCCTTTCGAGTCCTACCGTAAAACGTGATTATTCACCCCAACAAAAGTTATTTCCCAGCAATATTTTTTGCGTAAAGTTACTTGGTTTGATGGACAGAATGCTTGGTTGTCGGCTTCATGAAGGGTTCGTTTACACCCTGTATAGACGCCAGGTTATCATCTACAATTCTACATACATATCAATGAAAACCATTTTGAAAATATTTCCTTATAAAACATGGAACAATCAAGTCGTCACTCGCAATTCAACCTGTAACGTTTAAAAATGTATGTGATGCAGTGTAAATATTTATTTATTTCCACGATTTGACAGCTTGATAGGTAGACATCGATCAGAATTTCAAACTATATCTACTGCAACATTTATGAGTACTGTGTCTCTTGACATATGGAGTCTGCGATTCAAGAAACAGACATTTTTATTAGCACTTCTAAAAACACTGTATAAAGAATAGATCATGATCATACAAAACGTTCGACGCGCGTAGCTCCTGTTCATGTCCTCAGGAGATGCGACTTGCGCGCATTTAACATGTTCCTTTCGCGTGAATACAGTCGTCCCGCAAGTCGCGTCGTGCGTGGTGCCAATTTGCACGCTCAAAAGCGAGCGAGCGAGCCGGGCGAGGCATCGTTTCACTTTTTTCATACTTTGGTTCGCACCGTGAACTACCGAAAGAGCCGAAACGAAGTATGAAAAGAGGCTCGCCCGGCTCGCTCGCTGGCGGTGTGGCCTGTGCTTTATACAGTATAACAGTACACCGTATAACTTATACTGATTTGCTAGTTAACAATTTTGAGAAGCACTTTAAACTCTTCATCTTTGATTACCAAAAACTCCATACGGACATAGCGTGTTACAGGTAGTCACACATAGGACCTCGTCCACAACATTTACTTCATTTCCCTTTTCAAAAAAGCTGAAGTTCTATTGCAAGATACCTGCACTACATATTAGGAGCAGCCCCCGAGGCCAACAGTAATGTTCCCTTTACATTTAGTTGAGCACAACATTATACTTAAGACTTAGTCACCGACCGTGGCTCGAAATAATTCACTGATTGTTATACTGAGTTACTGACTAATACCAATTATTAGAACTGTTCTATATTCGGAATTACGTGTTAGTTATTAGGGAAATATTTAAGGTATTCATTCTGCACTTCGGTTTCTCAATAAAACTTATAAACATAACATCACGCCTGTAATCCCCGAAGGGTTAGGCAGAGGTGTGCCTATTAGTACACCCACATTTCACCAGTTGTATTTAAGTCCCATGTTGCCTATTGCCATCAACCGGGCACAAATCCAGACTCCGTGGCTACTACTCAGAAATTCTTGTCGGTAAAAAAAAAAGAAACATTTGTTCAAAACTACGAGAGATCACATTGGATGTAGCGAAGTGGCTCTAGCAGGCATCGCTTGTAGAAAAATGCTTGTCAAATTGACAAAACAACTCCCAGCCTCGGAGCGACCGACACAAGTGAGGAACACTGTACCAATACCACCACATACCTGACCCCCAACTGGCAAGACACCGGTCTATCTAATAGCAGATACACACCATATCAGTCAACACAACAGTGAGTCGCAAGTGTGCGCCATATCTGTGCGTTGAGCGTTGCAACAGATTAGAAAGCTTTGTGATTGCGATTATTGTTTGTTTAGTTGTACGCTTTTTTTTGGAACAAGCCCGCCACACTATTCCCATACCACTGTAACTTCTGAAAGCCAGAATCAAGTGGCGACCACCAGAAAAGCGCGAAACAATTTAACTGTCTTGGATCTCGCGACGAAATTAATCAGAAAAGTAAAGCGGAGGAGTAGGAAAACCATAATTTCCTCTTCTCTCCATATCAGCAGGAGACAGAACGAAACAAGGCCAATATGCACAAAGGGACGTTTACTGGGATCAGCCCAGTTGCCTAGGTTCAGTGGTTGTGGTTGATGGGAACTGTGGGAAGTGGACAAGGACATCCTGGTTGTAGGTTTTAATAAAATCTACATTGACTGGCTAAAAAACATCCTGCCGTATTAGCAAACCTTCACAAGGGAAGATGAACAGAGCGCGGTGAACCCAAGTTCTTATATTACATGACACGTCAGTCTGAAAGACTAAAGCAAAGATTGGAACTACACTACAAGTACTACAACAACTCTGATTCTGTTAATGCACAAAATGATTGAATCCCAAGAGCCTTATTTATAACATCAATCAGCATATTATGAGAGAGGCCTCTGCCCAGCAGTGGAACATTCAATGGTTCTCAAAAAAAAAACTGCACCTTCCCACCACAGCTGACATACAGGCGTGTAGTGTGCGCCATTATCAATCACGCGGACGCAGTGCCGGTTGGTGGATGTCATTGTGTCTCCGAATTTCTGTTCAAAATGAAACACCTAATCAATACAACACTAGCGTGAAGTGCACCAATAAATTCACCTGCACACACACACACACACACACACACACACACACACACACACACACACACACGACTGCTGACAATTCTCACAATATATATCTATTACTAAGCTGTGCCCCGCGGTTTCACCCGCCGCGTCTGACTTGTTTTATTTTTGCTGGGCTCCTATTGGTCGTAGCGTGATGTTGTATAGCATATAGCCTTCCTCGATAAATTGACTATCCAACACTAAAAGAATATTTCAATTCGAACCAGTAGTTCCTGAGATTAGCGCGTTCAACCAAACAAACAAACTCTTCAGCTTTATAATATTAGTATAGATAAATGCGAAAGTTTGTGAGAAAGTATGGATGTTTGTTCCTCTTTCACGCAAAAACGGTTGAACGGATTTGGGTGAAATTTGGCAAACAGGTACTTTATAACCCGGATCAACACATAGGATACTTTTTATCTAGGGAGTACGACCCCGTAGGATAATTACAGAACGCGGCGCTGGCGAAGACGCGGGCACAAGCTAATCTCACAGTAATCGCAATCACACACGACAAACTTTCGACATGATCTCGCAATGCAACAAATATGGTACAGCGCACACTTGCGACCATTGTTCACGTGACTGTTATGGTCCACGCAGACTCTTATGGAGGTTAGGTAGATAGGCAACAATGAGGTGAAACCAGGTGGTTTAGTTGTTCAATGTGAACGTAAGTTGTGCATTTATTGTAGCGGTTAAGGGAGTATGAATTTCTGTTTGTTTGATTTTGAAGTAAGAGGTATCTGCAATCGTATTTTCAATATACCCCTGATTCTGGTAAGCATGATCGTTTTTAATCGACTTCCAAAAGGAGGAGGTTATCAATTGAATGAATGTATTTTTTTGTGTGTATGTTCAGCGATATCTTCGACAATTGTGAACCGATTTCAAATCAAAAATAAAATCATTTATTTCTTTGTAAACATGGGTGATTTGATTTCGAAGATTCTTTTTTTGTTTGTATTAATAATACTCCGCGGTGATCCCGTTTAAATTTGGTGAAAATCTGATGCTGATCTTCGGATATTTACAATGATTTCGCTGCAGATGTTCGGCACATTTCATCTTTGGATTATTAACTCTTCTAAAATCCCAAGATACCCGTATCTACCTACATACTATAACTGGCTTTGGGACTTACCAGCCACTTTGTGTTCCAGAGAGAATATGCATTTTCAGCAAAAAATTTGGGTGTCGACACAACGATTTACGTATAGCATCATTTAGAATAAGAAGAGCATCCTTGCTTTCTGTCTCTCAAGTACTGTTTCCCAAGACAATGGTCCTGAGACCCGTTGTTAACTGTTCTCTAGCAATTAATAATGCATCGGTTTAATAAGAACGTTGGACCGACGCCCGCTCATTAGGACCTAACACAGTATACTTTCACATTCCCTCGCAGGGTGGAGCTTAGGACGCTTCTTTACGGGCGTATGAGCTGACGCATTGCAAAATATTCAGATTAATAACAAATCTGAACCGTGCTTCGCAGAAAATGGTTATGACGGCGGTAAGACAAAGAACAGTCTTACGAGGTAGGAATTTACGTCTTTCTATTTGGATTAAGAGATGGTTCAGGGGGTTCTGGGACGGAACAGGGTCACGCAAGGTTATTTGGGACACGTCCACACTATTCCCAAACCACTGTCAACTTCTGAAAGCCAGAATCAACAGTGGCGACCACCAGAAAAGCGCCGAGACAATGAAGCTCGACGAAGTCCCAGAGACAAAATTTAACTGTCTTGGATCCCGCAACGGAATTCATCAGAAAAGTATAGCGGAGGAGTAGGAAAACATCATTTCCACGCAAGGTTAGATTGAAGATGCTCGCTTGGTGTTAGACAGTGAGTGGGCGGGTAAGAGAATCCTGCCGCAAAGTATTTTTTACCTCCTATCCTGCCATCTGGCCCTCCTCGCTACTACAAACCACTCCGTGGAAGTGGCGAAGCTTTGAGCCAACGAAATTTGAAACAGCGTCGTGAAGAGATACCAATAACGAGAAGTCTCTTTCTAAAAATTTTTGTGACAATTCTTGCCCCACAAAACTGCACCCTATCGATATACTTAATAAGGCACAATGCACTCGTCAGTCAATCACTACATCCGCATTACTAAGATAACTTGTAAAAATAAACTTATTAATTAACAGCTCAGACGATGAGTCAATGCTAAATCATTGTTCCCACATCGTCGCTAGCTTCCTGCTGTACGCGCTGGTTCGGTGTGGGTTAAGTTAAAAGCGATTACCGGTGGTAAAGAGAGAATAACACTATAAAGTATTTTTTGATAATATTTTCTGAAGTTTAATAAGAATTTAAGAAATAAATTGAAGTTAGTTTCTGTGGATGGGTGACCACCCATTACATACAGAGTTTTCTCCGTGCCTCAGAAAGCACGTTAAGCCGTTGGTCCCGGGTGTCATTTGAAGATCTTTGACAGTCGTTAGGTAGTCAGTGGCCCAAAAAGTCTGACAACCAGTCTTACCAAGGGGTATCGTATTACCCAGCACTAACTGGGTCGTGGAGGTCAGATAGGCAGTCGCTCCATGTAAAATACTGGTATTCAGCTGCATCCGGTTAGACTGGAAGCCGACCTCAACATAGTTGGGGAAAGGCTAGGCAGATGATGATTTTCTGAAGTTTAAGTACTTACAAAAAAAAATTAATGGCTGCTATTTAAAATCTAAACATTTACGTGTAATACACGTTAATGTCTAGATTTAGAATAGCAGCGATTTCAAATCTTCGTGTGCACTGTACAGACTGTTTAAACTCATCAGTTAAAGAGTTCATTGTCTGCACAAACAGTTAAGAATTGCGAGCAGTGCTAACGTTTAATTCAGTACTTGAATCCGTTCTTAGAAGTATTTTTGTCCCTACAATATTCGTTAAAACGACAGCAGACTTCATAGCAACTTGCTTTGGTTGCTTGCAAAAATTGAAACATAATCTAAGCCAAAATTCATATTAATAATCCTTGAATAAATTCTAGTAAGAGACAATACCTATCAAAAACTTTGCAAGGGAATTATTTGTTTGATAAAATCGCTCCCGGATACAAAAACGCGACAGCTCATAACTTACATCCCAATATCACCACGTATCACGTAATTCATATGAAATCATTTTTCATTACAAGCCGGGAACGGATTTAGAGTAGACTTTACTCTTAGAGATGTTTTAATGAGTCATCATTGAATTCGGATAATTTGTTCAGAACGTCTGGCTAAGTGCATTGATGTAGGTAGACATTAATACAATATTGTACAAATCAAAGATGTATTAAATTAATATTTCAGTCAAGAACTCAAGAACTTGAAAAGTTGTTTGGAAATCGGTTGTCTAGATTTCATCATTTTCCTCATTCTCAATTTCCACAGGCACGGGCATGAGATGGGGGAGGAATGAGGAATTGATGGATGAAATTGTCTCATACAAAACTTGTTTGTATTGACGCCAGCTATCGATTAATGGTTAGGTTTTTATGCGTGGCCGCTATTTTTATAATAAAATAAAATGGCGGAAGTTAGGCCGGCCACACTTCATACAAAAATCTGTTGCCAAAGTGTTGCCATACAACGTGGCAACGCCGCCAATCTCTCGGGCACATTACCAGATGACAGGGTTGAGGAGGACTTTTTCGAAGCCTTTTATAGTTTGTTGTTACTTTATTTAATAGTTGTTAATTAATAACGCATATAGTGAGTTTACTCTACTTAATAAATAAATGTACCACCCTTTATTGAAAAGTGTTATTTTTCTTAGGACCATTTTTTTTTTTGTCCTTGTCGCGGATTTGTGAATTTTTATAGCTACACTAAAGGCGACAACTTCAACGTATAAGTATTTTTAAATAAAATCAATGTTTTAACTTCGAAGCTCTATTTTGCAACGCACAGCAGATGCCAATTTTTTATCTCAATTTGGTCCAACTTTTTTGTAGATTGACTTTCTAAAATCATTTCCCGCCCTAAGACGGGGCGTACACAATGTATTGCCGATTCAAGATGGCTGCCTGGTATCACATTACAGAAATCCATTAAGCAATGTCAAAAGTGGCATCTAAAGGATATAGAATTACTGAATGGTGTTCAACAAAAAAAATCTTGATTGTAGGCTTACATTTTTGGAGGATAGAAGTTATCTTAGAATCTTAGAATATTTGTATCTTCTAAGCAGCCTCGTTATCAAAGAAGAAAACATTGTTTAGGTAGTGATAGTCAGTCTGCCTCGTTCGTCTAGTCAGGCGGTAGTGTTGGGTTCAGTTTCCAGGTCAAGCAAAGTGTTATTGGGTGTTTCCATCAGGAGCTTCTCATTCTATGGTAGGTACATCTCTACCTTACCCTACGGAGACATAGACGTATTGTTGCGTTATGTACTTATGTAGTCTGTCTTTAAACACACCAAAATTCATCTACATAACACAAACATAGTATCATGTCTGTAAACCCCGAAGGGTTAGGCAGAGGTGTACCTAATAGTACACCCACATTTTGCCAGTTATGTTTATATCACATATCATGGCAATAGCCTATGGCGATCAACCGGGCATAAATCTTGACTCCGTGACTGCTACTAACAAATTCCTAATGGAAAAATCAATAACACTTTGTCCGACCCGGGAATCGAACCCAGGACCTCATTCTTAGCAGTCGCGCTTGCGACCACTCTACCAACGAGGCAGTCAACTAAATAAAGTTCAAATAAAAGTTGATTTCAGAGACGGCCTGCTATTATATTCTAAAACGTCATCCAGCTTTCTCAGATTGTCAAAATTCTACTTCATGCTCTTAGTTCTTAAATCACCAACACGCAATATCCAAGTTTGGGAAATCCTCTTTCCTCCTTCGTATACGAGAAGCATTTTCTCTACATTATGACAGTAGTGTAGACAACTAACAAGTGACGGATTGACAGAAAAGAATGGAAGAAAAACAAGTGTTTCGCCGACCCCAAATAACATGGGACAAGATGATGTAGATCATATAGATTACGAACAAGCTAGTTTTGAATCTCCGTTCTACGTCACACTTCTCGGTACATCTTCAGCCGGTCAAATCATCTCATCCACAACATAAGTCAATGTATTAACATCACTGTGTGTATGTTTGTGACCAGTATAATTGACTGCCGCTAATTTTAGCCGGCGTGGGACGAAGCACGATTATCTAATAGTACTCGAGATAGTACGCCTTGCGCGTGTACGAGCATGAGTACAGAAATATGTCTGTAATATGTCGTTGGTGGCTGGTCTAGCGTCATCATCATAAGCCTAGCCTATTCCCAACTATATTAGGGTCGGTTTCTTCCGTGCCTCGGAAAGCACGGTAAGCCGTTGGTCCCGGCTGTCATTTGTAGATCTTTGACAGTCTTTACAAGTCAGTGACCCGAAAGTTCGACCACCAGTCTTACCAAAGCCGTTAAGACCAAGGTATTAACTGGGTTGTGGAGGTCAGATAGGCAGTCGCTCCAAGTAAAATACAACTATTCAGCTGCTTCCGGTTAGACTGTAAGCCGACCCCAACAAAATGGCTAGGCAGATGATGTTAGGTCGGCTTCCAGTCGAGTCCAGCAAGACTAGGCTGTAGTTGGGAGAAGAAGACATTTTTCCAGCAGTGGGACCTTTTCCCCACTAGTTGGGTTTAGTTTCCAGCCTAGCCTGATGCAGCTGTATTAAGAGTATTTTATTTGGAGCACCTGTCTATCTGACCTCCACAACCAAGTTACTGGTTTAATTTGTGAATATTAGAACTATTAATGAACTACAAATGATAGTCGGGAGCAACAGTTTATCTTAGTTTCTGAGCATTTACCGGAGCACGGAGGGAGGGGTCTCGGAAATCACGTTAAGTATTTGGTACCATGCTACCAGCATAGCTGTCACTTGTAGACCTTTGACAGTCGTTACGAGTAGTCTGAAGCCCGAAAGTCTGAAACCAGTCTTACCAAGCAGTATCGTGATACTCAGCGACTGAGTTGCGGAAGTCCTATTGGCAGTTTATCAGCATCAACATCATTTCAGCTGAAAGACGGCCACTGCTGGACATAGGCCTCCCTCAAATGTCGCCACATTGACCGGTCCCGTGCGTCTCGCATCCAGCAGATGGCAGTCATCGCATCCATTGGCAGTTGCTCGATATAAAATACTGGTCTTCAACAGTATTCGGTTAGGATGGAAGCTGACGCCAACAAAGTGAGGAATAAGGAAGGCTAGGCAGATAATGACTCGACTGCACTCACTTTGACCTTGAGCTGGAGTACTTCAGAGTTTCAATAGAATAAGAAGCCATCGTGATGTACGGCCGACAGTATGATGATGGATATTAAAATATGTCACAACACGGTGAGTAATTGTCGCTGAAATTATTTTCTTTCAGCAAAGCTCTCATTGCCAAGAAGCAAGAAGTGGTAGTGCAGTGGAATTATTGGCAGAAGTAAAGATTGTTTGCAAAGTATTGGCGAAATAAACTGTTTTATCTTTCAAATCTTTTGGCAGCACCAGGTATTGTGACATTGTGATGCCAAAGTAAGATCTAAGTCGGCTTTCCAGTCCTCAAGGCCAGATCAAGGGCCACAATTCCTTATGGCAGTATTATTTTAATTTGAGTCAGTTATACGTTCTGTGTACCTTATCTCTTTCCTACACACTACACATAAGAGGAACTGGTACAGTCTCTGACTTGGGACGACAAGGGCTTAGCAGAACAGGTCTTCGATACCTGCTGGGCTGGGTTATATGATGTGGACGAGGCAGAACATCTCTGCCTCTCAACGTTGCACACGTCATACTAAATTTTTGAACCACCAGAATAGTTTTCACCAAAAGTCTCGTTCCGATGACAAGCTTTTCCTTTGATTACCAATTTCAAGAAAATATGCTTCTTGATTAATAAGTCTATGCTACAAATAGTCTAGAAATAAAACCTATGTTAAAAGATCCAGATGGACCACTTACCCCACTCTCCTGACTAGTAGTCGCCGGCGGCTGCAAGCCATGCTCTTCATTATATCTTCTCCTCGCCCTATGCCTCAACAACGCAGAGGCGTCAGGTTGCCCAAATTGGAACACATGCTCATCTTTCCCACTTAAAAACACTTTCTGAGCATTTAACTCATAGTCTTTCCCGTTAAAGTCTGTGCTAACATACTCCGATCTCACACCATCGAGGATCTCCGAAGATAACCGTAGACTGTCCGAAGTTTGCCGAAGATTGACGTCGGAGTCACTTCGATAGTTCTCGCATATTTGGTTGAAGGTATTGAAGTATTCTGTTGCTAAGTCTGTTCTAGGTTCGTAGATAATTTCTGCTATCGGAGGGGGCTCCGCTGGGAGACTAAATGTGGAGTCCATGTTAGAAACGTCATGCCGAAGCGCCATTTTCGTCATGAAGTCATTTGAATTTGAATTTCTTGCATTTGTTTGGACGCATCACTTTGTTTTGTTTCTTTCACTGCTCCGTTTGATTGTCACTTGTTTTTGTTTAGTTTTTCACTTTGGCTTGTTTAATTGATTTTGGGTCGATAAGTTTATATTTATAAGCGTGTTTTTGCTGCCAATTTTTTGTGAAACTATGGAATAAAATTAAAGTTAGATTTTTTGTTGAACACTATTGAGTTCTTTTCTAGTCGTGCGTATCAAGGAACTTATCAGATTTCTTGGTTTACCTATCAGACATTCATTCTCTATTACATTCAATCATCTTGAACAATCAAAGTCTTCACACTTCAAAACCGACACAAGTATCAATTTCAAAATCACTTCCTTTCAAAACCGCCAAAAAAATTACATAAAAAAAATCAATTTACAACATGACTAACTTTTCGCTAATTTGCAACACTGTGCACGACCACCCTAAAGAAGCTCTAACCACAAAGCCGCCACAGACAAAATACGAAAAAAATAATTGCAAAATTACACACGGTCTATGGTTCCCACAGAATTGTAGTTAGCACCTTGCTTTAAATCCCTTGGCAAAAACCGAAAGACCAAAGAATCGCCGAAATTTTATTTGATTGAAAGGTCCAGGTAAGAATTTGGTTGATATGTATATTGTAAAAGGGTTTACCAATTGTCATGTGTTTGGCAAGTGCATTGAATATTAAGAAGTGTCGGTCTATCGAAGTGGCAAGGTGTGCTCATTGTATCAATTGTTGTTGATTGTCGATTGTCAATGCATCCTACTAATATTATAAATGCGAAAGTTTGTTAGGATGGATCGATGAATGTTTGTTACCCTTTCACGCAAAAACTACTGACCGGATTTGGATGAAATTTAGCACACAGATAGTTAATAACCTGTATTAAGACATGGGATACTTCTTATCCCGGTAGTGGGACCTTACCGAACTCCACGCGGGCGAAGCCGCGGGCATAAGCTAGTCAATCATATATTGGATGGCGAACCGTGGTGATTTTGGCGCGGTTTTATAGAAGCAGGACTACAAGAGGATATTTTTTTTTTTTTTAAACGAGTAACGATCGGACAGAATGTGTGACTGCCTTGTAAGTGTAGTGGTAGCAAGCCCGACTGCTGAGCATGAGGTCTTGGGCGCGATTCTTAGGTAGGGTAGGGTTAATGGGTTTTTGAACTAGGAAATTGTTAGTAGCAGCGCTGAGTCTAGATGTGTATCCGATTGATGGCAAGTTTCGCTTCCTATCACATGGGACTTAAACGTAACTGGCGAAATGTGTGTGTGGTATAGTTTCACAATAATTTTGCAAATTATTATAAAACTAGCTTTTACCCGACGCCTCGCGTTAATTTAGAATTTGACAAACTCTTAACACACTACTAAAGTTTCTATAATAATATTATTCAATCATGATTCGAAAAATACGTGGCGCCATCTATAATCATAAGAATAAAGAACGTTATTGTTGTTTTCCTCGGGAACATTACTTTTTTCGGGATGAAAGGTACCCTATGTCCGTTTCTGTACACCTGACAAAGTATATACAAAATTTCAGGATGATCGGTTCAGTGGTTGAGGCGTGAAAAAGTAACAAACAAACAAACTTACTTTTGCCTTTATAATATTATTTAGGATTGGATTGCTAGGTCATCTAGAGGATGTTTAAACCGTTTAAAAATCGATTTGACGATAAAATTATATCAAATAATATCTTAATTAATGACAATGACATTTTGACATTGGATTCTATTGCCAGCTGTCGTGAGTGTCATTGATAACAAGATATAAAAATTGTTTTACTAAATAATTAAGTAATTTCCGTGTGCGAATTGACTGTTAGTTACAGTAGTTAAGAATAAAATGAAACAGTAGAACTAATAAGAACTTAAAAGAAGGTCTTTGTAAACCTACCACCTCAGTTCACATTGTGTAGGATAGTTGGACCTTGTATACAGGATATAAACACACCCTTCACGAAACCAGGCATTATGGACATCAAACTAAGTAACTTTACGCAAAAGTTATTGTTGGGAAACGATTCTTTTTTTGGGGTGAAAGATCACAATTTACGGTAGAACTCAATGTAACGCACTCAAAACATTGTGCTGATGGATGGATTGCATAGTACGGGGGTCGTGGAGGTGTTTAAAAAAATCTTACATTAAAAATATGGATTTAAAAAAAAACTTCTGATAATGTTGGAACTTTGACCCTCAGTATCTCCGTAACTAGAAGGTTCCCAGGTATGGTCTAGAACAAAAAAATGATCGCAATAACGAGAACTGGTGCCTTTCGGCTTCGTTAAGGGTCTTGTTACATCCTTTATTGAGAAGGTACGTTTGAGAAATCATTTTCACCTCAAATACCACCAAACTCCAGCTGCACATTTTAATCAAAATCCATTCAAAAAAGTACATTTCTCAGGTCAGAAACCTCAAAAGTGAAACGCATTCATCTTTTTTGCTCCCAATTCAAGAGAGCGCCTCCACGTTATTGCTGGCCATGTGATACTGTTTTTGTTCACAATAACACAGCTGATTTGATACAAACTAAGGCTTCTTTACATACCTACATACACAAACTCACGCGTTTTCCCCATAGGGGGTGAGTAGGAACTACAGAAAGCCACCTGCTAGTGTGTAGTAGTGTATGATCAGATTTTTTGTCAATTTAAGAAATGCATTATTTGTTTTTTTTTTATGATAAAATTCACTATAGTTACTTTAATTACACTTCAGTTGCGACAGTTGTTGGTGTTTTAGTAGCGAGTTACGTGAAAGTGAGCATGTTGTCATTAAACCATAGAACAATTTAGCTACCCACACGTTTTCTTAATGAACTATGCTCCAAATACTGATTAAATCAAGAGTTTCATTGCCACAAATAATGGGTGTATAAGTACCCTTAACAAAGCCGAAAGGCACTTGTTCTCCCCGTCATTGCGATATTTTTTTTTTGTTCTTGACCATACCTGGGAACCTTCTAGTTGCGAAGATATTAGGGGTCCCAACTTTTTCACAAGTCATTACAAGTACAAGTTACAAGTTTTTAATGTTACCTATACTTTACTCCAAATAGCTCCACGACCTCCTTGCAATGCATCCATCAGCACAATGTTTTGAGTGCGTTACATTGAGTTCTACAGTAAAACGTGATTTTTCACCCCAAAAAAAAGTCGTTTCCCAGCAATATTTTTTGCGAAGAGTTACTTAGTTTCGATGTCCAGAGTGCTAAGTTGACGGCTTCGTAAAGGGTCTGTTTACATCCTGTATACTGGGTCAGAATGTCTTATTCATTTCGGGATGATTTTTCAAAGGTCAGTCAAGTTCTGGGTTTGACAGCTGTCACTGACCGGACTGGACTAGGACTGTAGCTTAATTCTTTTGTTTTTGCATTCAAAAGTGCCTGTAACGGTCTAATTGAAATAAATGCTTTAAGTTTTGGAGTTTTTTCAAGTGTCTTTTGTCTTACAGATACTTCTTTACACAAATAATTCTTAAAGAGAACTAGCACTCACTTTGACTTGTTTATAGATAGGGGCGTCTGTGCTTTTCACTCATCAGTCTAGTCTTATAAACTTTAGATTCCTTAAACCTCATACCAAAATATTTTAAACATAAGTCAGCCTCCAATAATCATCCCGTATTCGCGGCGACGTGACACCTTTACACACAAAACAAAAGGATGTACACAGTGTATAACTACAGTAGTAGTACGTGGGAATCAGCTGATCGGGTGTCAGGTTGCCTGCGTTGGTGGCGACCACCCGGATTGCACGCGAAGGGTTACGTGTGTAGCGAGCGACGGGTTAGGTCTTAGGTGGCGACATTCTTGTGCATGTGTTAGGGTGTTCGTGGCAGGGTTACGCTCGACGATTTGTCCGTACATAACGAGCATAAAGTACGGGAGCGCGTTCGTCACGCTCGATGCGAAAGGATGCGTACGGTGTCCCATACTTTAGGCTTTTTTCGTATGTATAAACTGTCGAACGTCGTCGATCAATGTGGCGTGATCGTGACCCAAAGTGGCAACTGAATGGATGCCTAATCATTGCACTTTTCGAATTTGAACCCTCAGCACTGAGCCGAGTGTGGAAAATCAATATAAATAAATGCGCTATTTATTTAGATAAATCGCATGGAGTTAATAAAAACGTGCATTAAAACTTTAAAGATATTTATAGCTTACTAAAGCTATATCACGTTATTACCCCCTTTGCTACCGCCCTCATCAAAATGAGCAAAAAATGCGTCCAATTGTAAAACAATATTTCTTCATCAGTTTTCCTCATTCATCTGCCTTTAACCCCGTTACGTCTATCACTCCGAGCGTAACTATTACGTCACCACAACCCCTTCAAGATGACGTGGGTAGTTGAGTTTATTTTTTTACTAGCTTTTGCCCGCGGCTTCGCTCGTGTTCATTTAGAATTTGACAATCAATTCGGGTTTTAATCTGCTTGTAATAATATAATTCAATCATGATTCGAAAGAAACATGGCGCCATCTATTATCATAAGAAAGTTATTGTTGATTTCCTCGGGAACAGTACTTTTTTCGGGATGAAAGGTATCCCGGCGTTTCTGTACACCTGACAACGTATATGCAAAATTTCAGGATGATCGATTCAGTGGTTTAGGTGTGAGAAGGTAACAAACAAACAAACTTACTATCGCATTTATAATATTAGTAAGGAGTAAGGATAATATTCGTAAGGATAAATGAAAGCGTGAATGTGAGAGAATGGTAGTTGGCTATGCCTAGCTTAATCCCAACGTGTTGGGGTCGGCTTCCAGTCTACCCGCATGTAGCTGAATACCAGTATGTTTTATGGAACGACTGCCTATCTGAACTCCACGATCAAGTTTCTGGGTAATACGACACGATATTGTCAATCAGACTTTCGAGCTTCCACCCATCCTTTAACGATTGTCAAAAATCTACGTATGACAGTCGGCACCATCTACTAAATGTGCTTTGCGAGGCACCGGGCGCGGCCGGCTGATATCTTAGGCGTGAATTATACAAAAACGGTGTAAGGTGAACGCGCGGCGCAGGCGCTGCGCAAGCATGATGCCTCTTCAAAACGTTTTCATACAAAATGTACGAAGGCAACGTGTCGTGAATTTCACTCAAGCGGCGCGCGGCGCTGCTCAGCCACGCCGTTCTTTCGTTTTGTTATCACGCAGCGCCTGCGCCGCGCCTTCACCTTACGCCGTTTCTGTATAATTCACGCCTAATGGATCACCCATCCATGGGCCGACCTCGTAAACTAAAACTTAGCGTTCGATCGATCCCTTTGCATTCCTAAACCAAGTGCAGCAGTAATACAGCCATTACAATTTCAAAAAATGCAATGAAAACGTATGGACTCGGGCACCGGGGACACCGAACCCGCGTCCTTGACCCCACACATCTGCCGACCCACCACCTGTCATACGGCGCGATGTGCTATGCCACTCGCATACCAGGCTTGTGGGAGTATGTTTACTATTAATACTATGATATGGTTATGGAGAGTGGCGAACATTTGGTGGCTAAATAAACTTTGGAAGCAGCTGGTATAAGAAACAAGAAAACGATTTTTTTTAATAAATCATGTAACATTTATACCTGTTTTACCATAAATGACACTTATTATAGTTGGATTAATTTTCAGTGAACCAATCAAAGATTTAAATCGATAGATGAGATTTTACACCCATTGTCTATGAAATTGTAATTCGGAAGACTACGAAGTATCTACCATTGTTTTCTGTCACAAGTTTAGATCCAACCCTACTTAAAATTGATTAAATATTAATTCAAAATCCGCCCATCGCATTACTGAAAACAGCCCCACGAAATCAAATAAGTAATGAAAATAAAAAAATACATATTTGACAACAGCCCTTTTTCCCGGTAGCGACAGGATGAGTACATAAACATACACATTATTAATTTCTTAAATCACAGGGTGGTTTGTGTGACGTGGTGCTTTCTCAAAGGCTTAGTCTATACTGACGTGTCTAATAAATATTGCGAGGGGTTTGAATTGATAAAAACATTGAAATACTTGTCTCCACCCCGTGTTTATTTATTTATTTTAGTACATGGAGGACTTACAGCTAATAAAAACAAACAAACAAGGAAACCATAGTCACCAGAAAACCAATTACAAATCCTCAAGTATAGACTTTGAATAAAAAAAAAAAAATTATGGTGTGAGCACAAAAACAGAAAATACACCGCTTTAATCAAAGTAAGAAGAATATAAATACTTGGCTTGCAATTATATGACTAAAATAATAGAGAAAAAAGTAAAATAATGAAAACAATAATTAACCTACCGCTACTTGAAAAATTTGAAGCTTAAGCACGTGTTTCCACGGATATGTCACCGTGGAGTATTTTACACCCACATTTTACGGGTTTCGTTCCATTGCATAGGGCGATTCGTTTGCTAGTCTTTGGGTACGTAAATTATGGTCCTGTTGCTCAAAACTGGCTTAGTAAGAGTTAGCTACCGTATGCTGTAGTGTACTTTTGAATCAGAAAGAAATCTCAAGGATGCAGGTCATGCAGGTGTCACATACAGATAACTGAATACTAGAATTTCCAACTCTTTTGTCTACCAATCCACTACTGACTACATCATCTTCCTGTCCTTGTCCCATGGTATTTGGGATCGGCGAACACGTGTCATACTTCTATTCATTCTCTCGCCCTTATTTCAGTTCATTTGTGGTCGGCGCAGCATTCTTCATCTTCCATAACTTCTCTATTACTCGTCATCTCAGCCTTTACCTCCTTTCTAGCCATTTATCCACAGTTCATCCATCGTTTCTTTGGTATTCCTCTACTCTTACAGCCATCTACATTCATACTCAACATTTTCTTCAATTTACAACAGATTCAAAATAACAAGAGGAAAGTCAGGTATTAGAAACACAAAAAAAATAACCACGTTAATATAATTAGCTTACAGCCACAGCTACAGATAGTTCCCCCGTTTTAAAACTGACCCCAATCGTTCAAGAACATATCCTTATTCTTACCTATATTTAAGTTTAAAGCACTTAATGCCCAAATACATACTTAATGTAATAATTACCCACTATTACTGTTCATTGAAAACATACCTGTTGTGTTAGGACAAAAAGAGCGATTTCTTAAAGTCGACTTGTCTGGTCCGGTCTGGTCTCTTTAGTACTAATTGTGGGGGGAACATGAGTTTTGAAAGAAGTTGCTGCCCTCATTTTGAAATTGGGTGTTCAGTTTTAAAACGGAGATAAATAGATTTTCAACACATTACCCATTCCGGGTGATGTGTTGGTTAGTCATATGACTACTGGTGTAATTTGCAATTCAAAATACTGTAGAAGAAGAAATGAAAACCAGTTTCTGAAACTTTTGGGTACGTTCGAGTTTTAGAACCAAAGCATAGATCATGGGGAATAGTTTACGATTCCTAAGACCTACTTCAGAGCCCAGCCAGTGCAAAACCTCGTGAAAATTCTGTTTAATAAAATATTTGTCATTGACACGCTAAGAAGACGTCAAGTCAGCGATGTCTTAGTTATTTGTATCCCACATGTTATGTTAAGATACACAAACCCCGTCCCGAACCTTCAAGCTACTACAATATTTTACTCCACATATTCTCCACCAACATCTCAACACCGTTACACGCTCGCTCGCGCACGAACGCCCAGCACCTGCCATTGGGACCGGTCGGCGCGGGCGCACCTAACTTTACGATTATTTTGACCCGCTTACCGAATGTTTTTGGTAGCTTTTCTAAAATCGAAAATATGTTGGCCATGCATTGTGCAGGCTTGAGAAAAACTCATAGTTACATCTCTTTTATACCCGCTTTCCGTAGCTCAAAACAGTCAGAGTGACAGTGAGATCGTCAGGGATTCAGCATATCCTAGAACAAAAACTTCAGTCACATGTGAAATTCTCATTCTCCAAATCGCACAGGACCCACGTATTATAGCCCACTCCCTGTCCCAGCGAGGAAACCTGTGTCCCAGCAGTGGGAGCTTTATCGGCTGATTCTAATTATGCTAAGTAATCAATCGATGCTGATACCGTATTTCTTGAGAAAACTAATCAAGAAAATTACAGAGTATCTTAATTACTACTACTCATCTTAAGACACCTTTCAACCTTTGATTAGATACTAATGAAGCATGAACTATCGATATCATTTCAACCTTAACGGCGTATTCTACATGCCTACAAGTCGTCCCAATGGTTAAGGTACCCCGCAAAATTCAAATTTTCTTACGTTTTTTGCAATTTGCAGATCAGTGTCGGGTTGTATGTTGATTAAAGTATGATTCGCAACCGGGTTCGGGAGTCGAGTTGAGTCGGTTGAAAGGGAATCGACTGTCTTGGTATGGACATGTGATGAGAAGGGACAATAAATGTTGATGGATGGAGAGTGAGAGGAAGACCAAAGAAACGATGGATGGATTGTGTAAGGAATGATATGAAAGATAAAGGAGTAAATGATAGCGTGACGGTTGACAGAGGAGAATGGAGGAAAAAAACGTGTTGCGCCGACCAGAAGTAACATGGGACAGGGACAGGCAGATGCTGATGATGACCAGGTTCGGGAGTCGGGTTGTGTGTTGATTAGTCAAGGTATTTCCTTTGATATCCTTAAGCAAAAAGCGTAAGATATTGTAAATTTTGAGGGCGGAATAACAACCTAAGTACTATCTTCGAAAAGCATTCAGCAACTGAGTGCATTCATGCAACCGAATACAGAGCCAAGTGGACTAGCTCCTTTACTAACTACGCATTGCAGAATCACTTGACACAATTACTATCAGCATACGTTTTCCCTATCATCGTGGCTGGTACTGCGCATAAAATCACGCGTTAGACTGGCATGCGCGGGCGCAGACTGCGCGCCGCCGGGTGACGTCGCGCGTCGCGGATGTACCCGTAATATATGCTGATAGATTCGTGATAGCACCTTCGATTTAACGATGTGTTGTTCAAGCTGGTCTTGGATTTCACACCAATTAAAAGCACTTAGTTTGATAAACAGCAATATTTTTTGCGCAGTGTTTTTCAGTTTGATATACAGAATGCTGGAACGGCTTCGTGAAGGGGTCCGCTTGCACCAGTCCGCTCGTATGTTGTGGCTAAAGATGGATGTGAAAATAAACTTAAGATTAGCCGGCGAAACTCAAGTGTAGCCGGCGAAGCCACGACCCCATAGCTAAAAATGCAGAATTATCATATTAATTTGAAACACGATGCAACCAACTTTGATATAAGCGCGTTTGATTACAGTTCTAACCTTTACCTATTTTATCGGAGTGCCCTAGGTTACTACTACTAGGGAACTGCGCCAATGGTAGTCGGTTACAGTCATTCAACCACTCCTGTTATCACCCCAAAGCGTTACCCCTTTCAATTACACAGTTGATCAGGTGGACTACCCTCTACCTGTTCCTACCTACCGTACATAAACAAATGAACTAAAAAAACCGGCCAAGTGCTAATTGGACTCGCGCATGAAGGGTTCCGTACTGTCGTAGTAGGGGCGCCCCCTTTAATTTTTATTTTATTATTTGTAACAGAAGTACACTTTCTGTCAAAATTTCAACTGTGTTCCTATTACGGATCATGAGATACAGCCCGCTGACTGACAGACGGACGGACCGACAGCGGAGGCTTAGGAATAGGGTCCCGTTGGTTACCCTTAGGTTACGGAACCCTAAAAATAGGCGTGGGTAAAAATTCACCTTTGTCACCCATTGACCCTGTCTTGACACCCGTCAAGTCATCCGCCATTATGTCAGGTAACTTAATAATCTCAACTTCGTCACACGCTTTTGACAATTTCTTACAAAAAAAAAAACTATCCGAAGATCGCTACAATATCTATAAAGTTCAACCGGATGTGAAAGCTAACGGAAGTAGTTCCCGGCAAGTGTCACGTTACCCGGGACGGGAGTCGAACCTGACACCTTCGAGAGTGCTAAGCGTTGTTGCTGTTTGTGTTTGAGCAAATATTGTGTGGGTGGAGAAATAGCGTTGTGTGATTATTCTTTCGACTTGTACTGGGTTCACTTCAGTTTTATGATAGAAAGATAGATTATTGAGAATCTCCATAAGTATCAGACCTGACACTTGTGCTTATTTGAGGATTTAATGAAAAAGTATCGCAACCACGCTTAGCTCTGTTCCTTTTTAGCTTTGTTTAGTAATGCCCAGTTGATGGCAATTGTCTCGCCCCTTATTATTAAATGGGACTTAAAACTTATCTAGCGAAATGTGGGTATCCTATGGTACACTTTTGCCAAACCCCTCGTGGACACACATGCTTGATGTTATGTGCACTTTGACAGTCTGATATAATCAGAAAATCAAGTTCAAATATTCTTTTGCATCTTTAGGGGTTGAAAGCAAACCAAATCTTTGGGATAACCTTCATCTGCAAGTTTATATCATTACGACATAGAAAATTCGGTAGATAACTAAATTCGTTTCCAAGCATTTTGGCTCTTGATTTATGTACTTCCAAAGACTATCGTGTTTTTCATCAGGAATTCCTGTGTAGCACCTTGAAGGCTAGATCTTACCCCGAATGACGGCAAAAAGCTCGCCCCTCTATTACATGGAAATGACACATTTTATATCATCAGTTCCTGTAACGTGAAGACAACAGGACAATCCTCATGATTTTTCAATGATAATCTCAACCACTCAAAACCAAGAAGCATACTATCAATATTTTTTATAATGTCCACTCGTATGATCGACTTAATACCACGGACATTAGAACGCGCTCTGAATATTTATAACTTCGTTTGTGACTTATGTTCGGTAGACACTCTGTCGTCTGCTTGGATACAAGGAGGCCCTGTGGGTATATAAGTGTCATGGAGATTGCAGTTTTTGAACATAGAGACATGATATTTATTAGGGAATCGTACCAAGGACCTCATGCTCAGCAGTCGCGCTTGCGACTACAAGGCCATCGAGGCATTAGGCGAGGCAGAAGGCGAAAACAAACCCCCAACCTTATGCTTTGGGTAGGTTAATTTTTGAAGAATATAGATAATTTGGTCCTAAGAGACGGTACCTCCATAAAATGCTAAAAATTCGCTATTTTGCAGCTTGCAAACTATACTCGGCATTACAAAATTCGGACCTACCATTAAAGACCTGTCCATCCATCAACGCATACATTTTACCCAGTTAATATTGGTATCTGCTGACAGTATTTTTTACAGTTACACTTCATAAATAATACAATTCTTCAGAGCAGGAGCCGTTAAATAACTGTTGTTAAAATACGCTGTAATGCGTCACTAATTGCACCACCCTGTAAGGGTATAAAGCGGCTGATCAAGGTCAAATATGACTTTGAAGTGAATACACGTGAACAACTCCAGCAAGAAAAACTACCCTGAAAATGGAAACCGATGCCGATGAAGCCGCTCAAGTGATAGCACTACTGCTATCAGGGATGCGACAGTGTGATGTCGCAACTGAATTTAAGCAGTTTTTCCGTTCGACGAGTGTTTCAACGGTTCCAAGACTTGTGGCTATATCCGAAGACATGGATCTGGCAGACAACGCTGTACATCCGAAAGACACGATCGTTTATAGTTGACCGTCTGTTACTTAGATTGAAGAGCACGTTATGTTGTTCGGTTGTGTTACTAATACATATTATAATAGCTTTAGTTAGACTGAAACTCAAAAGCATTTATTTCAATTAGATCATTACAAGCACTTTTGAATGTCAGAAAACAAAGAAAGCGAAGCTACAGTCACAAGGCATAAAAACTTGTAGTCGCCCATTCTAATACGTAGATCTCTATGGAGAAGAATGGGCAAGAAACTCCATGGACGCTATTTTAAATCAAAATATTGTTACAAAATCTTGGTTACATCATTCATGTTGAGATTATAGATACATGTGAGTACGATGTATAAAGACGTCCAAGTTAAGAGTTTCAAAGCCATAACGAATGCCCGATAGTCAGAACCCACAAGCTTTAAAATAATTGCTTGAATTTCACATCCGCACCTGATAGTTTCATCTTTCAAAATTCCATTATTTAGCCGCAATAATGCAGAAAAAAATAAAGAGTAATATTTTATATGGAGCACCCACAATGATTAAGTGGTTAGACTGAAAACTGACGCAACATAGGAAAAGTTTGTTATCTAAAACACAAATTTGCAAAGTCACCATCAGCTGCTAGAAAGGCCGACTGTCCAGTACTTCATATACTACTAAGGTAGCTACCAATACTCGTGGCCGCATTCAAATTATAGTAATAACATAATAATTGCCTCTCTGACTTCACCTCCGACCTCATTCCTCCCCAACCCATACCCATGGCATTAAGAATGCATGCGAAGCGACACCAGTCTCTAATTACGATATAATGGTATAAAGATATCGATTTTATTCGCGAGCTAATTTAATATTCAACTGCAAGAATGACGTGGTGCTACTTGAGTGGCACAGCATAACCCTGGGGAATCGTCACTAGCTAGTTGTTTTCTAGAATTACAATACAAGCCGTGTCTAGTGGGGCTTCCCATAGCAAAAATTATGAAATACCATAAAAACTTTCAATGATTGAATGTAACAGTTTTTACTCAAGGATTACAGGCAAATCATAAGGGATGTGAGGAATGGAGGGTTCATCAGGGCTGTAATGATGGTTGAGGGTCTCATTGTCAACAGGACCGACATAAAAATCATGGGAATTTGCAGTATGTGAGGAGGTAATGTCGAAAAGATTTTGAAATAAAGCGTCCAAGACTATGTTCCATTCAACGATAATCAAATTATTTGAAGGGCATGTCATTGTCATCATAATTTTCAACTATACTAAGATGAATTTATGCGTAAAATTCACGTTAGTAGTTGTCAGGGAACAAACCAACATCAGCGCTGACTGGAGGCCGCGTATTGGCACGCTTGCCGTGCGCCTCCTCCAGCTAGATGGAAGAATTGTCAAACTTAAGTGGCAGTGGCCAGGGCACATTGCTCGCATAACGGATGGCCGATGGGGGCGAAAAGTTCTGGAGTGGCGGCAGCGAACCGGAAGAGGTTGCGTTGGAAGGCCTCCCACTAGTGTGGCGACATTCGGCGAGGCCTATGTCCAGCAGTGGACGTCTTTCGGCTGAAATGAGTGAGTTTCGAAAATCTTTGAATGCAACCAGCATGTCTTTATGTCTTTTTAAAAATAAAGGAATGCTTCATTTGATTAAAATTTTCTATCTCCATTATTTAGAGTACTTTCCCTCCAGTTGGCGTTGAAAAATTCCACCTCTCGCTATAAATCGCGGATAACTTTAATAGCGCGAATCTGAATGTTGATGTGAGTTCTTCATTTGTGTCATAGAT
The DNA here is from genome assembly GCA_963576755.1 of Noctua janthina. NCBI lineage: Eukaryota > Metazoa > Arthropoda > Insecta > Lepidoptera > Noctuidae > Noctua > Noctua janthina. The sequence goes on along the minus strand of OY755078.1, from coordinate 10,029,067 downwards.
GGCGCTGTAGTACTTTTTGTGCTATGTTGCTTTGCTATAGTACTTTTTTGTACTAAAATGGAAACCAATGTTCTCTTGCCACTTGAGAAGCGGTTAAGATGTAGATAAACTCAAGCCATAATGGCGTTACTTAGATTTCATTGTAAAGATTAATTGCTCTAAAAACAAAGATGCACTCATTGCAGACGGCAGACCGCCATCTTTGGAATAACTAGAGTAAGGTAAAAAGGCATATGTTATACAAAGTGACATAATTGTTATTGTTCTAAACGTTCGTCATACAGATGGAAGGTCGCGCGTGCAACGTCAGGGTTAAGCGGCGGCTTGAAGGGGTTTGGATAGTGATGGGTAAACTAAGTTTCTTATGTCTTTCCAAATTTTGTGTTTTTCGTTGGTTCAGTGGTCACAAGCGATACTGCTGAAAATGAGGTCTTGGGTTCGATTCCCAGATCGTAGTGTTATTGGAATTTTCTATAAAAAAATTCTCAGGACTTCCTCGTTGGTCTAGTGATCGTACGTGCGACTGTTGAGCATGAGGTCTTGAGTACTATTCCCGGATCGGGCCTAGTGTTATTGGGTGTTCCCATTAGGAATTTCTCTGTAGCAGCTACGGTGTCTGGATTTGTGCCCGGCTGATCGCAATAAGCTCGCCCCTTAAACATAACTGGCGAAATGTGGGTGTACTATTAGGCACAGCTCTGCCTAACCCTTCGGGGGTTACAGGCGTGATGTTTTAAATTTCTCAGTAGCGGCCCGAGTCTGGACCTGCGTCCGGTTGTTGACAATCAGCTCGCCTCATAATGCATGGGAACTTAAATGTGGGTGTACAGTAGAGTGTACCCCTGCCTAACCCTTCGGGGATTACAGGCGTGATGTTATGCTCTTTATTGTCTAATGTATTTCGTCGAGAAGTCTATGGTTACTGCTGAACATGGATTTCAAAAGGAGATGGCCAGGTGTAACTGGTCCTTCCGGGGAACAAAGGACCACATGGCTTAAGAATAAGACGCTATATTTTTCCTTTAGTATCAAAACAGAGTCGATCGTCATCAAGAGAAAAGATGATAAACAAAGACTGTAAGGTTCTTTATTCTTTTCTCAATTTTTAAAAAAATTAAGTCTAAAACACTCTCTTTTGCGAATCCCGAAACCTCATTTATTTCTGAAAGCTAGCTAGCGATTTTAAGTCCATCAAAATGTAGGCAAAAAGTGTTCAAAAGAATTCCCCCACTTAAAAACTTAATCATTTTAATAAATATTAATCTACATCATTATTTTACTTCATAAAATATAAGATTTGAGTTTCCAAATGTCTGTCTCAGATAAATTAGCCAGACTCGTAGAACAACACAATAACTTTAAACTTTACTATTCAAACTTAGATTGGCTTTTAAACTATTTAAATTTAACTTTGAAAAGTTTTCTTTGAAACAATGAACTTGTAATCAAATAATATAAGTAACACAAGAATTAATAGAATTGAAAACTTTAAATATAAGTTATCAATTCTATTAATTCTTGAGTATACGCCACACATACAAGTATTATAAAATAACTTTACCGACTTTAAAACTCCGTTTGTAATTCATCATTTGAACAGATCCATTCCGAAACACTTTTACACAGCATTCAAAATTTTTCACAGAAGAAAATAACAAGAAGCACCATCCTCTTTGCAAGACTTTCAAAAACCGAACAAAAAAAAAACCTCCTTTGTCAATGGTCAATTCCAAATTCGCATGACCCAAACCTTACACCACTAGTAGGTATACGAAAAAAAAAAACAATAATCACACTTCCAACTTTAATTTTCGAATCTTAGATCCGAACGCCACGACGAAAAACTCATGAAGGAAATCGTAGAAGAAAAAATGGCACTATCGCGCTCTTACCGAGGGCAGAACAATCATATGGAAACGTAAACACACGAGACAATGCTAGCACTAATGTCAACACTAGATAACACAGGCACTTTGTTAGATCACATAAACTTTGTACGTGTTTTGACGCAACGCGCCGTACGTGCGACCGGCGAGGCGGCGAAGCTACTACTGAATCGCCATGGCCGCTTACCGCTCACTTAGCTGGCGGTGTTGCCATAGTTGAATGTTGAATTTCCCAGATTGGGAGAGTGTTTTGTAAAGAGTTAACTTTTCGAATAAAGTTATTGGAGTATCTTTATGATTTTTTGGTGTTTCTGGTATGAGATCAGGTGTGGTAAGGATGACATAGTAATATGACAAGCTATGTCAAATTCTATGAAAATTGTGCAGAATTTTTAAAAAACTTACGATGTAATTGAATTATTACTGTTTGCACATATCCTGGACCAGATTCTTTATTAAATTCGGCTACATGTATACAAACTTTATTCTTACTACTTTATGTATACAAGTTTATTCCCTTCAATTTACCCTACCATACGATTTACAAACCCTTGTATCAAACTCGGAAATCATACAAAACACTCATTCTATCTTTCAAAAAACATGCAACAAACTCCAAAAATCGAATCACCGTCAGTAAATACAAATCTCCCCACAACGTACCAACGAAAGCTCCCACTAGTCTGGCAACCCGCCACAAAAAGCGACGTTGCCAATTCTCCGGCGGGGAGCGGGGGGCGCGAACGTAACAATAAATGAGGTTAAAGTTTCCGAGCACAACTTTACAACGAGTACTTTTTTCGAATTTCAAACTCGAAAAACGGTTTCGTACATTAAAAATTTGTGTCTTTTTTTTTAATTCTTTGACATTGTTCTATGTTAGTTTCATAGTTATGGTAAAAGTTTCAAAGTCAAACATAGTTTTCTTTGAATAAGTAAGTAGTATTTCGTAACTTGTAAACGAAAGTTGTTAGAACAACGAGTTTAGTAATATACTTCATAAGTCATATTGCTGTGTACTATCTAGGTCTACTGAATATTGCTACCCCATCACTTTCTACGTGTGTCTGTATCGTATGAAGCGACTATGAGGGTTATTAACAAAGTCGTTTCATGATCAATGGTAGTTCGTACTCCATGGTCATCATTACCATTCTCCTGCCTTTATGCCATTTTATTTGTGGTTGGCGCAGCACAATTTTTTCGTCAATATTATATTCCTACTCTATTTGAGATTCTTATGGAAGTTAGAAAAAAAAGGCTGCATAATCAGCCTTTATATGATTACCAGAAATAATGACGTTGAAGCTGAATTCAACGAAAGTACAGTAAACTACTAGGGGTCTGACAAGGATTTGTCGTTTTCATGTTAACAAATATTTCCAAAACCAGACTTGAAGGATTTTTTGTTCTGGATTAACTCTTTCCATAATAAACAATCATTAACAACTTTCAGCTGGGATATTAAAATCGTGTAAACTGGTGTAATCATTCATCGATGCCTTGGAGTGTTAATATGGTGCTGTTCCACAAACAATAGGGCCCTAAGTATCGTGTCCTGCGTGTCCTGTTGTTTGTTTATTACAGGAACTGATGGACGCTACTAAGGGCGCCAAACTAGTAGCTCACTTCTGGTATGACACAATTTAGATTGCCGACGACACGCTCAGAAGATTACTCTGTTTCAATAATAACTAAAACCATTGATGAAAACTTTTCTCCAGACACACAAGAAAGCATACCTATAGATTTCCATCCTGCAATCAGTCTGTAAAACAGTTAAAGCTATCAACGACCTTCTGCCTTCAGATAACAGTTGCCAACTCCGCTGATAAAAACAATTAGATTAATGTTATTAAACGTCAACAGTTTAGATAGGAATAATTCACGATAAGAAAGACTTAAGATTCAGCTATCACCAAATAGGTGTGATTCATTAAAATCATTGTCAGAAGTCATGCTTTGGTCAAGGACGGTGGAATAACCAGGAATATGTAGAATGACAGTGCTTTTTGTGAAGCACGCAGGAGACATGTGTTAACAAGCTTTTGCTTATCTATATAAAATACTAACAAAATTAGTGCGTCTAACTTCCGTAGTTATACTAAGAAAACTTCGAAAGAGATGATAATATATTTTTGATTTACTAAACACTGGCTAGAAGTAGCCCAAGATAGAGAGAGATGGGCTTCTTTGGAGGAGACTTCACCTGCGGAGGGGTTATGCAGATTAAATATAAAAGAATTCACTTTATGTAACTGTAATTTGATTTAATTTGCATTAAACAAATGGCTTTTTATTTCATTTTTTATTTATATTAATTAAACACATAAGTTTGGTTGCTGTCTATAATCAAATTTCATGTTTTTATGAGTGACTTGAGATAATCTCAATCTAGCGTATTATTTATACCGTGTAATATTAGGACTACATTAAAAGTCCATTGACGACCGAATACCGCTCGATAATGTGTATGACAAAACACCAGTCTGTTATTGACAGAGAAGAGGACACTATGACGATATCACATAGTCTTTTAAGAAACCCAAGGCTTCACCAAGGACCATTTGAAATAGCAGTTAAAAGAAAAAGCACATTTTTATGAAACAGTTTCATTTAAAAAGCAAAAGCTCTTCGAATTCTAAAAAACTTTCCTCCCGAAGTGGATTCCCAACACTAGGTCATCAAACATAAATAAGCTAAGTTTATAGTTGTTCCACAGACAATAAAACTGATGGAATTAGATACTCGTTTAATCTGCTCTCTGGTATCCAGACGATAAACAAACAAACTCGATTTGTCTTTGGGTGCTTTTCCAATATTAACTTTTGTTAAGTCTTCGGTTTTCGTTTTTAGTTAAGAAAAAGATTTTTAGGACTCAAAGTGGCAATATTTTGCATAAAGATAGATGAACATGAATCTTTAAAGATTTGTAAACCAGAAACATTAGACTATATCTGGCAGACGCAGAGTCAGTTCGAATAAATTTGACATTTCGGCATTCCAGCATTGGGATCGGATGGATCAGTCCATTCCATCTCAAGGACAAGGCCTAGTGTTTTAGCAGTGGGAACGCAGATTGCAGCATACAGAGTGCAAGTGCGTCTTCTCTTACATATAAAGAAAGAGCATTGATCACAACGCTTGCACAGTACTTGGAGAACTTTAGGCTCTTTCATCACTGCAAGCCAGTGATGTAATTAATCAACTTTCAAATTCCATGAGGCAAAGTCACGATGATGCGACTGCAATAAATATTCTGATACAAATTTTCCTCAAACTAATCGGCATCACTCCTAAAGTAAGATTTCTTAGTATCGAAATTCCTTATTATCAAAAATGTTTACAAGTTAATACGTTTGTGAGTTACGCGAGAAATTCACTATAAAATCATAGACGGTCAGCGAGGGTAAGGTGAGCGTTCACTACAGTGTAACAATTTATTCAAGTATAATAAAGGGCGAACACATCAACAATTAGTTTTACCAACGTGTATTGCGTGTGCGTGTTACCCAGAAACTGTTTTGGAAGCTAGATAATGCCGTAGCTCCATGATAAATTCAGGTATTTAGCTGCATTCGGTCGACTGAACTAGCAAGCTGAACGCAACATAGTTGGAGATAGGTTGACGATAGAAAGCAAATATTCATAACATTATAGTCAAGCTGAAATTCCGATCGTGACAATTAAAATGACGCAGAGGTTGAGAATCTTGCCAGGGGGCGTATTGGGATTCTCATATGAAATCAATATTATAAAACCAACTTATAATTAATTGATAACAGTATTTATAGGACTGTGTTCTTGTTTAGTTTTACTTATTAATACAATATAATTTAGATTTAATTACAAAAAGAAGGCCGTTCTGGGGACTGTCGGTGTCTGAAGCCATTTATATGCCCAAAGAGCTGCTTATCAGTCTTGATTTGAATAAACGATTGTTTGATTATTTTGATATATATGTTAGACTCATACCATGAGGATTGGTTTGAGACGGGAACGATTTGGAGAGGTCTTTGTCCAGCACTGGCTAATATTAATATCTTTGGGAGATCACCTTAATTTCTATGCCGTTTTCCCACACTGATAACCTTTTCCTTTACTTCTAACACCAGCCCCCGTAGCATGACCTCCGTAGAAAAAGATTTCTTTGACGGAAGAATCGACAAAATGACAGACTGTATCTACACAATGACAGATTTCTTTGCACTATCTGTCATTTTGTCGATTCTTCCGTCAAAGAAATCCTTATCTACGGTGGTCATGCTACGGGGGCAGTTGTTGTTACACCTCATTGTACAGCTACCTTTATGCAAATTTCCTCTAGCACGTTACGTCACAACATGTCGCCGTCAATGACAGCCCTGTCCTGACGAAGGGGCCCCTACATCTGCCACTACCATATCATGGCGGCAGTTAATGTGAATATTACTCCTTTATTTTGTTGTTATCTGTATTTTCGTGAGTGACGAATGTGTTAAGCGAAATTAACAAGTCTAAATAATCACATTTGAGATTTGAAAACATTAAGCTTTAGAAGACGGGAAAAGAAAGTTGCCTTAGTAATATCCCGAGTGAGACGAGCAGCAACAGCATTTTGAAGGTGTTTGCAGAGAGGCTGGATGGGCCTACAATGGGGAGGTTTACCAAGCTACATGTTGGCATCAAAGATTATTAAACCTTCCTGAGACTGTGATTTTCTTATATTTCTTTTTAGTGTTCCTGCATGTTACTAATATAGTTTTTCAAGTAAGATGTAATACTAACACCCTATGGGCCTTGATACCTGACAATAAAATATTTTTATTTTATTTAATTTCATTTCTATCATTCTATCAATCTGGAATCTACAACACTCAATGAGCACACTTGGTGATCAAGGGTCGTTTCGTCTTTGCATGAGATCCACATTACTTTTGCTCTGCAGTAAAAGAATAGACGAACATATAATGTTGTTGTTGAAGAAGACGTTACCGCCCATTACATACACAGAAACTCATATTTCTTACCTCATTCAGGCACTCTTTGTTACCTTAATAAAGCCATAATTATTTCAATTACCCATGTCCTATTCACAGTGCACAGAAATAGGCCACACGAACCATCCAATTGACCTAAAACTCAACGAAACAAAATCCGAAGTAAAACAATTTACCCAAAAATCCAGTTCCGCTATAACAAGATAAAAAAAAAATAACATAATAACAAAATTAAATAAAAACAAAATCGCTATCACCTCTAATTATGCTGATGACATCATCATAGCTATCATGCAGATATTTCTGAATATTCGTATTAGTGGCGATAAACAAAGTGATGATAACAAAGCGATCAGGCTGAGAACTTAAACTCAAAGCATTTATTTGAAATTGGCCATTACAGGGACTTTTGCATTGTCAAAAACAAAAAGATAAGCTACAGTCCAGTCACAGGCAGAATGGGCAGAATGGAAAGGCGAAAGTACCGTAGTTGCCCATACCAAAGCGTAGATGTCTATGGAGAAGAACGGGCAAGAAACTCCATGGACATACTTGTTAATCAAAATATTGTTACCGCAACTTAAAACGTACAAAAATTCGAAGAAATAACATTGTGAAATAGCTCACAGAATAAGCAAGTTGAATTTGCAATGGGCCGGTCATATTAGCCGTAGATCCGTTGACCGTTGGTGTGAGAGGAGACTTAGACGGAGACATCGACATGTTCTTGAGTGGAGATCGTGAATCGGCGAGGGTAAGGTGGGATGGTCAAGGTCCTAGACCATCCCACCTTACCCTAGACCTACCTACAGTCTAGGTGAAGTTACGATCTCCGCAGGGTGGCTGGTAGCAACGGGATGAGAGTTACCGAGAATAAGAGGCGGTCGACTGAAGAGGTATATGTCCAGCAGTGGACTGATGATGACGTATTCGTTGATAAGCTATCAACTGTGAGCAGTGTCGTCAACGTTATTCTAGCGTGGTTGCCGGTCGGTGGATTTTATTTTTATGTGATAAGGCCTTTGTTCCGTGTTGACGAGATTAGCTTGCTTTTAATTACTACACGTGGAAGCGACAGTAATCAACCAGCAGGGGGGATTGCTGGGACACAGGCATCCTCTGTATGAAACGGAATAGGCTGAAATCCACGACGCGGGCCCAGTGCGGGTTGGTAGATGTCACAAGTCGGCGAATTTATGGTTCTAGAACTTGCCGATGTCCTCGATCTTATCCTTAACGTTTTTACTAATAATGGCTTGCTTTTAATTACTCTACCCGTGGAAACGGTAATGGCGACTATGATGAATAGTTTAAGTTTATTTTTTGCATCAGTATCATTGTCAGCCTAAAGCGTCTCCAATCGCACGTCATTCAGTTCGATCCTCAGCAACTCTCATCCGGCTGCTACCAGATTCACGCGCTAATGTCAATTTGGCCTTTGATTTTATTCGCAATTTTACACTCTGTGAACCCATCTTCAGTGAAATGAGGGCGTAGAGTTATGCCATGAAAGTCAGTTTCGATATTGATGAAGAAAAGAGAAGACCAGTTTAACCAATAACTCGTTGATAAACATATTAGGAAAAACGCATAAGTGATCCTGATCACACCAAGACGAATAAAAGCAGCGTCGTTCTGTCTGCAAATAAACAACATACTGCGATACTGGTGAAATTTCCTGTCACCACTTATTTGAAGGCTTCCTTTGGATATTTACAGGCTAAATTGATACAGTTTTAGACCAAAACAATTTGGTATGTTTACATCCAAACACGATTACGCCGATCTATAAAAAAAGACTAAACAGAACCACAACTTCAGACTCATTCCACGATGCTTACAAAGAATCTCGTTCAACAAAATTGTTTACAATATAAAAATGTTCTAAGTGGATTATTAGCCATTACGCGTCTATTGTCTATATAAAGATAATACGAACAAATTGCAAAGTCGCTCAAACATGCTGTGGGTACAACGACTAGATGACTTTTGAACTTTATCGGGTTTCACTCGCTTGACTCACGGCGCGACGTTGCCAGCTCACTCCCCCCGCTTTGTAGAGAAAGACGGGGATATTGAAGCGAGATAGTGTAAGGAGTAAGGGAGCTTTACGATTATAGAGGATAAAGTAAGAAAAAGTTTTGTATGTTGGATTATTTCGATGTACATATTATATTTTGTTTAAATTACTGTATCTTGGCGATTAGAACGATAATGTATTTACGACGTTAAACAATACGTGTAATTAGTATGTAATAGTAGAAGTATTTGCAAAATTAGGATTAAAAATATTGATATAGACGAAACTAAGCTGAGAAGGAAGTGGCAACAGATCTGGTTGTGCCAAATTAAAGGCCTCCAGTTGACTAACGCAAAGTCACGAATAGTCTGATTGCAACCAACGGTGCTTTTCTTATCTGTAATGGAGGACGGTGGAACAGGATGAGCTACAGACCGAAAAATGTTTACTTTAGATCCAAGATCAAATCACGTGTGTACAAAACTGAAGGATCCGGGTCCAGACGACAACCTACTCTCAGTTACAAACAGGCAAGAGTATACATACACGCATATCTCGTAACAAAACTACAAGCTATAGAGGGCGAAATTACTGAAATATACACGAACAGGGCACAAATTTAGATTCTAATCTCTACAGATTGAGATTTTAATGAACTAGTAACTCTATTGGACTGCCTCGCTGGTCTAGTGGCCGCAAGCACGACTACTGAGCATGAGGTCCTGGGTTCGAATCGCGGGTAGGGCAAGTGTCATTGGGTTTAATCAGGAATTTCTTAATAGCAGCCACGGAGACTGGATTTGCGCCCGGTTGATGGCATTAGCCTCGCCCCCTATCACATGGGACTTAAACATAACTCGCGAAATGTGGGTGTACTATTAGGTACACCTCTGCCTAACCCTTCGGGGATTCGCTTGGAGCAAAAATCACAGCAGTTATGCTTGCAATCAATGATACAGTAACGCTTGTTTGAGCTACACAGTAAACTTGAGAAGATATATAACTGAACCGCAACCTAAGAACTAGTCCTCTGCTTACACCCTTACTAAGTGTCCTGAATATGAGGTAATGTATTAAAAACTGCAAGAGCTATCATGTTGCATAGGGCCCACCGACTTGAAAACTTTGGCGTACCAACTCTGTAACACGCGAAGCTATCCGGGGAGCCCCGTTAGGTATTGTTATCGCAAGTCGTGCCTATCTGGTTGGCTCTATCACAATTAAATTATGTTTTTGGAACGTATTTTTGGCTGTGAATGAAAAATCATCCATCATTTTATAAAGCTGACTTACAAGTTGAAGGTCGTCACTTCGAACCCAGGCAGAAAATTAACGTTATTCTAGGACATGCCGGTTCTCTCACGATGTTTTTCTTCACCGTTTTGAGAGCAGTGGTGATGAAATAAATTACAAGTAATGCGCCTGCCTGGGTTCAAACCCGCGACTTACTGCTCGTTAGTCCGGGCCGCCACCATTGGGCCACCGTACAATATCGGAAGCCCCTATATTTTGTCAGGACAAAACTTTGCAGTGTGTTTACAAGTTCATAACTAGTGTAACAGATATCTTCAATGACCAACATTGTCAACGAAATACCGACCACTTAATTGTTCCGTAGGTGTCTCTAGACCGACAGTGGCGGCCTACTATGAGATGAGTATGTTCTATTTAAAAGTTTACTCGTCAACGTTTGATAGCAAGCTTGGTTTGGGACCAAATATGTGTAAGACGCACAGGGCTTTATTATTCAATATTTATTTATTAGTTAGACACTAAAATTTGAGGAAAATCAGTGCCTGTACGATACCCTTTGGTAAGACTGGTTGTCAGACTTTCGGGCTGCTGACTACCTGTAACGACTGTCGAAGATCTCTAATGATAGCCGGGACCAACGGCTTAACGTGCTTTCCGAGGCACGGAGGAAATTCGATATGTAATGGACGAACCTAAGCAAGCGCGGCTTAATCAATCATTTCCCAAAACTGGGGCCCAGGCTTACTCACAGTGAGATCCCGAGCATTTCGTTATCCACCAGAATCTGAGAAGGTTGAGCGACATCAAATGTCTCTGATACTTGTTTGGTGTAAGGACATGCTGGTTTCCAGCCGATTGTATCTTTGAACGTTTTTGATTTGATTAGCTGCTATTTCCACATGTATTAAAATCATAGCCTTCTTCCAAGATTTAACAAGATATGTACAAATCAGACTTGAATCTGACTTTTACAAATCTTGTTGAAGATATAAGGTTATAGGAAAGACAATCTCTTTCACACGTAATAATACCTCCTGAAGCCGTAGTTGGTAACATCGATTGAACTCGTTAAGTGGTGAAACTTAGTTCGTACTGTTTCAGCTTCGTGCCGCGACTTCCACTACTTTTCATTTACTGGGATTTGACATGACCAAGGGGCCTAGTCAAGTGCGTATCTATCAGCGAGGAAGATGACGAAAATTCAAAAAGGTATGTGGCTGACATGAGCTAACGAAAAGTCAAAAAGGTATGCGGCTGACATAAGCTAACGAAAAGTCAAGAAGGTATGTGGCTGACATTAGCTAACGAGAAGTCAAACAGGTATTTGGCTGACAAAGCGAATCTCAACTGTCTACCTATAACGGATCATGAGATACAGCCCGCTGACAGACAGACGGACGGACGGACAGCGGAGGCTTATTAATAGGGTCCCGTTGGTTACCCTTCGGGTACGGAACCCTAAGAAAGGCCTCTTAGATAGAGTCACTCGGCAATTTGTAATTATTTTAATTAAAGTCAATAATGATATAAGTGGTCTTTGTACATTTGACATTTAAAAAATCAATGTTAAGTACAAGCATAATTCGGTTTGAAGTATTTTTAGTATAATTTCATTATTTGACCTTACTTTGGAGTTGTCACGTCCATAAACTGACGTAAACTACTGTAACCAGCATTGATAAAAGCAAAGCTACGGATGACGTTAAAGACAACAAAAGTCCACATAGTTGAAAAAGTTTGTATTGAATAGACAAACATGGTGAACCAAAAACAAAGTGCAAGGCACCGTATCAAAGGACAGATGAGTTGTTGAACCAACCAATCAAAAACCACTGAAAGACAGAATGCTGCGCAATAAGAAATGTTCAAAGAACCAAAGCATTTCAATGTTGATAGTTGGTACATTGCGAACCATAATTCCCAGCAAATTGCGCCACCACTTCCCCCATCAATAAATTAAATGGTAATTATGTAGAACACACAGCCAGGTCATCGGTCTTGAAGCCTAGCCCGCAGCCCACAGCCCCTCACCAGCCCCGTCAGGAACGTCAGCGAGAATTAAACATTCAGCTAACAATAACGTCGATGTTCAACTGTATTACCGATGACACGATATCAAGAGGGTGGGTTCACACTTGATTACTGACTTGAATTGAATTCTTGGTTTATTTCAGCATCATCATTCTTTTGCCCTTATCCCAATTCATTTGTGGTCGGCGCAGCATGTATTCTTCTTCCATACTTCTCTATTTCTCGTAATCTAATCAGACACCTCCTTTCTTGCCATATCATCCTTTACGCAGTCCATCCATCGTTTCTTTGGTCTTCGTCTACTCTTTTTTATTTAAATTTTGTCTCCACATGGTGGAGGGGCTCGTGGCTAAATAATTACAGCTGCTCGGGTTGGTCTTCAATTTAAGTTGCGTTCATCTAGGTTGTTCCGTGGATGGGTGACTACCCATTACATACCGAGCTTCCTCCGTGGCTCGGAAAGCACGTTAAGCCGTTGGTCCCGGCTGTCATTTGTAGGTCTTTGTAGTCAGTGGCCCGGAAGTCTGACAACCAGTCTTACCAATGGGTAACGTATTACCCAGTACTACGTGGGTTGTGGAGGTCAGATAGGCAGTCGCTCCATGTTGTACATCCGGGTAGACTAGAAGCCGATCGCAACATAGCTGGGAAAAGGCAGGCAGATGATGAGTATTTATGATGACGTGTGATTCAATGATGCTACTATAAAATATAATCTAGTACGCTGAACAATAATTTCTGGAAATTCAGCGCAATATCTTAGCCACTGACTTCCCTACATTTCACAACTATAATACAAGTAGAAATGGACAGTAGCTAGCCCAGTGTGAACCCACCACAAAATTAACGATGTACAGTGATATTTAGTTCTTTGATTGCCTCCTTCACCGACCGGAATTCAATTAGTAGGCTCTTTTAGAAAGAAAATAGGTTTGTTTAGTACTTTGTACTGAAGTGGGGTGAGTAGAGATACAGGTCGTGATAGGTTTCCGGGTTCTTTATTTGTAAGTTCATCACTTATTTAAAAGCATAATAAGATCGTAAACGTCCCTAACTAAAGTTCTTTAGTGTATTTATACTAATATTATAAAGCTGGTTTCGTTCAACATGCTAATCTCAGGAACTGCTGGTTCGCATTGAAAAATTCTTTTGGTATTGGATAGCCCATTTATCGAAGAAGGCTTTAGGCTATAACATCATCACCAATAGGAGCGGACCATCAATGAAAAATGTCGACCCACTCTCTCTAACCCCCTCTCTTATGTCACGCAGACGAAGTTGCGAGGTTCAGCTAGTTCTTAAACATAAACTTTTTCTTCTATAAGGTATGCTCATAAAATGTCAGTATGTGCCCTCAGAATCACAGGATTCAACAATCATCTACCAAACAAATAAAATAATGCTTATAAATGATATATTGTTGACCGTTCTCGTAAAGAACCAACTGGTTTTTTTTTTAATGCTCAGTGATAGCCCAGTGGTGTGACCGTCGGACTGCCAAGTCATAGGTCTCGAGTTCGAACTCACTTGCTTCTTGCTTCGTAGACAGGTGGCCCGAAAGTCTGACAACCAGTTTTACCAACGGGTATCGTATTACCCAGTAATAACTGGGTTGTGGAGTGTCCATGTAGTTTCTTGCCTATTCTTCTCCATAGAGATCTACGCTTTGGAATGTGCAACTACAGTACTTTCTCAAGTTATTATGCCTTGTGACTATGACTGTAGCTTCGCTTCTTTTTGGTTTTTAACATTCAAAAGTGCCTGTGATGGTCTAATTGAAATAAATGCTTTGAGTTTTGAGATGGGCAGTCGCACCATGCAAAATACTGGTATTCAGCTGCTTCCGGTTAGCCTGGAAGCCTACCCCAACATTGTTGGGAAAAGGTCCCACAGCTGGACAAAGGTATTCTTCTTCCAAGTACAGCCTAGTCTTCGTTAAAGCCACTAAAAAAATGACCATTCCTCAACTAACCGAGAATCAATCCTCCCACCAATAATTTTAACGTACGTAATACGCGTGCCTGTGACGTCACGACACCCCTGTGAGGGTGCACGGGTGGGGGGTGAAGGGGGTGTAGAAGACCCCATTGTGAGCCGTTATGTATGGGGCGATTTAGATAATATAATGACTGGGGATGAAGTCAAATTGAGGAGTGTAATGTGTATCATGTTGGGGGTATCCTAGTGATTATGTGGATCGTTGGATGTACTTTTATGTCTTCGGGATAGGCTATTGACAATTGGGAGTCTTCTAAGGTAGGTATACAAGGTGTAAACGGACCCTTCACGAAGCCGTCAACCAAGCATTCTGTACATCAAACTAAGTAAGCCTACGCAAAAATTATTGCTGTGAAACGATTTTTTTTGTGATGTAAAATCACGTTTTTCTGTAAAACTCTATGTAGCACACTTAAAACATTGTACTGATGGATGCTTTGAATAGTATGGTCATGGAGGTAATTAAAGAAAAGTATTTAAAAAAAACTTGTGTAAAAATTCGTAATTTTGACCACCAATATCTCTGTAACTAGAAGGGTCCTATGGTCCGGTACAAAAAAGTGATCGCAATCACGGGAAGAACCAGTGCCTTTCAGCTTCGTTCAGGGTATTTTTACACCCTTTATTATGGTGCGTGTAATTCCCGATACTAGCTACATTTGGGTAGACTTTACCAGTTAAAAGGCCCAATGGAAGCATGATGAGAGACGTGACAGGGATCTGACAAAGAGAGCTGTATCTGCCGAATAAGTCTGTTTATCGTCTGTCACTTTTTTACTCCTAAGCAGCTGATCGGATGGATGAATAGCATACGGATTGATCCATGCCTTGGGTTAGGGACACGGGGTACTCTTCATCCTAGTACACATACGTCCCTATCACACAGTACTGTAAGGTTTATACCTTACAACGAACCTTAAGTTATGCAGGCTGCATATGGCTGCATTCGGATTTTCAAAGGATTTTTAAATAAAAAAAAATTACGAAAAGAAAAGCTGATTGTCCGTAAGAATGTCAGCTCAATTTAAGCCTTGTGAAAGTGTGGGACATAATCTGAAATATATAACTAAAGTTCCTGGAAGCCTTTTATTAAAACTAGTAGGGTACCATACCAGCTCGTGTACAAGCTAGTCCTCCCTTATAATAGCTTCGTGCCGTGTTAAAGTTTATTACTGCATCAAGGTCGGTGGCTCGCTGCTGTCTATTAATTATGTGACAGTCATGTCCACGAAGAAACGCAGTGGTGCTCAAACTGTGAACCGAACGAACGAAGGACCTAAAGCACTCATCGAAATCAAACTATGAAATAAACAGATGCGTTTTCATATGACATCAGAATCATTACATCTGACGGCACGGTTGGCGCAGTGGCTGAGCGATTGACTGCTGCGCTTCGTGTCGCGGGTTCGATTCCCGCACGGAACAAATATTTGTATGGCCTACAGGTAGTTGTTCCGGGTCTGGCTGTTTGTGTATGTGAGCTTAAATGTTTGTAAACGCACCCACGATACAGGAGAAATTCCAAGTGTGGGGCAACGTTTAAAAAAAAATTACAGATTGACACTTGGGGTGGCCATTGCAGTGCGAAATGGAAGTTAAAACTGAACTCAAAAGGGTTGGTATAGTTACCACAAATAACTACCCACAGTAGAACGACCATCGTATCGAAGGAGGTAAGAGTAAGGAACTGAGGAAGTGGAGAATCGAGTTTTGGGGTAACCTATAGTTGCCTATATCTTACAGACGACCTTGATAGGCTAAATAACCTATGTCTGAAATACCCTACCAATATGTTATCATAAATGTGACACAATTACTAATGATGGCGAAATATACGAATTAGCAGTAAGAAACAAGCTATGTTCGAAAGCGCGTGGGTTTAAGTATGTAGTCGCAATAAACACCTGAACAAGGGACACACACGGAATTGAGAAGTATTGAAGAAGAAAAGAGAGGACCAGCCCGTTGGTTAGATTCCGAGCTGAATGATGACAAGGATGAACCAGCAATGCCTGTCACTTGCTTGACGAGTGGCCGTCGTGGACTGTTCGTCTTTCAATTAGTACAGTTCCAGTTGAAAATCAGCGTCGGGCACTAGTTGTCCGGCATTTTGCTGAACGGGGCGCGGCCGTGAGGCACAGTGACATTTTTTTTTTTTTTCTTTTCGTAGTATTTTTTTATACTGTGTGCGCTTGTGGCATGTGCCAAATAAATGTATTTTCTTTCTTTCTTTCTAATTGAACACTTCTGTATTCAAAAGCCAAACTACTATTTTTACTGTCACAGTATTTGTAGTAAATAAAACCAGCAAAATCTTTGAGAATCCCATCGTTTCAAGCTTACAGCCCAAGCCTATAGTTTATCCATTCGTCGCTAGCCTATAATCAGACAATTTCAAAGGAAACGCTGGAACATGCACGACTTAAACTAAGTTTTATGTCTATCAATGGGCTGATAGTTACGGCTTCTATGTCACCCACCCTATATGCGCTGTTAGTGACGGTGATCGATTTGAAATTGTGGTAGAGAATTGAATTAAATGGAGGAACGGAACTTAGAAACAATCATGTCATGAGTAACAGCTTTTATGTAGATAGAACTTGACATATTATTACATGTTTTATGATATTGTGTGGAGATCGTTGTTAAAGAATAATAGCCGCAGGAATCAGGATGTATTTTCTAGATTAGGGTGAAAGCGCCAGGGTAGCCCGCGAAATTCATATTTTCTTAAGTTTTTTGCAATTTGCTGATCAGTGTCAGGCTCTAGCATAATCAGCCTATTAATGTTCTCACTGCTGGGACGCAGTTCCCCTCTCTATGAGAGGGAATGGGCTATAATCCACCACGCGAGCCCAGAGCGGGTTGGTAGATGTCAGGCTGTATGTTGAACAAAATATGATTATGTAGCTTCCCGTTAGTGAAAGATTTTCAGAATCGGATCACTAGTTCCGAAGATTACCCCCTACATACAAACTTACAAACAAATTTTACCTCTTTATGATATTAGTATACACCGTGACTTTTTAGTTGTCTTACAAAGGTCGTCCACTCAATGTTCCGGACATAAAATAACTCTAGGCGCGATTTTTTTTTATCTTCCGGAATAGGTACAAAGAAAAATAATAATAAAAATTAGAATAAAATTATGAAACATCCTGTTAATGATGTTTACGTGTCAAACGGGAGAAAAATGCCTACCCAGCACTCGAGTCCAGTAGATCATCGCTCGCAACAGGGTGTTTTAACTACATCATGCATCATAACACTAATAATATGTTTATTTTTAAATTATTAAGATCTCATAAATACCTATATATTTTTTAAGAAAGTTTAGTATTCATTTGATACATGAAGTGGGCTGCTGTTGTAAGACGACTATAAAGTCACGGTGTAGATAAAAAAAATATTTCTTTGTTACTTAACTTTTATTAAGGTTTCATTTCAATCAAAGTTAATACATATCTCCATATAACAAACAGCACGGAATATCTTAAAACCGCAAGGTTTTGCCAATACCTCGCCGACCACGTGGTATGATTTTGCATATACCGAGGTTATACAAAACCAGCTTCACACTCAAATGTTTATGACCTGAATCAAGGTGATATCTTAAAAGGTTAACGACCTTAACACAACCCTTATAAAACCTTCAGGAGAAACTGCTAGATCCAGTCAAACAAAATGAACTTTGTGACCAAAAAAATCTTATCAAAAATGTCCCTCCAGTTTCTAAGGTCATCGACACATACAATCATACACACATATACAAACTCTTTCATACACATTCCCCCACTTTTCTGCCCTACGCACCACCTGTACAAATCTTCGGCTTCGGACATACAGGTTCGGATCGACGCACGCGCCATCGACAGATGTTCGCCTTCGCGTTTCTTCGGAGCGGTTCGGGTGAGTTTGGGTTTACGATTAATAAAAGGAATTTTAAGGGTGTTTTTTTGTTGGAAAGTTGAGGTTTTAAATGGGGCAGTTATTTTACTTTGAATTTGACAGATTAATTGCGAGTCTGGTTGTATTTATAAAGTTTTGCGAAAGGGAGTAATGACAAGGGAAATTTGTAAAAAATAGATGGCGGTGGAATACATAACCTCCTCCTTGTTTGGAAGTCGGTTAAAAATAAATGATTAAATATTTTAGAAACAACAAATGCTGCTTATACATAGAAAAAAGCAAAAGGAAGATTAATGGATACTCTGGTAAAAGATCTTTGTGTTAATTTTCGATTGTGGTTATAACTTGAACAATAATCATTTCTGTCGTTTGCTCAAAATAACACAACTAAGAACTTCTTAAAATTGCTGATCATAATTAGGCTATGCAGTTCCCACTGCTGGGGAATAGGGCTCTGAGAGGAGTGGTCCGTAATCGGCAACAGAGGCCCCTGGGGGCACTGAACTGAAACCTGAAATTAAATTAAAGGCTTATCAAGCTAGGAAAGGGAACTCTGCTTATGCGTACGAAGTTTCATTAAAATCGGTTCAGTCATTTCGAAACAAAATCACTTGAAAGTTTGTATGAAATGCCGTAAGATGTTAACGCTCTTAAGACAACCCAATCTTAGTTCGAAACACAATTTTCCCTCTACACACATACATGCATACAACAGCACAACATCTACCCGCTCCACCCTACACCGGCGCGCGCGCAAATGGTCCTCAACACTATTCGCTATTCAAACGGACCCCTCGCGTCTTTTTGTGTCACGGTCGTTCAACTTCGCCTTTCATGGGATTACCATTCAAATTATAGTGTTGGGGACCCGTGGGGTTTGCTGATGGATGACGAGTTTTTTGGGATCACCATTTGTGGATAGTTATGGTGGTGAAACTAGTGTTGGATTCTCTTTGGTCAAATGGACTGAAAATTGAACTGACAACCGCAAGATGTTGATGGGTTTACGTGTTCTAGCTTTTGTGCGTGTGCATTATGACAATTATCCCCACGAGAACAAGCCAGCTCCCGATCTACCGAGATCCGTTCCTTATTGTGCGTACGGCAGTATGGATTTTGAGGAGGTATCTGCTTAGTAATAGACTGTAGCAATGTGTGGTGGTTTAGTTACACCGAAGTAGCTCTTGAAATCTTTGGATGAATTCGTATGAACCCACATTCGTGGTACACACGGCGGCACATCAAGCTCTACATAACTAGTACAATCTGACTTCGCTGTGTATGAGCTTCCCGTACGATTAGAGATCAGCTTAATTTGGTTTTGCATAGCTTGATTGGCCGCCGTGCGTACTCCTTACAAGATTTTCCCCCCCAACAAAAGTTTATCTCAAACCTACGGAACCCATCAGTTAAAAATATTGAATAAAGGGTTGCATTATGATTTAAAATTAAAAACTGGAGTTGAACCAACATAACCTTAATTTGAATAGCCTTTAAGACTATTTTAACATACACATCATACTGGACATTCCCTTTGTATATCATTTCAATATAAATGTGAAGTACTGACATGATTTTGTGGTGGATACGAGATGGGATATTTAAATTAAATATCTATGTACCGCATTAGCACATAAAAATAATATTTTATAGTGATACCTAGCATGAATGCTCACCCATTACATACCGAGTTTCCTCCGAGCCTCGGAAAGCACATTAAGCCGTTGGCCCAAAAAGTCTGAAAATCAGTCTTACCAAGGGATATCGTATTACCCAGTACTAAATGGGTTGTGGAGGTCAGATAGGCAGTCGCTCCATGTAAAATACTGGTATTCAGCTGCATCCGGTTAGACTGGAAGCCGACCCCAATATGGTTGGGAAAAGGCTAGGCAGATGATGATGACGTAGCATGAATGTTAAGGATTTGAAGGAAGCATCAGGACACCATGGGAAGTCTGTCCCTATAACTTTGCCTGCCACATTGTTTTCATCAGAAAATAGCTTATGATATATATAGCTTATGCGTAAACGAGAAAAGAAAATTGCCTTATCAGCCTATAAGGTTCCCTCTCATTCTCTCTCTCTTCTTCAACCCTTGGCCACCCAATGCTGAGTGCAGGTTTCTTCCAAATATCTCCACTTTTGGCGGTTTTGTGTAATGGCTATCTAGTTTCTTCCGGCCACTGCTGGACCTCTAAGAGTGGGAAGGGGGAAGGGAGTGTGTCATAATCCACCACCCAGTACAGTGAGGGTTTGTAGATGTCACAAGTCTTCGAACTTTTGGTTCTAGGACATGCCGTTTCCTCCAAAATGTTTTGTTCACCGTTTTGAGAGCGGTGGTGATGAAATAAATTACACAGAGTGAAGTGCCAGCTGGTATGCATGGCCAGCTACTGCAGGACACAGAGAGGTTTGGCAGGAGATAGGGGAAGCTTTTGCCACACAGATGAATACGAATAGGCTTACAAATAAAAATGCCTGTGAGTTAGAACGGGCCAGCATACAAGTAATAGTTTACAAATATTGTTTTTAACCCTTTTTTTTTTCATCCCAGATTTTTCGGATTCGTGGGCGTATTGTATAATTATCAGTTGCTTCGGTGAAGGAAAAAATCGTGAGTAAACCAAACCAGCGTGAGAGATATTTCTCAACGGCATGATAGCCAAGTCAGAGGCCTATGGGCGGCATAAAAACTTTCGACACCAGTTTAGACACTACCATAGCAGCAGCCTATAATGTCCCCACTGCTGGGACACAGGCCTCCTCTCTATGAGAGGGAATGGGCTATAATCCACCACGCAGGCCCAGTGCGGGTTGGTAGATGTCACATGTCTACGAATGTTTGGTTCTAGGACATGCCGGTTTTCTCACGATGTTTTCTTCACCGTTTTGAGAGCAGTGGTGATGAAATAAATTACACAATGCAATGCACCTGCCTGGGTTTGAACCCATGACTTACACACTAACCACACGAAAAAGGACAAAATAACCCATTTTTAACCTATCAATTCTACATCCTACATTGATATGAAAACACTTCCCCATCACCCTAATACTCGCCAACAATATTACGTACAACCTCACCACGTCTCAACATAATCCACTCCCGCGCAACTATACGAAACAGGATTGTTGGCGCACCTGCCGCCCCGACGGCTCGACCAATCAGCGTGTTATGTGGCTTTAGTTAGATTCACTTGTGCCTCACGCTTATTGGGTTTGAGGGAGTCGGCAGGGTGCAGCGGAGGGTTTTGCATGGTTGAGTTAAATTGTATGGATTTTCTTAGAGGTCTAACACTTTTTGTTCGGTATAATTCCGCACAGCCGGGTGGCAAAAATGAAAATGATACAGGGTGGAAGGACACCGCAGCTAAAACGGTTACCACGTATCCAGTACATCATTCTGGACCTGTTCCATACATTTTGACAAAACTGCAATACCTGTAGGTTAGGTGGTAGGCAGTTTTGTAGGAAACAGCTGTTTTTTTTTTAATAACAGACGTAACATTTCTCTACTCTCTGCTTATTGCATATGAAAGCCGAATGTGTATAGGAGTTACGTAGGATAGGCCTTATCTACATCTATCTATATATATATAAAGTAAGAAACTGACTGGCTGACTGATTAACTGATTGATCGATCAACACACAGCTGAAACCGCTGGGTCTAGAAGCATGAAACGCACAAACTTTCCTTAAATGTGCACTAAGAAGGGATTTTTGAAAATTAATCCCCTAAGGGGTTAAAACGAGGGTTAAAAATTTGTATGAAACTTGGCCAATTTTGCGAACGAAATCGTGGGCAATAGCTAGTTCAACAAATGCCGAATCTAATGTGCCAAACAAATGTGTTGCACCTTTTGTCATTGAGGGCATGTAAGATTAAGGGATGTCGCATGTTGCGTACTACGCGGTCACGACCACGACTTTGGGTCGCAGAAGCTTCGACCAGGAGGAAAGTTTTGTCGCACGACCGGCCGTCCGACCAGGGGGGAAAGAGATAGCGCTAGACGACCTGTATAGCTGTCTCTTTCCCACACTGGAATTACTCCTGCTTTAAGACGTTATAGTAACCCCCAGGAAGAATGTTTGGCCGCACAACCGGCCGTCCGATCAGTGTTGCCCAAGATACCAGCCGGCCATGCTACATGTCGTAGTCGTGGTCGCGTATTGCACCTCCCTAATGCATATACGTTTGCAACAGTTTTGTTTCCATCTTTTATGACTGCCTTGTTTATTATTTGTTTCGTCTCTATTACCTTCCTAGTTATAATTCTTGATCTATTAATCTCATTTAAGAAACACGAAGTCATTTTAAAATTATGGAAAAATATCAAAATCCTTTAACGTCAGAAAAAAAATTAAAAATAGATTTTTTTACAAAACCAACTTAAAATCAAAGAAAAAGATGTCAAAACAGCTAAGAACATTAAATAGTCAAAAGCATACGGTAAACCTGTCTAACAAGACATTTCCTATCGGAGGTCGAAACAAGAAAACTAGAAGACAAATGGCTTAAAAGTGTAAATCAGTGTTGCCAGAATAAAAATTTAAATAAATGGGGCCAAAAAAATGCATTGAGATTATTTTTTTGCCATCTACTGCGCATCTGGTGATATTTTTGTATTCATTATAAAAGATATTTGCAATTCTGGTGCAAATAAATGCGCAGACGTGGGTTCTGAACAAAAGATGTTATTCAAAGAACGAAAAATGTGTTTTCGGCTACAATAAGATCAGGCACAAAGTGTCCAGGATAAAATTAGGTTGCAAATTAGTACTTTTTGAAAAAAATAAAATAAAAAATAGACAGTCCTCCAAAACGCCCGCCTCCCGCCACTTCCTAGTGTTTCAGCTAGGAAGTAGTGGCGGAACAAACTCTTCAGCAACACAACTCAGGAGTATAACTAGCACGCGTAGCATGACTACCGTAGAAACGGTTATTGTCGACGGAAGAATCGACAAAATGACAGATCAACTAAAGAAATCTGTCATTCTTCCATCGACAAAACCCGTTTCTACAGAGGCTTAATGCTACGTGTGCTGGAAGATGTTTAATTACATGACCAGATCATCCAATAAAACCAGATAGGTCTAGCTTGATACCAGTGACAACTCTACAACCAAGTTACGGGGCAACACCAAAAATAAATGGATGAATAAATATCCGTATACGTTTGATGTTCTCCGAGTTTTGAACTTCTATAAATAAACCTATAAAGACTGCCAAAAGTGATCCAATGGTCTGCTCCTCCAAGCAGAGACAGGTCTACATTCTTCTGACAACAGCGAACGCGGTTCAAGAATGTAATGATCTCCTGGCGTCATGTCGGCGCAGCAAGTCTCCTTATTTACTAGTATTATAAAGAGGTAAAGTTTGTAAGTTTGGATGAAGCAGGTCATCTTCGGAAATACACATCAAATTCTCTTCAAAAAAATCTTTCACTTTTGGAAAGCCAGTGCCACAGAATATGTGTTTGCGCGGGCGCAATCGCGGGTAGAAGCTAGTCTTTTAATCATCTCTATCAGTTATCCCCCATATAGTAATTCTCTCTTCAGCCATTCCTTTCATCTCGCAGATCATCGTTCCCTAGCAATCACCAACCCTCTAAATGCCACCAGACCTTATAAGGCCAGAATAACCGGTCCCATACCTAAGGGTATTCCGTTCAGAACAGGGTTGGTTTCAAACCGGATGCATTGTTTTAAAGCCTCACATTATAACTGCGGTACATCTCAATCGAGTTGACGGTCAGGTCTTGAAACATCTGCCTGGTGTTGATATAGTGTATGTGGAGTGTTATGCGCACACAGGGTGTAAACGGACCCTTCACGAAGCCGTCAAACAAGTATTCAAAATATTGCTGGATTTTTTTTTTCGGGTGAAAAATTACGTTTTACGGTAAAACTCAATGTAGCACACTCAAAACATTGTGCTGTAGGATGCATTGAATAGTAAACTGGCAAAAAACTTGAAAATCATGGAGGTATTTAAAGTAAAGTTATAACCTTAAATTATTTATCCAAAAAAATTGTGAAAAAGTTTGACCTTCAATATCTCTGTAACTGGAAGGTTCCTAGGTATGGTCCAGAACAAAAAAATGATCGCAATGATGGGGAGAACAAGTGTCTGTCGACTTCGTTGAGGATCTATTAACACCCTTTATATGTATTAAATTTTTAGTAGTGAAGAAGTGTATGCGAGCTGCACGGGACCGGTCAATGTGCTGACACTTGGGGGAGGCCTATGTCCAGCAGTGGATGTCTTTCGGCTGAAATGATGATGATGATGAAGAAGTATGATATAATGTCAGTAAAGAAATTTTAAGGGTTTACTAGACCTGGGTTTACAAACTAAGAGGAAACTTACTATAGGCTGGCTCGGTAAGCACTTTAGGTCTATTTTCGTATGCCAGTCTTTTCGTTTGTCGTCTTTGTCTTGTCGTGGCTTTTTTTGTCTTTATGAAGGATTGTTGGGCACAGTAAAACTAACGTATGATGAAAATGATTTTAAACACAAAAAAAAACTAAGTGGTATTTTTGGAGGTCTCTGTTGAAGTTTGACGTCCAATGTGTCGATTTGGTGCGGAGGAGTTTTCATTTTCCCAGGGCAGCAGCGCCATCTTAGTATTAACCATATACAATAAACGGTCTAATTACAACCGAGAGCGATGTTTACTCACAAAAGGCTGTTCGAGTGTGCAGTGTTCTTGAAAGGCAAATGCAACCGAAATATTCGAGCATTGCCGGTCATAGAGGCTCTACAGTAGCCTACACGAATTTTCCGAATGACATTGCCACCAACAATTTGCCCTAGACCTCTCCTTACCCCCCGATGGCAGAAGACATCGCCACGTGACTGGTATAATTAGCCAGCCTGTCGGGACGAGACACCTGGCCGAAATATTTGCATATCGATACCGTTGCGAGACGAGAATTTTGTGCGAAAAATGACGAGGTGCTACTATTTGTTTTTTTAGGAGGTTGATATGAGTGAAAATTGTGTGAGCTAAGAAACTATCGATGATATTGGTGAAAAGCTATTGCTTGGCAATTTTTAGTGCTTAAATCTACGATTCTACAAGGTGGAAGGAACACCGACGTTAAAACGGTTACCACGTGTTCAGTACATCACATCACATGGGTATTTTTTTTTTAAATCAGCAGATTCCATACATTTAGACCGTGTAGCTATTGGAGTTTTGTAGGAAACAGCTGTTTTTTTACACCATCAACGAAAAATGGAAAAAGGAAATAAATGTGAGGAAGCCGGCAAGCTCTAGAGCTAAAAACTCGAAGATATGTGACTAAATCACACTGGGCTCACGTTGTGGATTACTGCTCACTATATCTCACTGAGTGGGGCCTTGTCCCAGCAGTGGGAACATTAAAGGTTGATTATAGCAAGCGCAACCAGTGCAGTTACCGAACTTACCGGCCCCGATACCGAGATTACTGACTGACCAATCAGCACACCAATTTTTCGTCTCGATTTAGTGTCCAAGATAACTCGCCTAGAAATCTGTCATGTCCCAAACTCGCGAACTCATAGTACGACCTCATAATCATTGTCCAGTTATATATTCGTCCACCTATTATAATGTTCAAATTTATATTCTGTAGCTGGCTATCAGGGTATCATGTTTCAACACGCACCGCCGACTTGTTATGTAACATCGTTATATATTGGAAGTTGGACATATAAGTTCAAGGTGTCATCATTAGTTTTTTTTAGAGTTTCCCCCGTGTCAAGGTTAAGTTTTCTTGTAGATTATTTTAACATCACGTCTGTAATTCCCGAAGAGTTAGGCAGAGGTGTGCCTAACAGTAAAAAATATTAAAGTAAAAATAATTATTTTTACATGTTGATTTTATCCATGGAAAGCGATACCTAAAATTTACGTCTGCAGAACTTTCAGCCTTGCTAATATTCATACTATGTTGATAAGCCATTCTCAGTACCGAAGCAAAAGAATGTTTATGGAGTTTCTTGGCCGTTCTTCTACAGAACAGGCAACCAGCTTCAATTTTCTAACTGACCGATTCTCTGAATATTCAAAAGTGCCAGTCAATAGTGTCATTGAAATAAATGCTTTGAGATTGACTAAATTAACTATAAGTCTAGTTTAGTTTCCTTCTGGACTTAATTACAAAAAACTAATCAATAAAACACAACAACAACATAAATCACACACAACACACACAACAATCAATTCAATCAACCAATCAATCCCACATCTATTACTTAATCTACTAAATAAATTTGAATAGAGAATGAAGAACGATGAGTTTTTTTTTAATACTTTTTTTTCATGAATAAAAATCAATGTCATAACTAGTTGGTACTACCACGAATACCTGAGCTCCTGGTAGTGATGTCCCACAGATACTGGCACTATCTATCGACACGTGCTAAATGAGTCAGTGCCAACATTTGACAGTCTTGTTTACTTATGATTAGAGTTACTTATGTTACCTATGGGGTCTTTGATCACAGGTTTAGGGGGAAACAGGCTTCCTACCTACCTATGAGATAATATTCTAGGGATTTTGCTGGGTGATAAGCGTATTAATGTAGGAAGTAACAGCAGAGGTATAGTATACTTCTTGGGAATTATTTTTATACTGGGCTGAGGTTTTTGTAAAATGTCTATCTATCTTATAAAACTGATAGTAAAAAGCTTTATAAAGCAAATAAGGCAGAATCTGTACTTAATATTATAAAGCTGAAGAGTTTTTTTGGTTGAATGCGCTAATCTCAGGAACTGCTGGTTCGAATTGAAAAAATATTTTTTGTTTGATAGCTTATTTATCGAGGAAGGCTGCTGTAGGCTGGGAATGGTCAATGTTCGCCTATTTTCTTAAATAACTTTAAAAATCTTTATCTTAAAATTATAAAAAAAATATATTTGAGATGCTCATAATGAGCCCTTTCATTTGATATGTAACACGATATGGTTTGCAAAACTTTTTTTTCATTTTCTAATTTACCCCCCAAAAGTGGCCCCCATGTTTTCAATCTTCTAGTCACCGACTTACATATGTGTACCAAATTTCAATTCAATCGGTCCAGTAGTTTCGGAATAAATTGGCTGTGATAGACGGAGACAGACAGACAGACACGCGAGTGATCCTATAAGGGTTCCGTTTTTCCTTTTGAGGTACGGAACTCTAAAAAGGAGTAAATGTTAGCGTGACGAATGACAGGGGAGAATGGAAGAAAAAAAACATGTTCCGCCGACCCCAAGTAAGATGGGACATGGACAGGTTGATGATGAAGAGATGATGAATAAAGTTCAAAGAGGGTTCTTATTTTTCGACATTTCGTAACTACCACTCTGGTCTTATTAGTGAAATAGTAACAAGCGAAACTGACCAACCGAGTTTGTGACCGTTTTTTTTTTAACTTATCACTTGACGCCTTTGAAGTGATATTCGTAACGTTGGCCATTGTTTCATAAATGATTGGGCTTATTATTTTTTTTATCAAGAGAAGTATCAAGGTATAATTATCACTTCGAACCCTGCAGAGAAGTAAGTGGAAAAAAAGCATGCATGCGGCATGTAAAGTCAAGTCAGAGGCCCATGAGCAGCATAAAAACTCTGACACTAGCTTAGGTACAAACCACACTCTAAAGAAAAAGAAGTAAGTATTTATTAGAGCGAACACAACTATTATAATGACCTTAAATTAAGTGAAATTTCATCGATTTTCATCTTCCTAATCCTCAATATCTCGGCTCCTCAGCTCCAAATGAAAGCCGAGTACACCCAGCAACGCAAGCTGGCACTAAAAACAAAGAGATCGCGCCATTCATTCGGATCGCGTGCGCATGCTATATACGTACGTGTGTTCATGTAAGTGTCGTACTCGTATCAAACGCACACAGAGGTGTTTAGTAAACATGGAACCAAGTTTGTGTTCTGAGAAAGGAGCTGGTTGTCAATGAGTGAGTTGCGATGCTCAGGCTAGCTGGCAATACACACTGCAAAATGTTGCAGTTGAAAATCTGATTGAAGATCTATAGGTGTTGGGCATGGGCCCTAAGAAGCTGATGATTTACCGCTTTCCCACTTTCGAGCATAAGCATAATCAGCCTATTAATGTTCCCACTGCTGTGACACAGGCCTCCTTTCTACGAGAGGGAATGGGCTATAATCCACCACGCGGGCCCAGTGCGGGTTGGTAGATGTCACATGTCTTCGAATTGTTGGTTCTAGGACATGCCGGTTTCCTCACGATGTTTTCCTTCACCGTTTTGAGAGCAGTGGTGATGAAATAACTTACACAAAGTAAGGCGCCTGGCTGGGTTCGAACCCACAACTTACTGCTCGTAAGTCGGGGTCTCCACCACTGGCCCACCGCTGCTCTCCACACTTTCGAGTAAGCGCCATGAATGGTCAATCAAATTTGTAGGCTTTTCACACACAACGTAACAGTCAGGACTGTACTGTAATCCGTGCCAGTTACGTTTAAGCATCTTTGTTGTATCACTTATGTTTCAACTGCTTAATTCGTATAACCGGCGTGCGTGTCTGACCAGATGTATCAACGTGGACGAGGTAAAAGGAGTATGTAAGGATCGTAGCAGGTGGCGTTCTGTTGTTTCTGCCTACCCCCATAGTAAAAGGCGTGAGTTTATGTATGTATGTACACGGCTCATTCCTACTTAGGGAAAATATAATATAATCATAAAGAAACCAGATAAAACTTCTTCGTCTTCTAAACACTCTTCATCACCACATCCTCCCATCTTCAAAGCCCCTCACACTCCAACTCTCCCCCGCTCCAGAACACCACAAGAACAACAAAGCTATCTCACACACACAAGCCCTGCGCACGCGCATACGCGCAGAGTGAGCGAATTTTTCGCGCAGGTTCTTGACCGGGGCTATTTCCGGCTCGTGGAATCGAAACGGCGTTTTATCGCCCTGAGCGAGTGCGGAGTGGAGTGGGGGCAAGGTGTGAGCTGCAGCGAGGAGTTTGTGTACAGATGGAGAATAATTAAGATGTGATGGTGGGTAGTTATTTCAATAAATATAGGGTTTCTGAATTTGACAGTCGTTACAGCAGGTCATTGGCCCGAAAGCGCGACAACCAGTCTTACCAAGGGGTATCGTATTACCCAGTACTAACTGGGTTGTGGCGGCCAGCTAGGCAGTTGCTCCATGTAAATACTGGTATTCAGCTAAATCCAGTGAGACTGGAAGCCGACCCCAACATGTTGGGAAAAGGCTAGGCAGATGATGATGATATGGTTTTTGAATTTCTTGAAACTTAAGAGAGAGTTTGTTTGACCGTAATTCGTCTCATGATCCTGATCATTGCGTAGCACACTCGCATTCCCAATTACATTGATCTTGTCAATTGAACATCAAGCCAGTTTCAAACATATGAAGAAAAGGTACAGGGTTTATTTTTGAGGTGATGTGCTCGTAGGATCGCTTCCAGTTTAACAATTCACAATTTAAATTGTTTTGTTTTCTAATTCAACAATTTGCTGGGCAATTTTACCTTTTGAACGCCATTGTCACATATACGTGACAAGCAAGCGCGTGCCCTGTACGCCAAACGACACAAATATGTGACAAAATGGTGAAATTGTGGCTTGGCGTGGAGGGCACGCGCGGTTAGTGCAGGGGTAATTATTGCAAGTTATTAAAACCACGAGTATAGTGTGTTAGTGTGGTCAGTTTTGGTTGCTTCAGTGGATAAGACTTCTCAATCATGTAAAAACGCTTCTGCTTACAACTTGGTCGTAAGCACCGGATATGTTAAGCATACCCAGCGTTTAAGTCACAGGACATCTGTTCGCGTCTATTGCCAATCAGGCAATTACCAATAACACTGTCATAGGCTAAATGGAGACATTGAGAGCGTCATTTTAAAATGTAAATTTTGTGAATTTAAGTGAAATATTATTTGCTAATGCAAAACGTCGAGTTTAGAACACCAGTTTTATTTATTTAAACTTCATGTACAATAGTGGTACATAGGCGGACTTAATGCCACAAGGCATTCTCTACCAGTCAACCTTTGGGTCAATTAGGACAACATTGTGATAGGGTACAAAATAATATCTACTTGTTTTCAAAAATTTATATATAAATAATGATAATAGAGATGTAGCTCGCTCATAGCAATCGTCAAGCAAACGATTACTATGAGCGAGCTACATCTCAAAGATTACTTGTTTCGCCATGTCTCATAAAATAATCACGTATTTTCTAATTTCAAAAATAATTAATAATCTAAATGAGAGAAAATCGCTACCAGCCATGTAAAAAATAAATCAAGAAATATTTTTAAGTCACGGATTAATTTTACCTGTTTTGGAAATAGCGTGGTCCTACCCCACAAATTCTGCGTAAAAAGAACAACCCGCTACCTCCTATAACTTACCCAGCCTCACCGGATGTGTTAACTGTAGTATCGCGATACGTCTCCCTGCATCCTTACGACTATAGCTTAATGATAGCATACCTCACGGAATTAGCGATTGAGAACTTACCTGAAATAAGAAAAAAAATAAAAATTAGTATGCTTTTTCATATGGAGTCAAAAAGCTTATCGATTCGAAAGAAGAAAGAGATTTTAAGTATGAGGAAATTGATGATACCATAGCAAGGTAAGTGCATACAACAACTGTGGGTGATACAAGCTCTAAAAATACCCGTGTGTTGTGCAATACTAAGAACGATGATGAAATACTTCTTCAGAAACGCATGTAACAACTGCATGCTGCCCATGTCACTGTTCAGTCAAAGATAAACCAG
This sequence comes from Noctua janthina, assembly GCA_963576755.1. Taxonomy (NCBI): domain Eukaryota; kingdom Metazoa; phylum Arthropoda; class Insecta; order Lepidoptera; family Noctuidae; genus Noctua; species Noctua janthina. The sequence goes on along the minus strand of OY755078.1, from coordinate 9,998,213 downwards.
AGCTAGTGATTTGTCCGATCAGCCAAATGATGCATTCATGAAATGCGCCGCCACACGATTCCAAACTGAGAATGCAAATGCACAGGTATGGCCGCTTCGGGGCGAATTTATGATGATGCAGTGGACTAAGCGCTAGTTGTATTGCAAAATTCGATGTTCTGACAAATATCAAAAATGCAGCAACGATCGGCGCTCCTCACACAAGCCTTGCAAGATTGTGTCACTTGAGTACGTACTGCAAAAGCATACAACAACTTATTAACAAGATTAATTTCATAAATGCAGCAGCTTTCCTTGCTAACGAAACCCAAGTATCTCACCAATCACAACACCCGCCTGGTCGGACCGTCGCCGGAGTATCCCCCCTTTTCGATGAAGAAACTTTCCTCCCTGTCTGTTTCCACACATCTACAGGTTTATATGTATAAGTTTTTGACTAGTTCCATCCACTGCCATCGATAGCCGTTTTGTGAAGAATGTTAATCGTTCTCTCAGACATTGCGTGCTAAGTTCGTTTTGATACCCTAATTGTATAAAATGGCTGTTAGCTTCGATTGAATTTCTTTTGTTATACAACCTGTCTTGAGGCTTTAAAGGTACAGCTTTCTACCGAGGCTAAATTTCTTTTGTGAATCCTATTATTATACAAGGCTTATAACGGCTTCGAATATTTAAATTCAATGTAAATGTTCTAGTTGACATAAAAAAGCTTTTGATTTTAATTGTAGACTCTTGGGGTAATGAGGGCTCTGTACCTCATTACCAAGTACGAGGCTCTGAGGTAATGAGGTAAAGAGACCTCATTACCTCGTGCTTGGCGAATGTTTCAAAACTAATGCACATTCACCATGTCGGATCCATCCAACAGAAATGTGCGAGGCTGTGGAACGGTGTGAGCGTTTCCACCAGATATGTTGGTTGAGCAGATGAGCGGTGCGAGAATGTGTAGCGGGCTCGTTTCAGACTGACTATTATTTTTTGCACGCATCCGTGTCCCTAGCACACATCCCTCGTACATCTCCGGTAGAAACGCAGCGTAACTGTGGTAATACTGATGATATAACGATAGGATACATCAACAGAAACCCAGTCTGAATGTTCTGAACTATGCACGTGGCGTGCTGGTAACACGTGGTTAGCTAGCTTGATGATCAATGCCTGCTCCTTATTTGTATGAAAGAGGCTTTTGACCTGCAGGGGGACAGTTAGTCGACACTATCAACGGTGCAAACAAATGCCCATATTCACCTTAAATGCATGCCTGAACAAAAGCGCACTGTTTGATATTCAACCCTCGCCATATTGCCAAGAGTTGAATTTTCGTCAGTTTAGAAGCTCGATCAGTCAAGGTTCTTTGCAAATAATTTCTATCTACAAGTCCTTCACCAAATAAAATCCTTATACAGTAACTATCTTCGAAAATCAAAAATTTGAATTCGGAAACGGAACGAGAACGGCGCGGGCGCATTTAATTTTTTCTTCAATCCTAGGGCGCTTTGTTATCATTGTCTCTTTCTTTCTAAAGCGATCTATATATCTCTGTCTCATGTCGGGGGTGGGTAGAGAGGGTGTTGAGCGCCAGATGTTTTGGAGATTCTCTTTTTTTTCTTTACGGTCGCAACAATGGGGGCGAGCTTAAGATTTGAGCATATGGCTTGTGAACAGGTATTGATAGGCGAAATCTTCCATTTTTTTCGTCTGGATATCGTTTTTGAGTATTTGATTTTCGGAGTTTATATATTTGCTGTAAAATTTGAGTTATATTTTTTTTTCTTTTTACTTCGACGATGCTTTAGTTACTTGATGCACATGGTTATGTTTTGAGCTTGATGGAGAGGAAAATATATTTACTAATTAAATAAATCGGTACTCTTGGCCACGTTATCTGTTAATATGATTCGTTTATGGAATAATAACGATATTGTCGACATTATAGGTTTCAAGTCCAGAGTCGTACCTAAGATTTTGTCGATGAGTTGGTACCATATTATTATTGGACTTTTCAGTTTAGAAAAGTTCTACATTGCGTCTAATTTCTTTAATAATATTACATTTAGCATTGTCATTAGATAATTATGGCTTCATATGAATACCAGTTCCTTTCAGGATAGCGGAGGACAGTTAACCAAAAAAAACAATGCTTCTTTATTCAAATTGAAACAAAAGATCAACCTTGTCATAACTTTGGACATTTTTTTCTACATTTCTAGGTGTAAAAGTAATAATGCGTTATAGACATCAATATAACAATTAGGCAAAACATCTGGTAGTATTGTTGGGAGGTGTTTATTGCATATTGACAATAAACAAAGAATTTGTGGAAGAGTCTTTCCCATGGTTACGAGCTGCGACATTTAATGATGATGCTAGATCAAGGGACATGAAAAGCAAAGCGATTTAAAAGGCGGGATTAGCTGAGCTAACAGGGTTGCACTAGGCTCTGTGTGATTGCCTCTTCTATGCAAATTTTGGTATATTCGTCAGAATATGAATTGACTATTATCGTGATGGAACTAGTGTACGAAATAAGATCAAAAGTATAACTTTTACAATACTCGTTAAACCAATGAAGAAATTAAATTTAAAGCAGAATCAATGCCGCTTCATTAGGAGTTTTAAACCACTCAAAAAATTCATCCCAATTCTATCCTCATAACTTCTAGCCACATTTCTTTTGGGTTCTATCTACCTGATCTGAACCTTCGTCCTGGTCATGCTCATCCATAAATACTAATATTGCGTGGTAGATTGTCACGGTGTCAAAGAGAAGAGATAGTTCCCACGAAGACAGGAAGTGATGGCTAGAGAGTATGGGCCGAGGTGCGACTAACAGCGGAGGTGGGATACTAACGGCTGAGCTTCCAGATATAGTAGATGTAGCAAGAAGGAGCGGTGTTTATAAAACGAAAATATACTCTAGAGGACGTTTTTTTGGCATAAACAGCTGAATACTACCTAGTATCGTTTCTTAAATGGGATTTCAAAGGAATTTGCTTTGACAATGTTTTCGGTATTTGCTTTTGACTACAATTTAATGTAATATCAGACGAATATTGAAGGGTTTTACATGATAAATTCTGATTTCCGATAGCAGAGTCTATTCGTATAGACTCCGCTATGGGAGCAGATTACAGATATCCCTATTTTAACCCAAAGTCCAAGACGGCGGGAATAAAAATGGTGTTGTTCCCTAAAAATTGTAATTGAGGACTGATCCGTCTTAGTTTTCACAAATATGTATTGAACGCCACTTCACTAGATGTTAGTCATTTAAAGCTTTTTATCGTGTCACAATGTTTTCCTTCATCACAAGTATGTTGCAGTGTGTTGTAGTTGTATTACTTCAATCATAGTAAATTCCAACATCAATCTCAAAATTCCACGAGCGGACCCATCCGCTCCCCGCTCACACTCCGCCCACGCTCAAAAAAAAACCGCTCTCCCGCATACAAAGCGAATACTTTCCGAACATCTGTCAGCATAGGGGGCGTCTTCCATTCCTCTCTCTCACTGCACAGTGGTATATTGCTATCTCTCTCTGTAAGTTGGCAGGTAGATAACCTGGGTTTCGCGAGTCATGTTCAAGACTTAAAAGATCATTGGGTTACTGTTACATGCATGGTTGTGATGAACCTTAAGAGGTAAAATGAGCATTTTATAGAACTAACAAACTTTGTCAAAAAATCAGGGAGAAATATTATTGTAATGGGCACTTATAAAACGTCGACAAAAAGGTGCACGGTTCGGGTTGGTCGTTTAATATGGAGAGGAACCGGCAAGAAACTCCAAGGTTCCTCTTTTCATGTTACTCCTCTTTTCTCTTTTCTTGTGCATAGATCTTCCAAGATAATCCTCGGAATTAGGTAAATCTTTTGCCATCGACACAGTATGTGGAGTGGAAGATGTAGCTCGATGTGGAATTTTGTCTACATATCGCTGCCCTAGTCCAATAGAAAGATATTTTGACCGAAGTAAGTTTTGAGTTAATCATCCTTTTATTGTCAATGTAAGTGCAAGAGGAGCTCGTGGCTAAATTATAACAGCTACTCGGGTCGATCTTTAGGTTAAGCCGTGCTTGCCTAGGTTGGTCGCCCATTACATACAGAGTTTCCTCCGTGCCTCGGAAAGCACGTTAAGTCGTTGGTCCCGGCTGCCATTTGTACATCTTTGACAGTCGTTAGGTAGTCAGTGGCCTAAAAAGTCTGACAACCAGTCTTACCAAGGGGTATCGTGTGTTAGTTATATTTAGATATTAATATTCTGTGTTAAGATTTTTGTTGTTAGATTTTTAAGTATTAGCCGTAAGTTGATTTTATTTGGTAACCACTATTGTATTGGGGTCATCCTGTAAAGATAGTGTGTGTAAGTTAATAATAAATAAAATAACCCAGTATTAACTGATTGAACTTGTGGAGGTCAGATAGGCAGTCGCTCCATGTAAAATACTGGTATTCAGCTGCATCCGGTTAGACTGGAAGCCGACCTCAACATAGTTGGGAAAACACTGAAAACAATGATTATCAATGTAATTCACTTGTTGTCATTTGAAATATGGTTAATTTAGTAACATTTCAATTGAATAAAAAAATACTTTTTTTTTATATTAACGCATTTGCTTTTAATATGCAGAAATGTCTCAGTGACATATTGAAATTTAGGCACTTAGGTTGCGTTTTACATATGTATATCCGATAAAAAGAGATATTTTTTTACGTAAAATAAAACTTATCTGAATTTTGCAGCGATATGATGAGAATAAGACTACATTTTAAGAAACTTTACTCGGAGAATAAGCCGCGAAATCTCAGAAGAAAGATGCCTTGGAATATTAATAAAAATGAACATCAAAGGCAAGCAAACCCAAAAAGATTACTTTTAAAATATCAGACGACATCAGTCAATTGATCAACAACTTGTTAACAAAAAGTAAACCTGTTTTATTGAAAGCAGCTGAAAACGGAATAAATGAAAGATAATAAATGTAAAGAATTGTGTGTTATTATGTAAGTAATTGAGTTATTTTATTGTAAATGTGTGTCAATGCTTTCGACACAACTAATTTTATTATTATTATTTGTATGCTCTCAAGTAAAATGTAGCGAACTGACCATCTTATTATAACATCCTATTGTAACAAAACCTACATTTACGAATAAATTTGATTTGATTTGATGAAACTATAGAAGACAGTCGCAACTATGGTGATACTAGCTTTTACCCGCGACTTCGTTCGCGTTAATTTAGAATTTGACAATCAATTCGGGTTGTACTCTGCTTGTTATTCAATCATGATTCGAAAGACACGTGGCGCCATCTATTATCATAAGAACGCTATTGTTGTTTCCCTATGTTCATTTCTGTACACCTGACAACGTATATGCAAAATTTCAGGATGATCGGTTCAGTAGTTTAGTCGTGAAAAGGTAACAAACAAACAAACTTACTTTCACATTTAAAATATTAATTAGGATTAGTGAAGATCATTCTCTCCCTATCTACCCACTGCAGTGCATATCCCCAGTTACCAAGCCAGTGAGGTCACTACAATAACACCATGAAAATAAAATGCACCATGCATTGCACCCCATAACCACGGTACATTACCCTGCAAAGGATCGCAGACGTACCCTAGTTTACATCCTCCTATCTCTTTCATTCTTACTGTTAGAACGGAGATAGATAGTGCGGTCTCGCTCTCTCGCCGTATGTGCGGGAGTTGTCTTTTTTTTTTGGGTACAGTTATGGTGGATGATAGTACGGTGTTTTTGAGGATGGCTAGGATTTAAAGGCATTAGGAACAGTGATGTTATCGGCTAGTTGATAATTGAATTAGGTAATAAGATACAATTTTATCATTCTCGCCTTTTCTTATCTCAAGGTAGGTTTTGAAAAGAGATGTCAGCAACCAAGTAGGGATCCGCATGAGCCGATGCCTGCCAGGGCTGCGGGACTGTTCGAAAGAGATACCGTGGCCCTGGAACACAAAGGGCAAAGAAGGAACATGGATGGGTTTTAGTCGGTACAAGTCTGACACTCCCTTCCGCTCCGCCCAGAGTTGGGGGGGGGGGGTCATTTGATGCTAGCTCATTCAAAAAAAAAACGGTAGATTTTGAACAGAAGATGCGTCTGTTCTTTAACCCGGTTGCCAGGATATTTGGGCTTATGGATGGTTGTCAAAGAAGAGACAGATCTAAGAAAAGACCTACCTCTTGTGTGAACGATGGAAATCGTTAAGGTCAAAAGATAGCACTAAAAACCGTCATCTTAGACGACCTTTAGAAATGTTCGAAAGGAAAAGACGCACTTAGGACGTGGGTACTGAGCCAAATCTGATTAAATAGTGATAATAAAGAGTAGAAAGAAAAAAAGTGTCCAATAATCAGGCAGGTCCCATGATAAAAAACCTGATTAATGAGCAATTTAGGCTGGAACCAAAAACTAAACGCCAATCATTCGAAAAATACCAAACTGCAACAAGAACTAGAACTAAAAAAATACAAATAATAATTACTCCACAAACCAGATAACAAATGTTAATAGCTATCCTATTAGTTGTTACTTCAATAAAACAAAAACAGCGTAACAAGCGCCACCTGTCGGTAATCCCAGATAAGAGCTGAATACAATGACTAAATGAGGGTTCCGTACCACAAAAGGAAAAACAGAACCCATACAGGATCACTCCCGTGTCTGTCTGTCTGTCACAGCCAATTCACTCCAAAACTACTGGCCCGATTGAGTTGAAATTTCGTACACACATGTAAGTCGGTGACCCAAAGAGGGTCGTGTAACGTAAATTAATGAATTTGACCCCCTCCCCCTCTTAATTCCGAAACTGCAGGGCTGAAAATTTTGAAAAAAAGTACATAACAATGTTCTTTACCTATTACAGTAAAAGCTATAAGAAAGCTATAACAAGTATTCAAAATAAATTAAAAACTAAACAGGGCTCGCCTAATAAGATGGTAAGGAACCCTTCATGCGCGAGTCCGACTCGCACTTGCCCGGTTTTCTTTTTTTCTTATTATTTTTGACACAGAGTATAGCTATGAACAGTTGATTGAGGACTTGTAATTGGCTTGATAGGAGACAAGACGCTTAAGGTAGCCTCAGAGCTTAATAAGTAACAACATAGCGTTTCGTATGTCTACAAGGATGTACAACAGGATTGGTACAAGCGTTTCGATAACCTGAGTTAATCACGCAACTTTATCGAGAACTAGCTTATGCCCGCGGCTTCGCCCGCGTGGAGTTCGATAATTGTTGTGTCATACTACCGGGATAAAAAGCATCCTATATGTTAATCTAGGTTATAAACTATCTGTGTGCAAAATTTCATCCAAATCCGTTCAGTAGTTTTCGTGTGAAACAGTAACAAACGTTCATCCTCACAAACTTTCGCATTTATATGTATTAGTAAGATTCTCTCACTCAATCGAATCATGCGCAGAATCTATGGTAACAGTATGCGCGTCAGTGTCCCTCGAACCCTATTCTATGTGACCCTAAACTTGACCAGCTTCAGGGTAGGAAGGTTAACCCCAGCTTTATTCACGATGCCTTCTTTTCCATGTCTCATATCCTTATTATCATTTCCACAGAAACATTCAAGTAGATTACTACAAACTCACACATCTACACACAAACATAGATATATGCTCACAATGCCAGGGTGAGCGCGCACGCGATTGGCGTCGCACGCGCCAGGTGCGCGGGAGTCGGCCTGTCGGGCCCTTACACCCCGCCCTCCCGCGACCGCTACACCCCCGCGTAGGGGGAAATGGGATTTTATGAGAATTAGGGATGGGGTGATGTCGGATTATGGTTTATCGATAGATTCGAAATATCGTATCAGCTAGCCGGGATCAACTTTTTTTTTATATAAACGAAATTATTTTATGCAAACATATACTTCAGTGGCATAATAAGATGTCCACCATTTCATGGTCTGTATAAAATATATATAGATTTAAAGCAAACCCGTCGGAATGTGTAGACGAACGGTCGGGGTCGTACAACTACTTAAAGTGTCCTATTTATTGACAAGTAGTTCAAGTTTCAATTGATATAATGATTGCAATTTATTTCTTGATTATGAATCATTTAAACATTATTATCAGAGCATATCTTTCAAGTCTTTACATTGTTTGATTAATGAGCGATTCCTACGGCACTTAAAAAGGTTCATGTGACATTCGGCTTAAACATAACTGCCAAATAATATGATTGTCCTGCAGGCACACCGCTGCCTACCCTACGCGGATTACATCTGCGTTGTTATGTGTTAAAAAAAGACTAGTTTCTGCTCTTTCGATTACTTAGAAATATCATCAGATTGGCAGGAGAAGGCAAGACATAAGGAAGATCGAAAAGTATAGGGGAGGCCTTTGTCCAGCAGTGGGAAGTTACAGGCTAACTAAAAAACCTCTTTATAAGTAACGGGACTTCATAAGGAACGTAGCCGGAGGCGGTCTGCAGTTTCGGCCTATCCCCAGGGCTTGAGTTTATGTATGTATGTACTTTACATGATAACAAGACATCACACATCATGACTTACATCTACATCCAGATCTATCCTCCATTACAAGCCAGCATCCCATCCACGCATATAGGCAAAAAAATATTTAAATTGTTTTCTGATTACCACATTGTGTTAACAAAAAATATATCGACATTCATTATGTCAATAATGTGAATTATAGACCTCACACGAAGAAGGAATAAATATTTAAATCGTGACTTACTTGATAAGTTAAGAATTTAATGCTAAAATTGTAGCCGTATTTGGTGTTTTTCATGGTAAACTATGGATAGAGAGCGAAATTGACATCTGAATGGTTTAAGCAACCAGCTGGGCAAAAAGCAAAGCTGTGGTAGACCCAAACGAAGATGAGACGAGACGAAAACGACGCCGTGACAAATGGAAGGTGTGGAGGCCTTTGCCCATCAGGGGATAATATGGTATAAAATATTTGGGTGAGAATTAAAATTAAACAGTTGCGTTGAATATTCTTAAAGGAGAAGTCAAAATTATTTGAAATAATTCCAAACACATTTGTCAAATTCCAAAGCTGTAAAGCCTGAAGATGATGGCAAAAGAGATTTAGTATTTATTTTTATTGATGAAGAGCGCCCTAATTCTAGAAAAAATATTTACCTATCCAAAATCTGCATCTCCACTTTGAAAATAAAATGTAAGCATTTTCCAACCATTTAACAAACAAAAAACCATCCTAATACATTACCATTGAGAGGAGGCCTGCGTCCCAGCAGTGGGGACATTAATAGGCTGATTATGCTATGCTTATGCTATACATTGCTTTATCGATATTTCATTTCATCGACACAATCCCATCCCTAGCGTAACAAAAAAAATGGTACGTGCCCATGTCCACAGGTATAAAAATAATGACAAAAATAGGTGGATCTAGATTATAATCTATACTTTTATAGAAATGTGATGCTTGCGCTGGTTATTAATAACGGTGTAAGCAGACCACGCGGTAGTAATGTGTGGAATACTTACGTTTTTACCAGAGATGCAGCAAGCGTGAGAACCAGAATTTTAAGAAATTATCCGTCTGATTCAGATCAGTAACAGAGGGCAAATAAATACTTCATTAAAGATCCTGACAAGTTAGCACAATTTTAAGTTTAGTGGCGATATTTGCCATGGATCCAGAATGCCTGAGTAAATTAAGGCGTAATAAGGTGACAGACATAGTAACTATTGCATTTTTATCATTATTAGTACGGGATTTCAGTCTTACTTTTTTGTGTGGTTAGTGCCTAACCTGGTGTCATAGTTTTTATGCTACCCATGGGACTATGACTTGACTTTACATGCCGTCGAGATATTTCTGCCAGGAATGCTGGTTTGGTTTGTTCATTATGTTTCCCTTCACCAAAGTTAGTGAAAATTATACAATACGCACAATGTAGTGACGAAAAATGAAAAGGGTATGCTTAGATGGTCTGGTCATGTGGAGAGGATGAGTGAAAGGCGAATAACAAAAGGTATTTACAAGGCAGATGTGGAAATGTCTCTAGCGTGTTACATGTGTTCTACGTTCAGGAACAAGTGACTGAACCATTTTTTTTTTGCCCCCCCTCTAGTAATTTCTCCTGTATTGTGGTTGCGTTTACAAACATTTAAACTCACATACACAAACAGCCAGACCCGGAACAACTACCTGTAGATCATACAAATATTTGTTACGTGCGGGGATCGAACCCGCGACACGCAGCGCAGCAGCCAATCGGTCAGCCACTGCGCCAACCGTGCCGTCATTGCGAAATGTTGCAGTAAAGTGCCTGCCTGGTGGATTCTAAATCGTAATCGGGGGCCTCTACGGCTGGGCCGACCAGTATTTTGTTTTGAGGGACTTTTCAAGTTGAATGTTCTAACACGAAAAGACAAGCCAACATGCCAATAAGACGAAGTTAAACACTGTTTTAAGCTTTCACGGTTTACAACTAAACTTACACTGTCACTTACGGGATAACTTCCGTGATAATGAACGATCACGGAAGATCCCTTAAGTGACAGTGTAAGTTTAAGACGAAGTTACTTATTATTTTGCTTTATTTATATTTTTACAAATCATTTAGATTTTTAAATATTCCTTAGAAAAAAAAATATAAAAAACATTTCAAAAAATTAATAATTGTAGCCCACCGGTATCGGGAACAGCGTCCAAGCTACCCGGCGGTCAGGGCTCCACAGAGAGGAATCTCCTAACGATACGAGCCGTGTCCAGAAGTACCGCTTTCTGAATCAAGCCCTTGATCCAGCTGCCTAACAAGAGCCTCCACAGGTATTGGTCGAGGCTCTTGGCAATTAAGCCATGGGCTGATACAACTATCGGCACAATGATCGCTGAGTCCACATCGCACATTTCGACAACCTCGCGAGCCAAGTCAAGATACTTGATTAGCTTATAGACTAAGTTACTTATTATTATTACTACTAGTGTTATTGGGTTTTTCCAATAGGTTTTCAGTAGCAGCGTCGGTCTCTGGATTTGTGTCCGATTGATGGTTATAGGCTGGCCTCCTATACCTACATGGGACTTAAGCATATTGGCGAAATGTGGGTAGACTCTTAGGTACACCTCTGCCTAACCGTTCGGGGATTACAGACGTGATGTTATGTTATATCTGATGCCAAGTTATTTGAAAAACTTTTAAGATATTTTACTCTACTCGACTATGGCGGAACCCTGAGACAAGATAATGTTTCCGGATCTTATGGGAAAGCCCAAATCAATACACATCATACATCATCATCTGCCTTATCCCAACTATATTGGGGTCGGCTTCCAGTCTAACCAGATGAAGCTGTATACCAGTATTTTATACGGAGCGACTGCCTATCGGACATCCACAACCCAGTTGGTACTGGGTAATACGGTACCCCTTGGTAAGACTGGTTCTGGTCATCAACCAACACACATAGCCTGGTAAATTTTTTGCAGATAGATACACCTACCACTGTTTGTCACTGTATCGCCCAAAGTTTGACTGGTAGAAAATGCCTATGGCATTGAGTCCGCCTCTGTACTTTGTGCTTGAAGTGTTGAGTAAATAAATCAAAACATTGAAAGTCCCTCACGTGTCGAAAGAAATGCTCAGATACAAGTGACAAACGGATCAACATTGCGAAATATTGCAGTAAGTGGTAAAGCGTACTACAATATAATTGATAACCTCTACCGGACAGGGGCACGTCTTTTGGGTGAACCGGTCTACATTTTTTTTCTGTAATTGAGTATGGGTGGCTACTGATTAGAAGTTTTAGTAAATTTTTGTCATGTTTCGGCTTTATTAACAAGGTCAGGTTTGAGTAATTTAATTTCAAAATGTTTACACAACTGTACTTCAATTGAAAGGCTCAATTTTCACGTTGGTGAACGGATGGTTCACATTTCGCCAGGAAATTGTTATGTTTAAGTCCCAGGTAATAGGAAGCGCATTACTTGCCATTAACCGAACACGTATCTGATCTGACGCGCGACTGCTGGACATGGAGTTCTGGGTTCACTTCCCAGGTCGGGCAAAGTGTTATTGGGTTTTTCCATCATGAATTTCTCAGAAGCAGGCACGGAGTCTGGATTCGTGCCTGGTTGATGGCAATAGGGTCCCCCCATTACATGGACTTAAAAAACATAACTGGCAAAATGTGGGTTTACTATTAGGTACACCTCTGCCTAACTATTGGGGGATTACAGGCGTGATGTTATGTATCTGATCTGACGGAAACACCCAATAGCAATTTCCCCGAGCTGGTATTCGAACCTAGGTCCTCATACTCAGCAAGTAGTTCTTACGACCACTGGATCAACGCGGCATTCAATGAATGAAAGATGATGCGGCTGTGAAGGTGGTGACTACTGCGATGACGGCTCGAAGACACAGAACAGACTCGAAGAATATGAAGAGACAGGCAGCTGAGCCGACCCCAACACCATAAAGGGTGTAAAAATACCCTTAACGAAGCCGAAAGGGTCTTGTTCTCCCCGTCATTGCGATCATTTTTTTGTTCTAGACCATACCTGGGAACCTTCTAGTTATGGAGATATTGAGGGTCAAAGTTCCAACTTTTCACAAGTTTTTTTAAAAATACATATTTTCTATATTTCTAATTACTTTACTTTAAATATCTTCACAACACTTATACTTCAATGCCTTCTACAGCACAATGTTTTGAGTGCGTTGCATCGAGTCCTACCGTAAAACGTGATTTTGCACCCCAAAAAAAAAGTCATTTCCCAAAAATAATTTTTACGCAGACTGACTGAGTTTGATATGGATACCCTCAAAAATTTGTAATAATTCTCATCAGCCTAGCCTTTTGCCAACTATGTTGGGGTCGGCTTCCATTCAAACTGGATGCAACTGAATACCAGTATTTTACATGGAGCGACTGCCTATCTGACGTCCAGAACCCAGTTAGTACTGGATAATAGAATACCCCTTGGTAAGACAGGTTGTCAGACTTTCGGGCCACTGACTACCTGTAACGACTGTCAAAGATCTACGAACGTCAGCCGGGACCAACGTTGGTCCGAAGGGAACTCGGTACCTATGTAATGGATGGTCAACCATCCACGGACCAACCTTGGTAAGCGCGGCTTAGCCTTGAAGATCGACCCGAGCGGCTGTTTATTATTTAGCCACGAGCTCCTCCCTCAAGAAATCCTACTAATATTATAAATGAAAGTTTATGAGGATGGATGGATGTTTGTTACTCTTTCACGCAAAAACTACTGACCGGATTTGGGTGAAATTTGGCACACAGATACTTTATAACCTAGATTAACACATAGGATACTTTTTATGCCGGTAGTATGATCCCGTGGCACAACTATCGAACTCCACGCAGGCGAAGCCGTGGTCATAAGACAGCCAATCATAATATAAAAATATTCCTCAAACGTCAATCTCATTCACGTCCAACCAGAACTCGGTACAAAAGGTTTAGCAACAACATGAGTTGTATTAGGTACTTTAGACACAGATAGGTCACGTACATATGTACGGCCATGATATCCGTATGTATGTAAGTGCAATAGTCTTGTTTAATTATTATTAATTAATGCACTTTGTGTTCGCGATGATTCATCTTATTACACGTGGAGATGACCTGACCTTCGGATTGAGATCGGTTTTGGAAGAATTTCGTTCTCTCGTCTACTCCTAAAATTCTTTTTTTAACTTATGTGTGGTCCACTAGAGGTACTCATGGGTCGAAATAATTGGATGTCGTAGGGTTTTGTCAAGCAATAGGACCATGCAGGTTATCATTCACTGGTAAAGGAACATGTAAATTGTATGTATTGTATGTATTGCATGTGTATTGTATCTTGGTGGTGGTAACATCGCATTGGCGTTATAGCTGTAAAGGTGTTATTCCATAATTTTAAATAAATAAATAATGTAATAATGATGTGTTTTATATTTTTGTTGGAGGACACACTACCCGCGGGGCGTGAGAGGGAAAGAACCTCACGTCCCAGCCGCCGCGGGAGACGCCCTGGGCGTCGGGGGTCACGTGGTGGCTCCCGGCCACTGTAGGCGCGGGCCTGTGGACGGCGAGTTATGGGCTAGCTCGCCGTCCGGCCGTCTTATGACGACAGGCCGTGTCGACGGCGCGTTCGTGTTCCACGCGCGTCTCAAAGAGATGTCAGCAACCGAGTAGGACGTAGGGGTCCGCATGGGCCGATGCCTGCCAGGGCTGCGGGACTGTTCGAAAGAGATACCGTGGCCCTGGAACACAAAGGGCAAAGAAGGAACATGGATGGGTTTTAGTCAGTACAAGTCTGACACTCCCTTCCGCTCCGCCCAGAGTGGGGGGGTCATTTGATGATTTCCCAACCGAGAGAAAAAAAAAAAAAAAAAAAAGACTCACTGCCCACATTCTCCAGTCTTGGTGAATATCGGACAAATTCAATGGATGTCGACTGGGTTACGTAAAATTTTAATACCTACTCGACACAAATGTATGGGACAGCTGATATTTTTTTTTGCAGTAAGATATTGGACCCAAGGAGAATGTTGCTCAGTTTGATGATCCGCAGCATATATCCTTTCATATGACTATACGCTTTCTGTGACACCCTGTACAATACCTCCTTCATGAATCCCGAGAGTTATGGGATATTAAAAAAAACACCTTGTATAGAAAATCTTAAAAGGAGGAAAACTGGCTCATTTCGTACAAGAATTATACAGGGTGTAAACAGACCCTTCACATAGCTGTCAACCAAGCATTCTGTACATCAAACTAAGTAACTTTACGCAAAAATTATTGCTGGGAAACGACCATTTTTTTGGAGTGATAAATCACGTTTTACGGTAGGACTCGATGGAAAGCACTCAAAGCATTGTGCTGATGGGCGGATTGAATAGTACGGGGTTCGTGGAGGTGTGTAAAGTAATAATCTTACATTAAAATCAAGTATTTAAAAAAAAAAAAACTTGTGAAAAAGTTGGAACTTTGACCCCCAATATCTCCATAACTAGAAGGTTCCCAGGTATGGTCTAGAACAAAAAAATGATCGCAGAGACGGGGAGAACAAGTGCCTTTCGGTTATGTTAAGAGTCTATTTACACCAACTATGAGACATCACATGAACCAGGGTTTCGGCATAACAACATCATCATCATCATCATTACAGCCGGGAATCACCCACGCTTGCGCATAGGCCCCTCCCCTTTCTTCTGCCAAACTTCTCTGTTCTGTGCCTCCCTTATTCATTCGTTTCCCGCCGTTTTTAACGATAACTTCAACCCAACGCGCTTCGACTCGACTCAATAACAAATAATCCAAAGATTTATAGTTAAAATCATATTATTATTAATAAGCTAAAGACAAAAACAAACATGAGTCATCAGTTCAGCTCAAAACATGCCAAAGATACGGTTATTACGTCAAAGCGAGTTCGATAATAATAAACAATGTTATTGGACAACAAGACAAAGTTAACAAACACACAGAACACGTCTCGTATTCACAGTTTCACACACACACATACATCTATAAAATAGTCTACAAGTTACCGAAGGAAAAAAAGAAAGAAAAAAACTATAGTAGTTGTGTTTTGGCATGGCAATAGCGGTCATTGAACCACATACGTTTATTGAATCTCTTCTTTTAAAAAACGTATACAAACCTGTTAATAGCCCCTGAATTAACAATGATTGACGGTGATAATGAACATTAACAGAAGAAACGATAAGTACACGGTTCATGGTTTCAGTTCGTGTAAAGAGATATCAGGGAAAGGGCAATGACCGCTATTGCCATGCTAAAACACAACTCATCATCATCTGCCTAGCCTTTTCCCAACTATGTTAGGGTCGGCTTCCAGTCTAACCGGATGCAGCTGAATACCAGTATTTTAAATGGAGCGACTGCCTATCTGACCTCCACAATCCACAGTTAGTACTGGGTAATACGATACCCCTTGGTAAGCCTGGTTGTCAGATTTTTTGGGCCACTGACTACCTATAACGACTGTCAACGATCTACAAATGACACCCGGGACCAACGGCTTAACGTGCTTTCCGAGGCACGGAGGAAACTCGGTATGTAATGGGTGGTCACCTATCCACAGACCAACCTAGGCAAGCGCGGCTTAACCTAAAGATCGATCCGGGCGGTTGTTATTACTTAGCCACGAGCTCCTCATGCTAAAACACAACTACTATACATATATCTGTAGAATCTAGGTCTTGGAAGCACATTTCTAGATATTAAAAATCCCTAAAAACACACACAATGAGCTTAGAACCAACCGAATTAAGCGTCCATGATATTACGACAATTTTGACTAGTAGAAACACAATAATTAATAAATCTCTAAAAGCACATGCTGAAACACAACACAGAGTAAACAGTTACTAAACAGAAACACAAGAACACAACAGAAAAACACAAAATTAAATACATAACATAACATCACGCCTGTAATCCCCGAAGGATAAGGCAGAGGTGTACCCATAAGTACACCCACATTTCGCCAGTTATATTTAAGTCCCATGTACTAGGGGGCGAACCTGGGGGCACAAATCCAGACTCCGTGCCTGCTACTGAGAAATTCCTGATGAAAAAAATCAATAACACTTTGCCCGACCTGGGAATTGAACCCGGGACCTCATGCTCTGCCGTCGCGCTTGCGACTACTAGACCAAGGAGGCAGACAAAATTAAATAGCGCAGAAGAATAAATTGTTATATGCAAGTGCGACTTGAGTGAACCCACCAGATTGGTTTCCGGCACTGAAGGTGTAGATCAATTTAATTTACAATAAAATTAGATAAATTTTTAACTGTGTAGTTAAATAATCTAAAGCAAGAAAATGGTGCAGGTATCAGAAACAACAAAACCGTGAAAAAAGCGAACAACACAAGTGATTCACGACATATTAATCTACAAGTTAGAGCTAACTTCGCAAATCTCACATATCTTCGCATATCTACATATAGTCAAGTTAAAGTAATTTTTGAGTTTAAGTAATTACTAATGGAACCATTTTTATGCAATAGACAAGAATTTTAACGAAGTAAGAACCGTCATAGCAAAGCAAAGCTAGGAATCACGTCGTTCGTCGTTCTCACTTTTGACAGTTCTAACTTCAAGCAATTACTAAACTACTGAATAAAAACCGTAAGTTACGTTATTACTTTTACTCAAGAAATCACTTTGACTTGTTTATAGATACAGGTGTTAGTGTCTTAGTCGGTATTAGATGACCTTATTAAATTGTCAGCCTTTGTACCTGGTTTACTAGTGCTGGACTCCTTCGGTTGTTGTGAAAGTAAATACATAGTATAGTGGTGGTACCTACAGTGAGTAATTTTAAATCTAAAAATGACAGTGTTAATAAATACAACAGAACATTTTTAAACGCCAACACAACTGCTTAAGAACATATAATCCTACAAAGGAAAGAGTTTAATGATTAGATGTGGTGGTGCAGTTTCATTCAAATTAACTCTATGTAATTTAACCAAAGCAACGAAATGGTGGATATTTCAAAAACAGCAGAAAAGTGTGAAATGATAAAAACACATAAATCTAAACACAGCAGAACAACAACAGCACGTGGTTACAACAACACAGATACTACCGCCTCACCCAATGCGGTGTCACGTCTGCATGTTGCTAGTGCTGATGGTCTTGTTAACATTTAAGGTTGTAATTTCTAAAGCAACAAAATGATAGTGGTTTTAAATACAAAAGAAAAGTGTAGCAAGCCAAAATAACAAGTGCTTAACGACACATAAAATACAACTAAGCGAATTTCACCAATGAAACTACATCTAAACCGCGTTCAAAGCTGTCAGTGTCAATATTCCGTAGCAACTATGACACAGGTCTTGAACGCTGTTCAGTTTAATAGGAGAAATCCGGCATCAAATCTAAACAAGAAACAGGACAACAAAAAAAAAGCCAACACAGATACAACAAAGACACGTGCTAAAACCAACACAGATATAACAACAGCACGTGCACAACACAGGTACAACAACAACACAGATACTACGGCCTCACCCATTGTGGCGGCACGTCAGCATGTTGGTGGTGCTGATGATGGTGGTGGTGACGTCTGTCGGGCTGGTGGTGGCCGTTGGAGGCCGCGCAGGAGGTCGCCGCCACACCGTACTGGTGCAGAACAAGAGAGTGAACGTGCTGGATTGTGGTTCGATTAGATGGGTGGCAGAAGATGGCTTGTAGATTTTGGGGTGAACATATTGTGGAAGAATTGTTAAAAAATTGCTGTTAAATCTACAGACATACATTTTGCAGATTTATTGAAAAGTGAGTTATTGACAGTAATGCGTTACAAATAAATGTGTTTAAAAAACCACGAATTCAAGCAAATGGTTAAAGTCACCAGGGTAGTAGTCCGCGAAGTTCAAATTTTCTTACGTTTTTGCAATTTGCCGTTTCTTTTTAAATACATGTTTTTAATATAAGATTTTTACTTTACACACCTCCACGACCCCCGTCCATCAGCACAATGTTTTGAGTGTTTTCCATCGACTCCTATCGTAAAACGTGATTTTTCACCGCAAAAAAAAAGTCGATTCCCAGCAATAATTTTTGCGTAAAGTTACTTAGTTTGATGTACAGAATGCTTGGTTGACGTCTATTTGAAGGGTCTGTTTACACCCTGTATGATGAATAAATATGATTCGCGACCGTAACAAATATACTGAGTTATAATCATTGACACAATTGTATTTTCATCAACATACAATCTGACACTGACCTGCAAGAACGTAAAAAAAATTGAATTTAACGGTCTACCTTGGCGCTTGCACCTTAAGTCCCATGTAATAGGGGGCGAGCTATTTGCGATCATCAACCGGGCAGAAATCTAGACTTCGTTGCAGCTTCTGAAAAATTCCAGATGGAAATACGCAATAACGTTATGCTCGACTTGGGAATCGAACCCAGGACCTCATGCTCTGAGAAGACCAACGAGGCAAGAACTGTAACACCAATCTTTAGCTCCATCTCACGTTACCTGAAAACGTCATTTCCGTTACCCTATTCCTCGACCTATTTCTAATCTAAGGTAAATCGATAATGTCACTCAGAGCTGATACCTAATTACCTATCTCGGTTTCATTTCAACGAGAGCACAGGATTTTTATCTAGTTGGTTTGTAATGTTTGAAGAGAAGTCTGTGGTTTTTAAAATATTTTGTAAATTACGAGTACATGGCAAGTTTACTTTTTTGCCACCGAGTTCCAGAAGTAGTGGTTATTTTAGACTTTTTTACATTGTAACTAGAAGTTATTAAGGAACCATAATGTCAACGTAGGTCAAGAAGGAATGGAGAGGCCTTAGCCCAGCAGTGAGAACGAATACGTTAATTTATAAAAAAAGTCAAGAAAAAAATACGTATTAAAGGAGCTAACTCATAAACTACTAAAGCAAAGTTAATGAAAATTTATATGACCACCGCGCGGGCTTACTCTACCAAATAAAAAAAAGAATCACGAAAATCGGTCCAGTAATCACGCAGTAATCGGTGTGTCGAAAAAACGATGCTGGTCGAATACATAACCTTATTCTTTTACAGAAGTCGGTTATAAAACATTATCTCATTCAATTACTCATCGTTCCACCTCTAACGGGTCGTCTCCCACACGATGCCATCAATTTTACTATCCACTAATGTTACGGGGACAAGCGCCGGGGTAAGAAGCAATAAAACTTATAGTAATTGTACCGGAGTTCGGAGATCCGGGCCCTCACAGCGACGTTTACTGTGAACGATGTATTAAGACGAGCCCTTAAGGAGTTTGCAACCTGTGTTATTATTTAGTTAGGAGTCGATTGGGATAGTTTATTTCAGGCATTTACAGCATCTAAGGTATCGCCGTTGCAAATCCAGAAACCTCGGAGACAACGTTGAAAAGACGTATAAGCCTGTTAATTTAAAATAACCTCCATGGAGGGCATGGAGTAAGTCATGGATAAAACATACCAATTTTATTTAAAAAATAAAATAACCTAAATATACTAACTTAGCAATAAACTACAAAATGGTGTCAAAAAACTGTTCCTCAACTCTTGTCAACTGGTAATGTCTCCAAGGGACTGGCGGCGTTGCCACGTTGCAACACATAATTTGAATAGATGATAAAGAGGAAA
The DNA here is from genome assembly GCA_963576755.1 of Noctua janthina. Lineage (NCBI taxonomy): Eukaryota > Metazoa > Arthropoda > Insecta > Lepidoptera > Noctuidae > Noctua > Noctua janthina. Next base: position 9,978,040 of record OY755078.1, on the reverse strand, counting down.
TGCGGGTGGACTTTTCTCCATACAAACTCTCTCGCCTGTTTTCTTTCTGGTTTATGACTTTAAACCAATGATTTTTTACAGTTCAATAAATATCAACTTCTTCTATGTCCCTATGTTTTCCTTTTTGATGATACATAATCTTTATAAGCACTAGAACCTTTACAAAATGCTCAAAATTGCCTATTTTAACCGCTGTCAACAGAGGTCTAGTGTACAAATTTGACAACTATTAATGAAAAAAGAAAAACATAGGGACACAGGATATACTCTTCTTATTCAGTTTATGAAATATCTTTTAAATTGGTCCAATATTGGAGGAGGAAACAGTCGAGAGTCAAACCTCGAATTATGACTTTTTACTTAGGCTTTTCAGTCGGATCTGCAGTTGTTCTTATCGCACCAATGTCGAAATCACGCTAGCAGTGATAGTATCTTCAAATACCTAATTTTTAAAGTTTCTTCGACCGCATTTTCTGTTAATGATTTTGATTGCACGGTCCAATTTTCTTCTTATACAGAGAAGACACCCAACTTGTCCACCACGCTTGCTTACTGCTTGTTGGCGATCTCGGATCATAAGTTTAGAGGACCTAGTCAAATGGAAATCGCTCTTAATAGCGTTTTGTACTTATACTATGACTTTCAACATGAATGGCATATGCTTTTCGGTTTCATTAACTCTGCCATCAACTGAATATCACTTTTGGGCCTCTTCACCATCATCTGCTTGGCCTTTTCTCAACTATGTCGGGGTCGGCTTCCAGTCTAACCGGATGCAGCTGAATACCAGTATTTTACAAGGAGCGACTGCCTATCTGACCTCCACAACCCAGTTAGTAAGACGATATCCCTTGGTAAGACTGGTTGTCAGACTTTTGGAACTGTTTTCCCTTCAAAATATTTTCATTCTTCTATTATATTCATCACTACATAGTATAAAACAAAGTCGCTTCCCGCTGTCTGTCTGTCCCTATGTATGCTTAGATCTTTGAAACTACGCAACGGATTTTGATGCGTTTTATTATAATAGATAGAGTGATTCAAGAGGAAGGTTTATTTATGTATATATTACACCCATGCGAAGCCGGGGCGGGTCGCTAGTCTAAAATATTCTAAATCTTGGTATAATCCATTATTGCTAAGCCATGACCTCTTTCATCTAACTATCCCGAAATGTCGCAAAACTCCTAAGCACAGCTATCAGCTAGTACTATACTCGCCCACACACGTCTTGAAACATATGTACTAGCGCTAGTACTAGCGCGAGCCACTCGGCCGAGTTGCCGCTTCACTTTTATAGCCGGACGACTGTCTTACCGTACTGGTGCGTACATAACTGAAATCGAAGAGGGAATTATTTATTATAATGCGTAACGTTTTTTATACGGTCGTGTATTTGTTTTATTAGTCTTTTTGTGTGTGGCTATCACAAAAAAACCTTAGGTTAAGACTAATTTTTGGTTTTCTGAAATATTTTTATCTGAACCAGCGAAACGTTGACAATACTTTAAGAGCGTTAACGTGTTACGGCATTTCATACAAACTTTCAAGTTATATTTTTTTCGAATTGACTGAACCGATTTTAATGAAACTTCTTGCACATAAGCAGGATACAAAGTCTAAAGATTTGAGAAATCACTTTTCAAAAAATAGTGATACAGCTAAATTAGACCGATTATAGATTCCATAGAAACAGAAATTTCCAATTATCTTTTTTTTTTTAAAGACATTTCGTAAAGTTCTCTGTCAACGGTACAGTACTAATGACAATAAACAACATTTACTATGGGACTGAATATCAGTTGTCAGTCGCGTAACTCGGAAAAATGTAGGCCGCAGTTGAAATTACATACAAACAGATAATATTACAAAAATAAACGAAAAAATCCTATCTGCCTTTTTAAGTTTATTTTTTTTGTAATGCCTAGTAAAGGGAGTAAAAAGACCTGTAACGAAGTCGAGAGGCAATTGTTCTTCCCGTTATTGCAATTACTTTTTTGTTCTGGACCATACCTGGAACCTTTTTGTTACGGAGATATTGGAGAACACAGTTCTAATTTTATCACAAGTTTTATCGCAATTTTTAATAGTACTTTTTTAGCTTTAATTACCTCCATGTCCATTTTACTATTCAAAGCATCCATCAGCAGTAAGTTTTGAGTGCGTTACATTGAGTTTTACTGTAAAACGTGACATTTAAACCCAAAAAAAATGTCGTTTCCCTGCAATAATTTTTGCGTAGGGTTACTTAGTTTGATGTACAGAATGCTTGGTAGACGGCTTCGTGAAGGGTCCGTTTACACCTTGTATAGCATAGGTCCCCAACACTTCTCCACACAACTGTACGTCTTCAAACTAAGAGGCAACAAAGACAATGCGGCGAATTAAAAGCAACTTACCCCTCGCCCTGCTTCACCCCCGTATTTATACCCCCCCCCCCCTCTCCAGCCAAGTTTCATCCCCTTTTATTGCCTTTTACCGGCTCTATAAATAGATACATAGTACGTTGTGTTGTATTTATGGGGTTTAGTGGAGACTGTATTTTCACGTGTTTTTAACGTTTGATCAAAACTAACAAAATCGCGTTTTAATTCCGCAGCCACGGAGGCTGGATTCGTGCCCGATTGATGGCACACTCGCCCCCTTTTTTTATGGGACTTAAACATAACTAGTAACGGGTAGAGATAGCGGTGGCCCAGTGGTGGAGATCCCGACTTACGAGCAGTAAGTCGTGGGTTCGAACCCAGCCAGGCGCATTACTTTGTGTAAGTTATTTCATCACCACTGCTCTCAAAACGGTGAAGGAAAACACCATGAGGACACCGGCATGTCCTAGAACCAAAAATTCGAAGACATGTGGCCCAGTGCGAGTTGGTAGATACCAACTCGCACTGGGCCCGCGTGGTGGATTATAGCCCATTCCCTCTCATAGAGAGGAGGCCTGCGTCCCAGCAGTGGGAACATTAATAGGCTGATTATGCTTATGCATGAACCATAACTGGCGAAATGCGCGTGTACTATTAGGTACACCACTGCCTAACCTTACGAGGATTACAGGCGTGATGTTATGTTACTCCATTTTTTTAAATCATGAAACTATCACATCTTTCAGGTTCTAACTCCGTAAATTAAAAAAAAAAAAACACTTGGACGTCAACAAATATTTATGTTTTAAAAAAGAGGTGTTTTATTTACATTTATTTATTCCCATTCCGAATGGGAGATGTCCTGGGGGACATCAACACTTACCAATAACACAAAGGACACAATCACACACAATTATGACGTAGCTCTACATACAGTAACACTATAACATAAGTTGACCACAACTAACATAACCGGTATAAGAATGCTGGGCCGAGCAGATGCTTTGAGTTCCGACTGTGTTTACAGCCACGAGCATCTTATTTACTAAGAACTAGCTTATGCCCGCGACTTCGCTCGCGTTAATTTAGAATTGGCAAATCAATTCGGGTTGTACTCTGCTTGTAATAACTAAATTCAATCATGATTCAAAAGGTACGTGGCGCCATCTATTATCACAAGAAAGTTTTTCTTATTTTCCTCACGAACAGTACTTTTTCTCGGGATGAAAGTTACCCTATGTCTGTTTCTGTACACCTGACAACGTATATACAAAATTTCAGGATGATCGGTTCAGTGGTTGAGGCGTGAAAAGGTAACAAACAAACAAACAAACTTATTATCGCATTGATAATATTAGTTAGGAGTAAGGATACAGCTGGATTCGCAGGTTTGCTTGTGTAAATATGACACACTAGCTTCAAACCGCGATTTCGCCCGCGTGATAAGCATCCTATGGCACTCAGCAATAATGTAGCTTACTGACAGTGAAATAAGTTTAAAAATCGAATGAGAAATTTCAGAGATCACCTCCTACATCCAATTTCAAAACCGCCTCCTTTTGGAAGTCGGTTAAAAAGTAACATAATTTAACAAAAGATTTCAAAGAATAGCCTTACAGAATTTTATCTTACTACTTTTATAAATAAGAAAGTTTGTGAGGACAGATGGACGAATGGATGGCTGGATGTTTGTTACTGTTTCACGCAAAAACTACTGAACGGATTTGGATGAAGTTTGGCACACAGACAGTTTATAGCTTGGATTAACACATAGTATACTTTTATAACGGTAATACGAATCATACCGGTAATAAATATTTTTTACCGAAATCCACGCGGGCTAAGCCGCGGCTACAAGTTAGTTCGGTATAATTTCAGTCCTGTCCCAATTCACCTTATATGACAACTTGCACCAACAATCTACGTACCCCGATTAAAAGAAATACCTTGAATGTAATATAATTAAGAATCCAAAAAACTATCAATAAACTATTTTTATTGGTCTTAAGTGGCTATTAATATTTCTTTTTCTTTAATTAGTGTTTAAGATCGTCCGATATGTTAATTAGGAGTATATTCACGCTGTTAAACAACGGGGGGTAAGCATCAAGGTGAAATTCGTTTAATTATATGTCATACTTGTGTCATTTGGTTTATACCTAGCCATTTCTTGTTTAATGAGGTTTTTGCACAGATAAGTAATTGTTGGAATAATATTTATTATGACACAACATTATGCTTGTAGGGACTAAGGGTTAGGCAGAGGTGTTTCTACAGTACATGCACATTTCGATAGTTATGTTTAAGTTCCATAGTTAAATAGTGGGTGAGCCTATTGCCATCAACCGGGCACAAATCCATTGTAAGTGTATTTTCCATTTATTTTCGTTTGATCCGTGCAAGGTTCAACCACAGATTATAATTATGATTTTAAAATGTACTGGGTTAATGGTTATTGAAATCAGCGCCATCTATCCGACACTAATAGAAGCCAAATGATTTTCAAATGAAATTCTATAGTCTATAATTAATGCCGGAGTAAATGAAGGATGCCGTCCAGCAGTCTAGCTAGTATATTTGGCCTAGACATTTAGACAATAGTGGAATTATTCTAGTTTTCCGTGTTTTATAATGAAGTTGTTTCCAGACGATGTGTCTAGAAGTGTAAACAATTTGGGGCCTTAAATTTTTTTCAACGCAAATATCAAAACCAGGTTCGTAATGCCGAAGCTAAGGTCAGGGTCATTTCTAAGCTCGTTTTTATTTATTTATTTATTTAAACTTCATGTACAAGAGTGGTACATAGGCGGACTTAATGCCACAAGGCATTCTCTATCAGTCAACCTTTGGGTTAAATAAAAAAACATTGTGATAGGGTACAAAATAAATATATAAAAATAACTTCCTGCTTTTTTGCAAATAACTAAATAACTTTCTGCTGTTTTTGTATAGGAACCAGTGACTGAACTTTTTTTGACTTTCCGAAGTGATCAGACATAGAACCAAAGGAATCGACATAGCACGCAGAATAAGTTTATTTATTTAAACTTCATGTACAATAGTGATACATAGGCGGACTTAATGCCACAAGGCATTCTCTACCAGTCAACCTTTGAGTTAAATAAGAAAACATTGTGATATGGTACAAAATAAATATATAAAAAATAACTTCTTGCTATCGAAAATTAATATAGGCACTTATAATGATACTAATAATACTAAAATAATAAAAATAAAAAATAATAATACTAATACTTATATACAAATAAAACAAACTAGTACATATTTTAACAAATACCAAAATTGAAAACGAGAAACCTAATAATAATTACCATGACTCGACTTCTAATAGAGAGAGATTTATTCTGACTTAGATAGTGGTTACGCACTTTTCTTTTAAAAGTGAATTTGCTTTCAGCTTTTTTAATGCCAAAAGATAGCGCGTTCCAGAGCTTTATAGTAGAGATAGCGTAAGAATTGGACATAAAACCGGTGCGGTGTGAAGGAATTTGGAGAAGTAGATTCTTGGAAGCTCGAAGGTTACGACTGTGAGAACTGCCCAACACTTTGAAATAAGTTTTTAGGTAATCAGGAGCACATTGATCGTTCATAATCGTGAAGAGCATGCAGAGAGATCTGAGGGATCTCCTGAGTCGGATAGGCAACCATTTACGCTGAGAACGGAAGGAAGAAACGTATTTACGAAGACCGAAAACAAAGCGAATACAATTGTTGAGAAGACGATCCAATTTATTTAGAAGTTCTTGGGAAAGATCAGAATAACAGACATCAGCATAGTCGATGATGGGGAGCACAAGTGACTGGACCAACGTGAGTTTGGTGCTAGATGGAAGGAAATGCTTGAATCTATAGAGAGCTAAGAGAGATAAGTGAGCTGAAGAGCAATGGGTCGGCCATATTAGCCGTAGGACCGATGACCGTTGGGGTAGACGTGTTCTTGAGTGGAGATCTTGAATCGGCAAGCGTAAGGTGGAATGCTCTTAGGCTATGTGGAGCGACGATCTCGGCAGGGTGACGGGTAGAACCTGGATGAGAGTTACTGAGAATCGAGCTAAGTGGCGTGCGATTGAAGTGCCTATGTCCTCCAGCCGTGGACTGCTGTAGACTGATGAAGATGATGATGATGACTGACTTGGGTTTAATGAATGTAGCCTTCAATATCCTTATTGCCTTTGACTGTTAGAAAATGCCTATGACATTAAGTCCGCCTCTGTATTTTGAAGTGTTAAATAAATAAATAAATAAATATCATTCCTCCCTCCAGAGGCGGGCGGGCGGAGAGGTCTGTTAGGCTTTAATTGGTCTTAATCAGAAGTCGGTGGAAAAAAGTCAACGAAACAAACAAAAGTCACCGACTAAGGACAGTTGAGTTATTTTCCACTTTGTTTGTTGCTTTTTTTGAAGGTTTAAAAAAAAAAATTGTTGTGGTATCGCACACAAATTCTCGTTAAGTATTCAATTTATATTGTAACTATAATTAGAAGATCATCAACCAACATGGACGAATAAAAAAACGTTTATAGAAGATAATTCATAAACCACCCAAGCAAAGCTAGTAAAAGTATAGGGGATCACCGCGCGATCTTCCTCTACCAAATGAAAACAGTTTAGAACTCTTAAAAACACCGGCGCAGGAGTGCACTTGGAACAAGCCAACCCAGTCAGTGGCCGAAGTGTGAGAATTCTTTGAGGGCAACACACACCAGCTCTCACCTATTCCACCATTGTACAATACAACATTTTACGTTACTGTGTTGGGGTCGGTTTCCAGTCTAACCGAATGAAGCAGAATGCCAGTATTTTACATAGAGAAACTGCCTATCTAACATTCACAGCCCAGTTACTGCGTCCCCTTGGTAAGACCGCTTGTCAAAGTTTCGGGCGCCAGACTCCCAGTAGCGACTGTCAAATACAGCAGTGCGTAGGTATATAAAACCTTTTAAATTTAGATCGAAATTAACTATTGTAGTTGCAGGTCGAAGAGACGTGAGCTGGCCTCATGTAAATTTAGCGATACCTAAGTAAAATACAAGTTTCTCTCGACGTCACAGTAGATACGTCTCCGGACCACCTGTCCGTTCGTCCGGACAATTCAGAGAGACCGGTTCCGATAAACTGTTGCGGACTCGCAGAGCATCTAGCGAATGGAGACATCATTCGCAAGTAGTGTCACGAAGACGGAACGTTTAAAAACGTTGGTGGAAGATGGAGAAAACAAGTATGATAAAATCTAAAATGGCAGTCCTTTTCTTGACAAAAGGCCAGTGACGAGAGTCTCTTCACTGGCCTTTTGTCAAGAAATGGACAGAAAATCACAAAGTCTCGTCACGACACTATGTGATTTTCACCGCCTTAGATGTGAAATTAAGATATCACGGAGTTATGTTACAATTTAGATAAACGTCGTCAGTAATAAATATAAGACTTGAGCGAGCTACGGTTCGGGTTTCTGGAAGGACCAGATCCGAAGTGCAATTATTGGGAAAAGAACCGCAGTCAACGAAGCTTGCAGCGTGAGCAAGCTGAAGTGGGTCGGCCATGTATGTCGAAGGATCGATAGCCGGTGGAGAAGACGAGTCCTAGAGTGTGAGAGACACAGACTGTCGACCCCCTAGCCAGATGGATCAACGAGCTCTAAAAGGACATACTGGGGATACACTCGGACACACGGTATACAGAAGGCAGAGGACCAGATATTGTGCCGAAGCTTGGGAGAAGTCTACGTCGAGATAGGTATAGTGCCAAGCTGAGTTGCTTAATTGATTTAATTTAAGACTTAATGGTCTGTAATCGCCTTCAGGCAGTGTGCAAGCGTCTAGGTAGCCTATGACCACTCGTCTTCCGTCTAAAATGAAATTTACTCAACGTGGCGAGTTAAATCTTATTTTATTTTAGTGTGTGAGCTCTCCATTCACACATTATTCCATGAAAACCAATACATAAAAATATTAACGATCAGTGATGTGTTTATTATAGATGCCTTGTTAAAAATAGATGGCTGTCGTTCAAGAATTAATTTGTATATCATTATAATATTATTCAGTATTGTTGAAATTGAAGTGATGTTCTTCAGAAAGGTCAGGCGTAGTACTCGCAAACGGCGTACGTGACGTACCAGATGTATGAACGTGGACGAGGCAAAAGGAGTGTCTACAGATCGTAGCAGTTCACGTCCTGTAGGTTCTGCCTACCCACGTGGGAAAAACGCTTGAGTCTTTGTATGTTTGTATGTAAAATTGAATGGAATATAGTCGAAAAACAGTTTGTTGGTGTTACTTACCGTGTTTTTAATAGAGATTGAATCATCGTGGTTATTTTAATGGTCTTATTTAAATTCAATAAGAACTATCCAAATTTTTAAACTATTATGGTCACTGATATTTCCCATGTTTACCCGTGAATATGCCGTTTAAAGTATTAATGATAATGAACTATCCAAGAATCAAATGACCGATGACTGACGCAGATTTTTTAGACAGCTAGTTGAATCTGAATTTTTTGGCGAAAAGCCTAAGAGAAAGATCTCTACAGGTTCTGGAAACTTAATAAGTATCTGACTTCCAATGCTCAGTCGGGATTGCGCACGAAAGTAGGAGAATCTTCCAGACCCCGACTTATGGTAGAAGTAGGTTTTTTTCTTTCTTTCACCCACAAAAAGAAAAGGCTTGTGCTGGTTAGTGACAACTTCAGGATAAATTCATTAAGCTTATCAATAGTTAAGTCGTCAAATAATTTATTTCAATTAGGTTGTTAAAAGGAACTCTATGGAGTGTATCGATACATATTCTGTCGGCTCTGGTAAAGCATTGCGCGGGAGAGTGCGGGGTGGTCGAGAGCCGTCGGTCAAGAGGTAGGACTATAATAAAGGGTGCATATAGACCCTTAACATAACCGAAAGGCACCTGTTCTCTCCGTCTTTGCGATCATTTTTTTGTTCTAGACCATACCTGGGAACCTTCTAGTTACGGAGATATTGGGGGTCAAAGTTCCAGCTTTTTCACAAGCTTTTTTTAAATACTTGTTTTTAATGTAAGACTTTTACTTTACACACTTCCACGACCCCCGTACTATTCAATCCATCCATCCATCAGCACAATGCTTTGAGTGCTTTCCATCGAGTCCTACCGTAAAACGTGATTTTTCACCCCAAAAAAAAGTCGATTCCCAGTAATAATTTTAGCGTCAACTTACTTTGTTTGATGTACAGAATGCTTGGTTGACGACTATGTGAAGGGTCTGTTTACACCCTGTATTATAAATGCGAAAGTAAGTTTATTTGTTTGTTAACTTTTCACGCCTAAACCGCTGAACCGATCATCCTGAAATTTTGCATATACGTTGTCAGGTGTACAGAAACGAACATAACCTTTCATCCCGATAAAAAAAATACTGTTTCCGAGAAAACAACAATGACGTTGTTATGATAATAGATGGCGCCACGTGTCTTTCGAATCATGATTGAATTATATTATTATAGAAACTTTAGTAGTTAAGAATTTAAATATCAATTCTAAGTTAACGCGAGCAAAGCTGCGGTCAAAAGCTAGTTAATTATAAGACGCAATGCTTTAAAAGCGAGCTGATATAACATACACTAGGTAAGCTACACTCTAGAACTAAGGAAATAGAAAAGATTCTAATTACCAATACGCAAGGGTAGTTTCGTATGGATATAATTCTGAAATACATCATTCATAATAGTCACAAAAACCAACGGCCCGCATAAAAACAAATCTTTTCTAAAACTACCCTCAACAAGGCTAACATTTTCTGCAACGTCAAAATACAAATATACCCCGAGTTGGTCACGAAACTGATTTATTCGATTCCAGCCCTTTTTGCTGTACGGTCAGCAAAACATGTAACCTCCATATCTTGGATTTGCATTTGTATCCTTTTTTTGCTGACGTATATGAAGTTATCTATAAATAAATAAAATTGAAGTGTCTGTTTGTAATATCAAAATAGCAGCTTTTTACTGAATGCATGTGAAAATATATACGGCACTTATTACAAAAACACATTTTTTTCAATTTTTGTGTCTGTTTGTTCCGGCTAATCTCCGAAACGGCTGCACCGATTTTAACGAGACTTTTACTGGCAGACCTTATAAGGTCTTACTTATACTACTTTTATTTTAGAAAAATAATTAGGGTTCCGTGCAAAGAAATTAAAATCCTTGAAATTGTAAACAAAATCCTATTAAAAAAGGGAAGTAATATCCTACTAATGGATGGATGGATGTTTGTTACCCTGGAACGGATTTGGTTGAAATTCAGCACATAGATGGTTTATAACCTGGATTAAGAAATAGGATACTTTTATCGCGGTAGTACGATCCCGTGGGACATTACCGAACTCGGGCGACTTCGGGCGAAGCCGCGGGCACAGCTTGTTTTTTTATATAATTATTTCTCACGAAAGAAGGTCGCGGGCAACAGCTAGTAAATTTTATATTTAGAGTAGTTTTTTCTACGGGATGGACTATCTTTGATGTTAAAACATATTTAGTTCATGAAATGTAGAATTTTAAAAGTTCATAACTCTAAAAAGAAGACGTTCGCCTTATAAAGATATATGTATCTTACTGGCTCGATTAATTAAGCAATTAACTTGAAACACGCTTATCAGTACAGATCTTGGTAATGATAATTATTTAACGACTTTTCTCAGCTAAGCGGAAATTTCATTTAAGATATCACTTACACACTTACATCTAACCGAATCCGTACTAATATTATAAATGCGAAAGTATGTTTGTTTGTTACCTTTTCACGCCTAAACCACTGAACTGATCATCCTGAAATTTTGCATACACGATGTCGGGTGTACAGAAACGGACATAGAGTACCTTTCATCCCAAAAAAAAAGTACTGGTCCCGAGGAAAACCACAATAACGTTCTTATGATAATAGATGGTGCCACGTGTCTTTCGAATCATGATCGAATCGAGGGCAAAAGCTTGTACCTACATAAAAGCGCGCTATTTCATTTTCTACTTTTGGCGCCAAGCCGTTCAAGAGGATTTTTTCCCCTCTATTTTCATAATTAAATATAATCTCTTAACACAAAATTGAGACCAACAACATGTTTACAGATAAATAGTTAAAAAATAGTCTTATAAGTACCTGATGGTTTTTAAACCACAAAGTACATACGCATACCAGCCTAGGCCTGAGGCTTAAACCACAATTACATGCCCATCTCGCTTGTTTCCAATCGAGGTGGTAAGCAGCTGTCTTAGTTGAAGTTTTTGCTTGAATTCTAACATCAGTATAAGTGAGTAAAACAATAAAAATACGCCAGGTTTACTAGGCGAGAATGTGGTTACTAAAACTCGGTTGGAATATTTATAGAATAATCTAAAAAGGATGAATACTCTGCATATAAATTCGAAGACATGTGACATCTACCAACCCGCACTGGGCCCGCGTGGTGGATAGGTGGATAGCCCATTCCCTCTCATAGAGATGAGGCCTGTGTCCCAGCAGTGGGAACATTATAGGATGCTTATGCTTACTCTGCATATAAAGTCAGAGGAATTAATTGTTTAGCAAATTTGCTTACTACTTAGATTGCCCGTATTATCAAATCAGGTGGCATACCATGACGTCTTAAAGCAGGCGTAATTTCAGTGTGGGAAAGAGATGGCGCTAGACGACCTGTATAGCTCTGTCTCTTTCCCACACTGGAATTACGACGTCATAGTAACCCCCAGAACTATCATCCTTTGACAGTTGTATGAAATAGCGGCAAATTGACATAGTACGTCGATTTTGATAAACCATTAATATCCCCGAAAACTGTTAAACGGTTTATTAAAAAACACAAACGGGCAAAGATTTACATTTTTATAAGTGCTAAAATTATGTCAAGAAAGAAAAAAAATACAATACTACATGCTTGATTAGCACAAGTGCTAAAAGAAAACTCCAAAAGAAAGTTGTACAAAATAATAACATGTACTTACGTAATCTTTTATGGACTTACATCTACTTAATGATTTAACAGACAAAAACAAAAAATAAAACATCATAAATAATCAGCACACAGTACTGCATGGTTGTTTTGGCACGTGGCCATAGACGGAACTAACGGCGCCATCTTGGTTATTCAAGACAATTTCACAAATGTTTACCAACAGCCTCGGTGCCTCGTTGGTGTAGTGGTCGCAATCGCAACCTGGGTTCGATTCCCGGGTCGAGCAAATTGATATTGGGTATTTTCCATCAGGAATTTCTTAGTAGCAGCCGCGAGTCTGGATTTGTGCTTGGATTATGGCAATAGGCTCGCTCCCTATTGCAAGCAGCTTAAACGCAACTGGCGAAATGTGGGTTTAGGTACTATTAGGTACACCTCAGCCTAACCCTTCGGGGATTACAGGCATGATGTTATGTTAATCAACACAGCGCTCTCCTGTCAATGTAAAAATTAAGCGCCAAAATAACCATGCTGCACTGTTTTGCATGAACTTGAGAAAAGAAAAAAATCACTCACCATTCCATTGTCCATGCCCCCATATGGCGATTGGTATCCCGCCTTTTCTGTGACTGTAAGAGATAATTAATTTACACATTATTTATCTATACTATTAATTTACTGGTTTAATACTTTTTGTAGCTGCAGCGTTCCTCGAACAACAAAATGTGAAGTGTTTCGGTTTACGTGTTATGCCATGTTTACTACCTAAGTATGCGTTTTTTCAGTTAATCATAGTTATGTATTGTTGAGCCCGAAAGCTACCTAATTAAATATAAATTAGATTAAAGAAACAAACGGAAAGGTACGTAAAGGTACGGAAAGGTAACAAACGGTAATTTTAACTGTTCATCAAAACGGAAAGAGAAGATGACTAAAAAATGAGATTAAGTCAAAATAGATACCGAAAATTGCAGACCGACTGCAGACACCGCACACTCAGATGACACAGATTGACCGAACCTTTAAATAAGTACCTACATTATTATACCACTTGAAACAAAATTTGGCGCCCAACATGGGACCGCAAAAAATTAAATTATTTCAAAACGTATTGAGAATTAATAGTTCGGAAAGCAATATAAAATGCACCAGTATATAATCGTATTACTTCAAACCTAACAATAACATTATAACAATAAAAACTAGTCCCTAAGCCCCACACAATAAAAAACGAATTAAAAAATTGCGCCATTTTGATAAACCCATTAAAAATCTTTTGTTAACTACGTCAAATAGGGTTCTGAGTTCATATTGTCAGTCGGTTAAAAATGGGTTAAGCTGTAGAGTTTGGTGTAACTGAATGATATATTGGCGAGGTGGGTTTATTATTTTGTCTACAACAACAACGCTTATCTGGGGTTAAAACAAATACATCGTCGAAACTAGAACTCATTAATAACTTTAAAAAAATGTAGCTATACCTACCAGACATCATGTTAAAAGATAATGTAAATAGAGGACACTAATATTTACGAAGCACGCTTATTGTAGGTTAAGTAGTGTAACGAATGTCCCTACGGGCAGTTAAAAGCCCGAAAATCTAGCAAGAAGTACCAAGGGTATCATGATTCATATTATCCGGTTACTGGGTTGTGGTGGTCAAATAAGCGCTGCCTGTAAAATACTAGCATTCCACTGCTTCTGGATATACTGGAAGCCGACCCCAACATAGTTGGAAAAGGCAGTCAGATAATGATTACATAAAGACTGTTAAATTGAAGTTATCCTACACGTGTTTGATTTTTTTTGGCGAACACTCCTACTTAATATTATAAATGCGAGCTTTTGTGAGGATGGATGGATGCATGTTTGTTACTCTTTCACGCAAAAACTATTGAACGGATTTGGATGAAATTTTGCACACAGATAGTTTATAACTTGGAATAACACATAGGATACTTGTTATCCCGGTAGTATGATCCTGTGGGTCAATTATTGAACATCACGCGGGTGAAGCCGCGGGCATGCTAGGTACATAATATTTTAGAGCTAGTTCTACTAATGAACCCAAAAACCAACCGTCTGTTTCCATCTACCCTCAAAATGAAGCAATGGCGTTGCTCAGAATTATTCAAATTAATTCTATAATTGTGGAGCGTTAACGCCTCCAGTGAGGGTAGATATTTATTAAACAAAACTCATTAATTACAGTTATGGCGATCATCATCCTTTGTTTACTTAGACTAAAGGCATTAGGAGTAATTAGATATTTGTGGCGCTGACTGTACTTGTGTTGGAGAAATAATGAGACAGTCGTTTTTAGTTATTTTTGGGTAAATTCGTTGAAGAGATGATCTGTTGTTACGATGATTCAACAAAGAGTAACAATATCATTTTATCATTCCGTTACAGTATTGTTTTTGCTGAAGTTATTTTATTTATGAAAGAGTTTCCTAACGGTCCATATTCTTTATGAACCTTAGACACAATATAATGGCTAATAAAAATACTGACCTAAAACCACGATTTACGGTGGATCAGTTCAACAGGTGCGAAACTAGACAGGAGAGGTGTCTACGCTTGATACGTGTTAAGAGGGACAGGCCCGCCACACCATTTCCAATTGTTGCAACTCCTGAAAGCCAAAATCAACAGTTTCGACCACCAGAAAAGCGCCCATGGCACTGAAATCAAAACTTGACTGACCCTTCTTCTTCTCCTCTCATTAGATCTGCCGGAAGCTTGTCTTCAGGGTTATTGGAAAATAAACTATATTCCAATGAGATCCACAATACTTTGGCACGGCGGAAATTTAGGATTTTTACTTTTTTCAATTTTTTCCCCCATATTTTTACAACATTATCATTTTGAATGGCTGTCACCTACCGCCAAACGGATGACGTAATTTCTCCGACACAATACAATACTACCCTCCTATAATGGTTAATCCAAATTATACAGCGAGCGAACAGGGGTAGGCAGAATGAGAGCCCTGATTGTTAGTTACGAATTGTGATCGTAATTTTTTTCTCGCTGTATCGACCGTTTTCGAAGATAGGGGAAGGTTTTAATAATATGTGGATTAATGCAGTACAAAGAGTTGGGATTTATTAATTAAATAAAATGTATTTTCTTATTTAAATTAGAGACAGAAGACAAACGTGCAATTTGAAGCATTATACTGGTATTGTTGGACGGTTTAGTTATTGAATCAACACCATTGCAATATTGCGACGAGAAATAGTCTAAAGGTAATTCGCCTGTAATGTAACAATCCAAAATTAGATTTTGTACAAAAGCAAATGAATCGGGCACATTGCTCGCAGAACGGATGGCCGATGGGGCCGAAAAGTTCTGGAGTGGCGACCGTGAGCTGGGAGACGTTACGTTGGAAGGACTCCCACTAGGTGGACCGACGACTTGGTGAAGGTTGCAGGGATCCGCTGGATGCGAGCCGCACGGGACCGGTCAATGTGACACTTGGGGGAGGCATATGTCCAGCAGTGGATGTCTTTCGGCTGAAATGATGATAATGAGGAAGTGAATCTGCTGAACTGTTGCATTACAGGAGAATGCTCGCGTTTTGAGTGAGCAGCTTACGCCAAAACATGTGCTAAGTGAACAAAATTATAGAATATGTTCTAATAGATAACATGTCTATCTTTTCCCGTGCCACAAATCTTTATGGTAGCCACGTTCTATCGAACAGTTTTAGATATTCTATTGATTCTTTGGGCATCCACTAAATCGCTGTGCACGGAGTGATCTTACGGAGAGTTGGGATATCATTTAATATATAACTAACTAGCACTTCGCCCGCGACTGCGTCCGAAAAAGTTGTGATAACTCGGCTAATTTGCATGATATAAATATAAATTATAGCCTATGTTACTTCCTGATAATTTAGCTTTCTATTGGTGAAAAATGGTTAAAATCGCTCCGTTAGTTTCGGAGCTTATTAGGTGCAAAAAAACAAAAAAAATCTCCTCTTTATAATATTAGTATAGACCATTTTACTAAAATTGACCATAATTATTTCTCGCACCATTATCACTGTCACTCGTGCTAACTTTCCGCTTCGCTAATAAAAGAGGGGTGCTGTATTTTACTGTTACAAATTACACGGTACCAAGGGTAGGGTGACTTTCTGACGACACGCTAATTATTTTATGTACAGGGTTAGAAGTTTGTGCTGAATTTAACGGGTAGAAGACCTGCCCCAAAGAAAAAAGGACAAGATTGTGTCGACTCAATGACAGATTTCTTTGCACTATCTGGCATTTAGTCGATTCTTCCGTCAAAGAAATCCTTGTCTACGGTGGTCATGCTACGGGGGCTGGTATTAAGGCTCTGCTTGGGATCACAACGTCCAATTCAAAGAAGAGAGAGCACTGGCTCTTGTATCACAGGTCTATCACCTAGCACGAGTCAGGGACTAAAAACCAGGTGATTAAAAATTTGAATGGTTACCGATCTTATGGGCCAAAAACTATGAAATGTTACTGTCTAGTGTAGAACAAATGGTTTAGGTACTAAGTACATAAATTTCTCATCGTGTCACCATATGTGAATTGTTTTCTTTTATGAATGTTACTAGTAGGTATGGTGTACATAATCCTTCCTTAATAATATTATAAAATAAATTAAGAAAGTAAGTTTGTTTGTTACTTTTTCGCGCTTAAACAACTGAACCGATCATCCTGAAATTTTGCATATACGTTGTCAGGTGTACAGAAACAGACATAGGGTACCTTTTCATCCCGAAAAAAATACTATTCTCGAGGAAAACAACAGACACGTGGCGCCATCTATTATTATGATAACGTTAAACTCACGATAATAGCAAATGGCGCCACGTGTCTTTCGAATCATGATTGAATTATATTATTACAAGCACAGTACAATCCTAATTGATTCTCAAATTCTAAATTATCGCGTGCGAAGCCACACAAGCCAGTAAAGAATATTTTATTCTACTCTATTCTACATATAGTCAGTCAAAGTTAAGAAAACGCTGCGGCAAATCTGCATAGTGCATAAATGGCAACACTTATAATTGGCCTTTCGATTAACATAAGAATTATTTTATAGCTTACCACCACAGTAAAATATTCCAAGTTCTTCAACATATTCTAAATACACATCCATCGTGGTTTTGCTCACCGAGGGATAGATCACAAATTGGCAAAATAAATTAATTCCAGGCTTCTTAGAACTGGCCCATATGGTCTATTATGAGACACGAAATTGTATGCTGTACATTGCAACTGTCTTTTAATATAATCTCAATTTGGCGCGAGCAGCTCACTTTCACACTTTGGAGAGCCCTGTGTCAAGCAGAGGACTCCTATTGGGCTGTCTGTCCAGTGGCTTGTCATATGCTGATGAAGCACTCTTCTGAAATGTCTTCGAAATGTCCAGCTTCAATTATACCGGACACTTTTGACAAGAACAGTGCAAACGTGACCACTTCGCATGATAAAATACGAAGCACAAACACTACTTCAGACAGGTAATACGTTATAGCTGCGCCAACTTACAGTACGGTGGCAAATTGGAAGCGCGATACAAATTATATGCTGTTCATAACAACAGTATTGATTGTGTGGTACAAGCTGGAATAAAATAGCGGTGTGATGGCTAACCATTTTGAGAAATTATTGAATAGAATAGAATAAGTCTTTATTTGCTTAGAATGTAGGTACATAAAAATAGGTTGTTAAATTATAAAATAGGATCCATGTACATTGAAGTATTGGTATCGGACCCAACTTTTACTTATATACGTGCAGCAAGTAACAACATAAAGGTAATAAATATCTTTTTGCAATAATTAAGCAAAGCTTTATTGCTACTCATAACAATATGAAGATCCGGTTCCTGTACAGCAATTCATCGATTTAGCAGATTCATCTCCTGGATTGTGAGCGCATATCGAGTAGTTTGGGTAAGCTCAGAGCGAGCCGCGAAAAAGCCGCGTGAGGTGTGTTTGCTAACAATGAGCAGCGAGCTAGAGTAGACGCGTCGTCGATTTTATCATTGAGTAGTAGGTAGATCGTAGTGCATCAACTACGCACACTAACGTCTTAGTTCTAAAATGTTGAAGCCTACCATACTTAATAAATTGTAGGTCATCATACATCGTGTAACCCGTACTGGGCCCGCGTGGTGGCCCTATCTAATCTAATTCCCTAACGCCAAGAAACATGAATAACCAAGTTATTTAGAGCTTGGTGCCGTTATCAAAAGAACCCAAATTAGTTTAGGACTACAACAATTTCAGTGGTCAATTAAGTTTGATCTATGCAACTTTAAGTCGCAGCATAAAACCCGCCATTGCGACGGTCAGCGCCAACCGTTCCTAACTTAGTCCAATCATCCAAAGAAGTCGATGGCAAATTGCTACTTTACAATGTAAGAAATAAAGACTACCCTCACTGCAACACTGAAAGACGATTGGCTGGCGATGCCCAACCCAACACAAAAGAAAATATAAACCTGTAATTTTCAGAACAATTGTTATATAGGAATAGAAACAAAGGCATTTCAGGCCTGTAATCGTCTTCGCGGGCAATTTTTTTATGGATTTTTATTTATTGTATTGGTTTTTCACCGCGCTTTTTGGCGCCGAGAATTGAAAATTGAATTTAAATACTGTTGGCCTACCATAACCTCTCATAGCTGTATTGTTTAATCTTACTTCAGTATCTTTAGGTTAAGCCGCGCTTGCCTAGGTCGGTCCGTGTATGAGTGACCACCCCTTACATACCGAGTTTCCTCCGTGCCTCGGAAAGCACGTTAAGGCGTTGGTCCCGGCTGTCGTTTGTATATCTTTGACAGCCGTTACGAGTTGTCATAAGCCCGAAAGCCTGACTACCAATCTTTGGTTGTCAGGCTTTCGGGCTAACAAAGGGTACCTAGTTACTAGATTGTGGAGGTCAGGTGGACAGGCACTCCATCAAAAATACTGATATTCAGCTGCATCCGGTTAGACTGGAAGCCGACCTCAACAAAGTTTGAGAAAAGCCTAGGCGAACAATGATCCGTTCGGCTCTATCGAGGTATCGGCATGTGATGCAGAGGAATGAGGGAATGAGAAAAATGTCGTTGTATGTGGAGGGCTATATCTACTCTTATAGCCCTCCACATACAACCATGGTATAATAATATACTTCGCCTGGTATTCTCTTCCCACGATGGCCCAAGACTACGTCATGATTAGTGTTACCATTGATTGTCCTTTTCAGTAAATTTAGGGACTCTCATTTAGTGAATGAAAATAAAATAAATTAAAAACTAGCTTAACTATTTAGTAACTCGTGTGATTCATCTATTTAGTTTTAAATTAATTTATATATTGAATTATTAGTTCATAATTGCTTTGTTAAGTTAAAAAATGCATTTAGCTCGGGTAATTTAATCACACACCGTGACAACACATGACAGCATCGCAACTGATGACGTATTCTTGGGCCAATCACGTGACCCAGCTGTCACGGGAAGAGAATACCAGTCAAGTATATTATTATACCATGCATACAACGACATTTTTCTGAAGACTTTTCGGAAGACCAAAGAAATGTGTGGAGGTTGATGTGGCTAGATAGGTGTCGGGTGAGATGACGAGTAATAATGAAGTCATCATTCTCCTGCCCTTATCAGCCGTCACCACCTTTCTTGCCATATCATTCTTCACACAGTCCATCCATCGTTTCTTTGGTCTTCCTCTACTCATATATCCATCCACATTCATACTCACAACATTTTCCTAATTCCTCCGCATCACATGCCCATACCACGACAACCGATTACCACACAACTTTTCAGTCACCGGCGCCACTTTCAGACGATTAATAATTAAATATGGAAGAAGACAAGCTGCGCCGACATTGAGGGCAGAGAAATGATGATGTCCAGTTCGGGATTCTAAATCCCTCTCCAGAACTTTTCGACATAAGGATTTTTATAAAGTCAAAAAGGATAGTGTGACTTTTTGAAAATATCCGGCTATTTGTCAGGACTTTTAATATCGGATTGGTAACCCTAACTGCACTGTTCAGTAAAATGTATAATATCTTTTTTTGATCGCTTTCCAAGCAAGGCCGTGTTATTGTGGCTAATTATAGTTTCTTGGTGAAAGATTTCTTTGATTTAGTTTCTGTTTTCTATTTTTTTTCAGGCACGCGTGTTATGTCATTGTTTGTATTATGGACGTGGATGAACTATTAGGGAGTGTGTAAGGATCGTGGCACCTACTTTTTATTATTACCAAACCTCCGGTGTCAGTCCGTCCATCTCTCTGTCAGTGGACTGTATCTGATGATTCGTAATAGGTAGACATATATTTTTATTAGTTTATTTATCTTAGCATTATGTATTTATATAAGTATATATTAATATTTACTTATATGTATATTTATATGATATTATAGGTTAAGTTGGTTAAGGTACTTAAACACATTATTCTCCTTATTATTACACAATATTGTCTACATTTCTTTTTCATTTCAGTAAACTCTGACACCAGTTTAGGCACTAACCACACGATAATGATGACTAAATATTTTCTAAATTCAATAAAAAACAACTAAATTCACATCGCATCAAAAAATCACTTAAGTACCCTCTAAATAATGGAATGCTTAGTAAATCATAGTGACATACGAACACTTAGAACGACACACGACTGCCACGTGTCCGCGGTCAATCTGTTGGCGCGCATAATTGTCAATATGTCACGTAAACTGTTCGAGTAGCTTGTGCCCGCCGTTTTGCGTAAGCAGGAGGCTTCTATGGGAATTATTGAGCTCTCCGGAGAGCATTGTTAATGCTCGTTATCTACACTAATATTATAAAGCGGTAAAAGGGGTTTGAATTTTATGGCCGGCCTAACTTCCGCCATTTTTTTTTCATAGTTGCGTCCGTGCATAAAACCTAGGTATATTAATCGATAGCTGGTATCAATACAAACCAGTTTTGAATGAGACCAAATGTTCTAAAGTGTCACGTTTCCGAGATATGAGCTATCAAAGTTAAAGTCCATTCACTGATGGCATCTTCAGCACAACTTTGATAGCTAGCTAGCTACGATATTGCCAAATGTCGTATTTCAGGTAAATTACAATCGTTAGCAGTTATTATAATCATCCAAATTTTTGTTTAAATAATATTATAAGAATACACACAGAATATACACACGACACACATTGGAAGCATTGGATCAGGACCGCTCTACTCTTACATGTAGTTTTGTCCAATGCTCCATGAAGGAGCAATCCACATCCATTCCCCCTACAATGAGCTGCAGGAAGCTGTTGGCGCTGCCCCGTATCAGAGACGCTATTCTTCTGCGATGTATCGCTTACGTAAAACAGTTAGTGTCCACTATTCTATTCTAGTATCTCTTAAAGCTTTGAACATAGTGCCACCGTACAAACGTGTAGTTTACTTCCAAGGTATTAAGTAACGTTTCTCAAAGGGGATGAAAATATGCACTGACAATGAATTTTCCACAATTCTTTATTATTCAAACAAGGGGAGGGAGTCGACGACAGCCATTTAATGTGTAATTGTGTTTTCTTAGTAAAGATAATTTCAAATTCGCTTGGAAATCTAATTGGATTTTTTCAAAGCGTAGTATAATAGAATTCAATCGGTATTTAACTTTGATATCAACGGAAACAGAATTGCTAATGTTTGAAGCATTGATACAATCAATAGGAAATTATATCTCTTTCATTGAACTGTTTTTTCAATAGCGGTAACATCAACAAACAAACATCTTTACATTGCCCCGCATTTCTAGTATCGTCTTCAAGTTTTTGATCAATAGGTATATCGATAGTGAAACGTATTGAGACATTGAGCGTGATGATGATTTTTCAACTTTCGGTTTTAAGGGGGAAGCCAGGCTACCCTGACGCTTATTAGGTTAGTGTCAGGTTGTATGTACTTATAGGGTTGTATTGATGATATTAATGAATATAATTCTGTAAATACATACGTGTTACGGTCGCAAATCATTTAACATACAGCCACACACTGACCACAAATTACAAAAAACGTAAGAAAGTTTGAATTTCGCGGGCTACCCTGGCGCTTTCTTAAGGTGAACGATTCGAAGGGTTCAGCGGTGCAGAAGAGCACCATCTTCTTTTTCGAGGCCAAACCATCTCTTTCAAGGCCATTAAAAGGGAATTTTGAACGACCAACAAGGAAATATAATTGAATCATACCCATTCGCAAACGTAGTTTAGATACAGAAGAATAGACAAGAAACTCTATAAGGTTCCATATTAGTTGGGGTTGGCGCAACACGCTTTTCAAGAGGAACTAATAATAATTATGCTCCTACATCCTCATTATATTATGAGGATATTACAGCCAGCAAGGTGAAATAGCGAAAGGGGTTGGACTATTTGGCCAGCTGACTTACGCCATTTTATTTTCAAATACCGCACCCACACGCATAAAACTTGTATTAATCAATAGCTGGTATTAATAAAACCATTATTTTCATCGTACTCCTGCGCTTATCCCAATTCATTTGGAGTCGGCGCAGCATGTCTTCTCCTTCCATACTTCTCTATTACTCATCATCTCAGCAGTCACCTCCTTTCCACCCATATCATCCTTCATAAAGTTCATCCATCGTTTCTTTGGTCTTCCTCTACTCTTATAGCCATCTACATTCATACTCAACATTTTCCTCATTCCTCCGCATCACATTTATATGTACCACGATAATCGATTACCACACAATAAAATCCAGTATTGTATGAGACAAAATCTTCGGAATCATATTTCCGAAATATAAACGCTTAGATCTATCAAAAATTTAAGGTTTTGAAAGCATCAAATCACGAGCAAAAACTGGTAATTCTTATGACGATAAATCACAGTAATTAAAAACTAAAAACCAACCACTCAATAACAATCCGATTTTCACCCCCGAGATAATCCCTAAATCATCCCCTGTGGACAGATATGAATCACTAAGGGTCGTAATTCATCCCCATAGTTTCACGCTGGATTGGTCAGGAAAGAATCTGGTTTATTACAAGCAACCCCTTTATTTATTACTCAGAGGGTAATGATATTAGATTGTGTTACGTGGGGGTAGTTGGAACATAATAAAACGAGTACGTAAAATTGAAAGGTGGTGGCGAAAATTGTATCAGGTATCCATCCAACTTGGATATTTTTTGCTGAAGAGGTGACCTAAGCTATGGAGAAGAATATCCCGGAAAATTAAAAACTTCTAGATGCAGACGACGCACACTGGATCGAAAAGTGTGTTTCGAAGACATAGAGTTTCTAAGTTTTAACAAAAGGTGGCACTACACTTGGCAGATCTGGGAAAATATTCGCCTTCTATCATTCAAAGTGAACTATATCGCATTAGGCATAAAAAACATTTTGTTTTGATCCAATATCGCGAAAATTTTGACAACTACGCCATGTGAAGTGCCAGCATAAAACTTGCCGCCAGTCACTTAACGTGACAAGCAAGCGCGTGCCCTGTACTCCAAACGACACAGATAGGTGACAAAATGGAAGGTGAAATTGTGGTTTGGCGTGAAGGACACGCGCGTGAGTTTATGATCTGGCGTTGAACAGGTTAAGTATCGTTTTTTGTGTTCGAAATGGCTTCTGTTTGGCAATATTATGGTCAAATATGACACTAGAACTAATTTGGCTGGAAAACTAAGAACTTATAATTTTTTGAACGGAAATATCTGTCTTTCACTCCTTTCACATGGGTACTTTTAGGTTGGTTTCGGTTTTTTTTGTCATACTTTATACAACGAAATACATTCACATTACATACACTCTAAAAAAAAATATTTTTAATATGAAAGCCCACAGAAACAACCAACCGGTTAGACTGGAAGCCGACCCCAACATAGTTGGGAAAAGGCTAAGCACATGTTGATGAAAGACCACCGAAACACATTTTTTAATTCCCAAGAATTTATTTTAAAATATCAATAAATATACCGTGTGTATTTTAATCGAACCCGTTGAGTGTCCTTAGAGTATTTTTCAGTGTTTCTTATAGTTTCGGATTTGACGATCCATGACCACTTGATAAATTGTCCCTGTATACATAAGCTACAATACTACAAATGCACGCAAATCAACTTGCAACACTGCACGCGTGCACGCTTCAAGTGCGTTTAACTGACATTACGTCACGCGTGACTAGCTCGAGTGCCACAGTAGAGAGAAAACAGAAGTATCACAACTTATCATAAGTATTCTGGTTTACTACACTATCGCACGCTGAAAGCATTATCATAGTCGAAATATAGGTTTCTGAATACTGTAAAAAAAGGGTTATTTCATAAACCCCTAAAGGGGGTTTTGTAAATTTTGATTTTAAAACGCTGGTTAACGTTAGGAGATATATAAACGTCAAAAAATGTAGGGTTATAAAAAAAAGCTTTATTTCAGGAATAATACCCATAATTATACAACAATAAATAATCATTAAAGCTTTTATTTTCATTTACGCGATCACGCGGTCCCATGGAGACAGTCGTACAGTTCGATGGTCTCCACCACACCATTATAAATATGACCACATTTTTCTGACACGCTGAATATTTATTCTATCTATCTATTTATAAGAGTAAAGGAAGACCAAAGAAACGGTATGGACTGTGTGAAGGATGATTTGGCTAGAAAGGAGGTGACTGCTGAGATGACGAGTAATAGAGAAGTATGGAAGAAGAAGACATGTTGCGCCGACACGAAATTAATTGGGTAAGGGCAAGAGAATGATGATCATGATGCTGTATATCTATTAGGTAAAAATTCAAAGTCATAACTTTATATTCGCATATCTTTACTTTTTATAAACATAATTAATTTTACATAGGGCCTCACATCGAATCCGTACTTAAAGGTAACTGGTGGAACGTAGGCGAATATGTCGTGGCTAGATCTTAGAATCACTTCACGACGTATTTATCAATTTCATGATATTATAGAACAGATCCCGCTGCCAAACACAACATAACTGACGAAATGTGGGTGTACTATTAGGTACACCTCTGTCTAACCCTTCTAGGATTACAGGCGTGATGTTATGTAATGTGTTCCCGCTGCCCACATGATGATGGTGTCTGCGACGATGCCGCCGCCGTTAGATGCCATTTTCAAACTTGCGGGATCCGTGGATCCGCGTTTGAAGGTGCGGGATCCAGTGGGATTGCGGGACGGCAATCCCGTTTTACGGCCCTTGTTGCTAATCTCTGATTTAATTTATTTACATAAAACTCGTACCACATTTCTCGGTTACTTTTAATAACGACCAAAAATACGGTCAATACTGTAGGATTAATATAAAAAAATAATAATTCGAGAAATTGATTTGTTTTGTTATCGATAGGACCCGGCATAAAACCAAAATAATAAGACAACAATGCGACGTCGCCTAATATAAATATCAGAGTGGCGATGTAGAAGCGACGACATTTGTTAGTAGCAGTATATGCGGAGTTGTTGGAACTACGACACAGTGAGTACACAATTAAAATGTAAAGCATAACGTTAAATATCAAGGGTAACAAACCAACAACAGAAACCAGAAATTGCGATTTAGTGGTTATAGAAATAACATAAATTAATAAGGTTGTCACTGCAGGCGCACCCCAACCAAAGAGGCTACTTTTCAAATATTTTCTTTGAATGTGTCCATTAAACACTTTCACAATGTCTACGTAAATCATGTGACTAATAATGATCAACCAGTGGTGCTTCACTGTTAATAAACATAGAAATATCTTGGCAGTGATTGGTTCCCATGCTCAGCCGCGTTCGTTCGACATGTTCCAAGGCAAAAATAAAGCTCTCATTTATTGAGATGTATAAAAGGTTTGCCAAAATTGTGTTAATGAATCCGTAATTTCTGTAATTACGAAATTTGCTTATAATGTACCAAGATGACACTCGTATATCAACGTAGCTGTTGTCAGCGCGAACACAATGCATTTTATTGTCAACTCAAAAGTTCTGAATGAATCTTCCATGTTCAATTTCACAGGCACTGTTTTGTTGGCACTTTACTTTCATTTATGTAAAAGTATTTGTGAACAGCTTGTCACTAAGCACTATGATGTCCTTTATATAGGTGTTGTGTCCCCAACTGTCGATGGAACAATGGTCCAAGTCACAACTAAACGCTAGGTAACAATTTAAAATTATTTTATTATAACTGCTCTGTATTCTAAGAATTATTTATTTACATTTTCCTGTTTTTTGCCTTTATTGCGTAGTATTTAAGGCGGTTTTCGCAGAGTGACGCACGGCTATCCGTAATAATTAGTGGCCACAGCAATGACTAGCGTTCAAGAAACGCAAAACAAGTTCAAAATTAGCCATGATGCAAGCTCAACGGGAAGTACCCCACAGATTTTGAAAAGCAAGTAATCAATCGACCATAGCTAGCCTTTCCCCAACTATGTTGGGGTCGGCTTTTAGTCTAACAGCTGAACACCAGTATTATTGGTAAGACTGGTTGTGGACTTTTGGGCCACTGACTACCTGTTACGACTGTCAAAGATCTACAAATGACAGCCGGGACCAAAAGCAGGGAGCTACATACACAAGCGCAGCTTAACCTTGAAGATCTAAACACAAAAAAAAACACAATATCCCTTACTTTTTGACAATGCTGACTTAAAGCTTGACGTGTTCATCCGTCCAAGGAACCGCAAGCTTCAGCATTTGGTATTAATTTTAAGGGTCCTGAGATCCTGATCCTCACAACAAAGTAATCCTATTATTTCCTGTATTGATTTCTATACAAATCAATTACATTTCTAAATATTCCTTAGAAAAACCATTTAAAAGTTTAAAAAATTGTAGCCCACCGGTATCGGGAACAGGGTCCAAGCTACCGGTGGTCAGGGCTCCAGAGCCCTGACCACCGGTAGCTTGGACCCTGTTCACCGGTAGCTTGGACACCGGCTCTCTGGAGAGAGGAACCTTCTAACAATACGAGCCGTGTCCAGGAGTACCGCTTTCTAAATCAAGCCTTTGGTCTAGCTGCCTAACGAGAGCCTCCTCAGATATTGGTCGAGGCTCTTAGCAATTAAGCCATGGGCTGATACAACTATCGGCACAATGATCGCTGAGTCCACATCCCACATGTCGACAACCTCGCGAGCCAAGTCAAGATAATTGATTTGCTTATCTTTCTCGGCTCTTACGAGGTTCTCATAATTCTATTATTATTATGCCTTCTTTTGAGGTACGGTCACCAACAAAATAAGATATCTGTACAAATATTATAAAGAGGTAAGGTTTCTAAGTTTGATAGTACGGGGTAATTTTCGCAAATGCTGGTCCGATTCCGAAAATTCTCTGACTTATGGAAAGTTACATTATCTCCGAGTGTCATCTAACTAATATTACAAATGCGATAGTAAGTTAGATTATTACCTTTTCACGCCTAAACCACTGAACCGAACATCCTCAAATTTGCAAATAAACGTTATCGGCTATCTTTCATCCCGAAAAAAAGTTCTGTTTCCGAGGTAAACAAAAATAACGTTCTTATGATAATAGATGGCGCCACGTGTCTTTCGAATCATATTTGAGTTATATTATTACAAGCAGAGTACCACCCTATTTGATTGTCAAATTGTAAATTAACGCGAGCGAAACTGCAGGCAAACGCTAGTAGGTTATAATTAAAACGTTCCTGTGAGATAATTTCCAGTCACACACAGTCACGCGAGCGAAGACGCGGGCGCAAGCTAGTATTTAAATAAAGTTTTCATATTACAATCGTTTTAAATTTTGTAAAATATTCTGGTAAACCTTCTACCTTCTCTCTGCATAGTAAACAACGGGTAATACATAGTAAAAAGTCGGTGTCCCCCCTGAAGTACAGTCGGCGTGTTTTTGTCGTTAATGTTACAAATATTGTCGACCGTGAACTGGGGCGATGGAGAGGGTGCAGGAGGTCGTATTCATAGTGGGGACATATACAGGAATAATTGAATGACGAGGACTGCAGTGGTTTTCTCAAATTTGAGTGGTCAAATTAAGTCATTTATTCGATTTATTCGAAAATTAGGTTACGAATTAGCACTTTTTGAACGTCAAAATTAAGACAAGATGGTAATCCTCGAAAGCGCCCACCTTTCCCCACTTCCTACTGTTTTAGCTAAGAAGAAGGGGCAGAACAATCTTCTCAACCACACATTTATCCTACTAATATTATAAATACGAAAGTTTGTGAGGGTGGATGGATGTTTGTTCCTTTTTCACGCAAAAACTACTTGACAGATTTGGATAAAATTTAGCACTCAGATAGCTTATAACCTGGATTAACACATAGGATATTTTTTATCCCGGTAGTACGATCCTGTGGGACAATTATCGAACTCTATGCGGGTGAAGCCGCGGGCATAAGCAAGTCTCTTATAGTTGTTAGTTTAGTGAGGAGTGGCTAAGTAATAACAGCCGCTAGGATCGTTTTTCAGGTGAAGCCGCGCTTGCCAAGGTTGGTCCGTGGATGGGTGATCCACAACACACCGAATTTCCTCCGTGCCTCGGAAAGCAAATTAAGCCATTGGTACCGGCTGTTGTGGATCTTTGATCGTATTACCCAGTACTAACTGGGTTGTGGAGGACATTTAGGCAGTCGCTCCATGTAAAATACTGGAATTCAGCTGCATCCGGTTAGACTGGTAGTCGAACCTATTACCTAACATTCCCAACTGGAAAAGGCTAAGTAGATAATGATAGTTGTTAGTTTAGTAGTCATAAGTGCGACCGCGTATAGTCCTGGGACCTCAGGATGAGTAAACAGATATTCGATTTTTCTTTAAAAATTCTTAAAAGCATCCTGGGGTCTAAATTTACTCTCGTCTTATGGCAATAGGCAACCAAGTTATCACTGGTAAAATGTGGGTGTATAAAACACCACTGCCTAACCCAGTTAGTAATACAGGTGTGATAATAAATCATGAATGGATAAGAATGTTAATGTTGCTATAGAACTTGAGGAAATCACTTAAGAATTTATGTAAATCATTTTATTGTCATTATTACGGTCAAGTATCAATGAATTCTGTCTGTAGCAATTACAATAGAATGATTAATTGGTACAAGATTATTCATAAGGTTTAATAAAAGACAACCTTTTTATGTAGTAATTAAATTCTACGCATCAGATTTTAGATAATTTTGACAGTGAATTTTGAGATTGTCGCCCTTTAAGCCTTTAAAATCAAATCTATGAGCACCCTTCGCGTAGATTTGATTGATAAAGTATGTTTGTTCTGTAAATTCATTTTCACGCCAAAATTCAATATTATAATAATAATATTATAACCTATTGGGCTCCTCTGAGAAAGAACATAAGTGTTTCTTCTCAGAGGAGCCCAATAGGAAACAACGACGTTATAATACATACAAATTAAAGAGGTCGTTAGGGCCTCCAAGCGACCTCTTAATTTGTATGGTGTCTGGTTAATTCCAGACATAATCTTGGTCAAATCATATGAGGACCATGCTGATTGGTGTCTGAGATGGACTATTGAGAAAATAATTGTAGCCGCACAGTACAAAAAGTACTACAGCGCCATCTATTACGTAAATAAAGAACAAACATCAGACTCCTGAATCGCGATATTAAAGTTATCCGCGAGTTCAGAAGATATAGTAAAACCCGACTATAACCTTCGGGCAATAGCTCACCAGACAATACTCCCGTCAAATCGGAGGATCGTCCCTTTTCTATAATTCTATTTATATTGTGGAACTTTTCACCCTGTATCTCTCAGACTGCATTAAAAGCAAAACAAAATTATGTCTGCAGCTTATTCTCACAAGTGAATACAACTAAAACATGTCTTGATCCCGACTATGAATACCGCACAGTACGAGGCACCCTCCGCGTCTAATATGATTAATCGCAAAAAATTTAACGCTTTCGTACTCCACTGTACTCAATAGAAGCAGTGCTCGGATTATATGCACTTTTGTTCGGCTGTACAGTGAGGAGGAAAGTGATTTTGAAATGTATGATTTTAGTGGAGCGTGGTTTAGGATTTTCTGCGATACATACACTTTTCGACACGACTGTACAAGTTGATTTGTTTAAAGTTCATAACCTTGTTGTTGGGTACAGTTGTTAAGAAAAGTGTTTTTGAATAACTTTCATTCAAGTATAGGCGATTATTGCACGTGTTCAAGCAAAACAAAATTAATAAAAAAATGATAGTAGAGAAAAATAAATAAAAGTCTTTAAAAAAATGATCCCAAACTGATCTTAATCATTCTTAAATTATTTAACGTTTTCAGATACGAAAAAAAAATTATCGACACCTAACAATTAATAGCAAGTCAAGTTATCCGGTTGGCTGTTGGATAATTTATCCAAAGTTGGTTGAGGAGGCCTACCATGACATCTTTAATTAGGAGAAATTCCATTGTGGGAAAGAGATGGCGCTAGACGACCTGTATAGCTCTGTCTCTTTTCCATACTGGAATTACCCCCTGCTTTAAGATGTCATAGTTAGCCCCCAGTTTAACAGCTAGTTAACAATTTTTAAGCTATTTTTTTTTGATAGTTTTCGTTTTACAAACTGGGTGAGACTATCAAGCGCTAATAAATTTCTTGAAAGATTCCTTTCTTGAAGATTTACAAGTTTTTCTTCAATTCACTTAAAACCTCTACGACCACAAACACCAGTTGCTAGATAAAAAAATCATTAAGCCTCTAAACAAATAGACTGAATACTCAATTAAACCCTCTTATGTGCGAAGGGTAAACAATAAATACCGCTCAGAGGGTACCTAGTCAATGTTTGCGTGACAAACGGACAAACAGAGGGTAGGGATGCTTTTTTAGTGGATTTTATCTATTTACTTGGTGGTAGCGTTTTAAATAGTGCTTCTGTATTTACGGGTATAAGAGGACGTAGATTTAGAAGTGGTTTTAATCATTGTTGTATGCTGTAGCGAAGGGTCAATTTTCGTAAGATGTAAGCCGGAGTACATATCTTTAATGTGGTTATATTATTTGTGAATAGAATACTGTGCCATTTTTCAATGGGTTGGAATCGAGTTGTATGGAAGCTTCGCTGCTGGTTGTTTGTGATGTTGTTGTGACCGCCATATGTCTAAATTACGGTTTTATACAATTGATTACAATCTGCGCGTTACAGTTTTTTTACAGTAGTTTATCGTCAATGGAGAATAACTGCCTTTCGGCTTCGTTAAAGGACCTTTTACACGCATTATTTTTTAAACATTTGAAGCAATAAATTTCGAATTTTCTTCCGAATCTCTGGTTGTCGTCGTTTGCCAAATTGAACGGGCCGAAAGAAGGGGTCACTTGCTGTCTCTTCAGTCTTAATAACTCATACTTGGTCCACGGATTTTTAATTACAATTTTATTTATTTAAACTTCACATATAAGAGTGGTACATAGGCGGACTTAATGCCACTAGGCATTCTCTTCTCTCTGTACTCTATAACAATGCTGTCCATTGCTATAAAGTACAAAAAAATAAATAAGAAAAATATCATTTTGTCAACATAAATTGATACATAAATAGGTACATACCAATACACATATATATACAGATAAAATGAAATAAACTAATATTTATTATAATACATACAAATAGTACAAAATACGAGAAACCTTATAATATGACTACTAATATCTAGCTTGTGAGCAATTTAGTCTGATTTTAAATAGTACTTCCGAACTGTTCTTTTGAAAGCCATTTTGCTTTCAGCTTTTTTAATGCCAAAGGGTAACGCGTTCCAGAGCTTTATAGTTAATTAAGTTTGTTAATTTTCAACATTTATTTTGAAAAACCGCAAATTCAACATTAGAACTTAAACGAGTTTTAAGTTCATTTTACAAAACTTTAGTGCAACGTAAGCTGGATATGGTTGTTCTAAATGAATCCTTAATATGATGTACGTTCCTACCTAATTTAACTTTAACTTGAGCATGGCACAGTTTCTGGACCGAAAAAGTAATTTACTAACAATGGATACCGTCACACTACCGTCATTCGTAGATCTTTGACAGTCGTTAGGTAGTCAGTGGCCCGAAAAGTCTGACAACCAGTCTTTCCAAGGGGTATCGTATTACCCAGTATTAACTGGGTTGTGGAGGTCGGATAGGCAGTCGCTCCATGTAAAATACTGGTATTCAGCGGCATCCGGTTAGACTGGAAGCCGACCCCAACATAGTTGGGAAAAAGGCTAGGCAGATGATGATGGATACCGTCACACTACAATTATAAAATAATGAAGGACATTTTTATGCACAACCAATGTTGTTGACACGCGCTTACCTCTTTTTTTTTGTTTTGCACTTTCGTTTAGTCACTCTAGTTATTTTTTATTTTTTTTTTGCATATCTATTTCTCATATTTAAGTATCTATTCACCACCACCATTGACACTAAATATAAAACTGCTTCACATCCGTAACCTCACTAATCCAGGTCCAGTAGAAAACCAGCGTCGGGCACTAGTTGTCCGGCATTTTGCTGAAAGGGGCCTATTTGGCGCAGTCGTGTGGCACACACTGTCACACTATTTTATTTTTTTGTTTAGATTTAAGTATTTTTTTTTTTATACTGTGTGCACTTGCGGCATGTGCCAAATAAATGTATTTTCTAGTGAGTAAAAAAACAACTAGATGTTATCTGTGAATGTCGAATTTAGCAATTTTAAAAATAAATATTAAAAAAAAAAAACAATAGAATCCGTGGGGACAAGGATGTGTTGAATACACAGCGAATGATCCCTTCTTTCGTTCCATTCAATTTGGCAAACGATGCACCAAACACACTGCGTATTGTACTTCTTGAATTAAAAATTTTAGAAGAGCTAACAACCACCTGTTAAATTCAGTATTTTCTTGAATTCCCATGATAAATTAACGTTAATTCGCCATTAAACAGTAGGGTAAAGTAAATAAGTATTAGTTACAAGCCAAAGATCTATGCTAATGTGATAAAAAAACGACGTAGACGTTTCGTGAAGCTTCGCGCGAAAGGCTGTATTGGTAATACTAATTATTTTGTCCTTTTTTATTGTTTTGAGTCTTGTTCTTATATGATTAAGGTTGATAATGATAAGAGAGTTTGTGTTTGTTTGAAAATGGTGTGGTGTATTCTTATTTGTTCTTTTTGAACTAATTTAGTTTGCAATTTTTACACTCGATTTACGAAAGAAAAGAATTCCTTTAAGGGTGGAGTTTTTATGGGCTAGCTCGCCGTCCGGCCGTCTTATGACGACAGGCCGTGTCGACGGCGCGTTCGTGTTCCACGCGCGCCTCAACGAGATGCCAGCAACTAAGTAGGGGTCCGCATGGGCCGATGCCTGCCAGGGCTGCGGGACTGTTCGAAAGAGATACCGTGGCCCTGGAACACAAAGGGCAAAGAAGGAACATGGATGGGTTTTAGTCAGTACAAGTCTGACACTACCTTCCGCTCCGCCCAGAGTGGGGGGGGGGGTCATTTGATGATTTCCCACACGAGAAAATACAAAGATAGACCCAGTAGTAGGCGAAGTCAGTGTGCTGTGGGTTATGATGAAGAATAAATAGAAGAAGTTCGTAAAATTTAAACTATAAAACGAAATAAAAAACGTAACGCTAATTTTTAGAGATGCTGCGATTTGGCAATAATACATAGAAGTAGTAGTCGTTCAAAGACTAAGCCTTGAGTGTAAAACAGGTGAAATAAGTACCTAATTGAAGAACTGACTCGGACAATGCCATAATTACAGATTGACAAAAAATCCTATCGGTTATACAACCTTACCTTTAGTATATGTGATACCTGAAAATAGTTTGTTCAGAATAATTAAAGTAACTGAATCGATTCCAATAATATTTAAACCATGTTATATTTTGTCAAAAAATATTTAAATAACATACAAATTAGACAGCGAGCGACATTAAGTACCTATCGCAATCATTTAGCTACTACTGCCAAATTATAATTATCAATGAGCCCAAGACGACGCTGGAGGCGCGCGCGCGGGTCGTCAGCGTGGTGACCACGTTTTTGTGCGGACAACTAGGTAACGGAACAAGCTTATAACTTTGTGATTTTTCATGATACAGGTTTGAAATTTTGTACATAGATTCTTTACATAAAAATACTAGACACGTGTTTTAGGTTTCGCATATAATAAAACTAATGTTGTATGTGAGTAGCATGCACCCTCGTCAAAGTGGCACAGAAACTTTATCATCAAGCCTGTTAGGCATAAGTGTACCTAATAGTACACCCACAACCACATGGCACAGAATCCTCCAGTTAATTTTGAGAGAAAAAATCATATAATCTAAGTTTAAAATCTAACATAGGTCTTAAGCAGAGCCCGCCATCAGAAAGACCTTACATTTAGACGTAATTAATCGTATGTGTGAAAACAAGTGACGGCCTCCATATCGGGTGATCAGACTTAATTGCCATGTAAAAAAACCTTCGATGTTTTCATAATATTGAGCTAGACTGTTAGTTGTCGTATAATACGTGGCTGGTCATTAGTTTGATCTCCTGCTGTACAGTTTTTTAATTGGGATATAATTGTGTAGATATGATCAAGATTGTTTTATTTTAGTTAGGGAGACTAGATTTTTGTACGGATTTATGGCAATAGGCTTGTGTCTTATTACCTACAGGGTGTAAACAGACCCGTTACATAGCCGTCAACCAAGCATTCTGTACATCAAACTAAGTAAGTTTACGCAAAAATTATTGCTGGGAAACGACTTTTTTTTTGGGGTGAAAAATCACGTTTTACGGTAGGACTCGATGGAAAGCACTCAAAGCATTGTGCTGGTGGATGGATTGAATAGTACGGGGGTCGTGGAGGTGTGTAAAGTAAAAATCTTACATTAAAAACATGTATTTAAAAAAATATTGTGAGAAAGTTGGAACTTTGGCCCCCAAATATCTCCGTAACTAGAAGGTTCCCAGTTATGGTCTAGAACAAAAAAAATATCGCAAAGACGGGGAGAACAAGTGCCTTTCGGCTATGTTAAGGGTCTATTTACACCCTTTATGTCATATGTTACGGCTAAAAGCCGCAGGGCGGCTACACCTAGTTCTAGCCGGCTAAAACTAGGTGCGACCGGTAACAGTCGTGTATCCTTTTTATTGCTAAGACCCACCTACCAAATGGTTTAGGTTAGGTTAGGTTAGAACTGACAAAATGCGCGCGAGCCGAGCGAGCGTAGCAAGCGGTGTCGCCGCAGCGGCCGGCGAGCGCTACATCAAAATTGGTTGCATGTTCTAACCGAAGATAAGTAGGATGCATCTAAGTTTAACCGGCCGCACCTAGGTTTAGCCGGCTAAAACTAGGTGCAGCCGCACTTCGGCTATTAGCCGTAACACATTATAATTATTAACATAATTGGCGAAATGCGGGTGTGTCTACAAAATGTCTAACTCTCCAGGAAGCACAGGCGTGATGTCATGTTATTCAAATGACTGCACAGGTATTTCTTAACCTTTTAATAATATTAATCCGTTTGAGGACGTTTTGTAAGTTTCTGTTTAAAAATGCGGAACTCTTATCCGCGACAATAAGTACTTGGTAAGTATTTTCTTACAATTAATCTACAGTTACGTGAACCGAAATTAATGTGAATGCATGCAATAGAGCTAAATAATAAAACATCTGGGAACACGTAATTCTGATAGCAGTCATTTAAAAAAAAATAGCATTTTTTGCCTTCTAGCTGGGCCAAAACTCATCACTCCAAACCATCCCCAGCTTTCCAAAGCCATTAACCTTTTGACCGCCATTGTCACATATACGTGACAAGTAAGCACGTGCCCTGTACGACAAACGACACAAATATGTGACAAAATGGTAGGTGAAATTCCCACGCCAAGCCACAAATTCAGCACAAACACCTACAGAAAAAAATATTTCAACCAATTATTCATTG
Organism: Noctua janthina; assembly: GCA_963576755.1. Classification (NCBI taxonomy): domain Eukaryota; kingdom Metazoa; phylum Arthropoda; class Insecta; order Lepidoptera; family Noctuidae; genus Noctua; species Noctua janthina. Next base: position 9,941,771 of record OY755078.1, on the reverse strand, counting down.
CTTTTTGTCTCATAATAATCATTATTTAATTTGCCCTACTTCACTTACTTGCTTATACTATTATTAAACAGCAGTTACAAAGTTTAAAAAAAATGACGTTTTCTTGTCGGCTTTCTTTAACCGACGGAGGCGTGTTGGGCACGTTTTCATTAGTCGGCTATATCCGACCATGAGGTTAAACAGTCAATAGTTACACGAAAATCAAATATCTAACCAACTCAGTTGACTGATGACGAACTTCTACCGATCTTTTCACAACAAACAATTTTATCAGAAAGGGGACGCTCATTCATCGGTGTACTATTACCATTTTGTCATTGATCTGTTTTTTTTAACGATAACTACTTTATATGTAGGTATATTATTTATATTAGTTGTTATATCAGTGATGAAATGATGACGCACCGACAATAAAAAAGGATTTGTTAATTGGTAATTATTTTGAGTCTCCCGAGGCTTGGTCGATACTGGAAATCGCGTTACGGAACTCAAATGGAGTTGGGCAGGACACCTAGCAAGGCGCAGATGGACTAAGGCTGTCACCGAATGGCGTCCAAGAACTGGTGTGAACGTGGGTCGTCGTGCGGCGAGATGGGCAGACGGCATAGTTGCCATCGGGGGAAAAACCTGGATGAGGCTGGCACAGGACCGTGGAGATTAGCACAGGAAAAGAGAGGCCTATACCCAGCAGTGGGTCAGTTCGGGCTGTGGATGATGATGAGGCTTGGGGACCACTGCTAGGACTGTTTATGAGCAGTCAGACATTGAGGAATCCTTACGTCTGAAAATCAGTCAAGCCTGAGTTGGAATGGAAAGTAATATGTCAATTTTATGATTTTCCTCCATCACTGCATAAAGGTGTACCGTAAGTAAAACAAAATGAATTAAATTGAAAAATATTTCATTTGTTAGTTTCAATAGCCCATATCCTTCCAGGTACTATTCTCCCCTTCATTTTGTTTTAATTTCATCCAAAATTAGATTCAGGCTCTAGCTGGAATTAAGTTTATGCACAATGCAGCACCGTCCTTGCCTCCGAAAAAATAAACGACATTATTATGGTGACATTAAAATGCAAAATGATAAAATAAACCTAAATTAAACATCCCATTCTATCAAGAAAACAACAACTATTAACAGCCAACAATTTCATAAGCGTTTTCATAATCTAACAAAATGGTTCTACACGACAGAAGAAATAATATAAAAATCCTCATCAAAAACACAAATATTCAACCACGTATATTTCTCGCGTCATTACATTACAACCCAATTCATATCGTATACGTGTATTTACCCAGCTGCGCGAGCGCCGAGCCCCTATTGGTCAGCGCCGCCCGCCAATCGTCACGCGGTCGAATTTCGAAATTTTATTTTTCATTCTGATTAATTTGTTTCATGCATGCGTTTTTCATCAAGACTTGAAAAGGTAGATTTAAGAATTGCTTTTCATTAAAGTAGGGTTTTTGATGACTATTATTATGTATCTCAAAGCTTCACAGAATTTGGAAATATTGCTATGAATCCTCGACTTTAGTCGACATTTTTGTGTGAAAATATGGAAATTAGGGACCTCAGAGAAAGCTAACATGGTGACATCACTACAGCTCTCAAAAAAGTTATTGAAAATCGTCTTGACGAAATCAGTATGTTCTAGAACCAAAAATTCGGAGACATCAGTCTGCTACTAATCCGAACCAGGCACCATAGTGAGGAGGTGGAGGAGGAATGGAAACCAGAAAAGGCTGATTATACTTGCATGATGATGATTATTGATGATACTTATGCATGATAACTTTATTACGAAACAGAGAGACTAGATTCTTTTTTGGATCATTCCAAATACGTAATAAGTACAAAGTTTAGTTTATAGCATAAAATAAGTACGTATCCCCGTCTAATTTAGCTCATAAGTATTCTCAGACATCCCGGCACAAGTTATCACCACTTAGAGAAACAATAACTTCGTACTATCTGAACATAAATCATAATTACTGCTCGACTTACACGCCGTTGATAACCTGACTACGCGTAGACTGGGGTCGGGAGTCAAATGTGACGAGATAAAGAGTAATGGAAGTTCCTTTGTTTGTGAGAGATCCAGATATCATAATATGTTGTTTGGCGAATTTGTTTACGGTTTTTGTGATTTATGAGTGGTGGTATTTTAATAAATGCAAGTCCGGGGCACTCTGGGTAGTAAGGGCTGCCATCGTCATAACTTTGTTGACTGGCAAAACACTGGCAAAAGCTCTTGTTAGTTCTAGCCAAATGAAAAAAAGAAGACCCAAAAAGAAGTAGGCTCGGTTTGAAGGTGGTTGTCATCCTGCAAAACCAAAAGGTTTGTCGGAAGTTCTGGTGACCTGAGAGGTAAGTTGAAAAGCCTTAGGTGGCTGTTATCAATGTGACCAGCAACAACGGCGGTTACGGCGCCCATATAGGCACTCGGGGTTACTTTCCTTGGCGTCTTTAACATACTACAGATTTTAACATCGACTATAGGATTTGTTGGAATTTAGCATCTCATTATTCTCTTCCCCTGGATGTTGAAACATTCGGTTTAGCGATTTCAAAAGGATGGCCTTGTTCTAATAACGTAATACTGTTATCAGCTATCCGTTTGCGATAAATGGTGTTTATGATATATCCCACACGACCTTAATTGATGGAGTCATTCGAAGATCATGTTTCGTTTATATTTCATTCGGGATTAGAGGCCCAGTCAGCCTATATCGTTCCCACTGCTGGGACACAGGCATCCTCTCTGTGAGAGGGAGTGTGTCGTAATCCACAACGCGGGCTCAGTAGGTTGGTGGATGTCAGTCTTTGGATTTTTGGTTCTAGGACCTGTTGATGTCCTCACAATGATTGCCTTCACAGTTTTGGGTGAAACTGATTGTACACAGTGTAGGCACTTTACTTGGGATCGCAACCACACGACCCTCGTAAGTCGAACGATACCATTGGTCTTTACAGCGATAACAGGCATTTTGATTAAATCTTATTATTACCGAGAAGATTCAATATTCTGCGCAGATTAAAGTTAAGTAATCACGAATTACTTAACTAATTAGTTAGCACATTGTAATAACAAAACAATGAAAAGTCAAGTGTCACTCGTAAACAAGAGATAGCGGGTTCGAGGCTCGGTCGATAACAATTCAATTACACGACACTTTAGTTAATTTTATTGCGATTATGTTTTAATTACGCACTTGACATTTCATTACTTTTTTTTTAATAGCATCGCATTATCACATCTCGCTTGTATGTTACCGAAGAATTAGGCAGAAGAGTAAACCCATATTTCGCCAGTTATATTTAAGTTCTATGTAATAGGGGGCGAGCTTATTGCCATCAACCGGGCACAAATCCTTACTCTGTGGCTGCTACTGAGAATATATTTTATTTTAATCACAAACTTATTGGCTCTCTGCTGACATCTACAACGTCACATACGAACTACGCATCGTACGAGTTATCCCCGAGATACGTTACTACTGCCCGACGGATACAGCACCAGCTTGGTCGGAGGTTCCTCCCTTTTCTGTGGAAGATGAGAAACTTCACACCCTGTTCCTCATACATCTAAAGCTGTACAGAGCACCGAATCGAGCCACCCCGCCAGCTAATGAGCACTAATAAAATTCGCGAAGCGAAAACTGAGCGCAGCACGCAACGTTGAGCGCAGAACAACTGTCACGGACCGTCTTCAAAGCCTTCAGTATCTATACGTCAGTTGCGTGCGTCGTGCTGCCAGTAAACGATGACACGCTTGGTTTGTATGAAAGGAGTTTTACAGTACCGCTAGCAGCGGTCGCCGTGGCGTCGCCGACTTCTGTGGTGGGGTCTATACATATATCAATAGGGTCAAAACTAAGGAACCTTTGAACCTGAAAGTTTACTAAAACTGACCACGTTTTCGAAGACTATGTCCCTTTTCTAAATCAAATAAACAGAGATTCTATTTTCGGATACAATTCCTATTTGAGTCGGAACGTTATGTTGTTTTTTGGTTACATAATTGAATATTATATTTTAGAATCTGTAATATTTTAGCTTGGCTACTAAGGAATACTGTTAAAGAAACAAGTTAAAATGAACTTTGTGAAAAAGTATTTTTAGGGCTTTGTTTGTCGTAATGGTCACGTGGCTTTACTTATTGCTAAAGCTATATTTGCTTACTCATTACGTATAACTTGCACTTGGCATCTAGGCTCATAAATGCGAAAGTAGCTCTGTCTATCTGTGTTACCTTTTCACACTTCAATGGCTGAAACGACTCCGATGCCTACAGGTATACCATGACCTAGATTAAGCCAGGACATCCTTTTATACCCGGTCGTCCGTTCCTGTAGGTCAATTTCCAACCTCCACCAAACTGGCGAAGTCCCGGCTAGTAAACGTATAATACACACTTGGCCTGCTTAATTTCTACCCAAGAACCTCATATCTATAAGCCACGTTTGCAACCAGTGATCTAAAGAGGCAGAGACTAGTAAATTAACCAACAAAAGCTAACATCACACGTATAATCCACTGCACCAGCCTCCGTATTCACTAACGTTACGATCCAGAAAGTCGTACGTTTTTCTCGCTCGCTTTCATCTTGCCAAAAAAAGATAAGACATGCGATTCGTAGAATCGAAGCGTTTATACTAGCTGATCCTGATCCCAGGTGACGCCAATACGGTGCATAGAAAGAATGGCGATCAGCATGAAATCAGGCGGGGTTGTTCTAGTGTAGTGCTTACATACCTGTGCGTTGAGCTTAACCGGCTCAGAAACTACCCAACAATAATAATCTATAAGCCTCATTTAGAACCTCAGGACTAAACAGGCAGTGGCCAGCAAATGAGCCGACTAAAGAGTGCCGTCACCTCACGACAGCCGTCCTAAAATGATTAATACCCTCCGTGTAACACTTCACAATAAGCATACGTGACACGCCGTATTTGGTCGGGTTGTTTCTACAGTCTGATGTTTTCTTTGTCATCAGGGTGATTTTGGAAACAGATTTTTTTTTAACCTTCTCCAGCATTAGGAATTGCTCTTGTATCGTGGGTTCGTTTACAAACATTTAAACTCACATACACAAACAGCCAGACCCGGAACAACTACCTGTAGGTCATACAAATATTTGTCCCGTGCGGGGGTCGAACGCGCGACACTCAACAGCCAATCGCTCAGCCACTGCGGCCAACAAGTTGTCTTTATCATTTTAAGAGTACATTTGAAATTCGGGAGAGTAGTTGGGCAGTCAGCCGCAACAGTTCGTACTTATTGATTGGCTGATCTGGTAAAATGAGACTTAATCTTAGGAAAGCCTTTGTTTTTTGCAGTATTTGACGCGGTTTTTTGCGCAGTTAAAAAAAATACGAACCCTAATCTGTGTTTTTGACTGTAAACGCAGTCTGGTAGTTACAGTTATTTAATGCAAGCTCTACTATATTATAATGGTACTAACGAAGAATGTAACTGGCTAACAAATGCAGTAACTCAGATTATAAAACTTAGCAGTTTTTAATTTAAAATAAAAAGTTTACTTTTTATGTAAAAATAAATACTTTTGAAATACAAACAAAGTAGTTCCATTTGTCGAGTTAAACTTACGACAATATTCTTGTAGAAGATGGAAAACTACAATTAATATATTACGCACGCAGATACGTGGAGATACAATAATATGCAAATGTATTACCGTACATGGCATATTAATCAGATATCTCTAGTGTGCATGATTTGAATTCTTTTGATCGACACAGTTTATAAGCCTAGCCTATTTGCTAGTAAGTAGATTCAGAATCACGGAAAAACTTTTTTTTTTTCATAATTAAATTGTTGATGTGTGATATTGATATTCTACGATATGGATAGTTAATTGTGAAAACACGGCACAATTATCAAGCCAAACTTTAGACGAATGCTAGGGATAAGACATCTGTCTGACTTCTTGCAGAAATAATGTTAATGTTACGGAAGCGAGTCATTTATTCCAATTAGGCGGAAAATTAGCACTTTTTGAACGTCAAAATTGCATTAGACAGGACCCAAAACGCGGCGAGTAGTGCTTAGATGAGACTTGCACAGAAACGGAATGGCACGTGAAGCCCAGTGTGACTATGAAGGAAGAAAACATGGCCGTTGGAGACTCCCTTGTAATTTTGCCTACATGATTTCTACCCACTAAATAGGGACACAATATACAGGTTTCGAAACTAGACAACACTAGCGATAAACATTTTAAATGTGACAAGGTTTGTTAAACTTAACTATTTTAGCAGTTTTAACATTTCGATGTTATGATTTTGCTTCAAGAGACGAATGCTTTATTTCACATTTTTTTCTAATACAAATACATGATGTTTCACATTTTTCACACTCTGTATAAGCTCGTCAATGGTACACAACTAACTCAATGTAACATAGTAATGCGGTACATTAATTCATACAGGTACTGAATACTGCATTATACAATGTGTGGTGGTGTGAGACATAAGCTGAAGCGATAAGAATAAGACATTCTTCGCCGACCGCAAATAAATCGGTATAAAGGTAGATGTCTCTTTTCGGGGCCTACACCCGTAACATGTAATTTATTTCCAAAAGAAACACGCGACAATTAGTATCAGTTTGCACGAACGATGAAAATCGTGGTAGATGTTTCACTAGACTATGCATTTAGATCTTAGTTATGTGCCGTGTTGACTGCCACTCTGCTCGTTTGATTTATCGCTATCATCCCTACACGCGCACCCACGGAATAACATCATAGTTTACATCACGCTTGTAATCCTAGAAGAGTCAGATAAAGGTGTACTTACCACCTAGAGTACCCCCGTGTTTTCGGCAGTTCTATTTAAGTCCAATGTAATGGGGGGGGCGCCTGAGAACTTAATGATAATGTGGTAAGTTTTCAGTCGCTGATCAAGCTACTTCGATACACGCTTTTGCATCTCTTGAAGCTCATGGCCTCCAAATAAACAATATTACTGTCTTGTCGTCACTAATCAGCCCGCTAAACGCTGCTGCCCAGTCTCCTCTACCTTACCCCCCAGCCACATAACGGGTACAATCATAAGCTTGCACCTAATACGGCCAGATAGTTCAATGTCGATTGTCCAAAGCATTTGATTGATTGGCTCGATAAACATTACTTTATTGCATGTTCTACGTATAGATTTCTAAGATAAAGTCGTGGGAATTGAGAAGTTTTGAGGAAAATCTTCAACAAAATAGTTATTTCGCATCTAGTTCGGCCGAACGAACGAAGAGATATGCGAAAAACTCCAGCTACTACCAGTAGCTGGAGTTTTTCGCATATCTCTGAGAAGCGCTGCTACTAGTTATGTTTGCCAAAATTCGTTAAAATTAGTTTAATAGTTAAATGGCGTAAAAGTTTAACCAACGGACAGAGAGATTGGTTTTCGAATTTTTGGTTGGGTCTGGGAGTCTATATATCGCTGACTTTCCCACTAAAGTAAGTCACTTTTGTTAAAACTTAATCCTTATCTATGGCCTATGTTGGAGTCGGCTTCAGTCAGAGGGGGTACATAGAGAGCATAGATAGGTACTGATTTCTACATGTTTAAAAAATCGTAAAATCTGGGATTTAAACGATTGTAAAGACAAACAGAAAGAGTGACTTCTATAATTTGTGATTAATTGAATTATAAGGTCAACTTTAAAAAGTTCACAGACAGTTAGATAAATTTTCAAAAGGCAATCATTACCGAATACGGTGAGGTAGATCAGTAACTATTGTTGAAACATTTTGATTGATTGATTTTTGACATAACTATGAACTGACGACCTGTAGAAGTTGCTAGGCTGGTTTGGATACGAGACAATGCAATATGGGAGCTGTTGCGCAAATTGGGATAGGCAAATATCCAGCAATGTTTGATCGAAGATTTATCTAACGTAGCAGGTAATTGCCGAATTAATCCAATAGGAAGTAGTCAAGTGTGGACCTTTTGGGAGGTTTTCTGTTATTTTTGATTTTATGGGAACTGTCTTATTTTCTTTTTGGAGAGCAAGGGCTCCTACCCATACAGAAAAGAAACATTGCCCACTCGCTTTGTGAACTGCTATTTTCAAGACTGTTAAATTCCCGTTTTCTCACGATCTTTGCCACTGAACGACTACTAATTGAAGTTGGTTAGGTGAAGTTTAAAACAGAGAGCAAACTGTTTTGATCTAAAAAAACTTAGCTTTTAACAACACAAACATCGCACAAAGTCAAACAGTCCATAATCTTTCAAACAAATTACAAAAAAAGTTACATTTTACCTAAAAGCTAAGAGAAATAACCAATATAATATACTTCACCAAAATAGATGTAGTCTGCTGATAGTAAATCAATTTAACGGGACACGGGCCACGTTAAACTGTGCCGGCAGAAAAAATATATATCGATACATAGACAAGCTGGGATCGATTTGGCGATTATGCAATGTCGAGATTATTCACTCGAATATTTTTTGGGAGTTTGACAACAAGGGAAAATTGGGTGTTTAAAAATAGCCTCCCCTAAAGTTTGGGTGTTTTAAAGGCTGTAATCATTTCGGAGACATGTGTAAACCCAGCATTGTTGGTTTGTATTTTTAATAGATTACTGGCATAGGTGGACTGTCGCGTTTGGTCTTGGCAAGTTCTACAGCTGATTATAAAGTCTTGAGTTCGATTACCAGATCTGGGGTATTGGGTTTTTCTATTATGGGTTCCTCATCAACAGTCGAAACGGGCGGAATGTATAGTACCCACATTTCACCAGTTATGTTTAACTCCCAAGTAATAAGGGGCAAGCCTATCACCCGGGCACAATTCCCAACTCCAGGCTGCGGCAGTACGAAATTACGATGGAAAAGCCGAAAAAGGCACCTCAAAACATACGATACCGCTAAATCCGTAAAAACAAAACCTGTTTATATTAGTCAGGATGCAACAGATTATAAAGTGCTAAACGGTAAACAATAACATCTGCTCGATTCCACAGGAAGTAGATTTCAATTTGAAAAATCGACTAACCTGGTTGTGGGCATAAATTAGCTTTTTTTAAACCCCTCTTTTGTCTGTGACCGGTTTGCTTGTAGTCAGTGGTGGTCAATCGCGAGCCTATCAATTAATTTAAAAAAGTTAACTCTGTCGTTCTTGTGAAATGAACGGGCGCTAACAGCTAATTACTGATCAAGAGCAGGCCTTGCTTTTATTTTGACGCGGTTTTGTCACATCTTTTTTTTGCGATAAAGCATACAAGAATGAATTGTAGAGCCAGTCTAAGTAAAAAATATATATATCCAGTGGCGGGAAAAAATAGGTTAAGCTAACTTGCTTAGATCGAGTTACAGCTTAGAGACAGCATAGTAAATTGCTTGTTTGCTGCTCCCATTGCTAGGTAGGACCCTAAAGGAACACTAATAATGCAAATTCATTGATAAATTAATTTAGAAGCATCTTCCTTGCCACTTTTTTCTTCTTTAGTTTGAGCTTCGGAGTTAGCTTTTACATTTGAAAAAAAATTGTCAATGCGAACTCTGTGCTGCCGCCTGTCACCGATGATGCCATGGCAGTGGCAAAGTATTGGGCCAATGAAATTTAATAATACCATCGATACGAAAAAATAGAAGATAAATTACTTGTACTGGCCGAAAAACCGAAGCACAGTAATGCTTTTGGGCGGACAGAATTGATGATTTCTTTCAACTTTAAACACAAAAACAGCTTCAATCAAACACGCAAATAAATCACAATTTCACAATTCGCCGACATAACTGTTCGGAACGTATTAATTGATATAATATGACCGTTGACTCACTAGTCACACTAAAAATATAGCTAATAGGCGTTTCTAGGTCGCATGGACGATTCAAACGTTTTATTGCCTTCGATATGTTTGTGTCGTGTATCAACAAATCTCGGGAACTGATGGGACAGTGTTGATGGGATTTTTTGTGATTGGTTTGTGAGGGATTCATGGCGGGAAATTAATAAAATAACATAACAACTGTCTGTTTTCAAAGAAGGTTTAGGCGGAGGAGACTTACAGTACAGTACACTCAGATTTTACCAGTAAAAACTGGCAGCTGGCTGTTTCAGCTCCACTTTGTGTAAGTAAAGAAGGAGCTTCGAGTCTTTGGGCACCATGAGGATTCCTTGCTTGCCATGAGCTGAGCTATCAAACATTGCGAAAAGTAAAACAGTTGGAAAAACAAAGACAGGTAATCCTAAGCAATGAAAGACCCGCTTTTATTTCGATTCGAAATACCATCTAATGCTGCTGAGGTTCACGAATCAAAATCGCGCGCCCAGGTATAATGAATTAAACTAAACGGGAGTGACAGATTACAGGTTAACGAAGACCAATAAAGGACATGGTGCATTAAAAGAGAGGTTCAATATCCTCGCTCTTACTGTCTTCGAAAAAAGAAGGAATAAACATTGTCTATTCTGCACAAAATAACATTTACTTAAGTTCGTGATGTGTGGACTCTGTGCAGACTAGGATAGCCAAAGGTTTTTAGGGGTATAGACAAGCCGACAATTGCGAGATAGATTGATGATTAACTTTTTCAGCAACGGAATCGTGGTTTGCATTGGAATTGGTATCAAAACCATTGAATTTTATTAAAATTTTTCCGTCTTTCGGAAACCTTACAGATAGACAATTACAATACAAGCTAGAATACTCAACTTTACTTGCAATCAAATTACAACTTTATAACCAGATGGTTCAGATATATTTTCAAATGTAATTATCTAGTTATAAATATTGTAAGAATATTATTTATACAAGTGTTTTCAACTAATAACATTCAAAATCCACAATGATTTAGATATGGGTTGAATACGTAGTTATGTACTTGGCCCATAAGAAGAGAAAATGTATGGGATTACTGAATTTTCCCTTCTGATTTTACTCATCATCATCATCATTTCAGCCGAAAGACGTCCACTGCTGGACATAGGCCTCCCCCAAGCATCGCCACATTGACCGGTCCCGTGCGACTCGCATCCAGCGGATCCCTGCAATCTTCACCAGGTCATCGGTCCACCTAGTGGGAGGCCTTCCAACGCAACGTCTTCCAGTTCACGGTCGCCACTCCAGAACTTTCGGGCCCCATCGGCCATCCGTTCTGCGCGCAATGTGCCCTGCCCACTGCCACTGATTTTACTCAATACGCCGAAAACGGCGAGGACACACACTGAACTAATTATCGATGTTCTTCAAAAAGGTGGTGCGTAGAACTCGCGACCGGCGTGTGTATGAACGTGGATGAGGCAAAAGGAGAATGTAAGGATTGTTGAAGGTGGTGTCCAATTCTGTTTCTTCTGTCTATCATGACCAAAAGGCGTGAGTTCAATGTATTTTAATCTACTATAGCCTATGAAATCCCACAGCTGGGCTATGGCCTAAAATGTAATAAGGCTCTTAAATCATATTTTTATTGTTAGTCTTTTTTTATCTTTTCACTCAGTAAATAATGATTGTATGGAATTCCATAAAATTTGACACACAGATAGACCAGGATTTGGGTTAGGTCATAGGTTGCTTTTTATCCTAGTAGTATGTTATTGTGGGATATTTTCTGACCTACACACAGGGGAAGCCATGGGCGTCGGGCACAAGAATTACTGAAAAATAAAATAAAAGTCCTATAGTTTCTAACTAACTACCCTCATCTGAAAAAGTGAGTTTATGTACCTATCTAAGAATTACTACACCTACCCTAGGTGTAGAGTAGTAAAACCCTGAGTAGTAGGTAAAAAAAGCTGCATTGCAACGCATGCCAGGTACAGCTAGTTACATTAATAAAAAAATATAAAATTATTTCATAAAACTGTAAACCATGTCGCTTTGCACATAGGGACTGTTGATACATCCATTTGACAATTCATTGATGAAATACAGCCCTTTAGCAACTAGAAGCAAAGTTGAATGTTTATAAATAGTTCAGAAACAATGGTTCAGCTAACAAAAAAAGGGTAATTTAATCAAGGTTTTAGTACTAGGTAGAATTGGCAAACAATATCTAGATTAGTGCCCCATAGTGCCCAGACAGAATTGGAAAACCATGTCTTTGAACTTAGAATGTGTAATTGGGGAAATTTTGATTCAAGTTAGTAAATGAACTTTATCAGATAAATAAATAATAACTTTGCTATACATACTTGATAAAATAAGTACTGCTAATTTGAACCAGTTACAATTAAAAAAAGGAAATAATAAAAATTAATAAATAACTTTTGATAGACAAGGATTCAATAGGAATAGAGGTCTAGCAATATGAACATTTGAAAAAGAGTTTCAAATTAAAGATATTCAAGCTACAAGAAAACGGCAAAATTCTTAAACTGTACATTGATTTGACTTTACTAGAGTTAAGGATTAATACAAAAAGGATCATGATTAGCCTGTTTTATATCCACTGTTGGGACACAGACACACAAAAATTGAATTATGGTCATATTCCAACAAGCAAATCTGAATAAGAGCTACAAGCTAATACACCTTATTTTTACACATAATGTTGATATTCATATGAAACACCTACTTTGCTTGATTAAGTTAAATTCCAGTCTCTGAATATTGCCCTCACCTGATCATTTTAGGTGATTCATATTTTAAAGTGTAAAAACAAAACAAAAGCATGTATAGACAGTGTTATTGTTAGACAGTGTGGTTTTTCAGTACACTATGGTACAGAAGAAATTTTTATATGAAGCAATGATTCTTTTTCGTGTGGTTAGTGCGTAAGCAATGTAAATCATAATCATCTTTCTCTTGTCCTTATCCCAATTTATTTGAGATTGGTGCAGCATGTCTTCTACATCTTGCAAAATTTTTGTAGCCCTGCCTGGCTTACAAACTGCAGGTCTAATTCTTAACCTGGAGATTGTTATGTCAGAAAAAGAACTGCAAGTTTATTGTGACAAATCAGATATACAAATGAATCTAAAAATTAAATACAAATAATTATGTATGACAAAATGCAAACAGAACTTTATTTCAAAGTACTTACTAATGATTCACTTAACTATTTCATATGAAGGAAGTAATTGAATCATAGTATTATGCATTTAGATCAATATCTGATTGTTCAAAAATGAAACAGAAAAACATGGTGTGGTAGACATAAGATGCATAAACATTCATCCCTGTATAATATTCCATCACAGAAAATTCCTAACATTTCTCACCAAAGCACTTTTTTTAAATAGTGTATGCAGCATGCCTAACACGCTACACACATAGTCGATTCCATAGACGCTCGAAGTCCGCGCCTTACGTGTGTAAATAAACAAAAAAAAATACTCTGTAAACATTGGCACAAAGAGAACATTAAAACAACAATTCACGAACTAAATACCCGTGTACACCTCTACAGAGCAGGCTGACAACGTTGTGTCCATTGATACTCGTGAACGAGAAAAAAAATGCATTAAGAAACTTGCATACGACAAGATCACTTCTTACTTGAGATAAATCTCCCAAAATTATCGTTTTTAACGATGTTAACGATTCGTTTACCTTACCCAGTCGTGAGCGAAGACGTCAAAGCAAATATATCCCGTGAAACAATTCAGATTCGCACTGAAATCGCTGTAGCACAATGGTACAGGCACGTTAGCTGTTGTAGTATCCGATCAAAACATAGCCTTTGTACGGCTAAAACGCGTTTCTAAGGCATCCTACATAATTAAAACGCATACGTTAATGATTGCAGAAGGTTAACCACTGCTTTTAGCACGCGTAGGTTGGATTCTTCGACCGTATTTTGAAAAAATGCTGTTGCTTTTCAACACAGTAATGGCATAACACGCAAACACTATGACTGATATTCACAATGAAACACTTCACATAACCGCGACAGTTTGTTCGAGGAACGCGAGACGAGCCACGGTATGCATTTTCTCACTCACCTTGTTGTTTATTAGCTATTTTATTAAAACAGTTTTGAAAAACTTCATATAAATGCATAGGCTCGTCATCGCTCGTCGCCATTTTGGATTCTACTGTCCAAATAAAGCATAGACAATGCAGAGCATGAATTTAAAACTGACTGTTCGAAAACTATAAAACTGAACCAAAATTTAATTCAAAATCATAATTATTTTGTTATTTTACATATTATTTAGATAATATTTAATATTCTACATATTCAGCGATGTCAAGATATTGTGGCCGTAATATGCATGTATATTCGGAATTATATTCTCTCTATTACAGTGAATGTAAGAAAATTAAAATATCACGGGCTACCCAGACGCTTCTCCCTTAAAATACTTACTTAGTAAAAAGATTACTAATTTATTAGTTTCCTGAAAGTTTCAAAATTAATGTAATAATAATGCTTTTATTTTAGCCAAGTGACTTCATGCAAGAAATTACCACCATAGACAGTTAACTAGTTATGACTTTTCTTAGTTGATTTTCAACTCTCCTTGTTGAACTTCACTACATAGAGGATTAAGCTTTGGAATCGCCAAACAAATTTTCTGCCAACTCTTGTGGGAGGTGAAGTAAACACGCATACAGAAACATACACACATTGATAAATTATAGTATATAGAAGCTGTTCTTTTGCATCCTCGTCAAATTCAAGGAGGAAACTATGCTTATGATTCTCGATCCGAATCAATAACAAAATGGGTAGGTATTTTTTACAGTTTCTTTAAATAATTTTCTTCTACCGTTCATACTGTACTGTCGTTTGACCATTTATGCTTTGATAATTAATTTTAATAAATCTCATGAATGCAAAGAACGTTCGAAATTTTTCGCAGTCCACCTGGGGTTGGTTATATGTATTTTCTTTTGACCATTCATACTGAAATAGGAGTAATGCAGATATTTTGCCAATTAATGCAGAGAAGTTTTTAGAACCAAGAGAATGCAAGAGCGAGAGAAGCGAGCTCAAAAATTTTGACATCTCTCTTCGGATAAAAATTAGGTTCTTTTTGGTTATTTGTTCAGAAATGAGAATTGGAGTAAATCTATTAACATAAATTGAATTAAGCACCTAAATATAGGATGTATTAGCAAGCGAAGCGAGCTCAAAAATTGTAGTTTTCGCCTGGGATAGGTTGGTTTCCCTACAGTTGTCCGAGATTTCGGGGTGATTTGCACCCCCAACGGAGGTTACGGTGGTGGTCTGGTTTGGAGACGCGGGGCCCGTAGCAATTGTTACTCCTGATACTGGGTTAATAAAGCACTGGCTGTTTCCTACAAAACTGCAATACCAACACGGTCAAAAATTATTGAACTGGAATGGAACTGGTTGACCGAGGGGTCAGCTTCTTCTCTATGGAACTCTGCCTAGCCCTTCGGGGTTTACAGGCATAATATTATGTAATGTTACAGTATGATAAAAGACCAGCGAAAATACACAGGTCAGTAACATCGAAAATATTTGAGAGTACGATCGGATTTGTTTTTATACAGGGTGTAAACGGACCCTTCTTATAGCCGTCAACCAAGCATTCTGCACATCAAACTATTTATTTATTTATTTATGTACACACAAAATACTCAACAAGACATAACATTAAGATAGAAGAGCACAAAGGTACTGTTTATTTCATGCGAAATCTCTTCAAGCAGACCTGCGAGAGAAAAGTAGGATTAGAAATGTAGACACAGTGTGTAGAAAAGACAAAACAGGAAAATTGAAATTGGAACTTAAAACAAAGTTATACCTATATAAAATAAACATACATACAAATATACACATATAAAATAAATACTTGTACTGTAAATATATATCCAGAATATCACAGTATAGAGGAGAGGTAATGTTCATTGACTTTCTTTTTGAACAGAAATAAAGTTTTAGAGTCACGAATGTTAGGCGGAAGTGAGTTCCACAAACGTACTGTGTGAACAGAGAAGGAGTTAGAATAGAATTCAGTTTTATGGGATGGGAAATTAAGATGATGCCTGAGGTGGGATCTACACAGAGCATCAGAAGGACGGGTAAACGAAAAACGATCTCGCAAGTAGCTAGGATATGCAGGGTTATATAGAATGTTGTAGAGGAGACATAATATTCGAGTGTTCCTGCGAAGACGGATAGGGAGCCACTTGAGTTTCTTACGGAAATGAGAAACATGGTCATATTTCCTCAGGCCAAACACAAAACGAATGCAAAGATTTTGCAGACGCTCCAGCCTATTCAACAGCTCCTCAGTGGCATCCAAATAGCAGGCAGCAGCGTAATCAATGATTGGCTGAATCAGAGTTTGAGCTAGGTAAATTTTGGTTTTAAAAGGCAAGAAGCTCTGTAAGGATTTAAGCGAGTGGAAAGAAAAGTGCACCTTACGACTAACCTCATTCACCTGAGCTCGCCAAGAAAGATTGCTGTCTAATAAGACACCAAGGTCCTTAGCAGTTTCAGCATAGGCAATGGTCGTGCAGCTCAGAGATAATGGAGTCAAAGATAACAAGTGAAGTGCAGTGCGATAGTATCTGCTGCCTATGATCATGGCCTGCAACTTAGTAGGGTTAATCTGTAAGCCGTACGACTTAGCCCATTGGTTTATACTTTCCAGGTCATGATTCATGGCACTGATTGCTGATTCCGCATCGGCCAGCAAGAAATGTCGATATAGTTGCAAATCGTCCGCGTAGAGATGGAAGCTGGAAATGATAATTTTGGTAACAGTATTAACGAAGATAGAGAAAAGAAGAGGAGAGAGAACGCCGCCCTGAGGAATACCAGCAGTAAGATCACACCAATCAGAGTAAATCTCTTCTTGGCAAACACGATACGAGTCAAACCAGGCTAACGTAGAAGCAGAGAAGTCAAAAGATTGAAGGATCCCAAGAAGGATGTCGAAATCCACTGAGTTGAACGCGCAACTAAAGTCAAGTAACACAAAAACAGTCAGAGATTTATTGTCCATAGCCCAGCGGATATCGTCAGTAACCTTCAGGAGTGCAGTAACAGTACTGTGCCCAGTATGGAAGCCAGATTGGAAAGGAGAAATAAGGGCATTAGCTGATAGATATTTGGAAAGTTGACCATGAACAATGTGTTCGAGAACTTTGGAGAGGAAAGGAAGAATGGAAGTGGGTCTATAGTGGGATAAGGAAGAAGGATTGCTAATTTTTGGAAGTGGTATTATGTGAGCCTGTTTCCAGGCTGACGGAAATAATACCAGAGAATAAAGAAAAATTAACAATATGAGTAAGGATGGGGAGAAGCTCTGAAATAATGGGTAATATCATTCTCGAACACAAATTATCATGGCCCGCAGCAGAGGAGGAAATAGAGAGAATGGATTTTTTGACATCGTCTTCAGAGACAGGACTGAAATTAAAAAGTGCACAATGTGGTAACGGCACGTTAGAGAGCTCAAACAAAGTTGAAGCTTTAACGGTTGGGTCGAGAGAAACAGGTGGAGAAGAAAAGTGCCTGTTAAGAGCGCACAAGTCGACATATTTACAGGTACTCGTGGGAGATTTGCCGATACCCACAGACTTTAAAAATTTCCAGACATCAGAGGAGTTACGATTAACGAGAGATTCGTGGAAAAAGCGTCTCTTGGCATCTCGACACAGACGATTGCAGCGGTTACGCAGAGCTTTAAAGTGAGTGAGATTAAGTTCCGTAGGTCTGCGCCTATATCTACTCTTAGCCTTATCCTTACAAGCAATAGCATTTTTAATTTCAGGAGTCATCCACGGAGCAGGATTATGCTTAATTTTAATATGCCGACGAGGAGCATGTTTATCATAAAGGTCTGATATAATGGCATTGAAATTGTTCAGTTTGTCATCGATACATTCTATGTAACTTTATGCAAAAATTATTGCTGGGAATCACCTTTTTTTTTTGGGTCAAAAATCACGTTTTACGGTAGGAATCGATGGAAAGCACTCAAAGCATTGTGCTGATTTTTTTTTTATAATGAATGGGCTTACTCTTGACCTCAATCTAGTCCAGACGACAGAGATGAGGTCGACGATGGAACGAGCTAACCCAAAAGAAGCCTATGATGGATGGATTGAATAGTACGGGGGTCGTGGGGGTGTGTAAAGTAAAAATCTTACATTAAAAAAATAACTTTGACCCCAATAGCTCAGTAACTAGAAGGTTCACAGGTATGGTCTAGAAAAAAAAAATGATCGCAAAGACGGGGAGAACAAGTGCTTTTCGGTTAAGTTAAGGGTCTATTTACACCCTTTAATGTCTTATAGCTGGGACTGTACATTTCCTATAAGAATGACGTTACAAGTGGCTCATCCTCGACGTACTCCGTTGTAATAATAATTTGTTATTTATTACAACTTAATAAAAAAAAAAACCACGGGGATAAAAAGTATCCTATGTATTAATCCAGGTTATAAAGTATCTGTGTGTCCAAATCCAGTCATAAGTTTTTGCGTGAAAGAGTAACAAATATCCAAACATCCATACATCCTCACAAATATTCGCATTTATAATTAGTAGGATTCATTCCCATTGCCCTAGCCCTATGCCAAATCACCTACTTGTTTGACCAAATCACTAACTGTGTACAGTATTGCGTTTGAGCTACTAACGTACCACGATATTTTCTATCGCTACGGCGGAAAGATTATTTGGACATTGTGTTTAAATAATAACATGTTAGTGCATAATCGATACTAACATGTGGTACGAAACAACATGGTTTTGCGAATTTTAAGTGGCAGATTGTTTTTACAACAGGAATTTGCATAAATAACTATTTTAGAAAGCACCTGTTCGCGACATAATACGATACACAAAGGCAGCGACTCGCAAAAAATATTTTTTAGTAACGTCTATTTTCAAATGGCCAATGAATGTACTTCAGCGGAGAGATAAACCCAGCTACGCCGTCTCTAGAGCTTATTCTTCTAGGCTTCACTGGATTGTTTTAGAATTTTTCATATATTTTCAGCATTCGAAACAAACAGTGAATCAATTAATTAACCAATTTTTTATTTTCGTTTATAAAAGGCTAAAAGGAATCATGTTGTGAAATGATAAAATTCCGCATACCTGTTAAAAATAGTAACTTTGCAGAGAATCGATTAGCTATAGGAGTGCTCAACACTACAGCCATGTTTTTTTCACTGCGAAAATTAAGTTTGACGTGAGAAAGAGCCTACAAAATTTTCGATTCGAGTGCACTTCAATGAAAAAAACAGTCAATATTATCCACCTACATGTAACATGTTCTCATTGAATTCATTAAACACCCAAAACCAGGTAAATATACATCAATAATCACCTAAAGTGTTCAAACAATATTTTTTTGTACAAATACGAAAACTGTTTTGTCACTAAATATAACCTTTTGTCATTGCAGATTTTAGTTAGTTTTAGTCAGTTATCTTCAAGATATTCAAGTGTTTTTCGTCATCGGAAACATAACAGTGGGAGAAATAAAAATGTGAGGGGACAAGAGGGTTCGGTGGCAGTAAATGACGCAATAGTTTGTCAGGAGAGTCTCGAAGAAACTATCAAGAACTTTGATAAGAATGTTTTCAGGTATGTACAGTAACGACAAGGTTGAATGTGGTGTATTGCTATTTATGTAAAAGTTCTGTAGTTGTTTGTGGTATTTGCTAACAGCATATTTTTATGGCTTGTAAAGACATTAACATTATAGCTATGTGAAATAAAACATAAAAAACAATAACAGCCATATTATTATGTAAGATAGGTTATGTTATTAGTGTTAACACACAATGTTTTCATTTGAGTCATTTCCAAGCGTAAACAAAATTCTATTGTTAGGCATGTTCTCAATTTAAACTGAGAATGTGAATAGTTAAATAATGTGTATCGTTTATAGTAGTATTGTTTTATAGTGAACAATTATTTGGTCATTGAGGAATACTCAATTCATACTACACTCTTCAATTGCTAATAAATATGAAAAAAAAGGATGTCACCTTAGTAAAAGGAAGTAGAAAAAAGCTGTTGCTGCATACAGTCTCAAGCCTGAAAGTCGGACCACCAGTCTTACCAAGGTTTATCACGTACCCCAGTGGCTGAGTTGTATAGATTAGATAGGGAGTCACTCTATATTCATCCTAAATCCGCACGCAAAATACGTGCTTTGACGTGGAGTTGCGGACACCAGCCCGTTATACAATACACTCTATAAAATAATGGTATTCAGCTGCATCTGGTTAGACTGGAAGCTGAACATTACATAGTGGGAAAAACCAGGCAGATTACCATGAAGAAGAAAAAACATGTATCACACTATGTGTTTTCTATTCTTGACATAATTTTTTTCTTTCATAAAAAAACCTAATATGCTAAATAAGTCACAATTTAAACATGTTACAAGTTGAGTTGCTTGAAAATCATGTAGGTTTGTTGAATAAATAACATTACACAGAACAGTTGCATTGTTAGACAATACCAAATGCCTTGATAAAAGCGAACTCCTGGATTTTCAATCCTCAGCTGAGTGCCAAAAGTTTAATTTACATCAATGTAAAATTATATTTAGGCATAACATGTAAAAGTCAAAGTAATGTGACTTTGACTGTTTTCACGAACATCTAAAATATTTCAAAATGAAAATTTAAAGTACATAGTCATAAATGTTTAAGTATATAAAATTTACATTAGTTTAATGGAAGGTCACAAGGGGCATTGACCCCGTCTGTCTGCTTTTGTGCAAATGTAAATAAAAAAGCATGTAATTAAAAAGATTATTATAAGAATTTTAAATAAAAATAAATTATTAAATAATATTTATGTTCACTGACTACATTTCAGTTATCTACTATATTAAGGCTGAGATCTTTGAAAGTTTTAACTAGGGATCTGATATTGAGATGTATATTTATGAGGAGCTCGTGGCTATATAAAAACAACCGCTCAGGTCGATCTGGGTGACCACCCATTACATACCGAGTTTCCTCCGTGCCTCGGAAACCATGGAACACAAAGGGCAACGAAGGAACATGGATGGGTTTTAGTCAGTACAAGTCTGACACTCCCTTCCGCTCCGCCCAGAGTGGGGGGGGTCATTTGATGATTTCCCAACCAAAAAAAAAAAAAAAAAGGGGTATTGTATTACCAAGTACAAACTGGGTTGTGGAGGTCAGATAAGCAGTCGCTCTATGTAAAATACTGGTATTCAGCTGCATCCGGTTAGACTGGAAGCCGACCCCAACATTGGGAAAAGACTAGGCAGATGATGATTTACCTAAAGTACATTTTTTCCCAGCAGAGGGTAGAAAAGTGTCTTATAATATAATCTTGGTCAAGTTATAATAATATTTAGACCATGCAGATTAGTGTCTGAGTGTACTCTCCAAAAAGACTGTAGTTTAAACAAGACAAAATTATTTGTGACACAAAACAAAGTGTGTAATTCTCAGATGCCTGCAATAGTTTAAACTGTGTTGCAGGAACCAGTGTCCTCCCTTAATAAATTGATACATTTGGTCTATGACAAAAAAAAAACAAACACGAGAACTTCTACATTTGTATAAAAAAGACAAAATAAATTAAATAAATACACACTCACTTAAACATTTTGTTTATATCTAATACCCATATAACTTAGATGATAATCTGGTGATGTCATAAACTTATAATGTGTAACCAATGCTGCTTTGTATGTTTACTATTCTGCAAGACTAAGTTGGTACTTTGTTCCGCCTTTATAAAGGGTGTAAATAGACTCTTAACATTACCGAAAGGCACTTGTTCTCCCCGCGATCATTTTTTTGTTCTAGACCATACCTGGGAACCTTCTAGTTACGGAGATATTGGGGGTCAACTTTTTCACAAGTTTTTTTTAAATACATGTTTTAATGTACAATTTTTACTTTACACACCTCCACGACCCTCGTACTATTCAATTCATCCATTAGCACAATGCTTTGAGTGCTTTCCATAGAGTGCTACCTTAAAACGTGATTGTTCACCCCAAAAAAAAAGTCGTTTCCCAGCAATAATTTTTGCATAAAGTTACTTAGTTTGATGTACAGAATACTTGGTTGACGGCTTCGTGAAGGGTCAGTTTACACCCTGTATAGAGTAAAACAAAGTTGCCTTTGAAATGTATGCTATGAAATGTATAATGTATTCTTACAAAATTTAATTTGGGAGATTTATGTGTACAATACAGTAATATTATTCTTCTAAAACAAAGAAATCATTTAATTTTTGTGAAGTCGTAAAAACTGTGGGAACCAGTTTGCTAGTCTGTTTGTAAAAAAGTACATAAAGAATTTTGAATCTACTACTAATATATTTTGATACTTTATATCATAAAAGCTTTTTCCCGCAGCTTCGCTCGCGTTAATTTAGAATTTGACAATTAATTCGGGTTGTACTCTGCTTGTCATAATATAATTCAATAATGATTCGAAAGACACGTGGCGCCATCTATTATGTTATCCTCTATTATGTTATCCTCTTCTTATCTTATCTTTTTTTCTTTTTGTATTCAGTTCTAACCTAACTCAACCCATTTAGACGGGGTGATCTATGATCGTCCTTTTGTAACTAGCCCTATTCTCGCCTAGGACACACTAGTTCAGCCGGAAATGTTTGGCCGGTAACATTATATATACATATATATATTAAGAAATCACTACATAGTATAAAATAACGTCGCTTCCCGCTCTCCGTCTTTCCCCATGTATGCTTAGATTTTTAAAACTATGCAACGGATTTTGATGCGGTTTTCAGTAATAGATAGAGTGATTCAAGAGGAAGGTTTATATATATATATATTGCACCCGTGCGGAGCCGGGGCGGATCACTAGTAAACTAATAAATGGCGTTAAAATACTCCTCCTCAAAACTGTCAAGTGGAAGTTGACTTTTAATAATTTTTTCTATTAATAATTCCAGTGAGATGAGTTCACTTCAGCTTCGTTCGCTAGCGACGAAGCCAAGTGGACCTCGCCTGAAGGAGTTGGCCTCCGTGCGGAAGGTGTCTTACGTCTCCTCTCACAGTTTCGAGGTGAACAAGAATGGCTGGCATAAAGTGCCCACTGTCACTGTTGACCTCTCCGGAAAGAATACCAGGTATGTTGGTAATGTCATCAACTGACCGCCCAAACTCAGATGAGGGGTCAAGCGAGAACTTTTTAAAACAGATATCATTTGTTTTACGAGTCGATATACCGGGAACGATTCGATTATGATTCTGGTTCGTACCCTTCGTCAGCAAAAGTAAGTAAACGCTCTTACCCCCCCCTGTTCCCATGCTTACGTAAACATTAGCACATGCAATTTTCAATGTGTTCTAGTTTCTGTATTGATTCATGAGCAACAGTTATATGTCTAGGAATAAGAAATATACTTACAATAGAGGACTTGTAACGCACATAATATTTATTTAAGCAAATTTTATTGACATGGTATTCATTTATTATAATCTTAATATACAATTAACAAAAAACACAAACTTCTTTTAAAACTTTGGTATATTAATTCAAATTAACAGTCCTCAGTCCATGACCCACGAATCCATGACTCTGAGTCTTCGATTCTTCGATGACATTGGATGTTTGCTGTGTAATATTGTGTGCCTGCTCAGTGTCGTGTGATGTTGGAATATCGACATCGTTATATATATATATACAGGGTGTAACAGAAAGGGTATAGTCATATGAAAGATGCTGCAGATCATCAAACTGAACAACTTCCTCCATGGGTCCTATATCGTAAATGCGAAAAAATTATCAACTGTCTCATACAAAATTTTAATACCTACTCGACCCAAATGTATGGGACAGCTGATATTTGTTTCGCATTTACGATATTGAACCCAAGGCGAATTTTTTTTAAGTCCCACAAATCCAGGCTCTGTGGCTGATTTAAATACAAGGTGGAAAGGGCACCGATGCTAAAAAGGGTTACCACGTATTCATCATCCTTCTGAACCCCCCCCCCCCCCCCCCATAGTGATCATCATCATCAGTCATCATCGGTAATTTAAGAAAAAAAAACACCTGTTCCATACATATTTACCATGTAGGTATTCCAGTTACACATCAACTTAAGTCAGATAGTCCAAGTCTCGTCGACGAGGCGAATGACCTCGTTTTCGCAGACACACGAAACGTTGGATGTCGGCTGGCAGGTTTTGGACTGAGTCCCTGGGGCTGCAGTCTCGACATAGATAGCGACAAAAATCGGTCGTTAAGTCATAACGATGTCAAATTTCTTTAATAGATTTTCAACCTTAAGGGCTTTGAAATAAAGTTGAAAATCTATTAAAGAAATATTATGTCGAGACTGCAGCCCCTGGGCCGCGGTGTCGATAGTGTGGCCGTGAATACTAGCACCTCATTTGGTGGCCTTGTAGGCTCGGCCGATGGCAAGTGCGCGCACGCAGCTTGCCTATGTGTAGGTGGCTCTAGTGGCCGGTGCAGCCCCGCCTGCCGCCCGGCGGGTGAGGCCCCAGAGGTGACTCAGACAGGTAGGCGAGCTACCGAGGAGCCGTAATCAGATCGAGCCGAATGTGCTCCTAAGGGGCCGTAACTTTCTGGCTGACTCGCATCACATACCAATTTCAATGAACTCACAAACCCCCCGTCTCTTTCCGCAGGTTCAGTTTTACAGATAACTTCGCCGGCCTGCTGGCTGGAAGCCTCGGGAACAGCTCCTTCAAGTACGCCGTACAGGTGCGAGGGTTCAAGACTGAGCGGGGGATCCATGCCGATTTGAAGCGGAACCCTAATCTTATAAACAGACTGCGTAAGTTGTTTAAGAAATTTATTTATGCAACATCACGCCTGTAGCCCCTGGAGGCTTAGGCATATGTGTGCCTAATAGTACACCTACATTTCGCCAGTTATGTTTAAGTCCCATGTAATTTGAGGCGAGCCTATTGCCATCAACTGGGCACAAATCCAGACTCTGTGGCTGCTGCTGAGGAATTCCTTAGGGTCAATTCACACCGAGACGTGACGCGACGCGACGTGTCACCGTCGAGCCATTTTATGCTATATCCCCATTAGGAAATGCATGTTTGAAAGACTCGGGCCGCGCGTCTTTCAATGCACTCCGCGTCACGTCTCGGTGTGAGCTGACCCTAACGGAAAAATAATAACACTGCCCGACCCGGGAATCGAACCCAGGACGCCATAGACTAACGGGCAGTTCAATTAGTTATTTGGGAAAAACATGCACAGATACATGCAAGTTATTGTACAGATCCATTTCATTGGAAAAAAAACCTTAATACTAATATTATAAAGAGGATAAAGTTTGGATGTAGGAGGTGATCTCCGAAACAGATTTAACCTTTTGACCGCCACTGTCACATTTACGTGACAAGCAAGCACGTGTCCTGTACGCCAAACGACACAAATATGTGACAAAATGATAGGTGAAATTGTGGCTTGGCGTGTAGGGCACGCGCATGCCTTTATGCTCTGACGGTCAAAAGGTTAAATAAATTATTCATTGATGGAGAAAAACGCTATTACGTGAGTGCCATAAGATGTGATTTTCGTGGGCGAAGTCGCGGGTATTTATAATTTATTCTTGTTTCGACAAGAAAAAGTGAAATTGTATCAGGCGTCGTCACGAAAAATATCCAGAATCGACTTGCATGCATAATCATGCTTGTTTTTAATGTCATCTCGCAGGCCAACCTATGAGGCTGGCTTCTGCTTAACCGGACTATCCTGTGGGTGCCTTGAGTGTAAGGCCTACAGCCAGGGGCAAAATACTCATAAACTAAGCGACAGGCATCCCCTGTGGGGAACTCACCTCGGCTTAGGGCGTCGCTGGGTAGGGCAGCACGGGGACATGCTGGATCTGAGTCAGATCATTATTTTGGGGCTGATTTAAAACTATTGGCTGAGCATCGCGAGCTGGCTCGAGTAAGGTTCAGGATCATGCTCAGCTTCGAGGCGTATAAAATGTAATCATTACAGCCAATGCTCCCGATGGTGAGGGAGCACCGTAAGTTTATTTTGACGTGAATTCGCTGTGAACTGGGGATGGATGTCAGAAATGCGAATAAGGCAATTTGACTGTACTTTGCGAGCTTATATCTCGAAACTTATAATAAATGGCGGGATGGGAGTTGTACCATCGTATTAGGCATATGAGCCCAACCAAGAAGTACTGGGTAGCTGACCTAGACGCGCGTGGCTGCGTGGCCTAGCAGGCATCCAAAAATATACACAAGAATTTCCATTTTACATATGTACGAATAGGGTAACGGCAGTGAGTGTCGCCCAAAGGGACACTGCCAGCCGATTTTGATATCATCTACGATATCATCCAGTAGCCAGTCTTCTAACCTTATATCTCTGTACCACTTGCTACAGGACTAGGCGCCTCGGAACCAGTGGAGAAGCAACAGTTCCCCGAAGTGGCGCCGCGCCTGGAGAAGCTTCTCAATGAAGACTCCAACCACCTTACGCACCAGCAGAAAGATAAGATCAAGATTGCCTTCGCCGAGGGCTACTTAGCAGGTATGTTGACCTCACCTGCGTAGCCTTCTCCAACAATGTCGGGGTCCGCTTCCAGTCTAACCGAATGCAGTTGAATACCTGTATTTTACATGGAGCGACTATCTGACCTCCACAACCCAGGTAATGGACATGATAATACTCCTGGGTAAGAGCTGTTGTCAGATTTTCGAGCTTCTGACTATAGATAACGGATGCCAAAGATGTTGACAGCCGTGACCAGCGGCTTAACTACTTTGCGAGGCACGGGCGAGTCTCGGTGTCTAATAAAGGGTCACCCGAAGACCGTCCTTGGCCAGTGTTGCTCAACCAAGAAGATGACCCGTGTAGCTGGTATTATTTAGCCACGAGCTCCGTACTGCTTTCTTTTATAAATATACTAGTTGTGCCCAGTATCCGTTGCATTGCAATACCTTTTTTTTCAGAATCCTCCTCTGGCTTTTGTAGAACAACTGTGCCAAATATCATCATGTGTGTGTGTGTTTGTATTTGTGTGTAATGTGTTGTTTAGGAGTCTATAGCTTTATAGCTATAGACTCTATCTTATGGTACGAACAGATATTGATTTTATACAATACTAGCGGCCCGTCCCGGCTTTGCACGGATACCTATGTTAGTCAGGGATAATGTAGCATTCTAATGGTGAAAGAATTTTTGAAATCGGTCCAGTAGTTTTTGAGTTTATTTGTTACATACATACAAAAATACACCAAACACACCAACATAGTATAGATGTTAAAAACCCTGTCCGATCCGAAAGGAGCATATAGGTATACCATACATTATATCATACTAGCGACCCGCCCCGACTTCACACGGGTATAATGTAGATACACACATACATACAGGTTGTAAACAAACCCACCAAGCATTCTGTACATCAAACTATGTAACTTTACGCAAAAATTATTGCTGGGAATCGAATTTTTTACTGGATTTTAAATAAAAAAGCATTATTTTTGTGTCCAAATTACCACCATTTCCCTAAAATCTAACAAACTTTTAAAACGTGACAACACTATCTTCGTCATTAGTATGTTCGATCGTCTATTGTTTGATTATGACGTCACTACCGTCCGAAAAGCGACCGGAGTGTCCCCCGCCCGCACCCTTGTGGTGCCATGATGTTCCTTTATTTTAGTACATTTCTTTATTTTTTTATTATTTTGAAGTTGAGTCTCTAAACCTTATAATACCTTCACGGATCGGACAGGGTTTTTTAACATCCTAATCCTAACTAATATTATAAATGCGAAAGTAAGTTTGTTTGTTACCTTTTCACGCATAAACCACTGAAACGATCATCCTGAAATTTTGCGTATACGTTGTCAGGTGTACAGAAACGGACATAGGGTACATTTCATCCCGAAAAAAGTACTGTTTCTAAGGAAAACAACAATAACGTTCTTTTGATAATAGATGGCGCCACGTGTCTTTGAAATCATGATTGAATTATATTATTATAGAATCATTAGTAGTGCGATAGCAGTTTTTATTAACCGGAATTGATTGGCAAATTCTAAATTAACGCGAGCGAAGCCAAGGGGAAAAAGCTAATATTGTAGCCTAAATTATACAACATTAGTTTTAGTATATGCGAAACCTGAAACACGTGTCTAGTGTTTTTATGTAAAGAATCTATGTACAAAATTTCAAAACTGTATCATGAAAAATCACAAAGTTATTAGCTTGTTCTGTTACCTAGTTGTCCGCACAAAAACTTGGTTACCACGCAGCGCGCGCCTCCAGCGTCGTTTTGAGCTCATTGATATTAATAATTTGGCAGTAGGTACCTAAATGATTCCGATAGGTACTTAGTGCCCAACCATATTTTTGGGTCAAAATAAACATGGTTTAAAAATTATTAGAATCGATTCAGTGACTTATTCTGAACAAACTATATTCATGTTTCGCATATACTAAAAATAATATTGTAGATAGGTTGTTTTTCGGTACCACTATGGCTTTAATTCTTTAGCAGTTATTTATCCATCGATTAAAAAAAAACTTATTTTGATAATGTATTGCCCGCAGGTTCCCACCCCGACAATGTCCGCGGCACGAAAGCGTCCAAATACTTGAAGTTGGTACAGCAGCTCTTGACCATCATACTGTTCCTGGCTATCTTCGTGAGCCTCATGGCGTCAGTAAGCGGCACTATGTTCAGGTATGTCTTATCTGGCTGAAGATGACACTTAAGGTGAAAGCGTCAGGGTGGCTCCTCTCATTGTTGACGAGAAAATTAAATAAATAAAAGTGCGAGGTAATAATTTCCCCTTTGGTGGATTTCCCCCAAGTAATTTCTGTATCTCTAAAATATTCACCCATCCTCCGACGAACTACAGAAAGCACTGGTTTACCTCGAAGTTCGCTTTTGTTTCTCATAGGCGCGAATTATATAGACACAGCGTAAGGTGAAGGTGTGGCGCAGGCATGATCCCGCTTCAAAATGTTTTCATACAAAACGTACGTAGGCGACGTGTCGTGAATTACACTCTAGCGGCGCGGCGCAGTCATGCCGTTCTTTCGTTTCGTTATAAATTGCACGCCTGCGCTGTGACTACGCCGCGCCTTCACCTTACACCGTTTCTATATAATTTTCAACAAAAAATAATAAACAACAAAAAATAATTGTATTGTTGTATAACAATACAATTGTTTTTTGTTAGAAAAGTTTTTTAATAAGTTAAACGAGTGATAAATTACTTTTGTTCTGATTAAATATTTACCTCTAAAGCATCATTTAATTTAATTGTTGATTAGTAATAAGTCATAATTCAATAGTGATAATAAAAATTATGTTCCCGATACCGGTGGGCTACTATTTTTTTATATTTTTAAATATTTTTATATAATTATTGTTGATAAAAATATAAAAAAATATAATTAGTATGTAAGGAAAATAAATAAAATAAAATAAAATTTGTTTATTTCAGACTAGGTAATGTCCATATTTTGTTAGTTACACATTAATTCTCTTAAGACAAAGTTAGTAGCATTTATTATTATTATTAATTTATTTATTTCAGATCATTAGAATCCATAAAAACATTAAATTAAAATCAATTTGCTATAACACAGCCACATTACATAAAATTATATTAAAATCAATTTTTGAAAAATGAATAAACGAAAATAATAAAAAAAAACAATTTACTTTTCTTTATTGCATGTTTTTTTAAATAACTACTTTCGAGTAGTTATTTAAAACAACAAAAAATAAAACAACAACAAACGACAAAAGAATATTAAAAAAAACCTCATTTCCGCAAGTCCCACAGGATCTGCGGGATTGCTGTCTCAATCCCGCAGGCCTTCGGGACCGCGGTTTTGATGCGGAATTGAATTCCCTAGTTGCGGGTATCCGCTGGCTGCGAGTCGCACGGGACCGGTCCATGTGGCGATACTTGGCGGAGGCCTATGTCCATCTGTGGACGTGTTTCGGCTGAAATGATAAAGATGATGACGAAGCAGACGTGTACACCTAGTTTGCCAACATTTCGTCTGTGTGCCTAACTGCCTTGTACTGTAAAACATAACATACATATTAACATCACGCCTGTCATCCCGAGAGGGTTAGGCAGAGGTGTACCATTAGGATGGTACACCCACATTTCACGAGTTGTGTTTAAGTCTAGAGTGGGCGAGCCTATTGCCATCAACCGGGCAAGAATCCAGACTCCGTGGCAGCTACTGAGAAATTCATGACGGAAAAACCATATAACACTGTTCAGTGTAATATAAGACTAAGTAATTAATCGTCATATTATAATTGTTTGGTTACAGAATCCAGCTGGGCAACCAAGTGGAGGTGGACCCGGAGGACATATCGGTGACCTTCGACGACGTCAAGGGCGCCGACGAGGCTAAGCAGGAGCTGAAGGACGTCGTGAGTATAGTAAACACTATCTTTTGCCACCAGCTGCGCCCGCGTGGGGGATGTGAACTTTACCACGGGAACGTAGTACTGGGGTAAAAAGTATCCTAATACTTGATGGATAGATCACCACGCAGCGCCCGCCAGCGTCATCTTGAGCTCATTGATAATAATAATTTGGCAGTAGGTACCTAAATGATTGCGATAGGTACTTAATGTCGCTCGGTGTCCAACTTGTAACGTTTTTTGTTTTAATTTTTTTGTCAAAATATAACATTGTTTAAAAATGATTGGAATCGATTCAGTTACTTATTCTGAACAAACTATATTCAGGTTTCGCATATACTAAACATAATGTTGTATAGTTTGCACAGTAGCTTCGTATCTATGGGTACCCCTACGATATCTTGCTTTGTTAAACTGTGTACTACTTTTTCAATTACACATATTTGTACTCCATCTACAAAATAATATTTTGTTTCTCTCTAGGTGGAATTTCTAAAATCTCCCGAAAAATTCTCGACCCTAGGCGGCAAACTTCCCAAAGGGGTGCTGCTAGTGGGCCCGCCCGGCACGGGCAAGACGCTGCTCGCTCGTGCGGTGGCGGGCGAGGCGAGGGTGCCGTTCTTCCACGCGGCGGGGCCGGAGTTCGACGAGATACTCGTCGGCCAGGGGGCCCGGCGGGTGCGCGACCTGTTCAGTAAGTTCTCATAATACTCCTCCTGACCGTTTCCGGTCATGGCGGCAGAGTACCCATACAAGCGCGCGCAGCTGCAGGTGTAATCTGTCTTTCTTCACCCTATAGCGCAGACCACACCGCCAGCTAGCGAGCGAGCGAGCCTTTTTTTAACCGACTTCAAAAAAGGGAGGAGATGTTCTAAATTCGTTGGAATCTTTTTTATAATGTATGTTCACCGATTACTCGAAGACGCCTGAACCGATTTGGATAATTCTTTTTCCACCCACCCGCAATAACTTCAGTTTATCTATGATCATGGTGCTTGCAACAGCGCCGAAATATCGGGAACTCAATCAAAACAGTAAATAATATGGTAAACATCTAGAGGTAATGATAATGTTAGTGACCATGATAGTTTAAAATCTTAAATTATTTTTTGTTTGAAAGAGTAAGTTGGTTCCATAGAAATATTGTCATGATCTGATCATGGACTTCGGAGATTCGGAACGGAACTCTTCAATGATAGACAGCAAATCTGTCGTGATTGCTGCAATCGCTTGGATGTTTATTGTTTACACAACATCATAACATAACATCAGCCTGTATGCTCTGAGGGGGTACGTAGATGTGTAGAGTACACCCACATTTCGACAGGTAGGTATATTAGGTTCCATTTTATTGGGGATAAGACTATTATCATGATGTGTATTGTTAACAATGTAAAATAATAATAATATAATAGTCCGCCTCTGTACTTATGTGCTTGAAGTGTTAAATAAATAAATAAACTAGCTCCAGAAGTCGGTGACAAAAAAACTAAATCAAACCAACAAAAGTCACCGACTTCTGAAGCTAAAGTTATTTTTCACAACTAACTTTTGCGGCTTTACTCGCGTTAATTTAGAATTTGACAATCACGTCGGGTACTCTGCTTGTAATAATAAAGGGTGTAAATAGACCCTTAACTAAGCAGAAAGGCACTTGTTCTCCCCGTCATTACGATCATTTTTTCTTCTGGACCTTACCTGGGAACCAGAAAGTTACGGAGATATTGGGGTCAAAGTGTTTCACAAGTTTTTTTTTTAATACTTTTTTCAGTTTTAAGGGTAATAACTTTACTTTAAATAAATCCGTGACCCGTTTACTAATCAATGCATCCATCATCCATGTAAAACGTGATTTTTTACCCCAAAAAAAAAAGTCGTTCCCAGCATTTGCGTAGGGTAACTTAGTTTGATGTACATAATGCTTTGTTGACAATTTCGTGAAGGGTCCGTTTACACCTTATATAATTCATGATTCGAAAGACACGTGGCGCCATCTATTATCATATTAACGTTATTGTAGTTTTCCTCGGGAACAGTACTTTTTTCGGGATGAAAGGTACCCTATGTCCGTTTCTGTACACCTGACAACGTATATGCAAAATTTCAGGATGATCGGTTCAGTGATTGAGGCGTGAAAAGGTAACAAACAAACTTACTTTCCCATTTATATATTAGTTAGGTTTCCCCGATCCATACACAATCTTTCTACAACCATTTACCTTTTAATTATGTACTTACAGAGGCAGCGAAGGAGCGCGCTCCGTGCGTGATCTTCATAGATGAGATCGACTCCGTCGGCGCCAAGCGAACCAACAGTGTGCTGCATCCATATGCTAACCAGGTAAACTTCCTTAGGATGGAATGATGGATGTTTGTTACTCAATCACACCAGAATGGCTGAACGGATCTGGATGTTTTACACATATATACAGGGTGTAAACAGACCCTTCATATATCCGTTAACCAAGCATTCTGTACATCAAACTAAGTAACTTTACGCAAAAATTATTGCTGGGAAACGACTTTTTTTTGGGGTGAATAATATCGTTTTATGGTAGGACTCGATGGAAAGCACTCAAAGCATTGTGCTGATGGATAGATTGAATAGTACGGGGGTCGTGGAGGTGTGTAAAGTAAAAATCTTACATTAAAAACATGTATTTAAAAAAAAAACTTGCGAAAAAGTTGGAACTTTGACCCTCAATATCTCCCCCAATAACCAGAAGGTTCCCAGGTATGGTCTAGAAAAAAAAAAATATCGCAAAGACGGGGAGAACAAGTGCCTTTCGGCTATGTTAAGGGTCTATTTACACCCTTTAGATTATAGTTAAAGTTTGTGAGGAATGATGGAAGGATGTTTGTTACTCTTTCACGCAAAAACTACTGAATGGATTTGGATGAATTTTGGCACACAGATAGTTTATAATCTGGATTAACACATAGGATACTTTTTATCCTGGTAGATCCCGTGGGACATTACTGAACTCCACGCCGACGAAGTCGCGAGCATAAGCTAGTAATATTATAAACTTGAGATCACCAAACAATTAACAAAATAAAAATTGGCCGTCCCGGGACGCCCGGCCGATATGAAACTTCTATGTTACTTGTGCCGATGGACACTTTTTAGATATCAGGTGGTGATCAGACTTGTACTGACTAAAACCCATCCATGTTCTTTCTTTGCCCTTTGTGTTCTAGGGTCACGGTATCTCTTTCGAACAGTCCCGCAGCCCTGAATCGCGTTATAACTTGACATTTTAATTCCAGACAATCAATCAGTTACTATCAGAGATGGACGGCTTCCATCAAAACGAGGGAGTCATCGTGTTGGGAGCCACAAACAGACGAGACGACCTGGACCAGGCGCTACTCAGACCTGGCCGGTTCGACGTTGAGGTAATCATTATGTTTACACTGCCGTGGGATAGTTCTCCTCATACTACGTACCTGGCATGTTCTGCGTGGTCCCTGTAGCGCTGGAACCCCGGGACTGACCCTTGTGATGCTGCACGGGGGCGCTCTGTAAACTGTCAGAGTTAATTAACTTCACTTAGTGATTGGGTATCATCGTCAAAATTCTTCTTCTTCAATCTTTATTTTTAAATGTTATGCAAAATTACATACGGGACCGAAACGTGGTCGCTCACAATGGGCCTCATCAGAAGGCTTGTCACCCAAAGGGCAATGGAGAGGTCTATGCTCGGAGTTTCCTTGCGTGATCAAATCAGAAATGTGGAAATCCGCAACGGAACCAAGGTTACCGACGTAGCCCGAAGAATAGCCAAACTTAAGTGGCAGTGGGCAGGGCACATTGCTCGCAGAACGGATGGCCGATGGGGCCGGAAAGTTCTGGAGTGGCGACTGGGAACCGGAAGACGTTGCGTTGGAAGGCCTCCCACTAGGTGGACTAATGACCTGGTGAAGGTTGAAGGGATCCGCTGGATGCGAGACGCACGGAACCGGTCAATGTGGCAACACTTGGGGGAGGCCTATGTTCATCAGTGGACGTCTTTCGGGTGAAATGAT
Organism: Noctua janthina; assembly: GCA_963576755.1. Classification (NCBI taxonomy): domain Eukaryota; kingdom Metazoa; phylum Arthropoda; class Insecta; order Lepidoptera; family Noctuidae; genus Noctua; species Noctua janthina. Next base: position 9,907,431 of record OY755078.1, on the reverse strand, counting down.
GATGATGATCCAAAATATATTGTTTTAATTTCGCGAAAAAGAAGGATGCAGAGGGCAGCACTTGTCCACAAAAATATGTATATTTAGGAAAAGCAATAATAAGGGGCGTTCATTAATTATGTTAGTTGATTTTGTCGATTTTGCGAGCTCCCTTCCTCCCTTGGTGAGATGTCGTGAGATTTAACTTGAACCTCTCGCCTTTCCCCTAGCTCACGTGAGATTTAAAAAAATGCATATTTTATTCTAAATAACTTAATCTGTATTTGATTGCGTTAGATTTATTTAAAAGACATTTAATTTGTATAATTTTTTTCTTTGGATATTTATTATTAAATAATATTATGTGGGATTTAAGTATATTTTAGTAAAAAAACGTACTTTTAATTAAGTCCAGTTTTCTCGAAATGTTACTGCTCCTGGAGGGAAAAGAAATGTCGTGACCTGAGCTGGTGGCTTCCTTAGGTGACGGTCCCGACGCCGGACTACGTGGGGCGGCGCGAGATCCTGGAGCTGTACCTGGCGCGCGTGCGGGCGCACCACGACGTGGACGCGGCGCTGCTGGCGCGCGGCACCACGGGCTTCACCGGCGCCGACCTGGAGAACATGGTCAACCAGGCCGCGCTCAAGTACGCCTATCTCTATTATTTCCTAATACCGGCTCGAACATTCTTCACGTAAAACAAAAAAAATCCGATTTTTAACATTCATATCCCCCCAGGGCAGCAATAGATGGCGCAAAGACAGTCTCGATGAAGTACCTGGAGAACGCGCGGGACAAGGTCCTCATGGGGCCCGAGAGGAGATCCCGCCTTCCTGATGAGGAAGCCAACACCATCACTGCGTACCACGAGGGGGGGCACGCTATCGTGGCGTACTTCACGAAGGTAACAGCCCATTCTAGTCCTACCCACTGCAGCTCCTGTGCGCCAGGCTCAATAGCGACGACCACCCGAAAAGTGCCGAGACAATGAAGCTCGACGAAATCCCAGGAAAACAATTTAACTTTATTGGATCTCGCAACGAAATTAATCAAAAAGTATAGCGGAGGAGTAGGCAAAAGATAATTTCCTCTTCCTCCCACATCAGCAGGATACAAAACGAAACAACACCAGTAGGCACAAAGGGACGTTTACAACTGGGACAAGCCCAGTTGTCTCACACCTTGGATAAATATTATCATTAAGAGCGTTAACGTGTTACGGCATTTCATACAAACTTTCAAATGATTTTGTTTCGAAATGACTGAACCGATTTTAATGAAACCTCGTACTCATAAGCAGTATACATAAGTCTAAAGATTTGACAAAACTTTTCTAAAAATAGTGTTACAGCTAAATAAGACCCTGCTTATGCGTACGAAGTTTCATTAAAATCGGTTCAGTCATTTCGAAAAAAAAATCACTAGAAAATTAATTTATCATTTTTTGGATAGTAAATTTTAATTGTCTCTAGTAGTCATTAAGGAAAATGTCGTGTCTGTGAGTAGTGTTTCTCAAATCCCCGCAATTCGGGGAAATCTCCACAAACTGGGAACCCTGCACTTCATTCATTAAATCTAGCTAGCCAATCACAGCACGCGGTGGCCGGCTACATTGGCAGGAGTTACGCCCATAATCTATACGTGTGTGCCGTTCATACACACGAAAATATGCACCAGTGTGTGTAAATTTATCAATGAGAACTAGGCTGGAAGCGTTTTTGCCTGATTAGTGCGTCCAGAGCGTCGTAGTACTTTAAGTATAGTGTGAGTACATCACACGGACGCGACAAGTTGCTATAAGTGTTATAACAGGAGTTTTAACATTTTTTTAAATATTTTGTATTATGTTATTACATAGATGTTTTGATATGGAAAGTAAAATTTGAGTGCGAGCAGGGTTTGAACCTGCGACCTTCCGATTCAGTACACCGGACGTCTTAACCAATTAGACCATCGCACCCTGCGAGAGCCTGTGATTTCGAGAGCTGTGAGCAGGGTGCGATGGTCTAATTGATTAAAACGTCCGGTGTACTGAATCGGAAGGTCGCAGGTTCAAACCCTGCTCGCACTCGAATTTTTCTTTACATATCAAAACATCTGTATTTCCCTACGCCTGCGTATAAAATATATAAAAAAAATGTTATTACATAGTTATAATAAATGCATTTGGTGCTGTTAGTAGGGTAGGCTAGGCCTAATTGCGTCTATGGACGGCACGCCCCTGCCGACCAGTATATTGCCACCAGCACAGCTCTTTCGTTGGCTTAGTTAAAAATCCTGGAAGGTGCAGGTGACTGAGCCGGATGGGCAAGAAAGGAGGTGCAACATTTCCTGCAGAGAGGCTCCATACTGACATTGAGTCTGGGAGGGGTCGATGATACCCCATTTGGCCAGATTATTTCTACAGCTTTTGGCCAGATTGGCCACTGCAGTTCCTGTCCAGGAGGAAGATGTTCTGCTGGATCAATGAAATGAGGAGGGGTGGATGTATGTTCCTCCATAATTCACATCTTATCTGACGCACTGTCTATCAATGTATTTTCTTAATATTTTGTCCACAGGACTCGCACCCGCTGCACAAGGTGACCATTATCCCGCGCGGGCCGTCCCTCGGCCACACCGCGTACATACCAGCTAAAGAAAGGTAATACATAACATCACGCCTGTAATCCCCGAAGCGTTAGGCAGAGGTGTACCCATTAGTGCACCCACATTTCGCCAGTTATGTTGAACTCAGGACCTCTTGTTCAGCAGTCGCGTTTGTGATCACTAGACCAAGGCGGCAGTCCGGACCGATGCAGAATTTTAGTTCAAAAGGACAATGCTCATGGATGTGTGGAATCCAGTACCATGCTGCCTCAAAATTTGTTTTTTATAGTCTACACTTATCATTATTAACTCCTACAAAAGTTTGTTTTGCAAACAAAACCAGAGTTTGGGAGTCATTTTATAAAATCGAAAATAACCTCAAAACCAGGTAACTGGAAAATAAACAATTGTTACATCGGTTTTGCCGGGTGACTGACGGCGTCAGTCGGTTGACCTATAAAATACAAATAAGTTCTATTTCTCAACACACAGTACAATAATTAATTAAGAGCGTTAACGTGTTACGGCATTTCATACAAACTTTCAAGTGATTTTGTTTGGAAATGACTGAACCGATTTTAATGAAATTTCGTACACATAAGCAAAATACATAAGTCTAAAGATTTGACAGAGAACTTTTCGAAAAATGGTGTTACAGCTAAATTTGACCGATTTTAGATTTTCCATAAAAACAGACATTTCCAAGTATCTTTTAAAAAAAAAAGACATTTCATATAACATTATTTTTAGTATATGCGAAATCTGAAAATAGTTTGTTCAGAATAAGTAACTGAATCGATTCCAATAATTTTTAAACCATGTTATATTTTGCCCCAAAAATATTTAAAAAAGGCTACAAGTTGGATACCGAGCGACACTAAGTACCTATCGCAATCATTTAGGTACCTACTGCCAAATTATGATGACAAGCTGAGATGAGCTCAAGACGATGCTGGAGGTGAGAGCACGGGTGCGCCGCGTGGTGACCACGTTTTTGTGCGGACAACCCAGTAACAGAACAAGCTAATAACTTTGTGATTTTTCATGATACAATTTTGAAATTTTGTACATAGATTCTTTACATAAAAATACTAGACACGTGTTTCAGGTTTCGCATATACTAAAACTAATGTTGTATAATTCATAAAATGTTTTTGAAGCAGCCGTTATAGTTATTTATTATAAAAAAGAAACGATGGGAATGACTGGTCAGTCGATTCAATAAAATAGTTTCTATTGCATTCTACATTTCTATGACTAGTTGTGTGAACGTCATGTAAAGGGAATAAACAATATTCATATTTCTATCCTTTAAATTAAAGTCCCTATTCAAAAATCAAATCCATGACACGTAATGTCGTAAAGAAATATGAAAAAGATAACTATGAAATTTTGATCTTCATCATAATCATTTATTTGCAATAAGTATTGGTACATTTTAATCTTAAAATCGGTTGAGCTTCCTAATACATAGTCAGATATAGATGACATGCAAAATTGAGAGAAAGTCATTCTTGATGCATGAGACTTTTTAGTACCACTTTTGGTCACTGTCCTTTGTGTCATAGATGTCGCTAGCGTTCTTTTAGTCAATATGCTAATGGTCGCTACAGACTAGAAGTGCGTAAGTCAGACAACCAGTCTTACCAGTTAACATACTGTTGTTGAATACTACTTGAACAACTGGTATATAGCTGCAGCCCGTTTCACTGGAACATAGAGTGACCTCGCCAAGCTTCGGTCGTCTCGTACGACTGTTTTAGTTAGCCGTGAGCTTTGAAAAACATAACTATAAATCATATTTATATCTTTAAATTTAAAAAAAAAACACTTTTACACGTCACATCATGTTATGTTTTAAAACTAGACGGGGCCAGTGTTTCGTATCTGACTACTCTGAGAAGAAACAGCCGAAACAAACTCGAGGTCTCTTTTAAAGTCCAGACATTGGTCAATTCACATGAAGACTATGCAGATTAGTGTCTGAGATGGTCTTTTGAACAAAGAACCACACAGATTTGAGTGGACCTGTCCAGTCAGTGCAAGCATTTCTCAGTGATCGTGTAGCTCGACTTATAATTAACATTAATTATATTGTCCCACAGATATCATGTCACAAAACAGCAGCTGCTTGCCATGATGGACACAATGATGGGCGGTCGCGCCGCCGAGGAGCTGATTTTCGGACCTGAGAAGATCACTTCAGGTTAGTTAAAGAAAAGGTGGTAGAAACGGTACGCAAAGACCACAGACCAATTAGTATTTTCTGCTGCGCATAACGAAGGAAGTCGAAGGCAGCAGCTAGTGAGAACAACAACCAACATGGCGTTTCATAGAAACCTGTCATATTGCTGCGGCCTTTTTTTCCGGGACAGCGGTATCTAATGCGACTTCCGCTGCCCGGACTGCGCGCCACCTTCTCGGGTCCGTGATAGTGGGCCAGAAGAGAAATATCACTGCGGTCTGTCCTAACCACTTTTGCGATTCCGGTCGCCTTTACATGTTCCTAAAGTCTTAAATTCCTTGTATTTGTTCCAGGCGCCTCATCAGACTTAAAACAAGCCACTTCAATAGCCTGCCACATGGTCCGCGAATGGGGCATGAGCGAGAAAGTAGGCCTCCGCACCATGGACCCCCCTCGCAACACGATGCAGCAACAGGAACAACTTGGCCCTTACACCAACGAACTGGTCAGTGTAACATGTAGTGTAACCTCCGCACCATGGAGCCCTCTCGCAACACGATGCAGCAATATTAACAACACGGTTCCTCGCACAAATAAATTTATCAGTGTAAAAAAGAGCATTACTAGCGTCGTCGATATTTTGTGCCCGTCTATTTAATAAATATCTTAAAAGTTGGGGCATGTCATCAGCCACATTGCGTGGCTAATTTTCAATAATTACGGTAGATCATTAAAATATACTAGAAAGAGGAATGGACCCACTATTGGGCCTTGGGGAACACCATTTTTACTTTTAAGGCTTATGAATTGGTACCATTCATTTGAACTTTCTGCTGTCTATTATCAAATAAGATTTGACTAAACTTCGGCCTGAGAGACTAGATAGACTTAATTGCACTTGAATTAAGTTCACCAGGCTGGTTAGTCTGTCAGGCTCGAGTTTCTTAAACAATGTTTCGTGATTTAAGCAATCAAATGCCTTGGAGAGGACAAAATGTTCCTATGGCATCTTGGGCCTCTTGCCAAAGGAGAATAAATGAGCATAACTGGTGAGGTCTGAGTGTGACGCCTCGTCCACGACCACATGCGATGCGGCTTGGATATTTGGCTTAATTTGATGTTTTTACAGGTGGACGGTGAAATAAAGAAGATCCTTTCAGACAGTTACGACCGCGCTAAACTGATCTTGAAGACTCACGCCAAGGAACACAAGGCGTTGGCCGAAGCCTTACTCAAGTGAGTCTCTCTTATTATTTAACACTAGCTCTTGGGCCTCGGCTTCGCCCGCGTGGAGTTCGGTAACCATACACCCAAACCTGTACTCAAAATGAGTATAGGTGCAATGGGTGCATAACATCAGGTATGCTAATTATTATTGCTTTTCCTGCATGCACATATATTGTTGCGGGCGGTGCTGTATCGTGCATCCAGGCCTGTATCTTTTTTCGCGGAATTAAAAACTAAACATTTTGCTTAAAAAGAATAGTCGACATCGACTCAGATGCCAGAGGAAAGAAAAAAAAATATGATCACAGTTTTCTGATATACGCTCTATAAAATTTAAAAAAAAACAATACTTCCATGAAAATTTCTTTTGATTTTGGATGGTAATTGGGTACACTACTTGAAATAGGTGCTACTAGGCCAGTATTTGGTTACAGTAGACACCACGTAGAGTGCCTTGTTCCCTAAGGGAAGCCGGCGGGAATCGGCTTCATGTGTCTTCGGGCCTTCTAGACCTAGTTTGCAACAATTTTGAACCCGATAATTTGGGGTCCGAACTGGGTTGTTTTGGAGAAATTGAACTTTTTAAGTTTTTTGGAAATTTTCCACCTTAGCCCGGAGTTCGCGCGTCAGAGTAACCCAACATAGGTAACGGTTCCAAGTTTTGTCCAGCTGCACTTTGATTTTTTACCCACTCCGGTCGCATATTGCCATCTGCATTTCAAAAGTTTTTTAAGAATTGTATAGTTCAAACGATGGAGTAAAGTTTTGAACGAATGGCGACCAAGTTTGGGCCAAAGAAAGCAGGGCCGTCCAAAAGCGCGTTGGGTTGACGATATCGTCAAAGTCGCTGGAAACAGTTAGATGAGAGACGCACGGAACCGAGAGGGATGACAGAAGAAAGCGGAGGCCTATGCCCAGCAGTGGGCGATTCCGGGCTGAAATGATGATATTGATAGCTCAAACTACTTTATGACGCGTCATAATATAAATAATATCAATGCCATACATTCCTTTAGGATTGCCAAAAACTAGCAGATCAAGACGACTCCATTTAATACAAGTCAACATTTTATCCCAATTTCTTAAACAGATATGAAACCTTGGACGCAGACGACATAAAAGCTATAATGAATGGCGAGAAGCTGAAGATGGAGCGCTTGGGCCGGCCGGAGGGCTCCCCGACGGCCGCGCCCGCGCCCGCGCCCGCGCCCGCGCTGCTGGGCTCGCCGCACCCCGCCCCCGCCTAACGCCTACCCCTCGCTCGCCATACCAAAAAACTCGTCTAACAAAGTGCAAATTGAAAATTTTGCAGGCACACTTGTAAAGATTTGAAATAAAAATAAGTAAAACATGCTATGATTTCGTCTGAGTTTGATTGTAGCTAGACGTAATATTGTTGGCTTGGGGTCTATTGTGAAGTGTGTTTTTTGACGGCCAGCATTGACGTTGCGTAGACGCTGCGTAAACATCGCGTAACCGCAGCGTAGACTTCGCGTGCACTTTGACTTAACGTTGCATATGCGCTGCGTTGACATAGACGTTGCGTATTTTTCACGTAAATTCTGCGTAGATGCTGTAGAATTGGTTGCTCCACCTCATAATACAACCCCAGTCTTCTAATAGCAAGAAGAATCAGAGGAAGTGAACTACTATTATTTGTAATTTATAAGTTTACAACTAGCGACATTCTATTAAATTTTCAGTAAAGGTTGTAACACATATGCGCCTGTATCAGTATCACGCTAACCACTTGACAACGAGATAGAGTCAATTCTGATTGAAAAATAACCGTATTACCATTGTTTAAAGTTGAAAATTGTATGAATATCGACGCGGACATCACGAATGCTCGCACTTCCTCGTGCATGCTCGCGTTGATGCGCACATCCTCGCGCTTTCTCGAGCCTTCCTTCAATGTCGCACCGTCTCGAAGCGCGTTTCTACTCTTGGTTTTAATTACGACTGAAGGAGCGTCGAGCCTGCACGAGGATTTTCCGAGTCTGAAACGAATGGTGTTGTTGGTTTTGGAAGATGTAAAAGCAATAATATCGATACCCTTGTCACAAAATTATATTATACATATAAATTAGATAATTTCTTGGAGACGTTAGGTATATTATTAGTCTCTGGTCGCATAAATATGTAACCAAAAAAGACGATTTGTGTTATATCTTCTATCCTTGTCTGGGCTGTCTCCGTGTAGCATTGACTTTATTAAGCTTACGTTTTCGGTACTTTTTCGTATATGTATCTTTCTTATTTCTAGAATTTATTGACTAAAAGCACCCCTCGCTTTTTAATTAGGGCTTCAAATCCAAATAAAAGGCTGTTTATGAATTGTGTTTATTTACCAAATTATATATTGATTGCTGCCCTAACATGACAAAGACTCGAGAACACACTTCAGGATATCATCTGAGAAAAATAAACATTTTATTATCAGTGCCATTTGGTGCAAACTCGTTCAAACATGAACCTGGCTAAATATAAAATCGGACACTTGAAAGGTCATTTTTGAACACAAGTGCAGAAAGATGAATCAACTTCCATATTGATTCTGATGCAATTGAGTTAATAATAAAAAAATGTGTTACAAACCTTTATCTTACTGTGGTGCCAAAGATAGCTTGAAAATACGCGAATATATCTATAAAGTAAGTATTAAGTTTAATGTTGAATTTATCCATATACCTATGACGTTACTAACTTGCCAACTCAGGCTCAACTGTTTATTGATTTGAAAGCAAATAAAAATCCAATTTTTATTTAACTACAGTTAAATAAATCGCGTTTTCAGGACCAAAATAATATTATCATTAACACTAGAAACGGGATATTTCCCATGTTTACTGATTGTTTTGAGTTCCCGATATTTCAGCGCTGTTGCAAGCACCATGATCACGGATAATTGAAGTTATTGCGGGTGGGTGTTTATGAGCAGACAAATCGGTCTACCCTCTTTCTTGTTCGTTTTTTGCACTCAGTACCGCTACCACTGTCACTCACAACTCGATTCTGTTCCCGACACACGAAACTCACTGTGTCTGCTCGCGAACTTTTTTCGGCACTTTTTCGGTTTATACACAGCTGGACCACTGGATTCCAGGCTCTCGACAGTTGAAACCCATCCTCCCGGTTGAAGTTCCTATATTTGGTAATATCAATAGCTTTTCTAACCAGTCTAGGTATACAGTGGCGTTCTGTCGAGATGACGGTTATGTAAGTCAATCCAGTTGTTGAGCTATGGTCTATTTTTGGGTGTCATTGTTCTTCACCGCCCTGTTATGCTCCGATATTCGACAAGCTATCGTACGTTTCGTCTGACCGATATACGACTTGCCGCAACTGCAGCCACTTTATAAACAAACAGTTAACATGGTAAATATCCCGTTTCTAGTGTTAATGAGCATGACAGTTTAAAAACTCATACCACAATAATATGTTTTTAGAGAAGTTGTGTCTTATCAATGACGGCAATTGTAAGAAAAAATAGTGATGTATACAGTGGATACCTTCCTAATACAAATAAATGTATTACTAGTCCTTTTATTAAGAAATTGACTGACTGATGAATTTAGCTTGAACTTGACATACTTAGGTATTAATAAAAACCATACATTTTCACTTCGCCATCCGTCTTGCTATCTTCAACGGTTTAAAGCTATGTTTGGCGCCAACTTAATGTTATAACCAGTTTAATATTGTTATGGAGCGAATTATGGAAGAAGCAATACAATTAAAAATAAATAGTCATAGTCTATTTAGTCTCGAAGATATTTTGTGTATTTGTAAATGAAGAAAACCAATAAAAATGTAAAACTGGAAATGATTTTGATTGTTCCTTGAATCCTATACTCCTAAAAGGGACAATGTCTCGGAAGACAACAAGCTTATTAGATTTTTATTCGAATACCTAAGTTTAGTTCACGGAGTTTAATAGTAAACAGGAGCACCTCACAGCCTTCCCTTTACTGTCTCCGGCGCACCAGGTCGCCCGCGACGCACACTTTGGGAACCCCTGCCTTAGAGATTATTGTGCGACAGCGCGAGGCATTGACCTTCAAAACTGCACCTTAGTGTAGGTCACTGGTGCAAAACCTACAGCGATAAAAACCACTCTTGTTTTTAATTTTAGTCGTAAAATAGGCCGTCTATACATATTTCCATACCTAGGTCATGTTGGCTGGTGGTGGGGTATACGTGCTCTAACTGCAATCCACCCCGCGGGCCCAGTGTGGGTTGGTGGATGTCGCGTCTTCAAATTTTTGCCCCTTTGACAAGCCGGTTTTGTCATTTAAAGATTACCTTATTAAGGTGTTCACTAGAAACACTAGTTAGGGTTTAGAATAAAACCACCAAATTATCAACGTCACACTACGTTTTAGTATATCACATCCATGGTATAATAATATACTTCGCCGAAGTATATTATTATACCATGATCACATCTATGTGCTTATTTAATTAAAAGATCACTTTAGCGATAAGACTGTTCATTGTGTCACTCTATTTAAAATGTCTACTTTAAGGCTCAGCGCCGACAGAACGGAGCGCAGCGGAGAGGATTTCATAAACGCACTTAAAAATAAACGTTAAAATTATTACAATAAAGTGCATAAATGCTTGAACCTGACAAAAAAATCTCGCGCGTCGTCCAAGATATGCATACGCATACGCGATCCGTAAAGAAAATGCCCGAGACCGCGCGGGGATTATTCCCTCTGTCTGCGCTGACCCTTAAAGTTTCGCCTTGTACATCTGTCTAACAGTGTGTCCCATCTATTTAACTCCGAGACCGTTGCCACCACACAGTTTAACTTTAGAGAGTATATAGGGTGTCTTCTATGACCCGTTACACAAAAGTGAAGTGAAATTATACTTTTAAAACTAGATGCTATCGATACCTCATGATAAAATTATATTGCGCCATCATCATTCTTCCGACAAGTCTTCTTCTTCGAGGCTTCTCTATTAGTTATCTACCTAGAATATGATTGTGTTATATCCTGAATTATTGTGGAAAAAAATTGTTTTGAAGAACGAAAGTTTGAGCGAGTTTCAGTTTTATTTGTGTTCTTACTTCTTAGATTACATTTCATTGCGCAATATGTTTCACTGCATCGTGTACCTACTTTATATTTATAGGATTGCTATTCCAACATTTAAATTTACATACGATCGAAAAGCTCGACAGTGGCGGAAACGTTCGAATTACTTAATTTTTACCCAACATTTTTTTTTCAGTATCGTCTAAGTATCTTCTACTTTTTGATTTTCTAAAAACGTCACAAGGGCCCAAAAGCGCCCAAAACATTGAGCCCCTGTCCGGCCGGATGAAAAGCTTGAAAGTGTTTGATCAGAATTGTGCAATATTGCGGTGATCCGACCCATGATCACCTACGGGGCAGTAGTCTGGTGGCCCCGCACCAGACTAGCCACGGCCTCCATTAAACTGCAACGCATGCAAAGGCTTGCCTGCATGGCGATTACAGGTTGCATGAGGACTACTCCGACCGCAGCTCTCGAAGCCATGTTGGGCCTCCCACCGCTCCATCTGTTTATACAGCAGGAGGCGACGATGACGGCAGTACGCCTTAATACACTTCAACTTTGGGGTAAGAAAGAAACACAGCACACTGCCGTACTGGAGGGATTCTATATTGAGTTCCCCCTGGCAAAAGCAACAAACGATCGGATACCCAAACAGTTCGTATTCGACAAAAAATACAAAATCCAACTCCATGAGGACCACCGCTGCGAGGGATTGAGCCCTGCGGAACTACGGATCTTCACAGATAGATCTAAAACAGGTACTGGCACTGGAGCTGGAGTCTTCTCGGAAGATCTCAACATCCATATTGCCACACCACTGGGGGTCCACAACACGGTTTTTCAGGCAGAATGCATGGGCATTTCCCTGGCGGCATCAGCCATCTTAGCCAGGGGGGTTGTGGACCACTCTATTCGTATACTCTCAGACAGCATGGCTGTTCTGTTAGCACTAAACAACCACATAGTCAACTCTGGGTTAATACACGAGTGTCATCAACACCTGAACCAGGTTGGTAATCACAATAATATAACCATCCAATGGATCAAAGGACTCAGCGATTCCCGAGGCAATGATGCTGCGGACGAACTCGCTAGAAGGGGATCGAGCATGGCAGCAGTGGGTCCCGAACCCATTGTGCCACTCCCCTTCGGGTACCTATGCACACTGGTAAGTAAACGAACCAGCGAACAACACCACAAGCTGTGGCTGGACCATGGCGAGTGCAGGCAGGCCAAGGAAGCACTTCCTACTATCGATGGCCGCCTCACCAAACGAGCGCTTAGGCTGTCCAAACTACAGCTGCGCACACTTACAGCCGCCATCACTGGACACGGCTCTTTTAATAAACACCTCTTTGTCATAGGAGTCACAGACAGCCCCCTGTGCCGAGCCTGCATGGAGGAAGACGAAACAGCAGCCCACGTGCTTCAACATTGCCCAGTGGTTGCAACATACAGGGCAAAGTACTTCGGTACCCCAGGTACTCTCCGCGAGATTGTCAGCAACGCCAAGGCGCTGCTGGCCTTTCTCGGGGAGTTAGGGTGGATCGAATAGATTTCCCACCCGCACGCAAAATACGCGCTTTGACGTGGAGTTGCGGACACCAGCCCGTTATACAATACAATACAATACAATTGTGCAATATTTTTACTATTATAGATTGATATAATAGCAGGAAAAAAATGGCAGCCGATTAATATACTTTATACAAAAAATATTATTTCAGTTGCTTCAATTTGTACCTAATATGATCTCATTCATTTGTAGGTATTCTCTTATATTTTATTAAATTTAGCTAACCTAACCGTACTATTTGTACCTACTAGCAATGAGATCATATTCAAAATTAACTTTAGGTATTAAACCGTAATGAAAATCCAAGATGGTAAAGTAGTATAATATGTTCTTTTATATCATTTAGTGAGTATGCTCCTTTAGATTAACGTGTCATGCCAACGGCCCCGAAAATCATGAAAACGATACCCATGATGGATAAAACCAAGAATTTTCCTAGATGCCATCTTTTTTTCGTTTTGAAAAACACTGAAAACACACCCATTAAAATTCATAATAAAAAAACAGCGATCGATTGCTCGGTTAGAAATACCGATCAGTGGTGGGGCGGGCAGTCGTTGTCGGTCTGTCGGCCTGTGCGGTGGTGTGTTGGCGAATCAACTACAATAAATTATATTGATGCTCTGTGGTCAACTATTAATATTGATAAATTAGCAGGGATTTACAAACGACGAGATAATAAAAAAAAAACATAATTTTTTTCGCGACTAGAGAACGTTATTCAGTTTGATAGTCCGTAATATGACCACACACTTTTCTGATCACGCTGTAGAAGTAGCTCACAGGTAGGTATCACGAATAAAACGAATGTCTACTTTTAACCATTTTAATCCGTTTCAATTTAAAAATAAACAAGATGAAACGTTGATAAAAACATTATTATGGCTTTCTTAAAAATATTTGCTAGACCTAGGGGTTTATTCCCGGTCGTCCCCACTGGGTACGAATGAGAAAAAAAAGTTTCGTTCCTCCCCAGTGGTGATGATTGGAACTTTTTATTTCCCACTCGTTCCGCTATAGACCGACAGTCAAAATGCAGTAATGGGGATTATTATGATAACTGAAACAGACTGGCGCAATTATACAGTATTTGTGCATCACAGGTAATCAACGAATTTAATAAATGGTAATTGTAAGTAGTTATGTTCATGTTAGTAACAAACAATAGATACGCAATGACGCACCCTCACCACCCTGTGATACGCACTTTACTAAGAATTTGTGTAAATAAGTTAATTATCTGTGATGCATAATTTTCGAGAATATTATAGTAAATTCTATGATTACCTGTGATTCACAAATACTGTACTAATCGCCTGTCTTTTTAAATCTATACTAATATTATAAAGCTGAAGAGTTTGTTTGTTTAGTTGAACGCGCTAATCTCAGGAACTACCGGTTCAATTTGAAAAATTATTTTAGTGTTGGATAGCCCATTTATCGAGGAAGGTTATATGCTATAAAATTTCACGTGGACGGAGGTCGCGGGCAACAGGTCCCCATTACTGCATTTTGACTCTCGGTATATAGCGGAACGAGTGGGAAACAAAAAGTTCCAACCGTCACCACTGGGGACGAACGAAACTTTTTTTTCTCATTCGTACCCAGTGGGGACGACCGGGAATAAACCGACCTAGGTATATTCAGTGGGGTAGCATGAGTTTATGCCGCCCAGGCCCACCGAGAATTTGCCGCCCAGACAAGTTTATCTTCGTGTTCTAGAATCAATCTTAAAGTACACAAATTTATTAGACCAAATCTGAAATCTAGAATCGATGAGTATCGCGCAGCAGGCTTTTTTGTGACATGAGTGACATTGTCAGAAGAGCGCTGTTCGTAAGCATTTATGAAATTGTCTTGTATAAACAAAATGGCGGCGTTCGGCCACGCGTAAAAAACCGTGTAGCACTATATAATCACTCCCCACAAGGGATTTTCTGTTACTTCAATTATATAGAGATTCATCAAAAACTTTTGCAGTACTGTGTACTACAAAAACGAGTAAAAATAGTCTTAATATTCTCATTTAACTTGAACCCGTGATTTTATATGTAAACTGGATATAGTAAAATATAAATATAGTAAAATGTACTAAATGTATTTGACAGAAGTCCGAAAGATGGACATCCAGTCTTAAAATAAAAGAAATATTGTGTTACCCAAAACCAGTAACGAATTTTTAAGAATGGTTTTAGCCTCGTAATGCGATGCTGGTCCAGTAAAACCAGTCATGGAACATGTACCCAATGCTTTCGGAGTAAAAGCTTCCCTGTAAAATTCGCGCGTAAACTGTTTTACATCTGTACAAGTACGTTTAGCTTTTTCTAACTCTTTAGTGCTTATATAAATGTGAGAATTTCGTCCTAACTGTATTAATCCTTTGCCTGGGCGCGGATGCTTTAGAGTTTATATATCGTTCGCTTTGCTAATGGCTTTTCCTTTATATTTAACAACTTCTTGCGAAGATGCTAAATCGCTTTCCAGCAATATTTCGGCATTGTGCTTTTCTTTACAGGTTGTCCTCTGATGTATTGTCATTTTCTTCGGTAACTTGTGCTTCATTTTCCGTTTTATCATTGTATTGGGTTTCAATCTCATTATCCTGCAAGGTTTCTTCATCAAACGGGTTTTTGTT
Organism: Noctua janthina; assembly: GCA_963576755.1. Lineage (NCBI taxonomy): Eukaryota > Metazoa > Arthropoda > Insecta > Lepidoptera > Noctuidae > Noctua > Noctua janthina. Next base: position 9,892,187 of record OY755078.1, on the reverse strand, counting down.
TTGTTCATTTTCCATTACATCATCACCTTGGGTTTCTATCTCATCGTCCTGCACGCTTTCTTCTTCTAACAGATCGCCATTTCGTTAATTCTCTCTTTCTATAAGATCTTTCTACAGGAGGAATTTTATACTTCGCAGCTATTTTATTATTTAAATTTTCCTTATGTTCCATTGCTGTCAGATGACTTTTTCATTGCCAACGTCGTTGTTTTCATATACTGAACATGTCTGATTATGTTTATGTACATATTATCCACTGACTGTCGGTCTTCACACAACATACCGTCTTTATTTTCTTTTTCAGCGTCAAGACTTTCTAATAATTTTCTCTTTGAGGAATAAGTGTTATTACTATTGTTTTTCAAATGAGTTTCTGTTGCAGAATGACCTGAGTTACTGATTTCGGAATAAATAAATAATCGAATTTACGTTTTGGCAATTCGATTTCGGAGAACTTCTTTCAGTAATATTGTCTCTGTCTCTTGAATGTACTTTCAGATGTTTTTGTGATGTTTTTCTCAAATTTTTTTTCTACTCTGGTTTTTGGTCAAGCCTAGGTATGACAATGCAAAGTTTCAGCGGATTTTTTGGTTCGATGACTGGTTCAACTGTAAGAAAATAATAGGTGCATATTTAAGTGAAATACCTAAATAGAAATTATAATTATAACCTATTTCTATATGAACAATTTATGCCATAAATAATGATTAAAACGTTCATCTCTCCGTCTAGTGGCTGAATTTAAGAAATCTTTTCTTTCCTTATTATTATACAGGCTGTAAACAAATAGAGCCACCACAAACCGGTTAACTAAACATTCTGTACATCAAAGTAGGTAAAACTGCTGTTGCTGGGAAACTACTTTTATTTCTGGTCTGAAGCATCACGGCTTATGGTAGCATGCAACGTAACGCACTCAAAAGAATGTACTTATGGATGCATTGAATAGTGCAGGGGTCATGGGGGTGTTTAAAATAAATTAAAAAGGTGTATTTGTAAAAAAAATCGTGCAAAATAGTTGGCGTTTTGACCTTCAATATCTGTGTAACCAGAAAGTTCCCAGGAATGGTCCTGTAAAAAAAAAAAAAAAATAAAACGAGTAATTTTCGAATTCGTTAAGGGGCGTCTCCAAGAGCGAGACACGACGATAATATCGCCGCGATTCTCTCGCTTGTGTAGACGGCCCATAACAGTTGAGTTGTGAGTTTTTATATCCTTTATTAGGAAGGAACTTGTCAGTGACTTAATACATAGATTATGGTTTTAAAAGAGTAGAAATTTTAGTTTTAATTAATAGTGGTACTGTTAAAACTAAAAATTCTACTTATGGGAACTTACTGTGATAGCTGTTGTCTTCAATTTTTTTACTATTCCCTCTACAGATTGATTGGAGGTAAGCAATAGCATCCGCGTAAGATTCTGAAAACGAAATAGTAAAAAAATATATTAGCCACGGAAAAAGTTTAATTACTATTATTTTTTCATGACTTTTGTTATGTTGGTTTTAGTCATTTAGTGGTACCAAGGCCTACTACCGAGCATGTTTAAGGATCGTGATTCAGTAAGTACCTAAATGAGACATAATTTTATTCGCTAATTGCATTTTAATCAACGTACGATGTAAACACAGCTATTATTTTCAAAAAAACAAGAAAAAAATTCGCCGGCTACATTTATATTTGAATAGAATTGACAGTTCACAGTAACGAACTATTTTGTTTCACAAGCAAGCGCAAGCGCAAGTTGCGGCGGCCATAATGTGATGTTGTCAGATTATGTTACACAATAAGGATTTCCATGGTAAGGTTGCCATAATTGGTAATATTGGACAGCTATGGAATATAGAAATTTGATAATTTTGATGAAAAATGTAACAATTATTATTTAGAAAAATACTATAAATTAAATTAGAGAATTTAATTATTTGATTTTCTTATTTGCATAAAGTTGGGATCACAGAGACATCTATCGATAATTATGAAACTAAGTAAAGTTCTCGCTCTCTCTCTGTCTAGTAAAGAAGATGGCGACTCTTTCTTCACTGAAGTTGTGCCTGTTCTGTCTCCCCCCTGGTCCTGGGCCTGTAGTCACATACCACAGGGTAATATTACACCCATTATAAACGACGCGGTCGGTTACTATGAACGTAACATTATTATGTATCTTGTAGTAGCGAAGGGTCAATTTTTGTAAGAGGTAAGCCGGAGTACATATATTTAATCTTTTGAACGCCATTGTCACATATACGTGACAAGCAAGCGCGTTCCCTGTACGCTAAACGACACAAATGTGTGACAAAATGGTAGGTGAAATTGTGGCTTGGCGTGGAGGGCACGCGCATGCGTTTATGCTCTGGCAGTCAAAAGGTTAAAGTGATTATATTGAAGTGGCCGTGCGTGTGTGATGGTGAACGCTAACTGGACCACTTACTGTGCGAGCACTAGCAAGTTGGTAAGCAGGTAGGTAGGTACTTGTCGGGGTGCAGATGACCGATAGTAAAAGGCGAATAAGCTTGATAATATGAACTTATAATTTAGGCAAAATAACAATTGTATAAGCGGGCGAACAAGCAGAAATGAGTCTCAGTCCCATCAAGACACCAACATTTATACTCCTCAAGTAAACAAACTTCGTCAACGTCGTCGTGAACGGCCTCCGTGTGTGCGTCGACATCCGAGACAAAGGAATCGCGGGCGCCGGTCGTCCGAGTGTGCGCCTCGCTACGCACACCTAGTTGAGATCCTTACCACAGAGGCGGGGCCTAAAAGGTGGCGTGATTTTTGGTGCTGCGTTCTAGTGTGCGAGTTGACTTGCCTACTCGCCACACCACTCCCCTGGTGAGTCGTAGCCTGTCTACGAACGATAGTAGTCAGGGAATCTGACTGTGCGCCCGGTCCTCGTCTTCTTGACAATGACCTGGTCTTCTGGAGGTTGCTGCTGTGACGTCATAGCAGGTTGTTCATTGGCTAAGTACGCTGGCTTTAGCCGGTCAAGTGTGACTTTTTGCCTTTTTCCCTTCACTTCGAGGTCGAAGGTCTTCTGGTCTCGTTGCAGGACCTTGTATGGTCCTAAATATGGAGCTTCTAGTGACCTTCGTGCTGGACCTTGCCGCAAGAAAACATGAGTAGCTGTGGTCAGGTCCTTGGGCACATAGAACGGTCGAGTGGAACTAGTGTGCCAGGAAGTAGGTTGTGGTGTTAGCCTACTCATGTGTGAGCGGAGTCTGCTGATCAGGCTGGTCACGTCGACTGTCTCCTCTGGAGTGGAGGCAATGAACTGTCCTGGCAGACGGAGTGGTTCACCGTACACCAGCTCTGCCGCGGACGCTTGTAGGTCTTCCTTGTAAGCGCTGCGTATGCCCAGAAGAACCCACGGCAACACCTCGGTCCAGTTCGACTTGGCGTGACAGGTGATGGCGGCTTTCAGCTGGCGGTGTAGCCTTTCCACCAGGCCATTTGCTGCGGGATGGTAAGCTGTGGTTAGGTGATGTGATGCCCCGATTAGAGCAGCGAGTTCCTTGAAGGTGCGGGACTCGAATTGCCTGCCCCGATCGGTAGTGATGTGCTCGGGGCTGCCGAACCGCGCGATCCACCCTGACGTTAAGGCGGCTGCGCAGGTCTCCGCTGTGATGTCCTGCAGTGGGTATGCCTCAGGCCAACGCGTCACGCGGTCGACTATAGTGAGGCAGTACCTGTAGCCAGAACATAATGGTAAAGGACCAACTAAGTCAATGTGAATGTGGCGGAACCGAGCTGAAGGCGTCTGCTGTCAAAGGTGCTGACGTATGTCTGGCCACTTTGCTTCGTTGGCATGCTTCACATTCCTTGGCCCATTGTCGACAGTCCCTTCTTATACCGGGCCATACATACCTTTCGGTTACTAAGCGGACTGTTGCCTTACCACCAGGGTGACTCAGACCGTGAAGGGTATTGAAGGCATGCTTGCGAAACCGTTTGGTGAGAAATGGGCGTGTCCCCGATGCAATGTTGCAGTATACTTCAAGCCCTGCTTCAGGCAGTCTGATTTTCTTGAGCTTCAGGCTGGAGCCGTTATCTATGAGGGCTTGGAGTTCCGCATCGGTTTCCTGTTCTCTGGCCAGGGACTGGTAATCTATGGGCAAATCGATTTCGTTTATTCGTGATAATGCATCGGCTACCACGTTGTCCTTGCCGGAAACGAACTTTATATCTGTTGTGTACTGGCTGATGAGATCCAGATATCTGAACTGACGTGGGGAACAGTTTTGCCGGGGTATGCTGAATGCAAATGTGAGTGGTTTGTGATCGGTCAAAACTACGAATGTTCTTGCTTCTACCATGTACTTGAAATATCGTATGGCCTCGTATATTGCTAGAAGTTCGCGGTCATATGGGCTGTACTTTGTCTGGGCAGGGCTTAGTTTCCTGGAGAAAAATGCCAAGGGCTGCCATTCTTTACCCTGCTTTTGCTGTAATACAGCGCCGATTGCCGTATCTGAGGCGTCTGTCTGAACTGCGAGTTCTGCCGTTGGGTCTGGATGAACTAGCAGTGTAGCCTCTGATAAACTTTGCTTACATCTATTGAAAGCCTCTAGGTGCTCTGGTGTCATTTCAATTTGTTGCGATCCTTTAATTTTGGGTCCTGTTAATAATTTGTTTAAAGGCGCTTGCATAGAAGCTGCTGCTGGTAGGAATTTCCGGTAGAAGTTTATCATTCCAAGAAATCTTCTAAGGTCCTTGATGTTTTTGGGGACTGGGTAGTCCTGGATAGCCTGGACTTTTGTATTTAGAGGCTTGATTCCTGCTGCTGAAACCTCGTGGCCCAGGAAACTCACTTTTGCTTGTCCGAACGTGCATTTGCTTGCGTTAATCAGCACTCCATATTCTGTCAGCCTCTCGAAGAGTTTTCTGAGGTGCTGTTGATGCTGGTCGATGCTGCTACTGGAGATCAAAATGTCGTCAAGGTAGGTATAACAGAAGTCTAGGCCTCGGAGCACCTCGTCCATAAACCGTTGAAACGTTTGCGCAGCGTTGCGTAGTCCGAACGTCATGAACGGAAATTCGAACAACCCAAAGGGTGTCGTTATGGCTGTCTTGGGAATGTCTTCTTCTGTGACTGGTATTTGGTTGTAGGCCTTAACCAAATCAACAGTGGAGTAGATTGTGCTCCCCACCAGCTGATGCACGAAGTCCTGCACGTGTCGTACTGGATAACGGTCTGGAATCGTGCGTGCTGTTACATCCTTCACCTGTATCCCTTCTGGCCTACTCAGCAGCTTACGCTGCATTCCTGCTGCTGACGCAGCATCCTCTCATTCCTCTCTCCCTCTCCTAACAGTCCAGCATACCAGTCGTCTCCCAACCGTCCTACCGTGCACATGTATCTTGCACTCGTGTAATTTTTAATATACAAGTTTATTCTAGCCAAAAGTAATTTTTCTTTTTAAAAACCTAATCCGGAACCCGGTTATAACATTGGTGGCAGCTGAAATGGGATTATAAAATCCTCGGAATCCTCCCAAAAAGTGCTAAAAACTCCGCGAAAGTGCTTCAGATCCAGAGACGACTCATCACGCCGGTAAAACCCGGCACTGGCCTAATTCAAGGTCACTCAAGTTCCTGAGTTCCAGAGACGACTCACCACACCGGTAAACCCGGTACTGACCTAGTTCAAGGTCACTCCAGTTCCAGTTCCAGCTCCAGATCCTCCTGCAAAACCATGAAGAACATGTGCGCAATATTACTGTGAGTTGTGAACAAATTTCCCATATCTAATAGTGATCAAAGTTCAAAAGTTATTAAAAATCGTTCAACGAGTTACCTTGAAGTTGAACATTCCAATCCACACGTCACATCACCGGATGTTATGTCTCGTCGCTCGTCGCAGTTCCAGGCTCGCAAGCGATAAGAATACATTGTCGACTTAAATTTAATCCCTTATCTTGTGTTCAGACTTATTATACTTAGTTGTTCTTTAAGATAAAAAAAAAACTTGTTGTCAACCATGTCCCAAGGTTCAAGAGCCGCGGTGAAAGAAGAGTCTGCGGAAAGCATACCTTTAAGTATCATTTTAAAATTCATAAAGCCCTTTGATGGCAGTCGAGAAAAACTAAATGCATTTATAAATAATTGCGATAATGCTATTTCCCTAGCCTCTTCGAATGAAACTAACATCGTCTTCAAGTACATAATCAGCCAATTAGATGGTAAAGCCGAGATTGCTTGTTCAATCAAGGAATTCGATTCGTGGCCATCCCTTAAAGAGTTCCTTCAGAACCAATTTGGAGAGCGCAAACATTACGCTCATCTTCTTGCAGAGCTCCAGGATTGCAGACAAGGTGCCCAGGAGAATGTTAACCAATTCTCACTTAGAATAGAAACCTGTTTATCTCAATTGCTTACAGAAATCTCTATATCCGGTCACAAGAAAGGTGAAGTAGCCGGCAGAGTAGCTGCAATGGAGGACTTAGCTCTCCACACGTTCACGATGGGTCTTACCCCTCGTATCGCAAACATCATTAGGTGTCGGAACCCCAAAAATCTCAATGACGCCATAAATTACGCGATTTCCGAAGAAAAATTGCAACAATACTCCTACAAACAAACCTTAGCCGCGAAACCACTTCGTCAAAATGATCCAAATATTAAGTCTAAATTCAGTAACTTTAATAACAATCAATCCCAAAAACCAACCTCTCAACAACCCTTTTCAAATGATCCATTCTGCAGATATTGCAAAAAATCAGGGCATATTCTAGAAAAGTGCCAACTCCGTGAATACAATAATAAAAGATTTAACAATCAAAACAAATCTTATCCTTCAAGTGCGCAGACAAGCACATCTAATTTTAAAGCCCGTATTAATGCAGTAACCGATGTAGAAGGTTACGATACCGTTGACAACAGTTTAAACTAAAAAATGTCCCGAATAAGCGTCGCACGGGACAGATAAATTCCATAATAGACGACGCAAAAACACAAACAATGAGCCATGGACAGGGTAACCAGCCCCAAACTCGTGCTCATCCCGTTAGAGTCAAGCAACAGGGTAACCAGCCCCAAATCGTAGACTCTAAATCCTTCATGACCCATGGACAGGGTAACCAGCCCCAAACTCGTGGTCATTCCATTAGAGTCAAGCAACAGGGTAACCAGCCCCAAATCGTAGACTCTAAATCCTTCATGAGCCATGGACAGGGTAACCAGCCCCAAACTCGTGCTCATCCCATTAGAGTCAAGCAACAGGGTAACCAGCCCCAAATCGTAGACTCTAAATCCTTCATGACCCATGGACAGGGTAACCAGCCCCAAACTCGTGGTCATTCCGTTGGAGTCAAGCAACAGGGTAACCAGCCCCAAATCGTAGACTCCAAATCCTTCATGACACATGGACAGGGTAACCAGCCCCAAACTCGAGGTCATTCCATCCAAGTCAAACAACAGGGTAACCAGCCCCAAACCGTAGACTTAATCCAGAATCCTGAAAATGAAAAACATATTAATAAAGAAATATACGAATTCACATCCAATATACCAAATAAATACTTACCCTTTATAAAAGTAAATTCCCCCGTTTCCTCTAATGATTTATCCCTCCTCGTCGATACTGGTGCATCTATAAGTATAATTAAAAAATCAGTCATTGATGACATGCCTGCTATTGACGAATCGATTAAATTCAAAATCAAAGGTATCGATTCAACTACCGATAATCCCCTATGTACATTAGGACAAATCCCTATAACTATCTATACACACGACAAATCTCATATTGACTGTAAATACCTAACACATACATTCAGTGTAGTTAATGAATTAAGCATACCCTACGATGGTATTGTCGGCAACGACTTATTCAATTCCATGAGTGGCCAAATTAACTATGATGAAGGTGTGTTGCATTTAAAAGATATTATGCTTAAAATGCATTTCAACGAACCCGTTTACACTATTGCACCACGCAGTGAAACCATAATTGAATGTACTGTTGCAAATCCAGAAATAAAAGAAGGTTTAATAATTGACCAACATCTTTCCCAAAATTTATTAGTAGCAAACTGTCTAGTTCAAGTTAAGAATAACAACCGTGTTAATATTTCCATTGTTAACACCTCAGAGGAACATGTAACCATTAAGTCTGATCTAAAATTACTTTTAAAACCTTTCGAACTGAAAGCTGCAGTCTTTATCGGTACCGTAGCCGAACCCGAAACTCTTGAACGCACAGAAGAAGTCCTAAAGCAGCTTCGCGTGTCCCACCTTAATCCAGAAGAAACTGAGTCATTATACTCTGTTTGTTCTCAATTTTCAGACATTTTCCATCTACCCGACGACCAGTTAACTTGCAGTGATGCAATAGAACACAAAATTAAAACCACGACCGATAGCCCAATCCATGTTAAGACATACAGATTTCCTGAATGCCATAAGAAAGAGGTAGACTCTCAAGTAAAAAAAATGCTGAGACAAGGTATAATAAAACCTTCTATGTCCCCTTGGTCCTCACCAATTTGGGTAGTACCCAAGAAGCTCGATGCTTCTGGTCAAAGAAAATGGCGCGTTGTAATCGATTACCGTAAACTTAACGACGTGACTATTGGCGATTCTTATCCTATTCCAAACATAGCCGAAATCCTAGATCAATTAGGCAAGTGCAAATACTTTAGCACATTAGACCTAGCTTCCGGTTTTCATCAAATAAACATGTCTCCTGATGATTCTCCCAAAACAGCATTTTCAATCCCAACAGGGCATTACGAGTTCACTCGCATGCCATTTGGATTAAAAAATGCACCGTCCACCTTTCAGAGATTAATGAATTCCGCTTTATCTGGTCTCCAAGGCATCCAATGCTTCGTTTATCTTGATGATATCGTGATTTACTCATTTGATATCCCTTCTCATATAGATAACCTAACTAACGTATTTTATAGACTTCGTCAATTCAAATTAAAACTACAACCAGATAAATGTGAATTTTTAAGAAAGGAAGTTTCATACCTTGGCCATGTCATTACTGACAAAGGCGTAAAACCAAATCCTGAAAAACTAAGAGCAGTTCATGAATTCCCTACACCAAAAACTCCTAAGGACGTCAAATCATTCCTTGGTTTCGTCTCTTATTATCGAAGGTTCATCCCTGATTTTTCAAGCATTGCAAAACCTTTAACAAATCTGCTGAAAAAGAACGTAGAGTTCATTTGGTCAAACGAACATCAGTTATCCTTTGAAACCCTAAAAAATAAATTAACTACAGCTCCGCTATTATCATATCCTGATTTCTCCAAACCATTTCTTCTCAGCTGTGATGCATCAAATTATGCAATCAGCGCTATTCTTTCCCAAGGTGAAATAGGCAAGGATAAGCCCATCGCCTATGCTTCCCGTACACTCAACAAAAATGAGTGCAATTATAGTACAACTGAAAAAGAATTACTTGCAATTCTTTTCGGCTGTAAAACTTTCCGTCCTTACCTCTATGGCAGAAAATTCACAATAATTACTGACCATCGTCCCTTACGTTGGCTATTCAACCACTCTGACCCCAGTAGTAAACTCCAGAGATGGAGATTAAAATTGGAGGAATATGAGTATGAAATAATATATAGAAAAGGGAAACTAAATAATGCCGCCGATGCATTATCCCGCTATCCTATAACCAAATCTGTCAATCCTATAAATCCTATACTTGGTACTTCCAATGAAAATCTAAACTCACCAGACTACGACGAAACATCAAATCCAAATGTTCTTCCAGCTGTTCCCCCGGACGATTTAATTCAACTGGAAGACCTCACAGATCCCCTTATTCAGCCTACAAGCTTGCCAGAGTTAGGCAACCTTGATGATCTAGATGATATAATAAATGAAAACTTACCCTCACCTTCCACTGATCGTCCAAATCCAATATCACCACCTGATGTCTCGAGCCCTAGTAGCTCCAGTACCCCAGATGGTAGTTACTCAGAATTTCTTAAAACTACCGCTAAGGATTTTAATCCTAACGTAACCATAATAGAACATAACGAATGCCTATCTAAAACTGATAAAAAACATATCATCATCCCTACATCTATAGATATGGACGAATCCGTTCCATATATCCAAGAAATAATATCTAATATTCCTAGTTTGAGCGAATTTTCCTTACTAGAAAGAACATTACATTCCTTCCTTAAATATGAATCCGAAAATAAAATTTATTATTTCATTTTCACCAAGGTCAATCACTTTGACACATGCACATATGAAGATATCTACAAGTGTCTTAAATCCGTAAGAAATGAGTTAGTTGTCAGTCTCACAGGGCAGAATAACCCTCAAATAGCTATATCTGATTTTAATAATCCTTTCGATACTCATCAGTATATCAAACTATATAACATGATCCTATATTTATTTCACAACTCAGAAATAACTATACACATTTATAAGAATACTATTATCTACCCATCACTGAGTGAAATCCCTAAAATTATGAAAGAAAATCATGATCTCCCTATAGCCGGTCACTTAGGTTCTGGTAGAATGTTGAAACGCATCCAAGAAAGGTACTACTGGAAAAACATGCGAGTAGACGTTGAAAACTATGTAAAGAAATGTCCACAATGCCAAATTAATAAAGCCCTAAGAAGAACTAATCGTGCACCTATGCAAATCACATCTCTTTCCACACGCCCCTTTGAACGTGTAGCTTTCGATATAGTAGGACCACTACCAGAAGCTGGTAATGATAAATATAAATACATATTAACCCTCCAAGATGACCTTACCAAATTCTCAGCCGCTTATCCAATTACTAACACTACTGCTGAAGAAACATGCGAATGTTTGGTTCATTTCATTACCTTGTTCGGAATACCCAAAACAATACTAACAGACCAAGGCACCAACTTCACGGCTGAGCTTTTTAAACAAACATGTAACTTATTAAAAATAAAACAATTATGGTCCACCCCGTATCACCCTCAAACTCAAGGTGCTCTCGAGAGAAGTCACTCCACCTTAAAAGAATACCTAAAGTCTTATGTAAATGAGCAACAAAACAACTGGCCCCGCTTTGTGTACACAGCTATGCTTGCGTACAACACGGCTATTCATTCAACCACTCATTTCTCTCCCTATGAGCTTGTATTTGGAAACAAACCCTATATACCGGATTCCATTTACGAGGAAACTGCAGGCGCTACTTATCCTGAATATGTCCGCATACTCCAAAATAGACTCAAGTACTGTCGAGCAAAAGCAATAGAACATATACAAAAATCAAAGATAAATTCCAAAAGTTACTATGACACTCACACAAGGCCAATTAAATATAAAGTCGGCGATCTTGTTTACCTTAAAAATCACTTACGCCTAAGAAAAGCTCTCTCACCTATATGGAAAGGCCCGTTTAAAATTGTAAAAATCCATGGCAACAATACCGCGTCACTATTAATTAACAGACGTCACGTCAAACACCACTTTGACGAATTTACATTAGCAACTAGTAATGAGTCATAGTATTTTATTTAATATTATTCAATTCAATTCCTTTCCTTACAGAATTGGTTACATTTATCCTACCCTGGCGTCAAACAGTCAAGGATATATCCAGCCAGCATCAGACGACGCAGGCATATATTTTGACCCCATTGGCTCTCTAAAAATAACTGATGATACTTTAGATATTATCATCCCCATAGATGTCTCTTTCATTCAACCACATCTAGATAACATAAGGGATATCCTAAGAACTTCTAAATTCCTATGTAATCAAAGCAATGCATACTATGAAGGCGAATGTCACTATATGTTCCAACCTTTGTCATCCCGTTATTCTGATATAGTTAGAGACTTTGATTCTATTTCTCATCTTATATCTAAGTCTTATAAAAGATCTGCTTGGTTTGGTGGAATCGGCTCAGTAATTAAACAACTGTTTGGAAATATGGACCAAAATGATGCCGAGAAATACAGTAATGCCATTCAAACCTTAGAGAATGATCAAACTAAATTAGCAACCCTCATGAAAGAAAACATGATGGTTACAACATCCACACTATTGTCTCTTAAAGAAGTCATTGACAAAATCAATGCAAATGAAGTTAGCCTTAGTTATGCTATCGATACCCTGAACCAGGAAATGGCCAATTTAATCCTAGTTTCCAATAAACTATTAATTAGGTCTAAAATATCGGGACTGTCGAATATTTTAGAAAGTAGTTTATTAACCTTATCATTTAAGTTAGAAGACATAATTAATGCTATTATGTTCAGTAAGTCCAATATACTATATCCATCTATTATTACCCCTAAACAATTGTTTTCAGATCTTGTAAGTAACTATAGATTTCTTCCTAGTTCTAAGCAATTACCTGTACCCTTAATCTTAGACAATATCCATATTCTAGAAAACATATCCGATGTATCCAGTTATTATGCAAACAACAAAATAATATTTGTATTACAAATGCCTTTAGTAAATACTAAAGAATTCGACTTGTATCATACTACACCTTATCCTATCGCCCTTAAATCTGTAAACAAAACATTGTATTCTACAATAATACCATCCACTAAATATTTGGGTATAACTAAAGATAAATCATCTTATTGTAAATTAAATTCACTCACTACCTGTAAAGTTATAAATACGCAATATTATATTTGTGAAATTTCTAATGTATACTCCACGTCAGCCGTACCAATATGTGAAACTGAGGTTATTTCAAAAGCTCTGACTTCCGTTCCTCCTCTTTGCAAAACTAAATTCATTAATGGTAATTTTGAAACCTTTCATAAATTACATAGCAATCAGTGGATATACATGATTAGTCAAGATTCTAAAATAACAATAGAATGTAATAATCAAGATCTATCTGAATCTTCTATTTCCGGTACTGGTATACTAACTATACCAGACAACTGTATTGCTTATTGCAACGATAATAAGTTAATACCTAAACATAACATTGAAATAAAATTAAAACCAATAGTATTGCACTTTGAATTAATTAATGATACTTGTTGTAGTCCCATTGCATATTTAAAAGAAAATATTAAAGTTCCTTACGTTAATTTAAAAAACATTAATAATTTAGACTCTCTTTTCTCAAATTATAATAAAGCAACTGATCAAATTAAAACAAACCTTAATGGAGTAATTGAAAAACCTCACATTGTCCTTTACGGTAACTATTATTCCTATACTACTATTATTATAAGTCTAGTTATAATCCTAGTTATTTCCTATAAATTGTATTGTTATTATAAGTTAGTTAAGAAATCTAGATGTACCCCTTTACCTGATACTCCCATAGAAATGACATCCACAGATGTCGAAGATATTCCTGCTCCTCGTCTCCGAATGACCTAAAACCTGGAAAACCTACCTTTCCTTCCGGCGTCAACTTACCTTCCACCCGTAAGTTTCCTCCTAATCGGGGGGCTGTTACATCCTTCACCTGTATCCCTTCTGGCCTACTCAGCAGCTTACGCTGCATTCCTGCTGCTGACGCAGCATCCTCTCATTCCTCTCTCCCTCTCCTAACAGTCCAGCATACCAGTCGTCTCCCAACCGTCCTACCGTGCACATGTATCTTGCACTCGTGTAATTTTTAATATACAAGTTTATTCTAGCCAAAAGTAATTTTTCTTTTTAAAAACCTAATCCGGAACCCGGTTATAACAGTGCGTTCAAAGATCTGTAGTCTCCGCATGGCCTCCAGCCGTCGTTCTTCTTGCGTGCTAGATGAAGCGGCGACGACCAAGCGCTCTCGGATCTGCGCGCTGTTCCCTGCTGCAGCATTTCCTCGAACTCCTGTTTGGCTATTTTCAGCCGCTCAGGGTCAAGGCGGCGAGGGCGACCGTATACGGGTGGGCCTGGCGTAGTGCGTATGTGGTGCACCGTGCTGTGCTTTGTGATTCCAGGTCTACCAGCTGGGCGTGTGAGATCTGGATATTCTCTCAGCAGCTGTTGGTTGTCTGTGCCTTCCGTGGTTGTGCGGACTGACGAAATGGCCTCGGTTGCCTTTTGATTTGTCGCTGCCACCGTCAGTGCAGTGATGTTGTCGATTAACCGTTGGTTGCGGCAGTCAACGAGTAGGTTGTAGTAGCTTAAGAAGTCGATGCCGATGATTGGCTTTGAGACGTCAGCTACTATGAACTGCCATGTGAAAGCTCGACGAAGACCCAGGTCCAAAGTGAGTGGTTGATAACCGTAGGTAGCTATTATTGTTCCGTTTGCTGCGAACAATTCGTATTTGGTCTTGCAGCGTGGCTCCCGAACAGCGGATCGCGGGAAAACACACAGGTCTGAACCCGTATCTACAAGATATTGTATCTTCGTCTTGCGATCCGTGATGAACAGGCGGCTCGTTACAGCTAGGCAGTCTTGTGCCGCCACTAATGGCTGCCTTGGGAGTTTACCGGCTGCTTGCTGTGCTTGCATGGCGGCGTACATTTCTGCGCCTTGTCACCAAACCGGTAATGATACCAGCACAGCGGGTGATCTCGGGGTCTGGAACTGGAACGGGAGCGAGAACGATGTGGTGAACCATGCCTTGATCTTCGTGACTGCGACCGACGATGACTGCGTAGCTCCATGCTCATGGTTTCCGGCTTACGGCTTAACTCGGCAACGGTTTTAGTCAGCGCGTTCACAGCAGTATTTTGCTGATCAGTCGTTACTGGCGGGCGAGTACTGGTACTTGCTACTTGCCCGGTTACTAGAACGATGTCATTTATGCGATCCGCTAATTCGGCCAGGTCTTCCAGGGTCATGGCAGTCTGCGACGCGACAATGGTTTGTAGGTTGGTGGGAAGCCGACTTGACCAGATTGTTCTGATGAATTGTGCTGGGACCGTCGGTCCTGCCAAATGTTGTAAATGGCGCAGGAACTGTGATGGTTTTCTGTCGCCGAGTTCTTCGTGCATCATCAACTGCTTTATTTTCCGCTCTTGTGATGCAGAAAGCCTTTTAATTAATTCTGCCTTCAGCTTCTCGTATTTCCCCGTTGCTGGTGGAGTAACGACCAGGTCTCTAACCTCCGCAGTATGTTGTGGTTCCAGCTGTGACAGAACGAAGTAGAACTTGGTTGTGTCCTGGGTCATGTTTGTCAACGCGAACTGTCCTTCTAACTGGGCGAACCATAGTATCGGGTCGTCAGGGTTGAACGACGGCGTCCTTACTCCAACTCGACATGCTTCCTGGAATACGACATTCTCTTTGCTTGGCTCCATCTTCTCCTCTTGACAACGGAATCGGGGTCACCAATGAAGTGGCCGTGCGTGTGTGATGGTGAACGCTAACTGGACCACTTACTGTGCGAGCACTAGCAAGTTGGTAGGTAGGTAGGTACTTGTCGGGGTGCAGATGACCGATAGTAAAAGGCGAATAAGCTTGATAATATGAACTTATAATTCAGGCAAAATAACAATTGTATAAGCGGGCGAACAAGCAGAAATGAGTCTCAGTCCCATCAAGACACCAACATTTATACTCCTCAAGTAAACAAACTTCGTCAACGTCGTCGTGAACGGCCTCCGTGTGTGCGTCGACATCCGAGACAAAGGAATCGCGGGCGCCGGTCGTCCGAGTGTGCGCCTCGCTACGCACACCTAGTTGAGATCCTTACCACAGAGGTGGGGCCTAAAAGGTGGCGTGATTTTTGGTGCTGCGTTCTAGTGTGCGAGTTGACTTGCCTACTCGCCACAATATTATTTGTCTATAGAATACTGACTGTAACATTTTTCAAAATGAATCCGGCAGGAATCGGGTTATATGGAACCTTCGCCACTGGTATATTGTGTACAGTACAATATCATTGTAGGTACTTACCTATCATAAATAAGTTCATTGTTTCTAGGCTAAATTACTTAAATTCAAATTCAAATATATTTATTTGAGACACATAGGTAAAGTAAATACACGGTGTTATCAAAAAGAGTTATGTTTCACTATGTTAATCTAAATCTGAGCTTAGAATAAAAACACTGATTTAGAAGTAAAATGTATTACTAATATTGTTGAAAAATCTTTAGACATTCATCAATTTAAAAAATCGGCCAAATGCGAGTCGTAGTATTTTTAGAGTGTGAGATACCTAGTGTTTTTTTATAATACATTTCTTTATCGTAAATCTGGATAATTAACTTTTTTTAAAGATTATTTTAGCGGTTCCTTCGAAAGGCGTCGATACCTGCCATCTACTGAGGTTTGTTAAGACTTTATAGCTACATAACTTTACGGTACAGAATTCAAGAGATCGCCACGTCCACACAATAATTGCTTATAACTAAGCGCGACTGCACGACCCTTCTGCAACAAATATTGGTTCCAAAATATGACAACCAATAAACAAGACTTTACTGACTGGTAAGTTTGGCACTTAGTCAATGTTGCAAGAAGGCAAATTCTAACCTCCTTAAATATTTAATATATTTCAATTTTCAAAAACGTTTTGAGCTCCACTTACAAGTTTTTATGAAAAAAGTGTCTTAAATAAATATAAGGTTTATGTAGTCTCAGTTTAAGTTACAAGATAGAAAGAAAAGCAATCATTCCTATTCTCCTTTCGTGTGGTTAGTGCCTAACCTGGTGTCAGGGTTTTTAAGCCGCTCATGACTTGGCTTTACATGCCGTCGAGAAATATCTCTCAGCCATGCTGGTTTCCTCACGATGTTTTCATTCACCTAAGCAACTGATAATTACAAAATACGCAAATGAATTCGAAAAATCAGAGGTACGTGTCTTGGGTTCGAACACGAGAACAAAAAAAAAACTTGGCAGTCCGACGGTACTCCAATTTGGGTAAATTGGAGTACCCGATATTCAAGATTTTGTAGATGAAAAAAATTGTCTATGAGAAACCCGAACTATGAATACGTTTTGGCTACCGTACTGACTTCGTTATGTCAAGATAATGTACGAATTTGCTTGGTGGTATCTTGGATGTAGACTTGCGTTTCTCGTAAGCATAGTTACGGCAACCGAGTGTTTTCGTTATTATTTAGCTATCGGTAGTTGCGATAGCGAATGTCGAGACAGCAAGCCTTGGGTTTAATTCGCAAGTTAGGCAAAGTATTGATGGATTTTTCCATTCGAAATTTCAAAGGTGCAGTCACGGAGTCTCGATTTGTTCCCGGTTGCTGGCAATAGGCTCACCCTCTATGACATGGGATTCGGGTTACCAGGTGTCCGGCTTTTTAATCGTGTCTGGCCAAATTATACAAGTCTGGCGTTAGTTAGGCTTTTGCAACACCGCGCCGCCAAAAGGTGCTAAACGAAAGCCAGCGAGCGAGTCACGCGAACACGCACTCGCGATCTTGCAGAAGTCGAGGCCGGCGCGGGGAAATAATAGTAACACATAATTAAGAGCAGAGTACTTAAGTCCCTTAAGAATAACAGTAATAAATACACAAAAATAAGTATCAAAATTATTGTTTGTTTTAAAAACCAGTGTGTCAGGCTTTCAGAGCAAAATATCCGGCTAAATATGAATCTGAGTCTAGCTTTTCCATTTTTGGGCCCGGCAACCCGACAGACGATGTTCTATTACGTACTCGTATACATCTACCTTTGAGATGTTATATTATGTTGTCATGACTGTTACATGATATTGTTATTAACTTTAGTTTAAGAATGAATATTTAAGTTTCTTATTAAAACGATCAAGTACGCTGCGCGTCGGTAAAAGTTTGTGTGGTGCTTAAACTATCTTTTGTGAACTACAAATTATGATTATCCACAAATATCAATAACCACATCCTGACTTCTCTAACTGCTGTGTATAATACTAATAATCTTTTACCATCCATAAATACTACAGCTACTGGTCCATGGAGACGTTAATGAAGGGTGATCTTCCGATCTCCCTAAAGCGCAAACTCATCGACATGTGTATTCTGCCCGTCCTAACCTACGGTGCTCAGACCTGGTCACTCACCGAGACCCAGAAGTTCCGCCTTGGAGTTTGCCAAAGGGCAATGGAACGCAGCATTCTGGGTGTCAAAAGACAAGACAGGGTTCGTAACACCACGCTGCGTTCCAAAACGGGAATAATGGACGTTGGCAAGAAGGCTGCTAGGCTAAAATGGGATTGGGCGGGTCACGTCAGCCGTATGCACGATGACCGCTGGGCGAAAGTCTCCACGGACGGCGCCGCCGAGGCCGGCCCAGAAAGAGGTGGCGAGATGATCTGGACGCGTACGGTACAGCGAAGGCTGGTTCGAGGAGGCGCGGGAAAAGAGCACATGGTAGGAATTGGGGGAGACCTTTGCCCAGCAGTGGGACAGTACAGGCAAAGAAAAAAAAAATAAAAAAAATACTACAAAGCAATCAGATAGATTATTTTGAAAGTAGGTACTTAAATAAAAACCATGTCCGTGACTACCGTCGGACCACCAACGCTAATCGCTTCCATATTTGATAAATAATTAGTTCTCGATTGGTGCTAATTAGTGCTCGAACATTAAAATTGGTGTCTTAGTAGTTTTCGAGATAATCGACTTTGAAGGTGGTCCGGAATAAAAAGTATGGATATTGAACTGTTGTTATTACTATTCCGACATCGATATATTGATGTGCACGAGTGAGCATCTCCTTAACAGCACAATATCATTGACAACTTAATTTCGTCGGGATTTACGCGGAGATTTAATATGGAAAAGTAAATAAAAGGTATTTTCTCTTAAAATACAATACTTAAGAATCTGAATTTTTGGTCACAAAAACTTCTTTAGGAGAAGTAATTTTTGTATGTTGGTTGTATATTTTACTTGTATATGTGTATTAGTATCATTATAAATGCCTATATAAATTTTCGAAAGCAGGAAGTTATTTTTAAATATTTATTTTGTACCCTATCACAATGTTTTCTTATTTTACCCAAAGGTTGACTGGTAGAGAATGCCTTGTGGCATTAAGTCCGCCTATGTACCACTATTATACATGAAGTTTAAATAAATAAATAAATAATAATATCTGATAAACTACCGGAGTAATACTTTTGGATTTTGGGCACTAATTTTATCTTGCAGGGCAGTAATTTTCTATGCAGATTTGAGGAAAGCGACAAGCTCCTCAAACTTGGAATTAACATTCAAAGTCGTGGTCCTGCTGAACGAGCGCGCGAAACTTATCATCGTTGATTTCTCGGTAAATACAAATATTTCAGTTCTGTTTTTTTTACGAAATGAATCATATACCTATAAGGGCACTAATTATTTGTATACTTAAAATAGTTGTAGCATGCCCTCTTTTTCGGTGCTCATGGTGGTCCTGCTGAAAGGAGCGTGACTACCGCCGGACCACATTCAAAGCCGATTATCTCGAAAACTACTAAGGCACCAATTTTGTTGTTCGGGCACTAATTAGCACCAATTGAGAACTAATTATTTACCAATTGTGGACGCGATAGGCGTTGGTGGTCGGTGGTCACGGATATATAAAAACCGGCGTGCGGCTTTGACAAGATGTATGAACGTAAACGAAACAGAAGGAATGTGTGAGAATCGTTGCCAGTGGCGTTCAGGTTTTTCTATATGTGGGAAATGGAAAAAAGACGTGAAATTATGTAAATGAACAAAAAAGAACTTTACCTGCTTCATATTTTATTTTTCCAATGTAATGCCTCCAGCTGTCGTCCGCTGGTTCTTGATACTTAATTTTTTTAGCAATAATAGCCTCATTTCCACCAGGATACGCGAAAGCCACCTTTTTCTCACGCATTTTACACATTATCCAAGATTTTGGTAGACAAATGCGAGTGTTGTTTTTAAATGGTGCTTTTTTACATTCTAATACGATAAAACCACCTTTTTCAGGAGGCTCCATCTTGAAATTAATTGAAGGGCATGAAAAATCTATGTTGAGTATTTTGGTCAGTGGAAAACTGTAGGAATCCTATTTTTACTGAAGAGATTTAAGAAATATATAAAATAAACAAAAACGGTGACTTGAATTTCGAAAACAGCTCTCTCTGACAGAGGACAGAGAGCTGTGTTCGCCGTCATAGAGTGTGTGAGAAAGTCAACTGTCAATCAATGTCAGATCAATGACAGACCATGGAACTTATATACTAACTGGAATGATGACGTGTAATGCAAATTTGTTCCGAGCGAGAGAACTTCAAGAGTGGATGTCATCCCTTTCTATTAGGGTATCCAATATTTGTACTTACATTTGGGACAGTTATTCTGTTATAACTTACTAGCACCCCGCTACCCCCTTTTTTAATGGGTAGCAGTTTATTCAAAATTACGGGGTATAAAAAGATTGCGAAGCCGAAACCTACGCATACTGTTCGACAAAGGGCAATTTGAAAAAAAATACCTACTTTATTTTTAGGTATTATATTTAAAAAAAAAACTAATGCGACTGCTGCCGGCAATGTAGCGGTGGTAACGTATATATCTCCATAACTTTTAGTTTTCCAAGGGTGCCACAGTTTAAAATTCTCTAATTGGATATGTTTATGATGTGAAGAATACTCGTGACATTTATTTCCGTTCACGGTGGTCTACATGTTAGGTTACATCCTTCAATTGTCAAGAGATTGTAAAGCAAACTGGGCTGCAATATTCACATAGATGAAGCATGAGCAATTGAGCATGTAGCATATTCAAACAAATTTATAGTATTTGATAGATTTATTAATAACACATTATTAAACATATGGTTTTATGTAATTGTTGGCTTTTTGTATGAGTCGGTAATCTTAAATTTAAGTACGATGATGTTGATGATGGATGACGGCTGCAAACTAGGCAATAGGTTGAATACTTCTTCTTTAAAGGGACAACTTCAAGCTACCGTTGCTGAAGATTCTGATTGTTAGGGTATCCGTATGGAAACAACAATATTTAATAATATTGTTGTTTCCATGCATATTTTACATCAAACTACTGCCGACGACAAGCGCGATCTCCGAGCAGTGTTTTTTCTGATTTATAAAAAATCACGTACTTTTTATTTTGATTACTACGTACGACTATGTACTTAGCTATTTTATTATGCTTAAAAACTGATTTATATTGCCATGATTCCATAACTGGCGAAATGTGAGTGTACTATTGCGTAAACCTCCGACTAACCCTTCCGAGGTTACAGGCGTGATGTTATGTTATAATTTTCAAATATAAATAAGAATTACTGTGAAATAAATAAGTA
Source organism: Noctua janthina (assembly GCA_963576755.1). Lineage (NCBI taxonomy): Eukaryota > Metazoa > Arthropoda > Insecta > Lepidoptera > Noctuidae > Noctua > Noctua janthina. The sequence continues at coordinate 9,871,055 of OY755078.1, read as the reverse complement.
GTATTTAATTTGACCAAGGAGTTTATTAATTTAAATTTCTTGGAATTGACTCGAGACTTTACGTGTCGAATAAAAAAGGTTGAATTGACAGTTGCCGCCAAAATGGGTTTAAAAAGTAAAGATGAATTTAATGTTTGTTTTCAAGAAGTTATTTTTGTTAATAAATTAGTATTAAATTGAGTAATATATTAAGATTTGCTACTGCATTATAAACAACATTTTTTTTTGTATTTTGTACGTAAGTGCACAACATTATAAATACCGTTTCCATGATCCCCATTGATAGATCTAGAACATTGTCACCCTAGTCGTAATTTGTGAACAAAGTTAAAAGAACTTACCTGAAAAAAGAAATTCCCATCCAGCTAACCCCTCACTATTACACCTCTTCACACAACACGATTTTACCATATTTAAAGTGGAAGATTTCTTTGAAATACAATAAAAAGCACATGAAAAAGCAAAAATACGACTTTAACGCGAAAGTATATCGGCCATATTATTCATGTTTTTATTTAATTTTATTTCTTGATCTTACAGTTTTTATATGAGTTTCGTTTCGTTTCGTTTGAATTTTGGCATTCATAAATTGTAAGTTGCTACTAAAGAATTCAATTTCGCAAGAAATTATTATTTTTGAATATTAAATTAATCCCATTACGATTTATGTGCTAGTTTAGCTTTCAACGTGATTTCCGACTACCAGAAAAATAAAAAATAAAATTTGTTCACTAATTGTTAGACAAGGACACAAACCACTATGTTCGCTTTGTCGCTAAAAGTTTTTTCCACCTTTGAATGAATTAAAGTAATAGAACTCTATGTGTAACAGTTTTTTGTTATCACGATTTTGTTTGTAATCATTCCAGTTAGTATTTATAAGTTCCTTGTGACAGTCACATAGCACAAAGTCAGTTTTTCATGGAATTAGTAAGTGTCGTTTACTGATGGCCGACACTTTGTAGTTTGGCAGAGGCACAGAGGTTATGACCGGGACTAGACGTCCTTCGGTTGATATGATGATGATGATATAGTGGGACTAATGCTTTTCCCATCATCATCCATACCCCGACATTACCCTCAGATGGCCTCTCTTGTGTCACTCCAGTACCGAGTGTGTTACGTAACTTAGTAAAGTGTAACATCGAATAACACGTCCCCGTAAGTTTACTAATGAAACACTTTTACTTGCATTTATAAAATCTATGTCATTTAATACTAAAGATCTTCTTTATAACTTTAGTCCAAGACTGTATGTGCTTGCTTGACACACACTGCACACACGGCAGCGCACCGTGTCGGGGCTCAAACGAGAGTAAGGTAAAGATAAACTGACGTATTGGTGGTAAAATGACGTAAGGTATGGGTCAATAGTGAAAGGGTGAAATTCAGTACAATAAAACAGCGTGGGTTCTTTTCTCTTATGTATATTAGAGCTTGTCCCGGGCTCCACGCTTGGCGGCGCCCGTGTCGGCCGCGCACAGCGCGCGCGTGCGACTGTTGTGCGTCGCGCTCACGTACACGTGCCGCGCGCACACCTGCGGCGCTGTGGACGACGAGCTGCAACAAGGGAAAGCGATGTCAGCAGTGGCATACAGACAAGATACCCAAGGGCGTACTGCGGGCCCGCCATTGTACAGCACCATGCTGAGTGGTAACCTGCTTGTTGCAGTCACGACGTGCAAGCCGTCAGTTTTTGTTCCGTTCTGCTGTATTTATAAAATATTTGTTATGCACATCATGCCTACGTTTACTAGTCATAAGGTATCAGAGTTACGGGATAGAAAGAGGCAACTTGTAGGTGAGTATAACTGTAGGTAATTAGCGTTGTGTGGCCTGAATTGCTCTTTATTGTGTCATAGCAAAAGTCACTATTTATTTAAATGATTTTGCGGTGTGACCCTTCTGTACTTCTACTGTTAATTATGTATTCTGTGACTTTAGAAAAACATTGTACAGACTACAGTCCTTTCATATTTCTGAAAGCATCATTACACCCGTACTCTTATTAAAAGGTGAATAATGAATTCTGATTTTGACATAATTATGTACTTGTCAATGATAGCAACCTTGTAACAAAAAATAAAAGTGACTTTGAATTGTATGGTGACGCAATGAGAGGTAATATAACATGGAAAACGACTGTTTGAAGGCATTTGACGGAGTGAACTACAAGTTATTCTCAACAAAATAGCAGTGTTTGTTATCAAGACGATTCTGACTTATTATAACTTCAAAATTTAATGTCATAGTAGCTTGAAAGTGTCTTTATGCAGATAGATACAGTGAGGAAATTAGTAAAACTCGAGGAGTTCCACAAGGGTCAATATAAGGGCCTACACTAATACCGCAAAGTTGTAAGTATCTACAAAATTCTTGTATTATTTTACCCCAAAAAATCGCCACTTCACCATGCTGACACTACGATTGCAGTTAAAGACTTTCCAACGGCAAAAATTACTAACGATAAACCGATTTAGGGAATGATTTTTCAAAAACCTTTTCTTCGTGCTTATATCTTCGGTGGGCGTACATTGTCCATGTGTCAGTGCATGATCTTAAGAATGTTATTAAATATATATATTTTTTAATCCCACTCTAGGCATTTCTCCTGTATCGTGGGTGCTGTTACAAACATTTAAATTCAGGTACACAAATAGCCAGACCACACACACAACTACCTGTAGGCCACACAAATATTTGTTCCAGTGCGCCAACCGTGCCGTTTGTATGTTTGTCCTCTATTCGTTCCGAAACCATTCATCCGATTTTGATGAAACTTTGGTGAGCCCTTCAGTGTACGTCTGCGAAGGTTTCTGGCCCAAAATTCTATACATTTACGTCGTATAGCAACGGATACACTGGGTACAGGTACTAGAAATATAAATGTGTTCTTACCCAGCCCAGACAGTGGGCGTTGTGTCGGTGGAGTCTTCGGTCAGTTTGACGGCCAGCGCGCTCCGCAGCAGCTCGTCGGCCAGGCTGCGCACTGCGGACAGCAGCACTGCGTGGACGGCGCTGTGGGGAGTACAACAATGCTACATGGTAATATAGGGCTTTTTATTGAATTTCAAAAAGATTTATTTTTCTGAAATACTTTAAACACAATAACAGAAAAAAGTAATAATGTAACGATGTGTTCCTCACACCTAAAATAGAATAAATGTATGAAACTAAATGACAGGTAAAGAATCCTGGGAGTTATATGGAAGTGGAGAAACAGGTTATATGTGTGTGTAAATTATAATATCAGTCAGTTATTGTTCCATTGCAGATATAAGGCCACTTTCATATGTAATGTAGCGCCGCCGACTGTCTACTTGAAGCTCTATGGGCCGAGTGAAGGTAAACAATGGATATAACATAACTATTTTTTTTTTTTAATTTTATCATGTTAAACACCCAGTATTTCCGAAAGTATTGGTTTTACAGTAAAAATGTTTATGACATGATTTGTGGTAAATTTATTGTAGAAGCAACTGTAACGATATTATTAATGGTTTTCGAGAAACAAGCAAACAAACTGAATAAAGGGACCTCCCCCCCCTCCCCCCAACCCCTCACCCTCGAGGACTTTCAGTATGTTTAATAGGACACTTGCACGTCTTTCTACATCGTTCTCACATATATATGTATAATCTCAATTTGAATGATGTACCTAACCAAGATTTTGTAACAATATTTTGATTGAAAAGAGTGTCCATGGAGTTTCTTGCCCATTCTTCTCCATAGAGATCTACGCTTTGGAATGTGCAACTACAGTACTTTCACAAGTTATTATGCCCTGTGACTGTGTCTGTAACTTCGCCTACTTAGTTTTTCTGACATTCAAAAGTGCCTGTTATGTTCTAATTGAAATAAATGCTTTGAGTTTGACTTTAACACCTCGAGAAACAGCTGTACCAACTTTCAAAACTACTAAAAAAATCAGAGTACAACCCGAATTGATTGTCAAATGCTAAATTAACGCGACCGAGGCCGCGGGCAAACGCTAGTATATTTTGAAACACTCGCCTATAAGAATACCCATTCCCGACGTCCTCATTCCTCAGCTCAATCCCGATATCAGCGCATTTCCGCTCAATGAACAGGTACCGCAGCCTATCGTCTTCGTCGGCCACCGGAAGTACCGTCAGCCCGCCGCTGTCGCCACCCACTTCCGTTTTAACACGCGTTCTCGAACCTAGAAATGATAATTGCTAATTATTTTGCAGATATTTTATCTAAATAACATAACATCACGCCTGTGTTTAATTCCATGTAATAGGGGGCGAGCCTATTGCCATCAACCGGGCACAAATCTAGACATCGTAGCTGCTATTGAGAAATTCCTAACGGAAGAACCCAATGACACTTTGCCTGACCTGGGAGTCGAACCCGGGACCTCATGCCCAGCAGTCGCGATTGACGAAAGCACACTTTATAAACGTGGAATCGGCTTGCGACGGTCAGCAACACTGATATCCATACAATACAAAACAAAAAACACGTCATTCGCGTTGGACGAGGTCGGCTTCCAGTCCAACTGGATGCAGCTAGATACCAGTATTTTACATGGAGCGACAGCATATCTGACCTTGTCGAAGTCAGATAAGCTAGTTAGATATAACTGGGTAACACTGCCTGCTAAAGACCCTTTATTAGTACCTAGGGCTTCCAACTTGTATAAGGGAAATTATTAATCGGACGAATAAAAATTTAATTGGCGACCAATATACTAAAAGGGCGACTATTGTACCAAGTAAGCAACTATTTATCTGGTCATTGCAGCAAGGAGAATAGAGGAAGCAAGAGCGAGCGAATGCTGAGAGAGACTTGTGGCACCCCGACTCGGACAGGTTAGGTTCGAAGGGGATGGCGGGGTCTAGTGAGCGAGCGAAGTGAGCGAACTAAGACCCCGCCATCCCCTTCGTGTTAGGTTACTTTAAACTCTGCAAACAGATATAGGAGCCCCGCTCAGCGGGGGTTCGTCGACTACGCCTTATCTACAATCTAGTGATTAATAACCTTGTTTTAAGTTTTTTACAGGAGTCCTTAAATTATCACATAATCGTACTGAACAACTAGTAACTCAAATTTCTATTTTCAAGTCGCTGTTTTAAACATTTGTATTCGCCCACTGTTTGTCGCTCACTTAGTATTTCAGTAGCCCATTTTCAATATTTTTGACACCTTTAATTTGAATTTATGTTCGCTCGTTTAAATACTACCCCTTGTATAATAACAGCCGGAGCCAACTGTTTAAAGTGCTTTCTGAAGCTACAATCATAATGGATGTACCCATCCACGGATTGACCTCTATAAGCGTTGCTTCACCTTGAAGATCGACCTGTAGGACTGTTATTATTAGAGATGAAACGGATAGTAATTTTGCAGGATACCGGATATTCGGCAAGCTTCGAGGCCGGATGGCCGGATATTTGGCCCATTGTCGCGTTACATGTTGTGACGGATTTGGTTTGATTTAACGCTGCCGCACAAGTGCGGTGTTTGCCAACAAATGCTGAAATATTTTTATTTATTCACTATTATTTTCCACTTAATTTAGAGTACCAAAATTATTATCAATAATAGGCAAGTAATTATAGTCAGTAATAAAATGTTGCGTCTTAAATTATAAATACATGGTGTTTTTAAGCTACTGTAGCGTGATTTATCTTGTGTTAATGAGAAATCATTGATTTCTTTCATATTCAGTCCGGTCGGATAGTGTGTTACTATCTGGTATCCTGGTGGTGGTTCTGGTGTGATAGCCTAGGACTGCCAAGTGCTCTGATTTTTCGGATTCATGTGCGTATTAGTTAATTATCACAGAAAAACATCGTGAGGAAACCAGTATGCCTGAGAGATATTTCTTGACTGCATATTAAGCCAAGGCCCATGGGCGGCATAAAAACTCGGACACCAGGTTAGACACTAATCACACGATAAAGAAAGAAGATCAAGTATCCGGCCGGATAGTAAAAAATAGCCGGATATGTAAATACCGATAACGGATAGTTACCAGATATCCGTTTCATCTCTAGTTATTATTTAGCCTCAAGGCCCACTACTGTAGACTAAGTTTAAAATATAATAGAACACCTTACCTAAACTCAAAACATCGACCTCCTCATCATCAGACAGCGGCACCTCACACACGGAATCGGAATTCCTACTCCGCACAGAAAAGTTCCCCTCTTCGAAAACTGACAGAGTATTGATGTCATCCGGGTTTGGGTACATCTCCTTAATGCTAGACTCCATCTTGCGAAGAGTTTCCAGATCATTCCAGGACGACCATTCATCGGGATCTGTCTTGATTAGCATAGTTTCTGAACGGATGGGGTAATGGCCGTGAAGGCGGGAGTAGGTTAGAATCTGTTTGGTCCGCCATATTGGTTCTATGGTAGCGCTGTGGTCTGTTAGAATCCTGTTGATTAGTTTTGCTCGGGACCACTGTAATGAAGAAAGAACGGTTAGTATTTTGTCTGCAACTGGGTCAATTTACTGCTTTAACTTTTCACGGTTTAAAACTAAACTTAATATACTACTTACGGGATATCTTCCGTGATTATTAATTATTTTGAGCTCCTGATATTTCGACCCTGTTGCAAGCGCCACGATCGCGGGACGACTGGAGAATGCGGGTAGATGGAAAATAAATTAGGGCAGACAAGTCGGTCTACTCTCTTTCTGTCTTTTGCTACACTCACTACTGGGGCCCAAGTCTGCTATTTTTATAAATTCGTCATTTAAACACGATCCCATTGTCATTTTGCGAAAAGTTCGTAGTCTGCTAAATTCGTAATGGTCGATCATTGGTTGGTCAATGGTCTCGTAATAGAATTGTGTTATAACGACATTGTCGTATTGCCATTATCATAAAACCCGTTAGTAGAAATAATTTTCGAAAAATTACTACTAAAGAACATTTATTCCTGCCAGATTACATTTATATATATTTTTACTTATTATTTATCAGATTACCATTCTTTTCCATTTCTTTCAATGGAGTGTCAGTGGTTGACCATTGGAAAGTCATAATGTCGCCATTATATTAGTAGATTACCAAACTTGTCAAAATCAACAATTATAAAATCAATGATAGACCATTCTGACACAATTGCAATAGCAGACTTGAGGCCCTGGAACTCGACACAAAGTCGCGGTAAAACACACTCACAGTATCACTGGGTTCTGTGGAGTCTTTCTTACAAATCTTTTAATCATTTTTTTTCCCATCCACCCGCATTCTCCAGTCATCAGCGCCGAAATATCGGGAGCTCAAAATAATTAATAATCCCGTAAGTGACAGTATAAGTTTAGGGTCAAATTAGATTCGCTGGTGGAAGGGCTTGGAAGATATTGAAGTGAAACATCTATATGTGCGCCTAGGCAGTAAAACCGACTCGCATGCCGTGACGGAAGATGGCGTGACGCTGTCATCTATGGCTTCTCGACGGCACGTGAAGCCAAGTTAGAGGCCCATGGGCGACATAAAAACTCTGACACCAGGTTAGGCACTAACCACACAATAAGAAGAGATTTTTTTTTTAAGCTTTGCCCTGCACTAGGAATTTCTCCTGTATCGTGGGTGCGTTTACTAACATTTAAATTCACATACACAAACAGCTAGACCCGGAACAACTACATGTAGGCCATACAAATATTTGTTTCGTGCGGGAATCGAACCCGCGACACGAAGCGCAGCAGTCAATCGCTCAGCCACTGCACCAACCGTTCCGTCGAATTAAAATTTGTACTAAAATTAAAAACTTACTTCAATATTTCTTCTCTTAGCAAAATCCAATTTCCAATATTTCTCTTCAGTGTCAACAACAAAAGGGAATTGTTTCACAAAATCAGAATCCCTAGCTTGATCCGTTATGATAGGAATTTTCTTAATCAAATAATTTACTCCACTTCGGACATTATCCAACCTAGCAACACTAGTACACAACACATCAAACAAACTCTTTTCTTTTTTGATTTCCACACTGGCAACATTATCATACCTTCTCGGGGTTGCTAGATAACAGTGATCATTTTCTATATGAGCAAAGTTAGGTTGGACTTTAGCAACATTTTCAGTATTTTTCAACATATTCTTAACTTCAGGTTTCAATAAAGAAACGCCTTTTTTCTTTCTAAAAGTTTTCAGCCCATTTGATTTAATAGGACTAATTTTAGCTGTTTTAGTATTATTAATGACTATTTCTTGAACTTTGCTTAAATCTAAGGCTCTATCCATTTCTAAATAATAAATTTTGCCTGTGGTAGGATCTATGTATTTCATGATCCGTTTTTTAGGTGATGCAGGCTGACTTAAAATCTCGTTAGGTAAGTCTACATCACCCTTATAGTTCCCGTCCCATTCCTTCTCCGTCTTGATACCAACTTCGTTGCTACATTCTTCATTCACTGTTTCGGATTCATGATTATTAACTTCTACTTCGCCATCTTGCTTTTGGTCTACGGGCTCTTTTTTAATAGGTTTTATGATCATTTCGTCAACATCGACCTCAGTGGGTCCTTTCGAGAAGAATTCCATCCAGTTATCGGTATGTGTGTCACAGCTTTCTACCGGTTCAGCATGAGGGATTGTTTCTGTCTCTTTCTGTTCTATTACTGTTTCAGCTAGTCTTTCCATTTGTGGGTCTTCTTTGTATTCATACTCTAGCATTTCTGGGGTACTGTATAGCCACACATCTATTAGGGTTTCAGCGCCTGGAAGGGGAATTTTTTTGTAAATATTAATTTAGTTTTTTTTTGTAAATATATAAATTTGGGGAAGGCAAAGTTCAGCAGTGGACGTCTTTTTGATGGAATGATGAAAGATAGACACTCTAACAAGATATAATAAAGCATTCCGTTAAGGTGGAAGCTCCAGGGTAGCCCGCGAAATTTATATTTTCTTAGTTGCAATTTGCAGGTCAGTGTCAGGCTGACGGTTGTTGTCGGGCGGTTGTATAGCAGTATAATCAGCCTATAACGTTCCCACTGCTGGGACGCAGGCCTCCTCTCTATGAGAGGGAATGGGCTATAATCCACCACGCGGGCCCAGTGCAGGTTGGTAGAAGTTACATGTCTTCGAATTTTTGGTTGTAGGGCATGTTTCCTCACGATGTTTTCCTTCACCGTTTTGAGAGCAGTGGTGATGAAATAAATTACTGAAATTAATGCGCCTGCCTGGATTCGAACCCACAATTGATTGGGGCTTCGGCCCAATCAATTGTGGGTTCGAATGGGTGCTAATTAATCCTAATCTCGAGAATAACTTTGATTTAAATAAATAAATAGATTTTTATTTATTTTCTCTCACACCGGGTTTGTTTAGCACTTAACAGCTTTGAACTATATAAATTCACACTGTGAGAGCTGGTGTTTGAAGTAGGGTTTAGAAAAAAAAAACGTATATTACAGGTCACCAGGCCCCACTTAGTGGCATCATAAATAAATAGGGAGATAACATGTTTTTCTACCAAACAAAAATATATAAATGAAAAGAAAAAAATTCAAATTTTTAGTTCTAATCTTGCGTCATAGATGTCGCTACAAACAGTTACCTAGCATCTGCATGCCGGTGTAGTTCCTGTCTAGTTTGATGGTGTGTTCGACGGTGGCAGGTCGGTTTCGTTCGGGCAGGGCGAAGTGCAACTCTATCTTAGCGGGGAACTCGCCCCAGCCGCGACGCGATATGTGGTAAGGGGGTTTGCTAAAAACACACACAAATAAGTAAATTTGTAAGTAAAATACATATTATTATGTCGAATCCGGTCGTTAGTATGGACATAAAATGAATCGCAAGTACGCCGGTGGTTATATCACGCGATCTATTTTTAAGTCTACCCACACCACAGCGTGCTTCCACAGAGCCCTGATGCTCAGCTCGAGGCGAGGGCGACATTCAATGTCTGATCGCGGCGGAGTTGAGACGTCTTGGAACTGTATCCGATTCATTGTGACAGCCGAAATCAACGGCTTTACGTACTTTCCGAGACAAGGAGGGCACTCCGTATACCGTTAAATATGGGGTTGACAATCAAACAGGATTGGTTTGACAGCTGACAGTTTAGGGTTAGTAAAAACCGGCCAAGTGCGAGTCGGACTCGCACATGACGGGTTCCGTATCATAGTAGCAGGGAAGCCCCCTTGAATTTTAAACTTATTTTTATTATTTGTTGTTACAGTGGCTGTGAAAGACTTGTAGTGCGTATATGCCAGCAAAGACTTGGAGGCCACTTTCCCGATATGCTATTCCATACATAACTCTATTCTATGTACTTTACGATTCAATAATATAAATTGTAATTTAAAAAAAAAAACTGTGTTTTCTATTTAATTCAATTCTTGCATAATTACACCCTTTAGATGGTCACCCATCTTCTGACCGACCTCGGCAAGCACAGTTTTAAGCCGCACGGGTCGATCTTCGACCACATTTCTTTTATGAGTGAGGTCTAATAGATTACTCACTCTATGTGCACTTGATGGTGTGGAGCATAGGAGTGGTGCAGGCGCACGCTGACGGCCGTGACGAGGCGCGACAGGTCGGGCGCCGAGCGCGGCCCGCGGATGTACAGCAGCCACTTGTGCGTGCTGCGGTCCGCGCGGGACGCAGGGGGCGCGTACTTCGATGTGTTGCCTGGAACGAAAATAGAATGCGTGATGAATTAGATCTAATATGTAGCTGTTACAACCACAGAAGAACTCGCCTATTTTTACCCGTCTTCAAATAATGGAGGATGTTCTCGATTCGGTTGTATTTTTTTTATGTTTGTTACCTCATAACTCCGTCATTTATAGACAGATTTTAAAATCTTTTTTATGTGATAAGATATACTTTCCGATTGGTCCCATTCATCAAAATCGGTTCAGTAGTTTGGTTTTTTTTCTACTTGGCCTATTTTGACGACATAATGGTTTCTTAAAAATTTGTTTGTTTGTTGGTAGGAGGTAATCTCCGAAACTAATGATTTAATTTTTTTTTAAATGCGGACGATGTAGCAGGCGAAGTGCTAGTGTAATAAGTATTTTATTTTGTAAAATAAAAACATGTTGTGAAGGACCTAGCTTGGGGTGTGTTGTCAGAATTCCTCCTCGTGTGCCTGATGGCTGCCGGTCCCTCTCGATACGTCTGGAGGGAATAGCAGCTGCTGGGCCGGTGCACCCTGGGCGTGGGCAGTATCCTTCCCCGAGGCATTCCTCGGGGAAGAGTTTCTCTTCCCATTGGAAGAGATTCTTATTCTTCGGGGAATGTTACTGTCCATGGCTAATATTCTGACATGGGAGGGGCCCATTGTGGGCCTAGGGGGCGTTGTTCCGCGTGACCCTCTGAAAAGCAGAGGGCACAGCGGAGGAGCAAAGGCGGGCTCGGTGTGCACTTACCCTGCCTCCGAGCAGACCGTCGGTCCGTCGATATCGTAATCCCTCCGTCAAAGTGTCGTGGAACACGTCTCGCGGCTTCGATTGGGACCGAGGGTCTTGGCTTAACCGCCCGGATCACGAGGTAGAAAACCTCTATAAAAAGTTACCCCGAACCTCAAGCGGCGGCGCACCGCGAGGAGATGTATGGCTGACGGGTTCCTATGGAAAATCAGTCGCTAGTGCGAACCACTGCCGGGCCTGGCTATGGCTTATCTGGGCACAGGGGGGCACTGCCCAGATGGACTTTTTATTTCCCCCATACTCGTGGGAACAGTATGGAAAATCACATTACCCAAAATACGGCCGATAACGGCGAAGGAAGGAAGGAGAGAGATGCGGGGTCGGAGTCCGGCGCCGCATCCAGCGACGTGAGCGCGGGAGGCTCAGAGAGCTCCCGGCGCGGGAGGCCCGGGGCTGCTGCGGGGAACAGGGAGTTCCTACGCAAGCGATCCAGGCCGGTAGGCGACCGAGAGTCGTCTTCAGAGGGGGAGCTGGCTTCGGCTCGCAAGATCCCCACCAGCAAGCGTGGCGGGATCCGCGGCAAGGGGAGAGGCCTCTCTGTCACCGAGAGGTCGGCGCGGCTTGCCGAGGAGGGGCGCCACCCGGGGGTGGCCGGTCACGGGGTGGATCGTTCAGGCTCCTCTGGTGACGAGGCGGTCGCAGACGGCGGCTCAGATGCGGAGCGTAAGGCCGAGTTTGTGAAGGAGGTGGAGGTGGCGCTGAGGGCTGTGTCCTACAAGCAGAAGCCCTCTACTAGACAAAGGGCCATACCTGCAGCGGCCGCCTCCATCATAGCGGCAGCGAAGGCCAGATATGCGGGGCCTCCACGAGACGAAGTTGCCAAACTGCGGGCGGAGGTCGCTCGCCTGACGGCTGCTACGGAGCTTCTCCAAGAGGAGAACAAGAAGCTCCGAGCAGACCTGGCCGGTCTGCGCGAGTCCGGCTCTCGCAAGGCGCCCCAAAATGGAGGCCAGCAGCGACCAAGTCAGCCCGTGCCGGTGGAGAACCAGGTTCTGAACCTGGTTCGGCAGGAGCTGGCTGCCTTCCAGGCGCGGTTCTCCGTTCTGGAGGGCATTGTCCTGCGCCCCCCCCCCCTGGCGGCAAACAAGGCGGCCACATATGCGGCTGCTGCGGTCTCCGCACCGGGGCCGTCCAGCCAGCCCTCCGGCAGGGTTACGTCGGCCCCCGAAAAGCCGGCTCTGGCGAAACCGGCTCCAGTCGGGAGGGCGGCGGCCCTGAGGCAGAGCAAGGCGGTGGCCCAAAAGAAGGGCAAGGCGGCGTATGTACCGGCGTCAGCCGCGAGACAGCCGCCACCGCCGCCTCCCCCGCCCACTAAGCCTTCTGTGGCCGAGTCCGGGTGGCAGGTGGCCGGAGCGAGGGAGCGAAGGGCGGCAAAAAAAGGCCAGGAAGCGGAAGCGGAAGCGCCGACAAAAGGAGCGGAGCGTCGCGGCTGGGCTCAGCGCAAAACCGCAGCTGTAGTGATAACGCTACAGCCGGATGCGGAAAAGAGGGGCGTCACCTACCGCGACGTGCTCGCTAAAGCGAAGGCGACGGTGGATCTCAGAGAGCTCGGGATCGCCGGGGGCCTCCGGCTTAGAGTGACCGCAACAGGTGCTCGAGTGCTAGAGATCCCCGGCGAAACCCGTGGCTCGTCCGCTGACGCTCTGGCCGAAAAGCTCAGAGCGTCCCTAAATGCGGACGAGGCCCGAGTGTCCAGGCCCGTCAAATTCGCAGACCTGCGCATCCTGGGTCTGGACGACTCGGTGACCAAGAAGGAGGTGGTGGCCGCCGTCACCAGGACCGGTGGGTGTCCTGCCGAGCAGGTCAAGGCAGGCACCTTACGTCCGGATCTGTCGGGCATGCGAACCGTAACGGTAAGCTGCCCTGTGACGGCGGCGAAAGCCATTGTGGAGGGCCGAAGGCTCTTGGCGGGCTGGGTGTCAGCGCAGGTGAAGCTGCTGGAGCCCAGACCTCTGAGGTGCTTCCGCTGTCATGTAGGGCACCACGTGTCGGTCCGGTGCACCTCGGAGGTGGACCGCAGTGGCCTGTGCTTCCGCTGCGGCCAGCCCGGTCACATGGCCGCAGCCTGCTCTGCCGCACCGCACTGCGCCGCATGTGCGGCAGCTGGCAAGCCGGCCGATCACCGGGCAGGGAGCAAGTCCTGCGGTACATCCGCCAAGGCCAGCAGCAAGGGAAGGCCTTCCGCCACCACCGCCAAAACCCCCACCGTCGCCACCACCGCAGCCGCCGCCACTGTTGCCGCCGCTGCCGTTACTGCTGCAATTTCCGCAGCGGGGCCCTTGCAGAGGGCCCGGGAGGGGACTGAAATGGAGTGCCAGTAACGGCCCCATTGCGCCTTTTCCAGGCGAACATCGACCACTGCGTCTGTGCTCAGGATCTGTTGCTCCAGAGCATGGCGCAGTGGTCGATTAACATCGCCGTGGTCGTAGGAGTCTACTTCTCCCCAAGCCGAATTCTCGCCGAGTTCCACAACTCCCTCACGGAGTTGAGTGTCGTCATCGGAAGCCATTCCCTCCCCGTGCTTGTACTCGGGGACTTCAATGCCAAGAACTTGGCTTGGGGTTCTCGTTACACGGACGTGCGGTGTAGGATGGTGGAGGACTGGGCTCTGGAGACAGGTCTAGTCGTCCTAAATCGGGGTTCTGTCCCCACGTGCGTGCGGATGCGGGGCGAGTCGGTGGTGGACATCTCGTTCGCTAGCCCCGCTCTGTCACCGCGTGTCGTCGACTGGCGCGTCATGGAGGGGGTGGAGACCTATTCCGACCACCGGTACATCCGGTTCGACGTCTCCACTCAGACTTTAAGCGCACCGGTCCTACAGGCCCCGAGTGGTCCGCGATGGGTGCTGAAGCAGCTGGACCGGGAGCTCCTCCTGGAAGCCTCAATCGTGCAGGCCTGGGTGTCATCACCGGTCAGGCCTGCCGACATCAACAACGAGGCGGGTTGGTTCCAGGACGCCATGTCTGAGATTAGCGACGTGGCAATGCCCCGAGTTCGGCCAGGAAGCGCTCGGCGTCAGGTGTACTGGTGGTCGCAAGAGCTGACGTCTCTGCGCAAGGCGTGCCTGGCCGCGCGGCACCTGTACGCCAGGCATCGCAGGCTCCGCATCCGCCCTCCGGATGCGGCAGCCATTGAGGCGGAGCTGTACGAGGGGTACAGAGCGGCAAAGACCGCCCTCCAAGAGGCTGTCCGGCGGGCCAAGAATTTGGCCCGCGAGGAGATGCTGGAGTCTCTGAACGGAGATCCGTGGGGGCGCCCTTACAAGATGGTGCGGGACAAACTCCGCACCCGGGCCCCCCCGCTAACGCAGAGTCTCCGGCCTGAGCTCGTGGAGGACGTGGTGAGCGCTCTGTTCCCTTCGCGAGGGGAGCATCCTCCCCCGCCTATGGCTCCGTCACCGCGTGCGGCGGCGATCTCTCGCGTCCGGCCTTGGTTCAAGCCATGGTCCGGAGCGAGAGGGAATGGGAAGCCGTCACCTCCTTCTGCGAAGCAGTCATGCTAGTGAAGGAGGTGGCAGGACGTGAGAGGGAAAGAACCTCACGTCCCAGCCGCCGCGGGAGACGCCCTGGGCGTCGGGGGTCACGTGGTGGCTTCCGACCACCGTAGGCGCTGGCCAGTGGACGGCGAGTTATGGGCTAGCTCGCCGTCCGGCCGTCTTATGACGACGGGCCGTGTCGACGGCGCGTTCGTGTTCCACGCGCGCCTCAAAGAGATGTCAGCAATCAAGTAGGGGTCCGCATGGGCCGATGCCTGCCAGGGCTGCGGGACTGTTCGAAAGAGATACCGTGGCCCTGGAACATAAAGGGCAAAGAAGGAACATGGATGGGTTTTAGTCAGTACAAGTCTGACACTCCCTTCCGCTCCGCCCAGAGTGGGGGGGGGTTATATGATGATTACCCATCCGAAAAAAAAAAAAAAAAAAAGGACCTAGCTTCTATTTACAATGTAAAAAAAATTGTTTCGATAAAAAAATTGTGCTCTACCCTTAACCTCCCCTAACCCTTCTTAATTGTAGTATACAATTAAGAAGGGTAAAATAAAAAAACATTTTTTGCAAAAAAAAAAATTGACTTAGAAAAAAACACAAAAAAGTCTGAAAAAAAGTACCGTGACTTTTTAGTAGTCTTACAAACGCGCGATTTTTTTTTATGTTCCATATTAGGTACAAAGAAAAATAATAATAAAAAATTAGAATAAAATTATGAAACATCCTGTTAATGATGTTTACGTGTCAAACCGGAGAACTATACCTACCCAGCACTCGAGTCCAGTAGATCATCGCTCGCTACAGGGTGTTTTAACTACGTCATGCATCGTAATACTGAATAATATTTATATTTTTAAATTATTAAAATCTCATAAATATCTATTTTTTTTATGAATGTTTAGTATTCATTGGATACATGAAGTGGGCTGCCGTTGTAAGACGACTAAAAAGTCACGGTGTATAAACTATAATTTTAAGAAGTAATTGTTAACATACAATGTCAACAAGGTAACGTAGCAACTTCGCGTTTTTTGGAATACTCCTCTTAAGCTACAACTTACCAATTACAATCCTATACCGGTACTTCATCTTATTCCTCGTCACCTCATCTAACGTCACCACATTCGTGATCTTGGGCTCCAGATGTCTCGGTATCTTCTTAGGGCGGCTGGTGCAGGGCTCCTCATTCAGCTCGAGGATCATCTCGTCCGGCTTCCGGTCCGGGCGGAGAGTCTTCGTCGTGTCCGCTGAGATAGTGTAGTTGCGTTTTTGGAGCATTGCCTGTGTGAAAATAAAGTCAATTTATCCTTTTGAACGCCACTGACACATACAGGGTGTAAACGGACCCTACACGAAGCCGTCAACCAATCATTATGTACATCAAACTAAGTAACTTAACGCAAAAAATATTGCTGGGAAATGACTTTTTTTTTTTGGTTTAAAATCACGTTTTACGGTAGGTCTTAATATAATGCACTCAAACATCTATTCAATCCATCCATCAGCACTGTGCTGATGGATGGATTGAATAGAACGGGGGTCGTGGAGGTGTTTTAAGTAAAAATCTGACACTAAATAAATGTATTAAATAAAAAAAACTTAAGAAAAAGTAGGAACTTTGATCACTAATATCTCCGCAACTAGAAGGTCCCCAGGTATGGTCTAGAACAAAAAAAATATCGCAACGTCGGGGAGAACAAGTGGCTTTCGGCTTCGTTAAGGGTCTTGTTACACCCTTTATACGTAACAAGCAAGCGTGTGCCCTGTACGCCAAACGACACAAATATGTGACAAAATGGTAGGTGAAATTGTGGCTTGGCGTGGAAGGCACGCGCGTGCGTTTATGCTCTGGCGTTCAAAAGGTGAGGTGTACTAAATTGAAAAGTCTTTTATCTATACAGGGTGGAAGGGACACCACATCGAAATTTTTAATCAGTAATTTAAAAAAAAATCAGCTGTTCCATACATTTTGACCGTGTAGGTATTGCACTTTTGTAGGGAACAGCTGTTTTTTTATTTTCCGATGAATAATTTCTATGTGGGTGGCTGAATAAGCTAATATTGTCAAAACTTAGGCACAAAAAAAGTTTCCGAGCTGCTAAAAATATGCTAAAGGAAAATTCCCATAAATCTCCGCTCGACCCAGCGAAATTGGTACACAATAGAGCACTTATAACAATTGAGACGTAACCGCGACACAACTACTGGGGCGAGATTATATGTATCGCGAATTGCACTGCAGCAACACTGACAGTGCATTCAAAATCAAAGCATTTATTTCAAGTAGGTCAGTTGCATTTTTGAACTGTCGAGAAAAAGACAACAATTAAATGTAGCTACAGTCCCAGTCACAAGGCTTAAAACTGTGAAAGTACTGTAGTTGTCCATTCCAAGGCATAAATCTCTACAGAGAAGAACGGGTAAAAAACTCCATGGACACTCTTTTAAATCAGAATATTGTTACAAAACCTTGGTTACATCATTCATGTTGAGATGGTGCATTATGTGAGAACGATGTAGCAAGACGTGCACGTTAGTGTCCATAGAAGACAAAAAGGACAATTCAAAATAAAATAATTAATTCAAATAAGCTGTGGCAACTAAGAGATGACCAGTCACAACTGACAGCGCCCGTTCGCGAACATGACGCATGGATCACGTTGATAATTCAAGAAATGATTTAATAACTTTTTTTAGTCAGTGAGGTGTAATTTCCAAACCATTTGCAGAAGCTACTTGTTGGATAGTCACCTCACTGCCATTTTCACGCAAGTTTTAAGAAAAATCAAGAGCAGCGGTGGCCCAGTAGTGGCGGCCCCGACTTACGAGCAGCAATTTGTGGGTTCGAACCCGAACAGGCGCATTACTTTGTGTAATTTATTTCATCACCACTGCTCTCAAAACGATGATGGAAAACATCGTGAGGAAACCAGCATGTCCTAGAACCAAAAATTCGAAGATATGTGACATCTACCAACCCGCACTGGGCCCGCGTGGTGGATTACAGCCCATTCCCTCTCATATAGAGGAAGCCTGTGTCCCAGCAGTGGGAACATTATAGGCTGATGTTATGCTTTAAGAAAAATCATACTTTACAATAGAAAGAAGAAGAAGAAAGAAGAGGAAAAAGATGAACAAGAAGAAGAAAGAAAAGTCAGTAATCTTTCTTAGAAGTCCCTAGAAATCTAATGTTTTTTAGTGTCCTCTACCCAATCACATAATGATACCAGTCTATCACTGTCATTGATGACCACGCTTGCTCAAGGTGGGTTGGCGATTTCACAGACTTACATTAATTTAAGTATTGGTATAGTGGTCGCACGCGCGACTGCTGAGCATGAGGTCGCGGGTTCCATCCCCTGGTCGGGCAAATTGTTATTGGGTTTTTCCATCCGAAATTTCTCAGTAGCAGCCACGGATTCTGGATTTGTGCCCGGTTGATGGCAATAGGCTCTATACTTAAGTCTTTATTGCATTGAATATGTATTACATAGATGGTATAACAAGGTAAAAGATCAATATGGACCCAGGAGTCTCGCCCTCTATTACATGGAACTTAAAACCTAACTGGAGAAATGTGGGTGATACTATTACGTACACCTCTGCCTAACCCCCCGGGGATTACAACTATTGTTTTTAGTGACTGCGTATGGTAATCTGGAGTAGACGGCTATAGGACCTACTGAGATGGTGAATAATGGAGAAGTATAAAAGGCTGCTGCGCCAAGCCCTAATAAATTGGAATGAGGGCAGGAAAATGATCTTAGCGTGTCGATGGCAATCTAAATTGTGTTAGCCCAGAACTGAGCTAATAGTTTGGCGTTTTCGGTAGCGTCCATCAGTTCCTGTAAAGAACAAACAACAGGACGAGCAGGAAACTATATTAAGTGCCCCATTTTGTGTGGAACAGCACCATATTTACACTACAAGGCAGAGTCGTTAATAAATCTCCACCTGAGCAGGTTTTCCTTGCTGCGACCTACGTGGGTCCGGAGTCTATTTAAAGACTTCCAGGTCAGCCATAGCAACTCATGTCCAGGTGAGAGATTTTCAGCAGGTGGAACGAATGGGTTAGGTAAGGATGCACTACCTCCCCACAGCTTTAGTCTTTCCGTAGACCGCTCGCCAGTGAGTATGGTGAGTTGGTGACACACTTCAGAAAGCTGTTTCGGCTTTTTGACAATAGAATAAAACAATGGACTCACCGAATAATCCTTCCGGCTCTTATTCCTCGGCGCCCGGGTCTTGAATATCTCGTCCAGGTCGACGGTCTGCTTGCCCAGCAGTTTGCGCACTGACGGATGCAGGCGACGCTGACCCTCGCGGAGTATTGTGGATACCTGGCGGCGTAGAAGGGTTATTAGAAAACTAGCTTTTGCCCGCGGCTTCCCTCATGTTAAGGTCGAAAATAATCCCAGAGGAATGTTTTAAATATAGCTTATGACACTCAGGGATTATGCAGCTTATCTTTAAGAATTTAAAAAATCGGATTACAAATTTCGAATCCCAATGTTACTTGAGATGAAATGGTCGTTTTCAGTATGGAAATTTATCCAACAAATTACTTAACAAAAACTGCTAATGACTTATCTTCATAACTCCCATAGCAGTGATAGCCTAGTGGTGTTACCGTCGGACTGCCAAGTCATAGGTCTCGAGTTTGAACCCAAGGCACGCACCTCTGATTTTTCGGATTCATGTGCGTATTGTAGTACTAGCACTTGCTCCAGTGAAGGAAAACATAGAGATATTTCTTGACGGCATGTAAAGCCAAATCAGAGGCCCATGGGCGGCATAAAAACTCTGACACTAGGTTAGGCACTAACCATACGTTAAGAAAGAAGAACTTAACTCCTTCATTTTAGCCAAAACTGCTTAAAAATACAATTGCGAAGGCCAACATAACTGTAAAAGCAGTATAAAAGGTGATCAATTGCATAGACACAACTGATATCTATATGGTTCTGTAGCGGCACTACAAAGAGTAGCAACATAGAACAAAAAGTATTACAGCGCCATCTATGACACAGACGTTAAACTAAACATCGAAATACACCTAAATCCTACATCGCACAAGTAAAGTTATCCGCGACTAAAGACTACAAAAGGTGTAAAAAAGACCCTTAACGAAGCCGAGAAGCACTTGTTCTACCCGTCATTGCGATCATTTTTTTGTTTTGGACCATACCAGGTAACCTTCTAGTTACAGAGATATTTGAGGTCAAAGTTCCAATTTTTTCACAAGTTTTTTTTAAATACTAGGTTTTAAGGTTATACATTGCCTTTAATTACTTCAATGACCTGTTTACTATTCAAAGCACCTATCAGCACAATGTTTTGAGTGCGTTACATTGAGTTTTACCGTAAAACGTGATTTTTCACCCCAAAAAAAAAAGTTGTTTTCCAGCAATCATTTTTCCATAGGGTTACTTAGTTTGATGTACAGAATGCTTGGTTGACGGCTATGTGAAGGGTCCGTTTACACCCTGAATAGAAGAACCCGACAACAACTGTCAGGCAGTAGCCCACCAGACAGAACACCTGTCTGGTCAGAGGACCTTCCCTTTTCTATGGGGGATGAAGAACTTACACCCTGTTCTTCATACACCCAAAGTCCAATAAAAATGGCAACAGGAGGCAGTGTTGTTCTAACAAAGTTTGCTACTGCAGTTATTGGTGGCAATCACCTTCAGACTCACTGCAATGATTCACTAAAACAACCCATCCTTTTTAAGGAAAGTCAGTTTTGATTGCCAGTAACATCTCCAAGGTTATGGGTCCAATTTCACCTTGTGGGCAGTCTGATAAACGTTTCTTTGTGAGAAGATGTTCTACATAAACTTAAATAAACTCCTTACCTCAGCCCTCGCCCTGGGCTCATGCTGTGCAGCAATCTCATCCTGCATCTGGCCATTAGACATCAGCAGCTTCTGATCCTTGTAGTAACTGTTCACTAACGCGTACCGAAGACGATGGAGTAGACGACGTGATACGGACATCCTAGAAACCAAAACATTATATTTGAGGCGAGGTAGGAGTGAATAGATGGTGCAGGTTGTGGAAGACCTCCAAAATTTAACAATCTATCTGTGCAAATAAATAAAGTTGAAGTGTCTGTTTGTAATTTCAAAATAACAGCTTTTTCTGAACGCATATGAAAGTAGATATGGTAAGTATTTGAGTTTAGCCAAACCGTAAAATTATTATTATGCAAATAGTACATAAATATTATGATTTGAATAGGATTTTGTTAACAATTTCAAGGGTTTTTATTTTTGCACAGAACCCAAATCCTTTTTCTTGAATAAAAGTAGCTTAAGTTACACCTTATAACATCAGCTGCCAGTAAAAGTCCTGTCAAAATCGGCCTAGTGGTTTAGGAGATAAATCTGAACAAACAGACAAAAGAAAGTTAAAAATTTAATATAATGTTTCTTTGTTATAAGTACATACTTTCACATGCATTCAATAAAAAAAAAAACATTTTAAAATTACAAACAGACACTTCTATTTTATTTTTATATATATAAAGCTTGCTACATACCTTAGGAACCAAGCAAAAAGTTAAAGCTGGCAGATTTGAGATGGAGTTATTTTTGTGATAAAATATATTAGTACAGATATGGAAACAAAATACTAATTTTAATAGAAATATTACTGTAGTTAAGTTTAGTGAGTGTTTTAATCACTTACAAAACCAGTACCATTTCCAGAAAACATTGGGTTACAAAGGGCTTTTGAAATGACAGGTGTGAAAGTAAGGTTACAAAGAAGCCATATATCTATAGTTACAAGTATAGAAGGGCTCTTTATTTATGATTAAGTAATAAGAACATTTGTGTTTTAAAATAATAAGAAATAAACTGTAGGCCTGTCACAAAATAAGCAGTTACTGTTTTTGCGGTAAACAAATGTTTTCTTCAGAAATACAAAGGTCGGTTTAGAAACAAGAAATTCAAGTATTCAAAATATGAAAGAGATAAAGTTTACTTTAAATGGCTTGACTAAGTTAATTAAATATTTTGTCAAGTTCAGAACTTCAGGCAAAATAATAATAATAAACAAAAATGACAGAACAAAGATTATAGGGAAAAATCTGATCAACAAAACACCACATGGTGTTTAAAAATGCGCTATTTAAATTGTACATTCATAAATTAACCTCAAAAAGGTTTCATAAATAGAAACAAAGCTAGAAGAACACAACAAACCGTTGATCTATGAGCATGACTTCATTTTCACGGATTTCTAACTCATTCAAAAATTCCCGCCTGATAATTTCTTTGATTTTCTCAACTTTCTCCTCTTCTGAGAAGCTTGGGGGCTCCTCTTTGACGCAGACCAGAGCCTCCGGGTAATCAGGGTCATGATATTCCTCCTTTGGATCCATTTTTTGCGATTTTTACAGTTAAAAATGAGGAACGCCCTAGGAGCGTCGTCTTATAATTACACTTTTTTACACTATTCTTATAGTCACGGCACTTTAGTTTTTGGTTGATTATCACATTTATTCACAGCTCGATTAGGTGGGATGTTTATACTAACACTATTTAGTAAAAAACTATTGTAGTATTTAACCAATTTCCGCATTTGACAGTGGAAAGGTCAACAGCCGATTCATTCAAGTTTTTAACTTTTTTTTAAATGCATTCATCGAGACAGACATAGGTCGTACTGTCACAGGCAGATGTGATACTATTTTTGTGATGTTATTTTTATTTGGTTTGGAATTTACTGAACTTGTACGTGTCGTGTATCTTTGAGTGCACAAAATTGACATAAACATAACAATGGACCTGAATTGCAGAAATATTCCGTTAGCCAATAAAAGGTCGCACATGGAATTCACACGTGCGGAATTTTCCGCGAAAAAATAACAAATTTACGCTTATTTATACTATTTATTATATATACTATATATTATAAATACGTTGAACAAACTTTTTCTAAAATAAAACTGTTTTAAGTGGCTGATAACGCAACAAAATGACGTTATTTAATTAATTTTGTAATAAGTTTAGTTATCTCATGAGCAGATTAACTAGCAACACAGATGTAAGCATTTTGCTTGGGAGCAACACCACCAACAACTGTCAAACTTGTTACGTTGACGTTTTTGCGAAAATCCTTTCTTTATTTTACTAGAATAATTGTAATATAATCTAAAACGGCCTCCAGTAACGGATCGCCGTCGCGTGGACAAAGGAGCGTCGACCGTGATGTAAGGGCTCGCGGGGACGAGCACACGCCTATGTCAGACTCGCAGACTCAGGGGCCTGAGGCCATGACCGAAAGACGTCCCTTCTTCTATCCAGACAGTAGTAGCGATACGGAGGAGTATAGAAGGGACGAGGAGCGTCGCAAGCGGCTATCGAAGCGTACTGGCCCTAATATCCGAACGCGTCCTACCATGCCGCCGAAAAATTTAACCGCGAATACTCCGACTCCTTCGACGTCGACGGCTCAGGAACCGACCAGAAATGGGCAGAAGACGACAAACCAGCTTGGTGAAGACCGTATAACGCTAGTGGTGGACAATACGAGGTTCGTCGTGGACCCTGCTCAGTTCACAGCTCATCCTAACACAATGTTAGGAAGGATGTTTAGTTCAGGTCAGTTTTTTTTATTGTCTTTGGTGATAGACAGTGCTAAGATGATTTTATGGTGACACATTGCATTGGAACCTCTTTCTGTTCTATCTGGAATGAACTGGAAAGTTCTTGAATGTTGAAACTTTGTAAATATGAAACTTTTAAAACTTTCTTAATGAACTTTGAATGAAGTTGGTTTATTAAGTTTTCCAACAATGCATTTTTAACTGGAATAAGTTGGATGTTGATAGTCAATTGGTGATAATCATATCACACAGTTCCAGTTTCATGTCTTAACTCTCATTAATTTGACACAAATTATGAAATAAATATGACATTTTAGAAAAATAATGTCAAGACATGTTTCATAATATTGTGTTATTTTAAGATTTTTTTTAAAGAGATAGTCTTTTCTTTTTTTTTTGAACACTGACCCAGTTCCCCAATCTGATAATTTTTGACAATATCTTACAAAGAATCTTAACTATGTTCAATACAATACTAGAATATTATCTGTTTTTACTTGATTTTATCTATTTGTAGTTCAAGTAACTAAATCTTTTAAGCCATTTGTCTTTTCTTGTTCAGTTTCTTTCTTGTCTGGAAATCAAATAACATAAGGACCCAGTGTGGATTGATGCATGACTAATAAATAAAGTTTAAAAATAACTGGTGATCCCATAAAACCTAGGTATTTTGAGGTCTATCCATAAGAAAATTTACCTAAATATTTGACATTATTGCCTAATCATTTTTGATATCCTAGGCTTTATTGAATTTTTGACAGATATAATTTATCTCGTTTATTTTTCAACTTTTTTAAATTATTTGTAACTCCAATTTTATTGATTAATAATTTAATTGTAATGTAGGACCTACATTAATTACAATTAAATTATTAATCAATAAAATTGGATTACTTAATGATGACCAGTAATTTTGTAAAACATACTTGTACACCGGAAACAGCAAAATATCATGATCCTAATACATTATGAACTTAACAGCTTTATACAATATTCTGATCAATAAATGCATTCATTCATTCAAAAACAAGATTAAAAACAATTTTGTGGACTTAGTATTAAATTGCTATGTCAAAAAAAAACAATTAAAAAAAAATCATAGGTACATTAAACTTTAACCATTTTAAAAGTATTAAATTATCCTTTTCTGTTTAACATTATTACAGCTAGCTAAGTACTTACCAAATCACCAATCCCATAATTTATGCTAATTACAATTAATTTGCTAACGAGTTAAATACTGGGAAGTCCCTCGTCTTTGTCAGAAATATGCAAATTACTTTCACCATCAATTACTCATACTTTTACTGAGAAATACTTCATTACTGTAGTCATAAGAGTGACTGCTGAGCGTGAGCGTGTCCTGGTTTGGACACTCTGTTGGAGTGTACCCTTATCACAGGCCCATAACTCGGAAACGGTGTGTCATGGGGTTATGCTTCTCAGAACTTAAATGGTTTCTATGAATAAGGTCTACCTGATACAATAAAATTGGTACATTTAAAAAAAAAAACTAAAAATTGGGATTACCAAACATTCTTTTACGTTTTACTTCTGAGAAATTTCTGAAACAAAAAACCCAATAACGTTTTGCCTGACCTGAGAATCAAACCCTATTACTAAGCCTCCACTGTCCGTCCGTCCAATACGCATGAATCTGAAAAATCAGAGGTGAGTGCTTTGGGTTAGAACTTCCTTATCATTGTATGTCTGATTGATTGCAAAAAATAAAATTTATGGGGTTCCTTTTAAAAGGCCTTTTCCAACTTTGGGTCTTACAATTGCACAAGACAGTGTCTTGTGTAATTGCATTGGCGAAGGTTCCATACAACTCGATTCCTACCGGCTTCCCTTGGAAAAATGGCACAGTCAGCATTCTACAGAGTGTAAACGGACCCTTCACGAAGCCGTCTACCAAGCATTCTGTACATCAAATTAAGTAACCCTACGTAAAAATTATTGCTGGGAAACGACTTTTTTTTTTGGAGTGGAAAATCACGTTTTACGGTAAAACTCATGTAACGCACTCAAAACATTGTGTTGATGGATGCTTTTAATGGTAAACAGGTCATTGAGGTAACTAAAGTCAATTTATAACCTTAAAAACTAGTATTAAAAAAAAAAAACATGTAAAAAAATTGGAACTTTGACCCCCAATATCTCCGTAACTAGAAGGTTCCTAGGTATGGTCTAGAACAAAAAAAATATCGCAATGACGGGGAGAACAAGTGCCTTTCGGATTCGTTTAGGGTCTTTTTACAAATAATATAATCACATTAAAGAAATGTACTCCGGCTTACCTCTTCCAAAATTTGACCCTTCGCTACTGCAAGACACGAAACTCTGCAAATAACACCAAACCTCAATCACAACTCAATCCAACTACCAAAGGAGATTTAACTAAATTCTCAGGGGAAATAAGGTTCACATTCCCAAAGCACGTTCGTTGTTCATTTTCTCTAGGAAGTGTTGAGTCACTAATGACTCAGGCAGTCATTTCTAGGTCACTTGTGTTTACTAACAGGTCATTGATCATAGAAAAACTGGTGACTTTCCGTTGACCTGCGTAAAATCACGCCTGTAATCTTCGAAGGGTTAGCCAGAGGTGTATCTAATAGTACACCCACATTTTGCCAGTTATGTTGAAGTCCCGTATAATAGAGAGCGAGCCTATTGCCATAAACTGGGCGCAAATCCAGACTCCGTGGCTACATGTGCATGCTACTGAAAAATTCCTGATGGAAAACCCATTAACATTTTGCCCAACCCTGGAATCGAACTCGGGACCTCATGCTAAGCAGTCGCACCTGCGGCCGCTAGACCGACGAAGCAGTCAAGAAACTGTTGACTTTACGTTGACCTAATTGGTTTGAAAACTTGTTTTCGTTTAAACCATAAAGGATTGTTTTTGTTTTTTTGACTCTGGAGTGTTTTCTTAAACTGATGTACTGCAAATATTTATAGTTTGCTAAGTAATGATTTCTTGACACAAAAACTAAGTCATCATCTGCCTAACCTTTTCCCAACTGTATTGGGGTCGGCTTCCAGTCTAACCGGATGCAGCTGAATACCAGTATTTTACATGGAGCGACTGCCTATCTGACCTCCACAACCCAGTTAGTACTGGGTAATACGATACCTCTTGGTAAGACTGGTTGTCAGACTTTTTGGGCCACTGACTACCTGTAACGACTGTCAAAGATCTACAAATGACACCCGGGACCAACGGCTTAACGTGCTTTCCGAGGGACGGAGGAAACTCGGTATTTAATGGGCGATCACCCATCCACTGACCAACCTAGGCAAGCACGGCTTAACCTAAAGATCGATCCGAACGGCTGTTATTATTTAGCCACGAGCTCCTCTTGACACGAAAACTAAGTGTTGTGTCTCAAAATATTAGGAAGAAAAGTATTTTTATATATGGCAAAGTTAACATTTTTGAAATTTAAATATTTTTTTTTTACTATCTTTGTCCTAGTCTATATTTCTACTTCGTAATGCTCTTTAACAAATCGTAACAAATGTATGTCTGTGTGTTTTTTGGACCTCAAAAACAAGAAAAAAAGTAAAGAGAATTTAAACGATCTGAAAAATTGTCCACAAACATCTTCTTAATACATAATGTGTAAACGGACCCTTCACGAAGCCGTCAATCAAGCATTCTGTACATCAAACTAAGTAACTCTACGCAAAAATTATTGCTGGGTAATAATTTTTTTGGGGTGTAAAATCACGTTTTACGGTAGGACTAAATGTAAAGATCTCAAAACAAAAGTAAAAATCTTCATTAAAAACAAGTATTTAAAAAAAAAAACTTGTGAAAAAGTTGTAACTTTGACCCCCAATATCTCCGTAACTAGAAGGTTCCCAGGTATGGTCTACAACAAAAAAATGATCGCAAAGACGGGGAGAACAAGTGCCTTTCGGTTATGTTAAGAGTCTATTTACTCCCTTTACAGTATGATAGAAAAATGATTCTCGCTATATAATGAAACTTGTTTATATGTGTACAAAACATGTTTCAAAACATTGTGTGATACATAATGCACTCAGTAAATAAACCAGGATCTCTATTTCTAAACAGTAAATCAGATCACTTATATGATAATATGTGATTGCCGGATTCCTTATCAATTGTGTCATATGATTTAAAGTAAATATCTCATTCAACACAGATTATATATAACATACGAGCTGTAGCCGCGGATTCGCTTTCACTATATTTTTTCCTAATGGATATAAAGCATAAAATGGCTTGACAGTGACAGGCCGCGTCGCGTCGCGTCACGTCTCGGTGTGAATTGACCGTTATGGTGCTGTCGCATTTGGTGTTGATTGTTGTCGTTTACGCGGCGTTATCCCATCGTAAACATAACATCTGTCATCCGCGAACGGTTAGGCAGAGAGAGATGTACCGTTACCGCCAGTTATGTTCGCGTCTCATGTAATAGGAGCGCGCCTATCGTCACCAACCGGTCTCGGACCCAGACTCTGTGCTGGAACTGAGATTTTTTTAAAGAAACCCAACTCTGCCCACCATGGAATTGAACCCAGGGCCACATGCTCGGCGCGTATTTAACACGTATCTAAACCCAAAATGGCAAGGGTACTTTAGAAGAAGCCACTCCATTTCAGTCTCAATGTTCTTACCAAACTATTTCTCGGCCAAACATCAAAATTGATTCAGCAGTTTTACCGAGAAGCCCTAACAGACAGACAAACACTCACTGTACATTTAATCTGTGTCGTGAGGAAAGTTCTAAGTATGAATGTGGATGGGTATAAGAGTAGAAGACCAAAAAAACGATGGATGAACTGTGTGAAGGATGATATGGCACGAAAAGAGGTGTCTGATGAGATGACGAGTAATAGAAGAAGACATGCTGCGCCGACCCCAAATTAATTGGGATAAGGGCCAAAGAGTGATGATGATTTCTCGGAATTACCCGACTGATTTCGGATTAAAAAAAATCGTTTATTCAGTTACTAATCACACAGCAAGGTCACTATTCGATCCCGATATATTCTCGTGCGAAACATACGCATACAAAACGCTAAATAAACATCAATGAACACACAGTACTGTACTTTTTGACATTGTTGGTTAAAAATAGCTATCTCTGTACAAAACCACGCGCGTAGCCGAATTCGTGAATGAATCGATCATTTAGTCTATCAGTGTCATTTTAACATACATAATATTCACGCTTGCAATCCCCGAAGGGTTAGGCAGAGGTGTACCTAATAGTACACCCGCGTTT
Source organism: Noctua janthina (assembly GCA_963576755.1). Classification (NCBI taxonomy): domain Eukaryota; kingdom Metazoa; phylum Arthropoda; class Insecta; order Lepidoptera; family Noctuidae; genus Noctua; species Noctua janthina. The sequence continues at coordinate 9,842,257 of OY755078.1, read as the reverse complement.
CGCCAGTTATGTTGTAAGTCTCATGGAATAAGGGGGAGCTTATTGCCCTCAACCGGGCTGCTATAATATAAAAAAAATTTTAGCCCACCGGTATCGGTAACAGGGTCCAAGGTACCGGCGGTCAGGGCTCCAGAGAAAGGAACCTCCTAACAATACGAGCCGTGTCCAGGAGTACCGCTTTCTGAATCAAGCCCTTGACCCAGCTGCCTAACGAAAGCCTCATCAGGAATTGATCGAGGCTCTTGGCAATTAAGCCATGGGCTGATACGACTATCGGCACAATGATCGCTGAGTCCATATCCCACATGTCGACAACCTCACGAGCAAAGTCAAGATACTTGATTGCTTATCTTCCTCGACTTTCAAGAGTTACTCATCATGCGGGACCGTTATGTCAACAATCATTGCGCGCCGCTCTGATCGATCCACCACCACTATATCAGGCTCATTGGCTACAATAGTCCTGTCAGTGATGATGGATTGATTAAGTCAGTGAGTACAATGTGATACTGCCATTTTCGAGAACTGGGTCGGGCACGTACCTATAGTACGGCACTTCCGATTCCACAAGGTTGTATTTTAGAGCAAGTTGCTGATGAATAATCCTTATTATGCGTGTATGAAAAAGGCTAGAGCAGGACAAAAATTTTAACGGAATTAGAAATATATACACGTCGATCTGGGAACCACCTTTTTGTTCGACGGTTAAAAAGCGGTAACAAGATTTATAATTAATGACTAATGAAGTTTTATTTCAATCCAGAATCGCGTACCCTAAGGCTCAATTTCAAAAGTTCTCTGTATGATCTGTAGTAATTTTGATGCACATAATTTTCCACCCACTTTAATTCAAAACGCCTTCATACACACATACATACCCTCACGCCTTTTTCCCGTGGGGATAGGCAAAAACCACAGAACGCCACCTGCTACGATCCTAAACACTTCTTTCGCCTCGTCCACGTTCATACATCAGGTCATACACGCACGTCGGTTGCGAGCACTACGCACCTGACCTTTCTGAAGAACTTCACCAATAACGTATGTCTTTCTAGGCCATCCCCTTCCTGCGTTGCCACTCACATCTGCTTTGTAAATACCTTTTGTCAGTCGCCTTTCACTCATCCTCTCCACATGACCAAGCCATCTAAGCATACTCTTTTCAATTTTTATTACTATACTAGCTGTTCCGCGTGCAATGCATCTTTTCCTACTACCTACCTACTACCCACCTACTACCTACCTAAGAAGTTTCTCCTGACAGTAACAAACAGAACAAAAAAAGAATTGGCGAAATCGGTCCAGCCGTTCACGCGTGATGCTCTTCTTCGCCTTCAATATCAGCTAATCTCAGTGTGGACAACATCATTACCCTGCTAATACCAACTGATCGATCATTATAATCTGTTCTCTCTTATCAGATATCATTTATACAGAGTGTAAACATACCCTTCACATATCCGTCAACCAAGCATTCTGTACATCAAACTAAGTAACTTTACGCAAAAATTATTGCTGGGAATCAACTTTTTTTTTGGGGTGAAAAATCACGTTTTACGGTAAGACTCGATGGAAAGCACTCAAATCATTGTGTTGATGGATGGATTGAATAGTATGGGGGTCGCGGAGGTGTGTAAAAATCTCACATTAAAAACATGTATTTAAAAAAAAAACTTGCGAAAAAGTTGGAACTTTGACCCCCAATATCTCCGTAACTAGAAGGTTCCCAGGTATGGTCTAGAACAAAAAAATTATCGCAAAGACGGGGAGAACGAGTGCCTCTGAGAATCAAACATATCATACCACTCAGAACTTGCTGTCAACGACTTCTAGACCAATCAATTTAATCCAGAAAGTAATCTAGCTGGTCACTTTTATTATCCCAGCGTCATTCATGTAATAAAGTAACTGTAAGTTAGATAAGACTTAATCAAAATACAAACACAACCTCTAACCCCATACTCCACGAGGCATGCACAATGCACAAATGACGCACTACGAGTGACGTAAGCACGAAGCGTAGAGGTAACAACTAAAACCCAGCAGCAGGCATGTCTAGGTGCCCACTATACGCTAGCAGACCGTTCAGATACCCTAACATCATGAGGAGTAGTTTATAAGGGCAAGACAAGCTTTTATACTTGTATGAAAGTACCGCTACCACGGCTGTCATTTATAAAGTTTTGACAGCTGTCAATACTGGGTGTAAACAGACCCTTCACATATCCGTCAACCAAGCATTCTGTACATCAAAATAAGTAACTTTACGCAAAAATTATTGCTAGGAATCTATTTTTTTTTTGGGGTGATAAATTACGTTTTACGGTATTACTCGATGGAAAGCCCTCATAGCATTGTGCTGATGAATGGATTGAATAGTACGAGGGTCGTGGAGGTGTGTAAAGTAAAAATCTTCATTAAAAACATGTATTTAAAAAAAACTTGTGAAAAAGTTGGAACTTTGACTCCCAATATCTCCGTAACTAGAAGGTTCCCAAGTATGGTCTAGAACAAAAAAAAAATGATCGCAGTGACGGGGAGAGCAAGTTCCTTTCGTTTATGTTAAGGGTCTATTTACACCCTTTATAATGCATTTTAGGGGCGATCGTTTTTCATGCTTATTTTTTCTACAGTAACTTTTTCACTAGTCTTAGCCTGTATACAGGGTGTAACAGAAAGAGTATAGTCATATGAAAGGATACGCTGCAGACCATCAATAACAACCAAAAATAAGGATGATGTCTGGATCCACTTCTTTGAAGACGTTTATTTTATCCTCCACATTTTTCCTTCTTTTCTTCGTACTTGGAAATTCGAAACTAATAGTAAACATGGTAAATATCCCGTTTTCAGTGTTAATGATAATATGACGCTCTGTCACAATGACAGCTGCGTTGACGTAACAATCGTCAAAGTGGAAACAAACCGTGTTTGAATTGTTTAATGTCAATATTTTAGTTATATTTGCTGTTATGTAATGGACTTATGTTTGATATTGCATGTGTGATCTGATCTGATTTGATTTGTCAATAGGTCTTTAAATACGATAGTAAAATATCTGGCGCTACATGCGCAAACGCTTTTTATGGCTTTCCCAATGTCCGCTCTATAATTCTTTTAAATCTCTTTGGTCAAAACGTAACACAAACCCTATCGCCACCATCTTTTGACGCGGTATAGCAAATCATCCGATTCAAATTTTAGCAGGAATGATCGGCTATTGGTATCACCACCGACTTACGGGTCAGCCGTATGAATCTCGTGGCTTCGAACTTTGAATCTAAGAAAGCACTTCACTTTAAGCTAAATTCTTTTACCAGCACTGCTCTCTTCATACCGGTGTAGGAAAACATGTAGAAACGAAATCGGTATGCCCTAGAACCAAAGAAACTTAAAAGACTTACAGAGCGGACATTGGGAATATTTTCACACAAATGTTCAGGATCAAAATGTTTATTTTGATCCTGAACATTTTTGATTTTGACACACGAATGCTACCTAACAAGCGGATGTGTGACATTAGACAAAAACGATTTCTTCGTCTTATTATTTATTTATTTAATCCTTACGTACAACTATTCTATCTATCTATTCTATACTCTCCCCCCCTCCCCTCTCTCTATTCTTGTCTTTCTTCTTTCTCTATTCTATTTCTTTTTTCTATTTATTTTCTCTTCTAATCTTTCCTTGTTTTTTCCTTTAATTCTTATCCCGTCTATCGCTCGTGAATATTTGAAAGTCTTTGCCTGGAACCGAAAATTCGAAGGTATGAGACGTCCACCAACATGCACTGGGTCCACGTGGTGGATTACAGCCCACTCCCTCTCATAGAGAGGAGGCATGTGTCCCAGCAGTGAGAACGATATAGGCTGATTATGCTAATCGTTGCAGCACTAACAATTATAAAGTTAATGCCAGAGAAGAAGTCTAACTAGAAATCCATTAGCTTTTCGTTAGCTATCTGACAAGTGTAACGATTGCAGACAGAGACACCCTTATCCAATAAAGGTGTACAGTCGTCGCCCCGCAGGTCATTGACGTGGTTCAGCCACAAAATGGGGTGCGAGGCCATTAGCTTGCCATTTATAGGGCACTGTTCTGGACACAGGCGCGGTGGGGTCTGGTTTCAGGTGGTAATGGGATTATATCTGTGTCTCCTATCCTTACTATTATAAACGTGAAAGCTTGGATCTTTGTTACTCAATCACGCAAAAACGGGTGAACGGATTTGGATGAAATTTGGCACAGAGATAGTTTACAACCTAGATTAACACATATGTATCCTTTAGACCCAATTCTAAGGTCACATACATTTTATTTCACAAACATTTTGTGTGAAAAATAAACTACGGACATCTTATAATTTCTTCAATAAACACTTGCATTTAAATGATTAAGGAGTTATTAGTTTGCACATGAGCTGATGGCTGTAATAATAACAGCCGCACTGATCGGTCGAACGTTAAGCTAGGCTAGCCGAGGCCGGTCAGTGGACGAGTGACCATCCATTACATACAGCGACCCCGTCATGTCTCGGAAACCACGTTAAGCTGTTCAGTACCTTACGTCAGTCCTTTTCCACTGATATGTCTCTTTGTCTAGGCCATCAGCTCAGACCGAGGACGGCAGCGCAGAGCAGTTTATCTTTACCCAACGTAAATTCATACTTAGCTAGTGAGAACAAGATACAGATTGCAATGTTTAGAGATCGAAAGCAAGACATCAAATGGGATTTCCCTTGGCATTGAACACTGGGATATGTATCTTGTTACCACTAGCTACGTATGAAATTACTTTGGGCTCTATATTTACTCTGGCCTTAATGGTCTGACGTCGCAGACACGGTGACTAATGTTCGTCCTTCTCTGCATGAGAAGAGGCCTCTGCCCTACACAACTACAGACTGATGTAGGAGGTGTTAGTGGTCGCAAGCGCGACTGCTGAGCATGAGGTCCTGCGTTTGATGTTTGTTATTGGGTTTTTCCAACAGGCATTTGACAGGCAGCCACGGAGCTGGATTTTTGGCCTGTTGATGGCAATAGGCTCGCCCCCTATTATATGGGACCTAAACATAACTGGCGAAATGTGGGTGTACTATTAATTAGGTGTACTAGCGTGATGTTAATTTTATGTAATTTCAATTCTTTTCTCAAACTCTATTAAGTCTGTCGAGTCCTGCCAAATCGAGTCTCTCAGACAAGCCTTCTAAAGGGCATTCGGCTCCAGACCTTAGCTCGAATTGCATACGGTTCAATGTTAAAGTTCGCGAGGTCGTTCACTTATCACTTAGGTTGTCTGGGGCAAATGGCAAATGCAGTATTGAATTTTACTAGGTGTTGTACGATATAGTTTTATGTTAGTCGACACACGTTCAGAGTTCATGGCACTGCTACTGTTGAAACTGTCTGATGCTAGATGAAGACGTACGTGACTTGAGAACCTCCTCATTTTTTCATCGGTTCAAAAGTCACGAACTTCTTCATCTAGCATCACAGTTTCAACTGTAGCAGACCTTAGTATTTTGTCTTATCTGAATTGACACGCAGTCTTCTCTATCGTGTGGTTAGTGACTAACCTGGTGTCAGAGTTTTATGCCGCATCGTGAATATCTCTCAGGCCTGCTGGTTTCCTCACGATGTTTTATTCACCGAAGCAAGTAATAATTATCCAATACGCACATGAATCCGAAAAAAAAGGTGTCTTGGGTTCGAACTTGAGACCTATGACTTGACAGTCTGACAGTCACACTACTAAGCTATCACTGATTAAACGCAGTGAGCATACGTGAACGGGTCAATGCCTTATTTAACGAGATGAGGCTTTTATAATGGGTGTAAAAGTATCCTTAACGAAACTGAAAGGCACTTGTTCTCCCCGTCATTGCGATCATTTTTTTTGTTCTAGACCATACCTTCTAGTAACGGAGATATTGGGGGTCAAAGTTCCAACTTTTTCACAAGTTTTTTTTAAATACAAGTTTTTAATGTTATAACTTTACTTTATATCGACGACCCCCATACTATGCAATGCATCCATCAGCACAATGTTTTGAGTGCGTTACTTTGAATCCTACTGTAAAACGTGATTTAACATCTCAAAAAAAAGTCGTTTCCCAATAATAATTTGTGCGTACAGTTACTTAGTTTAATGTACAGAATGCTTGGTTGACGGCTTCGTGAAGGATTCCGTTTAGACCCTATATTATGTATCTACGCCAGTTTCGAATGAAAAAGCAAAGATGTTGAGTAAATTCACATTTCACTACTAAAGTATAAGTACCATTATTAAATGGTACTTATACTTTTATAAGTACCATTATTTAATGGTACTTATACTTTTATAAGTACCATTATTAAATGGTACTTATACTTTTATAAGTACCATTATTAAATGGTACTTATACTTTTATAAGTACCATGATTAAATGGTACTTATACTTTTATAAGTACCATTATTGCCATAAGTGCCATTATTAAATGGTACTTATACTTTTGTTAAAAAAATCCATTTCAAATAGAGAAGTTAATTTCACGCATACGAAGGTCAGGGGCAGCAGTTAGTATCACTATAGTTATGTGTCCTACTAATATCATAAATGCGAAAGATTGTAAGGATGGATGGATGTTAGTTACTTTTTTACGCAAAAACTACTGAACGGATTTGGATAAAATTAAGCATACAGGTAGCTTATAACCTGGATAAACTAATAGGGTACTTTTTATCCGGCTAAGTCGCGGGCATAAGCTATTACGCGAAAAAAAGTGTGAACTTACCCCCCCATTTGCCCTTCTCAAACTAGCTGCAAAATTTTGGGCTGGGCATTCAACTTTATAGTCTGTCTAGGTGGCCAGTCAATGCCCTTAGGGATAGGACAAGTCTGGGGAATTCGGGGCCAACTCCCGGGGATTAGAGAGAATTGATTCTTTAAGTCGGTTGAAAGAAGATTAAATAGTACCTAGTTTTAAAGTCTCTTTATTTTCTCAATGTTACGACTATAACAACTATACTAATGCGATAGTGCACAAACAATAAAGGGTGTAACAAGACCCCTAACGAAGCCGAAAGGCACTTGTTCTCCCCGTCATTGTGATATTTTTTTGTTCTAGACCATACCTGGGAACCTTCTAATTACGGAGGTATTGGGGATCAAAATTCCGACTTATTCACAATTTTTTAATGTAAGATTTTTACTCTTAACACCTCCACGACCCCCGTATTATTCAATCCATCCATCAGCACAATGCTTTGAGTGCTTTCCATCGAGTCCTACCGTAAAACGTGATTTTCGACGTTGAATCTGATTTTCTTTCACTAATGTCATGAGCTATATTTAAAACGTTCTAAGGGACAATTTCCGATCTTACGGCGAATAAAGCCGCGGACAAAAGCTAGTTTTTTTTTAGTAAAAAAGTGTGTGCTATCCCCGTTGAACTTACGATGCAGAACAGATGCCTTCTACTCGATATGACTGTCTGTCTAGTGATCTATGACCGGTCATTCACTCCTTGGCCAGACGGTCAACTTCCGAGGCTTCGAGAGTCGAACGAATGAACTTTTGAACTATAATATTGCAGACTTTTGAAAAGTTCGTCTGCTACCCTTGTGCTCGCATAAAATGACAATGACTTGAGTTATTTAAGTTGTGTTGAGGTAGACAATGATCGATTTTAATGATGGGATTTTTTTGTGAGAACTGAATAGTTGGGCTTTAGAGGCAAAAAGGAAGTCATCAATAATCAGTGAGCAAGCGTGGTTTTCAATACCTTACGAAAACAATTTTCAGTTCTTTTTTTTTTTTGTTTTGCTGTTTTACCATTTTTTACCCGACTGCGGCGAAGCCAAAAGAAGGGTTATGATTTTAGCTGTCTATGTATGTGTGTACGTATGTTTGTATTTACGTATGTTTGTATTTACGTATGTTCCTTCGTAGCCTAAACTAATCATCCAATTTTGATGAATAAGGTGTCAATCGATTCGTTATTATGGCCCGGGTAACATAGGCTACATTTTAACCGACTTCAACAATAGGAGAAGTCGATTTTACCTTGTGAACCCCGATTGTAATTAGAACGTGATTTTTCAGTTGTCGGGTTTTTTTTTTTGTTTTTTTTATTTTTTTTATTTAATTCACAAAACCGATGCACAATCACAAATGCAATAAAAAAAAGTTACAAAACAATATTTCTGATTGCCATCTACTGGATGTGAATCTAGCATGCATATTTTTATGTAAAACACTTACAGTTTGACAAAAAAATAAATAAAAAGACAATTAGCTAAACGAAAAATGACAAGTTGTGACTTTTTCAAAATAATAAAAAACTTTTGGAAAAAAAAAAATAAATATAAGAAAGAAATATATATAGTTGTAGCATACCACACAAATTCCTGTTTTAAATATACTGAAGTCCTTCAGGTCTGAACCTAGCTAAGAAACAATCAAATTCCTCGGCTTTTCTTGTTTCGAATCGATGATACGACTTAATTTAAATTTTCTTGGGCCCAGTAGGTGCCCACGTTGATCGCCGTGAGCGTCTGTGACGATTTTAAAGTCTACTTTGGATACTTCAGCCATGCGCCATGGTCTGGTCGAGATCGTCGCATTGCTGGACTAAAAATAACGCTCTTCCCATAATACAATTCTACCTCTTTCCAAAAATAAATAAAAATGATCCCACTAGTTTTAAAAAACGAAACTAATAACCTAATTTCTTCTTTACCAGGTCTCGAATTCACCCATCCAAACGAACGAGGCGAATACGAGGTGGCTGAAGGCATATCAGCGACGGTATTCAGAGCCATCTTGGAGTACTACCGGCTGGGCAGTATCCGCTGTCCGCCCACAGTGTCTGTGCAGGAGCTGAGGGAGGCCTGCGACTACCTGCTCGTGCCTTTCGACGCCAACACAGTGCGCTGCCAGGTGAGGTAGTTTTTAGTGGCAGATGTGGCTAAATACGGCATGGATGGAACTTTCGTGAGAGCCTTGTAGGTTTAGTTCCATCAATGCTGCTTTAAGAGCCACGATTTTGGTACACTGGGCCACGAGTGGTCCTTTTAGTGCTAAGTGTGGCTAAAAGCGGCTTGATCGGTACTTCTGGAGCAACTAACACTGTGTGTGCACAGTGATGGTCTTACTGCCAGGTAAGACCATCACTGTTTTCCTCGGAAAGGAAGGCAGAGGTATATAGTACACCTACCACCACATTTAGCCAAAAAGTATGATGCCGAATTGGGGATCGTACTACCTGGCTCAAATCCACGTTCTTTGTTGCTACCAAAAAAATTCTAATGGTAAAACTTATAATATTCCGCGACCTCTAGTAATCAACTGCAGTCCTTTGAATATCTGGCAAGGATTTTTAGTAAAAGGACAGTATTTATATGCATTGTTTTGCGAATGTCCAAAGCAGCATTCAACTTCACTTCTAACTTTAAACTGCAACCGTGACCACTGCAGAATTCGTAATAACCATCTTCTGACTATTAATATAAGAGAACACACACGCTGCAGCTTAAAAGTCCTATATCGTTCCCAATACTGGGACACTGGCCTTCTCTCTGTGAAAGGGACTGGGTAATTATCACTCACGCGGACCCCGTGAAAGTAGGTGGAAATTTCCGCAATGTAACTGTTAATAATCATTAAATACTCCTCTTTCCAGAACCTCCGAGGCCTCCTCCACGAGCTCTCAAACGAAGGCGCTCGCCGTCAGTTCGAATCCTTCCTCGAAAGATTAATCCTGCCTCTCATGGTGGAATCAGCTCAGAGAGGGGACAGAGAGTGCCACGTGGTCGTCCTACTAGACGACGACTCCGTGGAGTGGGACGAACAGTACCCTCCTCAGATGGGAGACGAGTACTCGCAGACTGTGCTGTCCACGCCGCTGTATAGGTTCTTCAAGTATATTGAGAATAGGTGAGCCTCTTTGAGGTTTATGCTAGCCTAGTACTTTTTGGGAAAAGCCAGTAATGGTTTTTCAGTAACCTCGAAAAGAAACTACTAACTACTAGTAAAGTAAATTACTCGCAACCATGTATGACCAGATGTCTGAACGAGATTTTTTTTATTTTTTTTTATTTACTTTTTGTATATCTGTCTATAACATTTCTAACCATAATTCTCCTTCCTGCCCTTCCAGGGACGTAGCCAAACAAGTAATGAAAGAGCGAGGCCTCAAAAAAATTCGCCTAGGGGTCGAAGGGTACCCTACATATAAGGAAAAAGTGCGCAAGCGCCCCGGCGGGAGGGCCGAAGTCATATACAACTACGTCCAACGCCCATTCATACACATGTCTTGGGAAAAAGAAGAAGCCAAATCTCGTCACGTCGACTTCCAATGTTTCAAGTCGAAGTCGGTCACGAATCTGGCGGAGGCTACTGCGGATCCTGTCATAGAGTTGGACGCGAACAGAGTCAGGGATGAAGAGGTTCCCGAAGTGGTTGTTGAACCTGAAGTGGAAGAAGCTCAGTGATTGGTAAACCGCTCTTCGGGAGCGGTCGCGAAGTTATTGACAGGTATTTTCTGCTGGCTCTGATAGTTGGTCTTTGTGTGACGGGGTTCAGGTTTGAAATTGGGGTTGTGATTTTGAAAAGGACTTAGGACAGCTCGCTTTTGAATTTGGATTGGGAGTTTTGAAATGCTGTGTTTTAGAAATGTGGCAAGACAGTTCGGTTTTGAAATTGGATTGAGTTTTGGAATTGCGGTTTTGTAATGCGAATCCGGTTTTGAAAAGGTGTGTTTTAAATTCCGAGACGGTTTCAAATGATTTTGAAATTCGATGCTTGCAAAATCGGGTAGGTACACTTTGCAGTCTGTGTTCAAGAATTTCAAAATTACACCGTCTTGAAATTCAATCCATGTGGTAGTTAGTACTAAAAGTGTCATCCGGTGCCCCAATCACACATAGACGTCTTAAAAAAACTTGGAGAAGTGTAAGAAAGTGCCAGACGAACTCTATGTACTTATTATAACGCACATTATGTCTTACGGTATGCTTATACACTGGAGTGCATTAAAATAGGTCGTTGTAAACACTGGCGTGTATGAAAATTTGGTCAGTGGAATTATGAAAAAATGGCCTTAATAAATATTGCTGTGGCAATGTTATGGTGGATTGTAGTTATTTGCTAATTTTATTGTGTGTAACAAAATGAGAAAGTGGTTAAGTCTGTTCAAACTTTGTTTTTTTCGAGTGTAAAATTTAAAAATATTTTTTAGGTAGTGATCAATATTCGTCGCGTTATCTGACCCGAAGCGAGACTTCTTTTTCGCTATCATTTTTAAAACTGATCGGCTCAAGTCTTACCGGTATCGTAATACCTAATGCTAACTGGGTTGTGGAGGTCAGATAGGCAGTCGCTCCATGTAAAATACTGGTATTCAGCTGCTTCTGGTTAGACTGGAAGCCGACCCCAAAATAGTTGGGAAAAGGCAGGCAGATGATGATCGGTTCAAGGCGATTTCACGTCGCTGAGTGTGGTCACTGCCTAATAAGTTAAAGCCGTATCATATTGTTATTTTTCTTAACCTATTGAACTGCAGAGCATAAACGCACGCGCGTGCCCTCCACGCCAAGCCACAATTTCACCGCAAATAGCTACAAAAAGAATAGGGATTTCAAAACTATTTATAATTGTTTATTTCGTGTTGATAGTGCACTGCAATTTTTGTCAGATATATGTGTCGTTGGCGTAAAGGGCGCACGCTTGCTTGTCTCGTATATGTGACATTGGCGTTCAAAATGTTAATGAATAAAAATATTCATAAATAAACTTACAAAATTAAAAGTAAAGTGTTTCTGTGATAAAAATGGTGGTGGGCCTATTTTTATGCACGTCTATGTATTATAGAGTGCGTGTACCAGAAATTTGTGGCCACGGTTCAGCGCCACTGATGCGAGAGGTTTTTTTTTTGGATTCCCAGGTCGGGCAGTGTTATTGGGTTTTTCCATCGGAAATATCTCAGTAGCAGCCATTTTAACTCTTTTGGCGCGGAAACGTAAAAAATCGCGTTCGGATAAACGTAATGTGACATTGATAGTGGCTTTTGTTATTATCAATGATCTAATTAAGTAATAATTAATTGTCTTGTATAATGATAATTATGACTTGTTCGTCAACTGGCGATTGTGAAACTCGCGCGTGCGCGCGAGTTGACACCTTCCGAATTACCTATTTTTTTGTAGTCAACTCGCTCGTACCTTATAAAGTACAGTCAAATAAAAACGAATTGAAACCAATCACTATAAACAACTAGCTATGCCCGCGCTGGCTGATTCGGTTAAGTACCGACTATCTACTTAGATTTCGGGTTACGGCGAGGTGGATGCGGTCGACGACGCATGATACCCAAGCATGCTATCCAGCGTTGCCAGAATGTTACTTTTGTTACATTTTACGTTACTTTTGACCTTCTCATGTTACCTCCGAGTTTTATTTTAAAGTCAAGTCGTATAAAATGTCTTATGTACTTTTAAAGAGGGTACCTATATTATACATTTCATAACAAGTTTTTGTAGCTGACTGTACATCTGACGTATTTAACGTCAGATTTTCAAGGTCGAGCGAGTTGACTAGAAAAAAAAGGTAAAATCGGAAGGTGCCAACTCGCGCGCACTCGCGAGTTTCACACTCGCCAGTTGACGAATAAGTCATAATTATTACTTTGAACCCTGTCTGTACCACGTCTTTCTGAACATGCTGTCTTTTGAAAATGTAAACAGAACACATACTTAACCAAAATATACTTCTTGTAACATTTTTATTTTATGATATAGATTTATCCTATGTCTTTACTCGCCTTTTTTGTGAAATGGACAAACTCTTAAAAGCTATGAAAAAGTTGTTACAATTTGTAGAAAAAAGTTGCACCACTTTTAGATTGAAGCTTAAAAAAACCGGCCAAGTGCGAGTCGCGCATGAAGGGTTCCGTACCATCGTAGTAGGGGAGACCCCTTTAATTTTTTATTGTTATAGCGGCAACAGAAATACACATTCTGTGAAAGTTCAACTGTCTACCTATTACGGATCTTAGTAACATTCATAAGGCTCAGTAATAGGGCATTTAGGAGGCTTAGTAATAATGTCCCGTTGGTTACCCTACGGAAATTTAAAAATATAAATCAAAAAAAACCACCAGCTACTGACACTTGAACTGTCAAAAAAAAAAACAAAAATATGAAGCCACAGTCCCAGTCACAAGGCATAATAACTTGTGCAATTAGGCAGTTACCCATTCCAAAGCGTAGATCTCTATGGAGAAGAACGGTCACGAAACTACATGGTAACTCTTTTATATCAGAACGATACACGCATTGGTACTTTAATATATTTAAGAGACCTCCCACAGTATCATTTGAAAGATGTGTTTCTTGTTAAATTATTCTAGATCTGTATCTAGAATAATTTAGAGTTACAAGGATATTTTGGCGCTTCAATGACGTTTTAGGCGGACCGCTGTCAAAAAAACAAAATGGCGGCATTATTTTATTATAGATTTGTAGTAATGTTTAAAGTGGTGTAATTTTTTTGAACAGATTTAAATGTCTTAGCGTTGGTTATGTCTGAAACATAAGTTTTCTAGAAAAAAATATCTAAAATGTCCACTAATATAATCTTAAAACTCAGAACACACTGTCGTGCACGATTAAACGTTGATTATATTTTAAAATTATTATAAAACGTACTGAGACATTCCTATAGAAAAGTGAACGAATAATCCTGCATGACAGTGTAAGTTACTTCCTGCACTTGTGTGAAAAAATCGTTGTTAAACATTTAATATTTCTAAATTCCATGTTCTGTTTAGCAGCATATACAGCATGTATCAAAAAACACGCTGTATACGCGGTAAAAATGTCAATTGTGCAGACAAATAGTGCCATCATCAGCCTAGTCAAGGAATAAATCGGCAAGGTGCGGGTCAACGGGGGTGCTCGCCTGTCGTGTTACAGTTCCGATTCGAGCATTACATCCAGGACTAAGAAGTATTAAGCATTATAATACGCAACCTGGTGGCCTACTATGACGTCTTAAAGCAGGAGAAATTCCAGTGTAGGAAAGAGACAGCTATACAGATCGTCTAGCGCCATATCTCACTCCCCTGTAATGATACAGTTGGTGACAATCACGCTTCTGCGCAGCGGTGGCCCAGTGGTGGCGGCCCCGACTTGTAGAGTAGTAAGTCGTGGGTTCGAACCCAGGCAGGCGTATTACTTTGTGTAATTTAATTCATCACCACTGCTCTCAAAAACATCGTGAGGAAACCGGCATGTCCTAGAACCAAAAAATCGAAGACATGTGACATCTACCAACCCGCACTGGGCCCGCGTCGTGGATTATAGCCCTCTCATAGAGAGGAGGCCTGTGTCCCAGCAGTGGGAACATTATAGGCTGATTATGCTATGCTTATTCTGCATGTTTCTATATTAAATCAAATATTCGTGTGAGGAAGATATGCTCTCGTCGTACTTAGGTCGCGCGAAAGTGTCCAAAATGGCGAATCTAGGCGATTTATTCTTTGCTACCAATCCTTATCCTGACTGTTGGATTCGCCACACGAGGGGTTCCATACGTCCTTACAATATTTAACACTACGTAATGGGTGTCCTGTGGGATATCTGGCCATGTTCGCCCCGTGAACGAGATCAGATCGTCACATCACCTTCGCCGCGGTCTACCTTTACAAAGAGGTTTGGATGGAGAAAGGGGAAGCCTTTTCCCAGCAGTGGGACACTCAAAAAAGGCTAAAAAAAATGGGTGTAAAAAAACTCTTTACGAAGCCGAAAGACACTTGTTCTCCCCGTCATTGCGTTTTTTTTTGTTATGGACCATACCTGGGAACCTTCTAGTTACAGATATATTGGAGAAGAATACGACACACACACTCCTATATGTATATAAAAGATGGTTTTTAAAAATGTTTTTTTTTTTTACTATAAGGTCGTTTGCACCCTGTAAATGGCGCTATTTGCCTACATAATGTTTTTTTTCGATTGTAGAGACGCCAATACATCAAAGTTAAAGTCCATTCACTGATGCCAGCTTCAGCACAACTTTGATAGCTTATATCTCGGAAACGTGAAACGTTAGAAGATTTTGTCTCATACAAAACTTGTTTGTATTGATACCAGCTATCAATTAATAATATAGGTTTTATGCGTGGCCGCAAATTTGAAAAATAAATAAAACGGCCATTAATTTCAAAACCCTTTCCCAATCAACATTGAAGCGAATGCTTTGGTGATTAAGTTGAAAATCTATTAAAGAAATTTGACAGATTGGAGTAGCTTGGATGTGCTGGCGTCTGTACTGTTTTCGTTCCCTTATCTTACTTGTGAATCTATAAAACATGCAAATAATGATTAAAAATTAACGAATTGATTGTTATTCGTAAGACTATTACTGTATTTAGATTTTATAAAAATACTTAGAAAATAATTTGTACGAATATATATGTTATGTTAGATTTTGTATTAAAATTATACATATCTGCTGAAACGTGTTTTATTATGAAAAAACATAACAGCACGGTTAGACAGATGTGCACCTAATACACAACACACCCACATTTGGCCAGTTCTGTTTAAGTCCCATGTAAATAGGGGGTGAGCCTATTGCCATCAATCGCGCACAAATCCAGTCTCTGTGGCTGCTGCTGAGAAATTTCTAATGGGACCATCTAAGAAAAGTGCCCGATCTGGGAATCAAATTACTGCCCTCTGACTACCTGTAACAATTGTCAAAAATCGACGGATGGGGCCTGGACCAATCGGCGTCACGTTGTTTCCGAAGAATGGAAGAAACTCTGTTTTTAATAGACGGTCTGCCATCCACTGACCGAACTTGGCAAGTGCTGCTTAACCTTGAAGATCGACCCGTGCGACAGTGATTACTTAGCCACGAGCTCCACTAGACATAGCTTGCAGAATAAGCAAGCTGAAGTGGCAGTGGGATGGCCCCGTTTGTGGGAAGACCACCGATAGCCGATGGGTAAACAAGTTCTGGAGTGGAGACCGCGTACCGACAAGCGTAGGGAGGGACACCCCCAGATAGGTAGACTAACCAGGTCGAGCTCTGCGACAGAGTGAATGTGGAGGACAGGTTGTTGTGGCGCAGCTCGGAAGAGACCCACGTCCAGCAGTGTTCCGCCGAGTATATTTAACCTTTTGACTGCACTAGTCACATATACGTGACAAGCAAGCGCGTGCCCTGTACGCCAAACGACACAAATATGTGACAAAATGGCAGGTGAAATTGGGGGTAGGCGTGGAGGGCACGTGCGTGCGTTTATATAACGCACACATAGTCTAGACCAGGAGTTCAAATCTTCACTTCCCCGGCTTCGTCTGTGACAGCGCAGCACCCCTACGGTCCTATTCATCCCGTTTTACCCGGTACCTAATGTGGGGAGCAGCGGCAGGGTGTGGTGGAGCTGTGTCGCAAACTATGTGCCACCTTCTGTCCTGCCCATAGAGCCTCAAAACATGCGGCCTAAGCGATCGCTGCGCTGTCTAAACCTAATGATTGACAAAATAACGTTAAACGAAATAAGTTTTAAATGTACCTATATGAAAGTTATATGCAAAGAAATTATATCCACAGTTGGTATATCTCACGTTTATTACATCTTGTGGACGTTATTGAAATGAAAATAAACAAAATAACTTTAAATATGATATGAGACGCACCCTGTTTTAACAGAATTAAGTCAAAAACTATTTGCTTAAATTCCTTTGTCTATAGCTACCAAAATATTATGACAGCTGCACGAAATTTAAAACAATCGACAGTTTGCTCTATGGCTTCTGAATACGACGAAAAGTTATATAAGAATTCAGTTTACAATAGATAATTAAAAAAATGTCGATATGGGGATCACTCAATCGTTCAGCCTTCAAAAAGACTTCATCATATTTTCTAATCGCCACGCTTTGCACATTTTTCTTCGAGCGAGCCTTCGACAATATTTGTGTTGGGATATTCGAAAGTTGTAACCGAAATAAATTTTGGAAAGATGTTGCTCATCGGTTTGTTCCAAAATTAACAAAAGACGAGATAGTTTGTAAGGAGAGACAGGTTCGTTCGCATGATTAAAGGTTTTCTATTATAGCGTGGCCACGTGTGTTTATTTTTACCCGACTGCGGCGAAGCCAAGCAGGTTTATGATTTCAGCACGTATGTATGTATGTATGTATGTACCTACATATGTTCAACTGTTCCCGCATAAAACCTAAACTACTTATCATAATTCGAAAAAACAAACGACATATCGTTAGAAGCGTCTTGATCGTCCTCTGGTTATTATAACCATATAGGTATACCTGTAACGTTATGGCAGGCACATATCTACAGAGCCTGATTTATCTATTTACTGTTTTTTTTTTAGGGTACTAAGGCTAAAGCCTAGGGTGCAAGGACCGAGGAAGCGGCGGCGCAGCGCTGAGCTGAGCCTTACTTACATAAATTATTTAATTTACTTACATAAACGACAATACAACTCATTTACATCAGGACCACCCCAATCATGACGGGTTACGCAAGATTCGGCCCATAATTGATGACCTAAACACCAGACATGCTACAGCACCTCTGGAACAACGTTTATCGTTAGACGAACAAATGTGTGCTACCAAAATGGGTCGCTATATGAAACAATACCTTCCGAACAAGCCACACAAATGGGGGTTCAAGCTGTTCCTGATCTGCAGCATATACTGATTTGCGCACAAATTCGAAGTGTATGCTGGCAGCGAGAAACTTCCCCACATAAACGGCGAACCAGATTTGGGGCCTACTGGTAACACCGTTCTACGGCAAGCACGGATTTTTCCAAGACGTGTAATCATATAATTTATTTGATAATTATTACATATCTATCTTATTGGTTACTTATCTCACAAAAGAAGGTATTTATTGCCTTAGGACCCATCCAGTCAAATCGAATCCCAAATAACAAACTGATGAGAAAACTGATGAAAAAACTGTACCAAGGGGATACCACGAAGAGCAGGTTGCCATTGTTGATGGTGTTGATATCAGTGCTGTAGTCTGGAAGCATAATAAACCAGTTACTTTGCTTTCAACGTATACCGAGGCCTTGCCTGTGACCACTATTTCCAGATATAATAAAGCGACGAAATACGAGATACAAATAAATTGTCCACAAGTAATAAGATTATAATTCTCATATGGGACGCGTATATCTGCTTGATAGTTTTATTGGAAGGTATCATATTACATGCAAAAAACAGAAAATGGTCAAATCGCCTGTTTCTCCATCTTCTAGACATGACCATAATAAACTCCAGAAACTCCTGGCTACTATATGAAAAAACTCTCAAAGAGACCAAAGCTTATGAACCTGTGTTATTACAGGCTTGAGTTGGCGTTTCGGTCCACAGGCCATTGGTAATAAAAGGGGCCGGTCAAGCTCTTATTCTTTAGAAACAGAACTTCAGCTGAAAAAAACGCGTGGATCGGCACGAACCATGTCTCCGAAAGATGTCCGCTAAGATAAAACTGACCACTGGCAGAAATTACATTCTGTACATTTTTTTTTTTTTTTTTTTTTTTTACTATTTTTCACGTTCTTTATAGACCTTATAGAGGTAAAAAAAAAGATTGAGAATAATTAAAAATCGCGCGTTTAAGGGTTAAAATTATTTGAGGCCATGTCCGAGATTTGCGACGTGGCAATGCCCCGAGTTCGGCCAGGAAGCGCCCGGCGTCAGGTGTACTGGTGGTCGCGAGAGCTGACGTCTCTGCGCAAGGCGTGCGTTGCCACGCGGCGCCTGTACGCCAGGCATCGCAGGCTCCGCATCCGCCCTCCGGATGCGGCAGCCATTGAGGCGGAGCTGTACGAGGGGTACAGAGCGGCGAAGACCGCCCTCCAAGAGGCTGTCCGGCGGGCCAAGAACTTGGCCCGCGAGGAGATGCTAGAGTCTCTGAACGGAGATCCGTGGGGGCGCCCTTACAAGATGGTGCGGGACAAACTCCGCACCCGGGCCCCCCCGTACGACGCAGAGTCTCCGGCCTGAGCTCGTGGAGGACGTGGTGAGCGCTTTGTTCCCTTCGCGAGGGGAGCATCCTCCCCCGCCTATGGCTCCGCCGCCGCGTGCGGTGCCGGAAGCGGACCACACCGATGACGATGACGACGTTCCGGAGGTGACTGGGGTAGACCTGAGAGTGGCGGTACGCAGGCTGAAAACCAGAAACACCGCCCCGGGACCCGATGGCTTGCCTGGCAAAGCCTGGGTCCTGGCCTCTGAGGCTCTCGGGCCCCGACTGGAAGGGCTCCTAAGCGCATGCTTGGAGAGAGGCCAGTTTCCGCTTCGTTGGAAGACGGGGAAGCTGGTCCTCATCCGGAAACCAGGGCGCCCTGCGGACTCTCCGTCCGCATACCGGCCCATCGTGCTGCTCGACGAGGTGGGCAAGCTCTTTGAAAGAGTCATTGCCAACCGCCTCGCCGGGCACCTTGCGGGGATGGGGCCGGATCTTGCGGAACACCAGTTTGGTTTCCGCAAGGGGCGCTCGACGGTGGACGCCATCATGCGCGTGAAAGCCCTCACGACGGGGGACGCGGTGTCCCGGGGCGGGGTCGTCTTGGCGGTGTCTCTTGACATCGCCAACGCCTTCAACTCCATGCCCTGGAGCTGCATTAGGGAGGCACTCCGGTATCACCGGGTGCCGACCTACCTTCGTCGTGTGGTCGGGGACTACCTGACGGATAGAGCCGTCATCTACCCTGGTCGAAGCGGAGAATGGAACCGGCGAGAGATGTCGTGCGGTGTTCCACAGGGATCGGTTCTGGGGCCGGCCTTGTGGAACATCGGTTACGACTGGGTGCTGCGCGCCGACCTCCCTACCGGCGTCAGCGTAGTTTGCTACGCTGACGACACGCTGGTACTGGCACAAGGGAGGTCGCACGAGGCGGCGGCCGAAAACATGACACGCGGGGTTGCGATAGTCGTGGAGAGGATCCGGCAATTGGGACTCGAGGTGGCACTGCACAAGTCCGAGGCCATGTGTTTTCATGGGCCTCGGAATGCTCCACCGTCGGGATCCCTACTGACAGCAGGAGGGGTTTCCATCGGCGTCGGGTCGACGTTGAAGTACCTAGGACTCGTCCTCGACAGCCGGTGGAACTTCG
Source organism: Noctua janthina (assembly GCA_963576755.1). NCBI lineage: Eukaryota > Metazoa > Arthropoda > Insecta > Lepidoptera > Noctuidae > Noctua > Noctua janthina. Next base: position 9,822,107 of record OY755078.1, on the reverse strand, counting down.
TGGAGCACTTCCGACGTTTGGCTCCCAAACTGGAACGGACAGGGGCTGCCTTAAAGCGGCTCTTGCCCAACCTGAGGGGTCCAAACGCCTCCTGCCGGAGGCTATACGCGGGGGTCGTGCGGTCCATGGCCCTTTACGGGGCCCCGGTGTGGGCGCGTTCTTTGAGGCGGCAAGCCGCCCACTACCTGAACGCGCCCCAAAAAGTAATAGCCATAAGGCTAATCCGGGGGTACCGCACGATCTCCGGCGAAGCGGCTAGCCTCCTTGCCGGATTGCCGCCATGGGATCTGGAGGCGATAGTCCTCGCACGCCTGCACGAATGGCGCGCGGAGGCACTACGTCGGGAGGAAACTCCGCTGCCGCGGCAAATTGCTGCTCAGCGGACAGACCTCCGGCGTGATCTCATGGCGACATGGAGAGAGCGACTGTCGCAACCCCGTGCAGGGCACGCCACCATAGTGGCGATAAGTCCCCTCTTTGAGGAGTGGCTAGAGAGGCGCCACGGCGCCCTCACCTACCGCCTGACGCAGGTCCTCACCGGACACGGTTGTTTCGGGAGGTTCCTGCACCGAATCGGGCGGGAGGAAACGCCCGGGTGTTTCCACTGCGAGGATCATCCGGAGGACACGGTGGAGCACACCGTGGAGGTCTGCCCCGCTTGGGCGGAGCACCGCCGTGTCCTCGTAGCGGCGATTGGCGGCGGCGATCTCTCGCGTCAGGCCTTGGTTCAAGCCATGGTCCGGAGCGAGAGGGAATGGGAAGCCGTCACCTCCTTCTGCGAAGCAGTCATGCTAGTGAAGGAGGTGGCGGGACGTGAGAGAGAAAGAACCTCACATCCCAGTCGCCGCGGGAGACGCCCTGGGCGTTGGGGGTCACGTGGTGGCTCCCGGCCACCGTAGGCGCGGGCCTGTGGACGGCGAGTTATGGGCCAGCTCGCCGTCCGGCCGTCTTATGACGACAGGCCGTGTCGACGGCGCGTTCGTGTTCCACGCGCGCCTCAAAGAGATGTCAGCAAATAAGTAGGGGCCCGCAAGGGCCGATGCCTGCCAGGGCTGCGGGACTGTTCGAAAGAGATACCGTGGCCCTGGAACACAAAGGGCAAAGAAGGAACATGGATGGGTTTTAGTCAGTACAAGTCTGACACTCCCTTCCGCTCCGCCCAGAGTGGGGGGGGTCATTTGATGATTTCCCATCCGGAAAAAAAAAAAAAAAAAAAGGGTTAAAATTATTTGCACCTATAAGTGAGTGAAAACGTACGACAGGACAGGCTAGATAGCGCATATTCATAGTTAGCCTAGGGCGGTCAGAACTCTTAATCAGGCCCTGGGTATCTACATCCACTCTGAGCCACAGCACATCGTATTGCAAATTCAATTTAAGAAAGCGCAGCGCGACCTTCGTGTAGGTTATTCATATATTTATCTCCAGTTAGTTGCCTGGTTGTTGGCTATAGGTCAAGCCATCAAACAGAACGCTGAATGCTCAAGTAAACATTTTATAATTTTTTTTATTCCAGTGTATTCGAAAGTACAAAGTAGCTAGTAAAAAGTACCTAAATATTATGATTCTACAATAAAACAATTACACTTATATTATAAAACACTAGCCCTAGTAGGTACCTACTTTAGGACGCGACTGTATATCGTGCGCAGACATATCCCCTTCACTGCGCTTAGCGTTCTTTTTACGTGACGGGACATAGGTAATGATATTATAAATAAAAAGAGGTAGATATCGCACTAGCGCTCGCAAATTGTTGCAGACAAATTCAGACAATTGTCGTAATTTAAGTACTTCAAGCGCAATAGCTATCTCTTCCTGTATCATACATTTCGTATTATCTATCGCAGTCGTAACAACGCAACGATATTTGTGAACGCCGCTCACTATGAACACGCTACGTTCATAATCTTCTTCATAAAGTCATTGGACCTAGTTATAACTAACAAGGGGACTGTATAAAAAAATCAATAAATCATTGAACTCATTCAGATCGCAGGTTAGTAAACTGAATAGCTGGCCGTAAACATAACTGTGTATGGAAACATGGCATGCTATAGTCTGACTGTATGTCTATAGTGTTTATAGAAAATGTACGAAAAAACGGTATATTTTTTTAAAATATACCATATAAACAACCACTGCATCTCCTGACAGCCAGAATCAAAAGTGGCGGCCACCAGAAAAGCGTCGAGACAATGAAGCTCGACGAAGTCCCAGAGAAACAATTTAACTGTCTTCGATCCCGCAACGAATTTAATCAGAAAAGAATAACGGAGGAATAGGAAAAACATATTTAACCTAAGGGTAGGTTCAGATGACAAGCGCTCAACGCGCGTTTTGATAACGCGCGTTTACAACTACATACATTTTATTCAGGCCGTACACATGCTAACGCGCGTTTTAGTAACGCGCGCGTTCAACGCTGCGCTAGCGCTCGACTGTTGTCAGCGCGCGTCAACGCCGCTTTGAGATCATTGGTTTTCTATGTTTCCGTTCAGTTGAGCGCGCGCTTTCGACGCGGATAGACGTATTTTAGGGTTCGTCAAGTTCGTCCGAAAATCGTCCGAAATGGAAACCGAAGCTTTTAATACGGAATTATTAATTGATGAAATAGAGAAACGTCCTGCGATATGGGACATGACAAGTAGCGATTATTCAGATAAGAATTTGAGAAGACGGGCTTGGGAAGAACTCGTCCTTATATTTTGTGAAGGACATGACAATGAAGAAAAGAAGAAAATATTATGTGAGTATATATATTTATTTACATTTACAATCGGTTTGTGTTACAAGTTAAATATAACGATCCTGCCAATCTACTTTTCCTTCATTAATGAAATAGTTTGTTAAATGTACTCGAACATTATCCGCCTGTCGCACAGCACGTCCGGTATAATGTGAGGCTAGATTTTCCAGGGGTGGCGTATAAAGTGTGTCTTCAAAATTGTAGCCATCCCTGATTCTGACATAATTATTTAGTGTACATATCGCTTTTACGATCTTTTCTGCAAAACCGATGTTAACATCTAACGGCCTGTGTAAAATGCGCCATTTATTGCACATTATGCCAAAAGTACATTCAACATACCGGCGTGCTAATGTCAAACGGTAATTAAATATTTTTTTAGCATAAGTTAGTGACCTTCCCCCATATGGACGCATTAAATTCTCCATCATGCCAAAAGCTTCATCAGCCACTATCACATATGGCAACGTTGTCGGTCTATTTTGTATTAACAATGCCTTTGGCTCAGGTAGATCTAATGACCTTTCTGTCAGCTTTTTGTACAATGAAGAATTCTTGAATATACCTGAGTCACTGTTTTTACCGTAGGCACCTATGTCAACCCACACAAAACAATAGTTTGCATCCGCTAGCGCCAATAAAACTAGCGAAAAATAATTTTTATAGTTATAATATATAGAACCCGTGTGTTCAGGCTGGATTAACCGTATATGTTTCCCGTCCAAGGCTCCCAAACAATTGGGAAACTTTGAGTTCTTTTCAAATATCGTGGATATTTCACACCACTTTTCTTTCGTTGGTTCACTCATAACAACGGGCCTTAATTTTTTCCAAATAGTTTCACATACATGTGGTATTATAGTAGCCACAGTAGATTTGCCAATTCTATAGTCGTAGCTTAATGTCCCAAATGAACATCCAATGGCCAAATATCTGGAAACAAACATAAACTATTACTAAATACTGTTTTTTTTTTTCAGCGTCATCCCTGCAAAAAAAGTGGAAGAGTTTACGGGATAATTATATGAGAGAGGTGAAGAAAATAAAGACTGTCAAATCTGGATCAGGAGCTTCCAAAACTTCGACATATATTCATTATAATAGACTACGATTTCTACAGGCATCAATTGCCAACAAAGATACAGAAAGTAGTTTCGATGCAGATAATGCATCAACTTCGTCAGAGGTTGCTGAAGTAGAAATAAGTTCTGGCTTTAAGAGTCCTAAATCTACTTCAAGAAAAAAACAAAAATTAAATCCTGCTGATGAAAGATTTGCAAACATATTAGAGCAGAGTTTAGCACAGAAAAATGTGTCTCATCCAAAAGAAGATGACGATGAAGACAAGCTGTTTTGTTTGTCACTCGTTAAAGAGATTAAAAAAATTCCGGAATATAGGCGACTTCAAACTAAAATTGCCATTTATAATTTAATTTTGCAAAACCAAAATGAATTTCAAGGACCACAACAACAGACATATGAAAATCAAAATTACCCGGTATCACAACGAAGAAATTATTCATCACAAGAGCAGCGTCATCAGTCATCAGCTTCTGTTGAAGGCTTTCGTTATCATGATTATAGATCACAGCAGTCTAGTGTGTCAAATAATTTTGCACATTATGGTTATACTACAGCAATGGGGTCTCCATCGCCAGCACCAACTAATGTCAGCAATGAATCAGAGTTAGAGTTATTCTGCGAGTAACAAAATGTTATTTTTTCTTTAAAAAAATTGTTCCTAAACAAGTTGATTTGATTTATTTGATTTATAGATTATGTTGATTATTAAAAAACTTACCTCAATGTAATTATGAGTTTTTCTTCCGGTGAAATGCTATATCGCACAGCGTTTTTATCTGCTACGAGTTCATCGTTTATGAGAGTCAGTAAGTCATCAAATGACTTGATGGACATTCTGAAGTAGTTAAAGAATTTGGGCTCAAATTGCCTTAACTTAGGATATAAAATAATGTACTGACTTTCAGTCAGCCTGGTTGACAAAATTGGGTGAACCCAATATCTCCGTCTTCTGTTGTGTCGTTTCTGCCGTCTGTATAAAATCACCGATAAAACTGTTTCTACGTCCATCTTCGACAAATGTAGAACTCAAACTGGCCGCAACAACGCGCGTTTAACGCCTGACAAGCGCGCACCATGTGAACACTATACAAAAATTCAACGCGCGTTCAACGCGCGCTGAGCGCTTGTCATCTGAACCTACCCTAAAGGTTGCCTGGTAGAGAATGCCTTGTGGCATTAAGTAGTTCACCTATGCAACACTTGGGGGAGGCCTATGTCCAGCAGTGGGCGTCTTTCGGCTGAAATGATGATGATGATGATGTACCACTATTGTACCTAAATAAATAAATAAAAAATTTCCACTTCCCTCCATATCAGCAGGAGACAGAACAAAATAAGCACAGTTGCCTAGCACCACCAAAAAATAGTAAGGAATATTTAAAAATCTAATTGATTTGTACAGAAAAAAATAAAAAAAAAAATAATCAAATTCATTCACTTATAATATACCTAATCAATTAATTACAGTAGTCTCTTACGTGCGACACTACATCACAACAGTGCCGCACGTAAGGAAAGTTCAACCTATTTGCTATACTCCGAACGGTATTGGAGCTGACCCGCACTCTGCGTACTAGAGACGCGCAGCGCTTCCGCTTGATCGCACGGAAGCAGTCCATGCGCGTCCATGCAAACATACCTGAAGCGCTGCAGTTGCGAGGCAGACCCAAAACCGCTCTGAAAGCGTTGTTAAACTGAACGCGGAGGGTGTTGACTGATGTAAACATTTTCGTGCTCGCTTCGCTCGCTCTTGCAGCCTACTTTCTCTTGAATCTTTGTCTATAAGTCGCCTATGTAGCTCCTGTATGAAGAATCGAAACATTCTAACCTGTCCAAGGTAGTTTTTTTTTTATTTTTTTTTTCGGCTATACCGGAGCGGATGTGTGTACAGACTACACACTAGAGCTTAGAGACCGCCGCACGCTGCTCACGACTTCTCGTCTCCGCTGTGAGCTGCTGCTTTCTTGGCCACTGATTTCGGAGGGCTTCTAAACGTTGAAACAGCTTAATAGATTATAATCTTACTAGCTTATGCCCGCGGCTCCGCATGAATTCCGTAGCTGTCCCACGAGATCATAATACCGGGATAAAAAGTTAATCCAGGTTATAAACTATCTATGTGCCTTTCTGCCAAGTCCATTGAGTAGTTTTTCAGTAAAAGACTAACAAACATCCATTCTACCATCCTCACAAAATTTCGCATTTATAATAGTAGTAAGATTATAAAGAGGTAAAGTTTGTAAGTTTAGATGTAGGGTGTAATCTTCGGAAATACTGATCCGATTCCGAAAACTTCTTTCACTAATTGAACTACATTATCCCCAAGGCTACCTATATTTAAAACGCTCTCGTAGGATAATTTGTCAGACCTCAAGCGGGGCTAGCCGCGCGCAAGAGCTACTTTATTATAAACTATAGCTTATGCCCGCGGTTTCGCCCGCGTGGAGTTCGGGAATGTCCCACTGGATCGTGCTACCGGGATGAAAAGTAACCCATGTGTTAATCCAGGTCTACCTATCTGTGTGCCAAATTTCATCCAAATCCGGTCAGTAGTTTTGCGTGAAAGAGTAACAAATATCCATCCATCTATTAAACCATACAAACTTTCGCATTTATAATACAGGGTGTAACGGAACAGCCCTCCATAAACTGCAGGGTGCATTCAGCTCCTTATTTTGAATCATATTCCACCGGAATTTATCTTCGGAAAATTTTGGTTATCAAATATTTTTTTTTTTCATTTACTACTTTATTTCAAAGTAAAATTGCATTCTCTGTACGCACATTTATGTAAATAATACGGCTAAAATATAAAATCCAACAATGGATGTTGAAATACACACGCGTGAAATCAGCTGTCTGCCTAGCTACAGAGTTCATCGAACTCGTCGTCGCACTTGCCGTACGCTACGTGCGTTTTGCCACAGTACCTAGCGATACTTTTCGTATGAGGAAATGAACCAAATCAAATTTATTGAATTCCCATAACTTTCCTGAAATAATTTTTTGTACCGGTCATCTCAGCATGATATACTGGATTCACCCCATCAGTTTGTGGAGGGCTCTCCCTTACACCATGTATGGTAGGAAGTAGGAACTGACTTTCAGATCTGGAGAAGGTTTAAAGCAGTCTTCATCCCAGTTTATAAGATAATGGTTTTCATTTTACGAATGTGAATTTAGGATGCGAGTCGCACGGGACTGGTCAATGTGGCGACACTTGGGGGAGGCCTATGTCCAGCAGTGGACGTCTTTCGGCTGAAATGATGATGATGATGATGAATGTGAATTCAAACACATATTAACACCACTGAACTTTATTACACCACAACTTACCAAAAGCCATAGTGCGAGCGACAAAATAATACTTATAAAATATATCATAGCCAATAGCGCTTTCTTATATAATACTATATCTAAAAGTATTAATATAACAATACACTTATATACAAAAGGGTTTGTACAACGAATGTATAAAGTTTTAGGCAGAGAATAATAATCTTGGAAAAAGTTCCTAACTTCAGGTATACAACTTAGAACAACAACAACAACAATTTTAAAAGTTATAGTACCTACGAAATTTTTACTACACGGGTAAGAAAATTAATTTATATTGAGTATATTTGTACAAGCGATCTACAAGACGACAAATCAGTTATATACAGCCATTTTACTAATATTATATCTCTGCCAGAATTAACCCAACATGAATCTTTTAGCAGCAGGAATTAATTTCATTGTGATTTTGATAGACTTGTCAGTCAGAGGCTGCAACTCAACAATAAACATAATGTAATCTTAATATATAAAACAAAGTCGGGCTTGTTCGAACTCAAGAACGACTGGACCGATTTCAATGATCTCTGATTTTTTGGATTCGTCTCCGTCCCGAATAGCAGAATAACTATTCAAATATTTGAAAAATTCAGCGGAAAATTATGATTAAGATCCAGAACTGTTAAAATACCAACTTGAATTCATGACAGCCTGGTACTTATTACAGAAAATTATGATAAAGATCCAGAAATGTTAAATTACCGTCTTGAATTCATGCCAGCCTGGTAAATTTGAGGTAATTTAGTAGTTAGGGTGGGTAAGGTAGGTGGGTAGGGTGGGTAGTTAGGTAGGTAGGCAGGTAGGTAGGTAGGGTGGGTAGTTAGGTAGGTAGGTAGGTAGGTAGGGTGGGTAGTTAGGTAGGTAGGTAGGGTGGGTAGTTAGGTAGGTAGGGTGGGTAGGTAGGGTGGGTAGGTAGGGTGGGTAGTTAGGTAGGTAGATAGCTAGAGTCGGTACGTAGATAGGTAGGTACTTTAGGTATGTAGGGTAGGTAGGTAGGTAGGTAGGTAGGGTAGGTACTGTAAGTATGTAGGGTGGGTGGGTAGGTAGCGTAGGGTAGGTAGGGGTAGGGTAGGTAGGTACCCATTTGTTGCCAGTGTAATATGACACATATTCGCAAAAAAGTACTAGGCTGGCATGAGCTCAAGGTCGTGTGTATTTTAATAACTTTGGGTAGGTACGGTCTTTGTACATCCATTGACAGTAAGGCAGTATGAAGTTCGCCGGTTCAGCTAGTAAGGAATAAAGATCACTGTGACATTAACACTCTTCAGTGGCTGTAACCCAACAGTTACTATCAGACTGAAAATAAACATCACTGCGATTTTCACAATGAAAATGACAGAAGTAAAATATCAGTAAAAGGGCTGTATGAGTTTTAGTGCAGTCTATCCTCAAGCTCATCTCGTGCGGTGGCATTACTTAAGTCACGTTTAGGTGCAGAATGTCCAATTCGCAAAATGTCCAGCAATCGCAAAATGTCCAATCCGCAGAATGTCCAGTTTGCAGACTGTCCAATTTTCAAAATGTCCAATCCCATCAAAAACATAACATGCACAAAAATGCAAGTCTCGCAAAACAGTTCTTCTACCGCAAAAAGTTTTAGATCCAATGTCTTTAAAGAATGACTTGTCCATCGCACAGCACCATAAACAAATAATAATAATGTTACATAGACCCAACAACTAAATGAAAAAAAAAACATTAAATCTCACAACTTTTTACGGTAAAAGAACTGTTTTGCGAGACTTGCATTTTTGTGCATGTTATGTTTTTGATGCGATTGGCATTGGCGAATTGGACATTCTGCGAACTGGGCATTCTGCGAACTGGGCATTCTGCAAACTGGGCATTCTACGAACTGGGCATTCTACGAACTGGGCATTCTGTGAACTGGACATTCTACGAATTATACATTTTAAAACCGCTGGACATTTTGCGAATTGGACATTCTGCGCCTAAATGCTTAAGTCATTATCATAAATAAATCAATCAATTATCTAGATATTCCACAGTATACTATAGAATATCTACGTCTTGTCCCCATCGGCTTTTAATCCTCATGAGAAACAGGTCTGACGTTTCAAACTGTCAGTGTCATCCGTAACCACCATTCAATATGGCGGAGGTTTCAAGGGTCAAAATCGATTGGCGGCAACGGAGGCGGCATATTTCTTTCTTTCCAAAGTTCAAATTTGGTTTCTTGTGAATCTGCAATGAGAGAAGATAATATTACAAAAACGTCTTTTTTTGCCTAGCTTATAAACACACAAGGGTTATACAAGGTGTAAACGGACTAAGTAACACTACGCAAAAATTGTTGTTGGCAAACGACTTTTTTTTGGGGTAAAAAATCACGTTTTGCGGTACAACTCAATTTAAAGCACTGAAAACATTGTGCTGATGGATGCATTGAATAGTAAACTGGTCGTAGAGGTATTTAAAGTAAAGTTATAACCTTAAAAACAAGTATTAAAAAAAAACTTTTGAAAAAGTTGGAACATTGTTGACCTCCAATATCTCCATAATTAGAAGGTTCCCATGTATGGTCCAGAACAAAAAACTGATCGCAATGATGAAGAGAACAAGTGCCTTTCGGCTTCATTAAGGGTCTATTTACACCCTTTATGACTTGCCAGCAGCTTATGTGGTACTGGTAGACTATTTTGTTTTAAGGTGGTTTAACAATTCATAATCATTGGTGTCATTCGTCATCTATTCAACACATGCCGCTGGCTTAGCCATTAACTTCATCATTCGGCCTATTCATTGCTGAAACAAGTTGGGGGTCAAAGTTCCATCTTTTCACATGTTTTTTTTTACTTTCTCTTCAAGTCCTACTCCGAAAAAAAACGTCATAACGGTAAAGATGTAAGGATAAAGGATCTAAAATCATCAATTCTAAATATTTTCTGGACTGCTTATAGCGAATGTATCCAATGAAACTGAAAGCGTTTAGATGTGATGATCCCAAGAATCATTGATGAGATATGCCCGAAGTATTCGAGCCATCGCCAAATCACATTAAATATTCTAGTAGCGGCACTACTAAAAGGTGAAAAAGTGCCTACTACAGCGCCATCTATGACACAAATGAACTAACATAGAAAATCGCACAGTTAATGTTATCCGCGACGTAGAAAAAAAATAAAAAAAAATTAGAAAACCCCGACAACAGCTATCGGGCACGCTCCAGACTGGAGTCTGGATCGTGTCCGGCTAGACCTGAAATCGCCATCAGACAGGGGCCAACGAAATCTTCGGTAGCTCGCACCTGAGCCACCTCTGCCGCTGGTTGTCTCTTCTCCGGGTACCTGGAGGTCTCTCCTCCGGGTACCTGGAGCTCTCACCTGGCGCTGACGGACCGCCGAGGTGGCGTGGCCAAACATGTGGCAAATAGCAACTACACATAAGCAAGCCGCGTTTGAGCGCGCTTGCCATTGGCCGGGCCTACATGGCCAAACGGAGACGGTGTACATACGTTGATTTAACGCTTTTAGGCGGTCAATATGGAAAAATCTATACTCAATACTCAATACTCAATACTTTATTGCATTCCATAATGTATACAAGGCTGGTAGGTAAATTATAGAGAAACAATTATGGACCCTGTCGGGCACAGCAAGTTAGTTTTTAGAGGAGAGGATGAAGCGCTTTTTGTTTAAAAACATAATAATATTGAAATTATACTATTGAAATTAAGGAGTAAATCTTATATTTAGATATTTAAGTAGATATTATTTATGAGTAGATTTATATTAATTTTGTTTATTATTAATATTTCTATATTTATTTATTTATTTATATATTTATTTATTTATTATTAATAGATATTTTCTAAATTATAAATTAGGTAATTATTTTATATATTTATTTATATATTAGCTGTAATTTATTATTAACTAAATAGTAAGTAATTAAAGATATTGCACGGTAGATAAGGTAAATAGATGTATTAGGTACTACTTGGTTATTCTAATTATCTTCGTTTCTCTAGGAGGAATTTATCTTTGAAGTATTCGTCAATTGTGTAGTAGGTTTTATCTAAGAGAAATCGTTTTAGTTTATTTATAAATATATTGTTTGTTTCTGTGTTTTTTATGTGTTCAGGTAATTTATTGTAGATTTTTATTGACGTGACAAACGCACTAGAGGAGTGCATTTTTAATCGTGAGGTTGGCAGGTTGAGTCTATTTCCATGTCTAAGTTTCATTTCTGTTTGTATGTCTTTTCTTTTGCTGTAGAATTGTGGGTACTTCCTTACAAATTTGCAAATTTCAAATATATAGAGACAGGGTAGTGTTAGGATGTTTAGTTCTTTGAAGTGTGGTTTACATGAGTCGGTGTCTTCTATGTTAACCAATGTTCTTATAAGTTTCTTCTGTATTGTAAATAGCGAAGGTGCGTCTGTACTGTTACCCCATAATATTATTCCGTATTTAAGCCAAGCGAACGCGTACGCATAGTATGTTACTATTGCTGTTTTGAGATCTGTAGTTTTCTTTATTTCTCTGAGGGCATATGCAAATTTAGATAGCTTTGTTTTTACTTTCTGTATGTGTGGTTTCCAGTCTATGTGTGTATCTATGTCCAGGCCTAAAAGGGTGAATTTATTAACTATTTCTAACTTGGATCCTTTGTATTTAAAATTTATATTTATTGGGGTTTTTTGTCGCGAGTGGAAAGTGACTATTTTTGTCTTACTAAAGTTAATTTCTAGGTTATGTTCGTTCATCCAGTATGTTGTGGTATCAAGTATAGATGTTAGTGTTTGGTTCAGGTTTTGGTTATTTTTACATGATGTTAAAATAGAGACGTCATCGGCAAACAATACGCACGTTTCATTTATGTGGTTAGGGAGATCATTTATGTAGACTAAGAACAATAGGCATCCTATGACACTTCCCTGTGGTATGGAGGCGTTTACAGGTATGTTTTGTGATCTAATTAGTTCAATGTGTTGTGTTTGTGTATTGTAGTGTTCTATTTCTACGACTTGCTCTCTGTTTCCTAAATAAGATGTAAACCAGTCATGACTTTTTCCTCGGATACCTATGTTGTAAAGTTTATTCAATAGTATATCGAATTGTACTTTATCATACGCTTTGGTCATGTCCAATAACAGTCCAATAGCGTATTTTTTATTATCAATAATTTTGAGTGCTTCTTGTATGTACTTGTAGACGGCCAAAACAGTGGATCGGTTCTTACGAAATCCATTTTGGCTATCATTGAAAATGCTATATTTTTCACAGAACGCGTAAACGCGGTTACACATGACTTTTTCGAATATTTTTGAGGCTGTTGGTAGTAGAGCAATGGGACGGTAATTGTTCGGGTCAGTTTTATCGTTTTTTTTGAAAATAGGTTTAATGAGGGCCTTTTTGAGTAAGTCAGGAAAAACACCTTCTTCGAAGGATTGGTTAATGAGTATATAAAATGGCAAGGTAAGTTCATCAGCGCACTGTTTTATCAGACTGGGTGGGAGTTCGTCGATTCCGTGGCTGTTCTTGTTCTTTAGGTTTTTAATAATTATGTTTATTTCATAAGGATCAACTGGGTTAAGGTATAATGTATTTTGTGTAGTTAAGGTTGCCGGTAGCCCCTTTGGTTTGCTGCCGGTTGGTGTTGTAGTTTTCCCACCAATGGAGACAAAGAAATTATTAAATATGTTGGCTACTTCTTGCGGTTTCGCCGTTAAGCTATTATCTACTTGTAATGTTATGTTGTGTTTCTCGGTTTTACGCTTTTTGTTTGAGCGTTCATTTATGATTCCCCACATTGTTTTAACTTTATTATTTGATTTAGTCATTTTATTTTTGTAGTGCAGTTTTTTAGCTGTTGTAACCGCCTTTTTCAGTATTTTTTCATATTTTTTGTAATATGTTATTAATGTAGGATCTTTTGTTTTTGTAATTAATATTTTTAACAATCTTTTATTAATACTGGATTTTTTTATACCAACAGTGAGCCAATATTTCTTATATTTAGTTTTAAGTTTAATTTTAAGTAGTGGGATACACTTATTTAGGATTAAGGTAAGTTTATCGTTAAATGTTTTATAATTTGTGTTAATATTATTATCAGTTTTAAGTATATCATTCCAATTAATTTTTTGTAATTCCTCTTTAAATTTTAATATGTTTGTATTGTTATATAACCTTTTCTTTGTGTACCAATTACTTGTACTGGGTTGTTCTGGTAATTTTAAATGTAGGACTGTGCTATGATGGTCAGAGAAGCCTAAGTCGTCTATTGTTACGTGCATGTCTTTGTGGTTAAAGTTCGTGAGTATTAGATATATATATACTATACTAGTCTTATCGTAAAAAACTACAATATCAAATGGAATGAGGGTATTTACTGAACACAGTTCAATAACTACTAGCAAAATTGGCTTCGTCGGTGATTTATTTTGACAATCTAAAATTGACTGTCCCTAACGTTGCATTTGTAATCAATAAATCTTTCACGAGGCATTTAACTTTGTAATATTTTTATTTGAGTTGTGTTCACAACTGAATTCATGATGAAATATCGTAATTCAGGTATGTACGAGTAGTAATCAATTAAACGTTATATGTCTGAATCTGGGTTCCCTACTTGAAATCGAATGACGTGAGATCGAATAACACTTGCTCGAAAACGTTTACTCGATAGTACTTGAAATCGATGAATTATGAGTGCGACAGTTTACTACCTCGATGTATCAAAATCTCGAATAACTATAAGCTCGAATCATCGGCTGCGCGAAGGCTCATTATCTTGAAACATCATTTCTCGACCGACCATCTAATCGATTTACAGAATAGTTTTAAAAAAAGGAAAAAAAAAATAATATTATAATTTTCCTGTATTCAACTAACAGATCCATCAAAAGTAGAAAAATATTTTTGTCCGTCTAAAACTGTTAAAGCCTGCACCGCACGTACGTTACGTGCGGTGCAGGCCTGCAAGCACAAACTGACGCCGCGGGACCAAGGGCGATGCCCAAAACCCGCCAGCCGCACCCTCTTGCGGGGGTGCAGCGAATTCTACTGGCTATCGGGCAGTAGCCCACCAAACACGACACCCGTCTGCTCGGAGGATCCTCCCTTTTCTGGGGAATGAAGAACTTTACACCTCATTCTTTATACCCCTGAATTCTCTATCCCACCACTAGAGCCGGGTACAAATTATTTGCAACACAACATGCAATGCAACAAGCAATGCAAAATTTTCAAACAGGCTTAAAACAAACTGCGCGCACACTTCGCGCCACCTGGCTTAAGGATTGTATTGCAAATAGCCTGAACCCGGCTTTGCATGTTGTGTTGTAAATAACGTGTAACCCTATTAACACTTACCAGTGGCCCTGGAGGAAGTGAGGCTGGGCCGGAAGAACCGCGGGAGGATGACACGCGACGGGGACAGCGGCCGCGCGCCAGGGAAGTACGCGGAAGCTACATTCATCATTGGCTTAGCTGGAAACGAGAGGATGAGACATTACACCTCCTCCTACCTACTCAAGCTTCTTATGGCCTTCGCTTACGATGACTTTTTGTGGCGCTGCTGTAGCGCGTTCGTCGCGTTTGCAACGTACCACTGAAGAGCGGCAGCGTCACGATAGTAGCCATACAGAATCGTCGTTACGTGTGCGAAGATTGACAGCCAGTGACAGGATTGCGACTTTATCGCTGCCGTTTTTCGTTTGCATGGCTGTAAGAAATCGCAGTGAGCGAGGGCCTTTGTGGATACATGAATCCGTAGAATCCATACCAGGCCAAAAGCAGAAGTCACCACAATTCCTACGTCCCCATCTGATGAGTGGTTAAACTCGACAGCTGTTCATGAGATTCCCTGTTCGATTATCTGATCAGGTCAGGCAAAGTATTACATGGGTTTTTCACCTGGGATTTGAATTGTGCCGTGAGACTTAAGTACGAGGTGTCCAACCTGGCGCGAATGGTCGCGCAACTTTCTAATCATCGTAGATTTCTACCGTGCAGTAGTGCCTCAGTTTGGAAAATTGTTGCTTTACACACTGTTCCTCATACCCCTCAAGAAGTACTCACGTATCGTCTGCTCCTCATCATCTCCATCGTGCTCCGGAAGCTCAGCGTCTCTGGACACGACATGCACGATCAAAGAGAGAAGAACACAGGCCATGCAGCCAAACAGCATGCCGCAGCAAGCCACCACGTAGCCGCAGGGAGGGTACCACCACCACTGCAAATCAGGTGAAGGTTTTATCTTTCTGTCTTAGCTGCAAGACATATAGCTTCAATAACACGAAGTTGTTTTTAATAAGTAGTGTCCGACTGAAGCTACGGCTTCGGCAAACTTCGGCCAGAAAAACAGCTTTCGGCTGAAATGGGCCAAAGTCGAAGGTTGGGCAAGCGCTGAAGTTGAATGCGAATGCGCATTTTGACAAGTTGTTAGGTAATTTTAATCATCTCGATAAGGTGTTTATCCAAGGTCGAAGGGACACCGACGCTAAAACGGATCCCACGTATTCAGTACATAATTCAGTACACATATAGCCCTTTTTTTTTGTTTTTTTTTTTTTTCGGATGGGAAATCATCAAATGACCCCCCCACTCTGGGCGGAGCGGAAGGGAGTGTCAGACTTGTACTGACTAAAACCCATCCATGTTCCTTCTTTGCCCTTTGTGTTCCAGGGCCACGGTATACCTTTCGAACAGTCCCGCAGCCCTGGCAGGCATCGGCCCTTGCGGACCCCTACTTATTTGCTGAGATCTCTTTGAGGCGCACGTGGAACACGAACGCGCCGTCGACACGGCCTGTCGTCATAAGACGGCCGGACACATATAGCCTTAACCTAGTTCCTGCAAACCGAATTTCTGCCGTGTGTAAGCTTGATTAAAATTCATGTATTAATTTCTATTAAATATTGTGCGTTTTTAAAATACCTTTGCCAATTTAATTGTAAATAAGTTGTGAATTCTATCAAAACTTGTTGATTTACGAAAGTTGTTGTTTATTGTACTATAAATTATGTTGGATTTTTACTTGTATTTTTAGAATAATCTTATATTTTATTTGTAATATTATTTTAATGTTATTTTAAATTCGTAGCTCAATTTTAACTTCCGATACGGTAACGGCGGATAAATCTCGTTAGTAGTCAGTTGAGTACGTACGGCTGAAAATCTTGCTTATGACCAATGAGAGATTCCACGGCAGTCTTCTTTGAGCTACGAAGCGAGTTGTTCATGGTGGTCCATTGTTCAACACGTGGCAGCCAACTTCAGCGACAGCCATCAACGTAGGAGACATACAAAGTGTAAACGAACTTTTCACGAAACCGTCAACCAAACATTCTTAACATCAAAGTAGCTCTACTGAAAAAATATTGCTGGGAACGATTTTTTTTTTGTTGGTGAATAATAACGTTTTACGGTACAACGTAACGCACTCAAAACTTGTGGTTATGGATGCATTGAATAGCTAGTAAACGGGTCATGCAGGTATTTACAAAGTTATAACCTTAAAAACTAGTATTTTTATTTTTAACTTTACTTTAAATATCACCATGACCTCTGTATCATTTAATGCATCCATCAGCACAAGGTTTTGAGCAGGTAACGTAACACTGAGCCGAACCGTAAAAAAAATTTTCACACCAAAAAGATGTTCACATTTCCCAACAATATTTTTTGTGTAAAGTTACTTAGTTTGACATACAGAATGCTTGGTTGACGGCTTCGTGAAGGGTCCGTTTACACCTTGTATAGTGTACAAGTATGTTCAAAGATAAAGGTGTCTCATCTCTCTCTCTCATAGTCCCATGGGAGCGACGGCAGGAATATTATAGGCAACCATTTTGTAGCGCATTTATAGCTATTTCTAAAATCAAAGTACGCAACGCGTGGGCTGTGCGACTGCATGTTGTTGCCACTTGTTGCTATAAGATTGGATGTAGGAGATAAACTACAAAACTAATCAAAGTCTTTAACAGATGTAAAGTTTCATTGGAACTGATAGAAGCCCCTGGAGTCGCCAACCTCGGCGCTCATTTCTGGGCCGACAAGAACAAGACCGAGTGTCGTAAGATGTCTCTTCGGCGCAGACAATGGCGCGGCAGAATCTAGTATGAAATAAGAGTACGTACATCATACCTGCGATGATGACGTAGTTTGACGACATGGCACATGGCGGCGCCCGGTTCGGCGCGGGTGCCTCTCGGGCAGGTCCGGCAAGCGTTTTCTCCTGCTTTTGATGAGGTGTTCGGTGGGCAGGAAGCTGCAAAAACAAATATTTATTAAAACTTTATACACACGTAAAAACTGTACAAAGGCGGAGTTAATGCCTTGGGCATTTTCTACCAGTCTACCTTAGGGTGATGCAGAGACAACACACAGTAAGTGCAATAATAGAAAAAACTAAAATATAAGAATAAATACATTTAAAGGGTGTAATAGAAAGGGTATAGTTCTATGAAAGGATATGCTGCCGACTATCAAACTGAACCACTTTCTCCTATGTCCAATATCGCAGATGCGAAAAAATTATCAGCTGTCCTATACAAAATTTCAATACCTACTCAACCCAAATGTATGGGACAGCTGACAATTTTTTCACATTTACGATATTGGACCCAAAAATTCGAGCACAGTTCAGGACTCTTGCGGGTATTCCGTCAGGGCCGCTGGCAAATTCCAACTTTTCCACCAGTTTTTTTTTTTAAATAAAATTTTAATGTTCTAACTTTCCTTTAAACACCTCCACGACCCCCGATACTAATCAATCCATCCATCAGCACAATGTTTTGAGTCCTACCGTAAAATGTGATTTTTCACCGGAAAAAAAGGTCGTTTCCCAGCAATAATTTTTGCGTAGTTTCTTAGGGTGTACATAATGCTTGGTTGACGGCTCCGTGAAGGGTCCGTTGACACCCTATATGTTTTTATTGGTCCGCTGGATCGTTCTTAGCTGGGCCCGACAGGTGACGCTGTAATCGATATAGAGAAAAAGACAGGACAAAGTATGTCAGGTCTGCTGGTAAATAATCATTTTGATACTCACCGCAAAGCTTGTACTTGGAGAGGAGGAAATAGCCGGCAGGGCAGAGGATCACCACGTCCACCTTGCCAGGAGACAGGATGGAGGACAGCTGACGGTATTCTAGGTGGCCGTTGCTGTCTGTAACAATGACAACGGTCAGTGGTATTTTAGAGTTATTGGTTTCATTAGTATTATTGACAATATCTTGGATCCAGCTGCCCACCTGACTGACTAGTGTACTTACTGCTTCATCAATTATTATCATCAGTTCAACGGAAAGAGGTACCCACACTGCTGGTCACAGGTCTCTTCTTCTATCTATAAAATATCTACAAAATCATTCAACCGGTTTTATGAAACTTTGAGAATATCTGATTTTTTCTAGAAATTTCTCCTGTATCGTGGGTGCGTTTACAAACATTTAAACTCACGTACACAAACAGCCAGACCCGGAACAACTACCTGTAGGCCATACAAATATTTTTTACGTGTGGGGATCGAACCCGCGACACGCAGCCAATCTCTCAGCCACTGCGGCAACCGTGTCGTGATTCTGTAGGTATGGTTGCTTCCAACTTGAAAGATAGAATAGTTTTGGACCCGAAAGGTGGCGCCGTGCGGGGCACGAGGGGACCGCTAGAATAATTTAAATATTACTAGCTTCAGCCCGCGGCGTCGCTCGCGTTAATTTAGAATTTTACAATCAATTCGGGTTGTACTCTGATTATAATTCAATCATGATTCGAAAGACACGTGGCGCCATCTGTTATCATAAGAACGTTATTGTTGTTTTCCTCGGGAACAATACTTTTTTTCAGGATGAAAGGTACCCTATGTCCGTTTCTGTACAACTGACAATGTATATGCAAAATTTCAGGATGATCGGTTTAGTGGTGAAAAGGTAAGAAACAAATTTACTTTCGCATTTATAATATTAAATAATTAAGGGAGTAAGGATGACACTAGATGAAAAATATATATCGTTACGATGAGGATCTCTAAATTTCCGAAGTTTTTAACGCTGCACTTCGCCGAGTGGTTTCCCACATGTGGGTAATCTATTCAACGGAACCAGTCATTATCATAGTATTTGTTAAGAAACTAGAAACACAAGAACTAGTCCAAACGGTGATTCAAAATAGAAAGTATAAAACTATTTGTTACGGCCCCGGCATTATCACCGGACGCCCGCGGGACTTTCTTCTGCCGCGGGCTCTAAGCGCGCGGGACTTCACGGTGCCATGCAAGCCCGAGTCCCTGCGCCGCGCCGCCCGAGCGCCCCACCACACGGATAGCCGTTGCCCGTGCACCGGAGCGAGTCCACGCACGTCGCACGCGCCAGCAGCGATCTCACCAGCCATTTTGTACAACAATATTATATACACATTACAGTCCATCGAAGAGTATTATTTCCAACGAAATAACACAGCGCTAACACTATTCGTACCTTTCTTCCTGAGAGTATGTGTCACTACAGGTCTGACGCAGTCCTTGCAAGGCGTCAGGGCCTCACTGACCCCTTCTCCAAATATCTCAACTGAAATAAAACAAAAATAGATTCGCTACTGTTATGGGTGTCTACTGCAGCCACATTCCGCTAACCATGTTTCAAGACCTATGTGTTAAGGGACAAGGTATGCCATCTACCAGTCACGAACCCAGACTGCGAGTGACTTTCAATTAAATTGTCTTAATACACGCGCCCCTAGTTAATTGCGAATAGACTTTCTATGACCAGTGTGTGTTGCCAGTGATTACATACAGGCCCGAAACGTGGTCGCTCACAATGGGCCTCATCAGAAGGCTTAAAGTCACCCAAAGGGCAATGGAGAGGGCTGTGCTCGGAGTTTCCTTGCGTGATTAAATCAGAAAAGAGGACATCCGCAACCAAGGTTACCGACGTAGCGTGAAGAATAGCCAAACTTAAGTGGCAGTGGGCAGGGCATATTGCTCGCAGAACGGATGGCCGATGGGGCCGGAAAGTTCTGAAGTGGCGACCGCGAACCGGAAGACGCTGTGATGGAAAGCCTCCCACTAGGTGGACCGATGACCTGGTGAAGGTTGCAGGGATTCGTTGGATGCGAGTCGCACGGGACCGGTCAATGTGGAGACACTTGAGGGAGTCCTATTTGCAGCAGTGGACGTCTTTCGGCTGAAATGATGAGTCGTTCATACAAATTCACGTCAAAAGTGATCCCCTGACTGAAGCGATCATTAACATCATCATTTTAGCTGAAAGCACTCCTGGACTTAGACTTTGCAGTGTTCCTCACAACACACGGTTTCCCGAGGCCTCCTCCCGGACATCGGTGCACCTTGTGGACACAATACAGTAAAGAAACAAAATATGATATTGGAACTGCACTTACCAGGAATAGAAGGAAGGATAGCAGCATTTGTAGCGCAAAGCATGACGAGAGAGGTTTGAATATCTCTCCTACATTGCAAGCTGCAGTTGACTGAGTGAGGCGTAATGGATATGACAGCCGTGGCCCGGACCATGGTGTTATTGGTGCTCTGGAAGAGGAAGCAGGTTGATGTTCCCACTGTTCTACACCAGGCTGTCCCAGTGCGGGTTGGTAGGTGGCACATATATTTAAATTTTTGGTTCTAGTAGGCCACTCACTGAAGACACCGTACTGTAAAACTGAGTTTACAGCTTCAAAAGGTCAGTGTTGGGTGGTTACTATTTTCGGAGTTCTTTTAGTTTTTGACTAAACTTTTAAAAGGTGCATCCTACGGAAAAAGTTACCATATTTCTTTAAAGTATACAAAATTGAGCGCGGCTGTGGCACTGTAGGATCAATAGATCCCGACCTTTAAAACCTAAATCAGAATAACATTGGTATAACTAAGAAGGAAAATTCTCACCCTGTCCTTCTGGCAGACTGGTTCATCAATTCTTACGGAGCAAGCTTTTCCACAGTGAGTCTCGTTATTCATGAGGCTGCCGAGTCGCTGGATAGCTATGAGGTCCTGCAAAAAACTAAGAATTATTTTAAATGTAACTACCTCGTTTGCGTAGTGATCACAAACGCGACTGCTGAGCATAAGGGTCTTGTTTTCAATTCCCAGGTCGGGCAAAGCGTTCAAATTAAATCAAATCAAATCAAAATATTTTATTTCACATAGGCCTAGATGGGCACTTATTAAACAAAAAGGTGCACGGTTCGGGTTTCCTATGGAGAAGAACCGGCAAGAAACTCCATGGTTACTCTTTTCAAATCATTTGGTATTACAATATTATCATGGATACAGTATTTGTACTTAAGTATGGGGGGATAGCGTAGGTCCGACAATAAGTCGTTGCTTACTACACAAAAGATGTAAAACAAGATAAAAAGTTAACTAAAGTTAACAAGCAGCTGGGAATCTATAAAGCCTACAATGTTCACACATTCACAAACAAACGGTAAAACGTTATTAGGTGTTTCCATCTAGTCAGGGATTTCTCAGTGGCAGCTACGCTCGATGCCAATAGGCTCGCCCCTTATTACATGGGATCTAAACATGACTGGTAAAATATGCCAAGGAATGAAGAAAATGGATGCACTGTGTGAAACATGATATGGATGGAAAAGGAGGTGACTGCTAAGATGACGAGTTACCAATAAGTATGGAAGAAGAAGACATGTGAAAGATGATGATGGCAAAATATCTGTAGGTGCGTGGGTACTATTGGTACACTAATGTTGAACCCTTCGAGTTACAAACGTGATGTTGTGAGAGTAAAAAACTATGGAAGGAAACATCATACATCATAAGAGCAGTTGTCTTTGGTTCCATACAATGGCAGGAAGACGACGTCGAAAGACGGAACGTCCATCACGTTCAGCATTACATTCTTCCGGACTGTGTGGTTCTGTAAAAAAAAAAACACGATTGCTGTCTTCGATTGGAAGAATTAAGCCAGCAGGATCTCCCACTCATTGCGATCATTTCTTTGTTTTAGACCACACCTGGGAACCTTCTAGTTACGGAGATATCGGGGGTCAAAGTTCCAACTTTTTCACTAGTTTTTTTTTTAAATACTAGTTTTTATTTAAATACCTCCACAACCGGTACTATTCAATGCATCCATCACCACAATGTTTTGAGTGCGTCAAATTAGGTCCTACCGTAAAACGTGATTTTTCACCTCAAAAAAAAGCCGTTTCCCCGCAATAATTTTTACGTACAGTTACTTAGTTTGATGTACAGAATGCTTGGTTGACGGTTTCGTGATCCATTTACACCTTGTATTTATAGCTATTATAACATAGAAATCCGCTAAGAAAGGATTTTGGAAAGCTTAACCCCTAAGCGGGTGAAATAAGGGTTCAAAGTTTGAAAATCCGGCACCGGGCGAAACTGGTGTCTATATAAATTGAGAGAAATATTATCTCTCACCCGAATACAAGTATAGGTCCCACTATTCTTAGGCTCCACGTTATGAATCGCGACGGTTATACCATCCATATCAACATTGTCTTGCTCCAACATTCTCTTCCTGTCGGTCTCCCAATGGAACTTTCCATCAGAAGTTCTAGCAGGAGTTTTGACACCGCAGTCCAGGGTAACAGAGTCCCCTACCATTACATAAAGCTCATCCTGGAACATAAAACGACCATTGTCATCACCTGCCTAGCCTCTGACAATTGTGTTTGGATCGGCTTCTAGTCTAACAGTTATAATGACTATCTGACCTCCATAACCCAGTTTAGATAACACGGGACCCCTTGGTATGGCTTTTTATCAGACTTTCGGGCCTTTGGCTACTCGTAACGACTGTCAATGCTCTTCGATTGACATTCGGAACCAACTGCTGAACGTGATTTTTGAAGCACAGCCCTTGGTCTTTGGTACAACTGATCGCAAGATAAATACTTTTTGACACTACAAGTTGAACCCCAAAAACGTTGACTACTTTCAGAAGACTCCGGCTTACCTCAGTAGGCATCAATGTTGGTATATTCCGCAAACCATGTTCCAAAACTTCTAAATTAACTTTTCTTTTCTTTCTTTTAACAATTTCATATATACCATTGTCTCCCTTAACAAATCTCTCAAAGATATCACTAGAACCATCTTCAAAATCCACGACATAGGTTTCATCATCAAAATCATGGGCATCTTTGATTTTATTATGGAAGTGTTTTAATGATCTCTTGTTCCTTATCCAGTCCCAAGCCGTTCCTCTTTTCTTATAAGGAATAATAAATAAGGAATCAGCATTTCTGTACTTGTAACAACTGACATTTTTCATTAAGTTCTCGAATGTTTTTGTCGGAACCGATGTCTGTAAGTTCTGTATGTGTTTAAATGTGGCCTGGATGTCACATAATTGACCTGGTTGGGTTGTCCGACGAGTATGACAGGCCTCTTGAAACAAAGTACGTGTGTTAGATTCGGGAAATACAAAACCACTACTTTTCTTGGCTGATCTGGGGAAGAAAAACAACTGCTGTGAGATGCAAAGCGTTCAGTTGCTTCTCCTCCTTGCAATCGACTGAGGAGAAGAGGAACAGCCGTCGAAAATGCTTTTTAAAATCCCAGCTGTGCTGGACCAAGCAGTGGAGTTGAGAAACCGCTGGACTGCCGCCACCACCACTGACGCACTATTGGGTATAGTAGAGTTCGAATGGAGGGTTCATTTTGAAACTTGGTAACGTCGCAAATAACTTTAAAATATTTAATTGTCCTGATAATTAATCAATATTATTTAATGAAATGATGAATCATCTCCGTGTTGTACTAAAGTATTGACTATGAATTGCATTTACTTATATCGTAACTAATAATATTCCGTTTTGGGTCCAAAAAGGGCACATGAAACCTTCCCAAATGCCTTTTTGTACCAAAAACTGATGCAACAGCTATTAATCCAGAGTTATTATTGCAATTCAAAAATAAATATTTAGTACATCACAGACCGATATTTCATAATTTTTTAAGTAGTATTAGTGAATTCATCAAAACAACGAAATATTTAACAGCAATTTGCGACGTTGCAACTCTCAAAGCGTTTGAATTTCAACAAATACTTTAATTAGGATTTGTAGTTGAATACATTTGTGACTTTTAAGGCATCTTATCGGTGGTAGCACTTGTGTCTAGTTTTTAGGTTGAATTCTGGAAGCTGGTGGATTATGAGCATTTCCGAGGGCAGTCTTAAAGCGCAGTTCACACCGCCAGCTAGCGAGCGAGCTAGCGAGGCGGGCGAAGCTCTTTTCATACTTCGTCCCGGCTCTTTCGGTAGTTCGCGGTGTGAACCAAAATATGAAAAAGAGGTGAAACGATGCCTCGCCCGGCTCGCTCGTTCGCTCGCTCGCTCGCTAGGTGGCGGTGTGACCTGCGCTTTAAAGTCCCATATTCATTGGAAAATAAAGTTACAATACATTATTTCTGTATATTTTGTGGGAAACTGGGAAACTTCTTTTTTTTCTGGTAACAGCGAATTGCCGTGTGTTGCTGGTAACCTGCTACTGTACTGTACTGTACTGTACTGGGTATTTGATCTTAATTATGACAGAAGAGGCATTTATCCCGCAGAAGCAAAGTTTCAGGGAGATACAGATGTCCCAGAAAAAGTATGCGCTTCAGCAACCATCATCTATCTTCAGAAATATAAACACGCGATCATTGGATCGAATATGAAGCTGTTACAACCATGGAGGTCTTTTGGCTACTTTTATTACCATAGCTAGATAATTTTAGATTAAAAATTCCATGCAATTTCACAACTTTCAAGCTTACGAGGTGCAACCGACAGAGAAAAAAACTTTACACAAACGCATTCCTAAATGTAACACTACTGCAAAGGGCGTACAAAGGTTAAATATAACTTGGCATACTTTTGTTTCTCCTAATTATATTTTCGCATAACATTATTTACGCATAACAACTTACGCATATTTTTTTTTAAGCATAATTTCTCTAATCATAATAATGATTAATTATAACATTCTAAAGCATAAAATATACGCTTAATGATAATAAAACATTTTTAAAAAGCATAACGACAACCTCGTGAGCCAAGTCAAGATACTTGATTTGCTTATCTTTCTCGGCTTTCACGAGGTTCCCATCATGCGGGACCGTTATGTCAACAATCAATGCGCGCCGCTCTGATCGATATATCAGGCTTTTTTTATATGTATATATTGTTTTTTCATTTTAAGAAATATTATAAAATGTATAATATTTGTATAAAAATAAATAAAGGAATAATTTACTCCTAAAATGTTAGACACTAATACTCATTTTTATACAATATTGCTCTAAAGAAATTTGTCACTGATGACACTTCCCTAATTTTTAAGATAAATAGACGGGCCCAAAATCTAGATGACGTGAATAATGCCCTACTTCAGGTCCATAATTGGTTCACAGCAAACAATTTAGTGTTAAATGAAAAAAAAAAAAACGAAATGTATAAGATTTGCTTTACCGAATGTTAAAAGTTTGTAATATATAGTATTCTATGCATTAATAATTACATGTTGTAGGTACAACGAATTGATGGGTGAATCGCTGCTCTCCTAGCTAGATTGCTGAGCAATCTGTATTTAGGAGAGACAGTTTCGACTCCCTATTTGAGTATCACAATAATCATGTATGCGCTTATAATTTAATATAAAACAAAACACAAAACCAAAAAATAAAAACTTTAAATTTAAATTAAATAAAACAAATTAAAACGAGGAGTAGTGAATCGAGTGAGTGCGTGTGTGCTTGTGTATGAGTATGTGTGTGTGAACGTGTGTGTGTGTATTCGTATAATAAGAAATAGGGCTACTTTCAGGTAAGTGTTACTAAGTACTTTTCAGTCTCGTCGTATGTTTTATTCAGGAGGAATTCACGAAGGGCAAGTTTGCATTTGCTGTGTGGTAAATTATAGATATATAAAGACGCGTTAATTTTATTGTACAAGCAAGAGCCAAGGTAGTAGAAAAATCTCTTTGTATATTTGAATTGAGTTTGTGGAACACTACAAATCATTTCATTGCGTCGTTTGGAAATATTAATAAGAGAGGTTTTTAAATGTTGCTGAAGAATGGTTTGCAGAATGAAATGTTGCCTTATGTTGAGGACCCTACAATTTTTGTAAAGTTCTGAGGATGGAAACAGAATAGGTCGAAATGTTGCAACTTTCAATATAGCTCTGTGAGACACTTCCAAAGGTTTAAGGGCAGTTTTTGTGGCGCCACCCCAGCAGCTGATACAATAAGTGACTATGGATTGACATAAGGCGTAATACACATTGCGAATAACTGCTTGGCGACGTGTCGAAGGGTTTTAAAAATATATATAAGTTTTCTGACCCCGCCTGTCACCAAGTTAATATGTGTTTTATAGTTTAGGTATCGATCTAAAGTTATACCTAGGTACTTAATATTATCAACTGTGGTAATGGGTAAACATTGACACGAGTGGAAATGTGTACTGTTGCAGGAGTGAGCCTTTATAGTGGTTGGAGTATTAGGTTGTGAGGTCGGTGAAATAGAGAACGTCATCAATTTTGTCTTGGAAGTATTTAGCGTTAGAGCGTGGGATCCAAGCCAGTTAAAGGCAGAATTAAAGCCATTGTGTGCAATAATCTGAAGTTCTGACCATGAGTTCGCGAAAAAGGTAAGAGCTGTATCATCAGCAAAAGAGACAATTTTTGCATTTGTGATGTTGAGATTGCAGAGGTCATTTAAGAAGATGAGGAACAGCGTAGGACCGAGTATGCTACCCTGCGGCACACCGTAGCAAATCGGGAGCTCGTCGCTAAAGTGGTCACCAATTTTCACCACTTGCAGTCTATTGGTCAGATAACTTTTAGAAAGATCAAGCTGCAGTCCTCTGACGCCTGCTCTCTCTAGTTTAAGTAAAAGGGTAGAAATGGGAACGGTGTCGAAGGCCTTAGCGAGATCAAGAAATACTGTAAGCACCTTCTTGCGACTGTTGATTTTCTCTACTATGAAGTTCTTTAGTTCATGAACTGCATCACAGGTTGACTTGTTCTTCCGAAACCCAAATTGATGAGAAGACCGCCATAGGTAAGAAGAGTACCGCTATAGGTCGATAGTTATTGAAAGAGTTCCCATCGCCACCCTTAAACAGAGGGTGTATAATAGCCTTTTTCAAAGCTAACGGAAAGACTGCAGTCTCAAAACAGAGGTTAACTATGTGGTTCATAATTGGCGCTAAAACATTGCAATATCTCTTAAGGACCACAGCAGAGATACCATCCCATCCAGTGGCTGCAGAGGATTTAAGGGACCCAATTCTAGATTTAACCTAACCTCATCAATATCCGTGTGATCCAATACAAATGATGATGAAGAATAGTTAGTATGGGAGCAAGGTATAGTAGGTGAAGTGTGGTCGTTGATAATGTTGTCAGCAAGTTTTTTACCTATGTCAGCAAAGAACTTGTTAAAATCGTTGCAAGACTGTGAAGGAGTGTCAGAGTGTGAAAAAAGTTGTGTAGATGCATATTGTTGTTTTTGTGTGCTTGTTTTAAAGTTTCCCAAAGAACCTTTGAGTTATTTCCAGCTTTATCAAGCTCTTGGGTATCGAATTGTCTTTTGACTTTTTTTAATATTTTATTGCAGAAGTTTCTGTATCGCTTATAGGAAATTTCAAGCGTGATATTTTTAGGCGATTGTTTTAATCGTTTGTGTAGTTGGTCTCTGTGTCTCATACATCGCAGCAATAGCGATTGTGATATAGTATTGAATAAAGAGAAACTTAAATTTGTAAATAAAACGGTTTTACGGGTTATCATTTAACATCTCTTGCGGGGCGGCTAAGTTCAGCAGCATATGCTATAAGAAAAATCCATCAATATACTGATGTAGATACCGCTAGACTGGTCTATTTTAGTTACTTTCATAGTATTATGTCTTATGGCATTTTGTTATGGGGACGGCAGACATTGAGTCTATATTTATTCTGCAAAAAAGAGCCATCAGAGCCATATTATAATCTTCGTAGGCGCGATTCTCTAAGGGAACTGTTTCAGGAAATTAACATCATGACGGTACATTGTCAATACATCTACGAAAACATAATGTATGTAAGAAAAGATCTACATCTTTTTAATAAAAGAGGTGACAGACACAATTACAGTACTAGACATAGAGACCAATTAGTTCAGCCAGGCTTCAGACTCGCTAAAGTAGACTCATCTTTCAAGGGGTACTGTTTGAGAGCCCATACTGTGTGAGTACTATGGACTAGAAAGCTGTCATTCGCTGGAAACCTGCGTTTTTTCTTGACTTGAATGTGCCCTGGCGGTTAGGTGTATGTCATGCTCACTCAAATGTCTCGCTGATGGTGGCACGTGTGTCGGATCATTTAATTCCCTTCAAAATGGTTGAGTTGAATGGTGCTGATACCTGCGTCATGTTCGTGAACGGGCGCTGTCGGTTGCCACGGCTTATTTGAATTAATTATTTTATTTTTGAATTGTTTTTACTATGGACACTTTTAACGTACACATCTTGCTGCATCGTTCTCACATTATGTACCATCTCAACATTAATGATGTAACCAAGGTTTTGTAAAAGTATTCTGATTAAGAGTGTCCATGGAGTTTCTTGCCCGTTCTTCTCCATAGAGATCTACGTTAGGGAATGGGCAACTACAGTACTTTCACAGTTTTTGTAATAAATGCTACTAAATGCATGCAATGCTGCTGCTGCTTTGATTTTGATTGATTTGATTTTATAACACTTTGAAGCCTTGTCTCTGTGAGAGGCTACACACGGCATTTGTAAAAATATGAAAATCAAACATTCCTTTTCTGGGTTAACTGTCGGTGTACTGTCAAAATTTCTAGTACTTAGAATTTTATTATTCTCTTACCTTGGTTGAGTGACGTTGAAGTTTCTTGGTTGAAGTTATTAATTCTTAGCTTTCTTTTTCTAATAAAATTTACTCTCTTGCTATCTTTCCTGGGTTCCCGTAGTCTTGGCTTCTTCACTACCTTTGGATAACGAAAGTTACTAAACATCTATATATGTTATGTAGATGACGTGTCGTTGGGTTGGTTTGTCTACGTGCCGTTGTACCTGATAATAAAGAAATTAATATTGTTGACCTAAGACACACTAAGAGAAGCGCTTGGTTCTTCTGTGTGGATCTGGCCCAAGGCCCTATCGAAGCCTCGGGTGACACTACTTGTGTCAAACGACAAGCACAGGTCACTAGTTTCGTACCGTTGCATTTGCTCCGCAAGACACGTTACGGTGACTCTTAGCAAGCTCTGCACGACTTCTGTTTTTTGCTTTCGCCGCAGTCCTTATCGGATGACACGTGGTGCTTGAGCTCGTGCTCGTGTCCATGATGTGAATAGTTATCTAAACGAAGAAAAGAGCAGAGACAGTTAATGAGCAATTCTTTACGTGGTTTGCGCGATCCAAGATGGCGGGCCGACCGGCTCCTTTCAGGAGGACTCGTCCATTTTTCCAGCGATTGGAAAAGGCAGAGGGAGGCCCTGCAGGGGAAAAAATAGTCTACAGGCCTACTGCTTAGCTGATACGGTGCCCGGGGTAGCTGCGCCTGCCGACGGGATTGAACGTCGTTCCGTACCACGCAGCTACCTTAAGCACCGTTTCAGATAACCGGTAGGCCCGTGTTATGCCACATTTAGATGTAAAACAAGGCGGTTAGAGATAGATTAGGTTTCTATTGGTCGATTTAAGTTGTCTCTGCTCCGTTTCGCTTTATTAGACAATCAGTCAAATAATTATGGTATTTAACCCATGCGCTGTGCGTACAGGACTAGTCATGAAGACCCGATCAAGATGCGGACGTTTGATAGGTACATTTTAACAGCCCTAATATTCAGAGTACAACAGCAGGTCTTAGCGCTTAAAGCAACATCTACCACACAATCTACAGGCCATCTATCCAAGAGGAAAGGGACGCCTATGTCACACAATGTTACCAGGTTGAATAAAAAAACGATTTGGCGAAAACTGACCTTTTTCTGTTTAGCAACTTTGAGGCCCATTCTGCTGGCGATCTTATTCAATAGGCTCTCAGTTGTCTTGCTAGTCTTGTCAGGTGCAGCTTCCGAGTATGTATCCTCTTCAGAAAATGCTGCTGCGGGCGTTGATTTAGACGTCAATATTATTGATGCTCTGGGTAGGTAAGGAATAAAATGTACAGGCCAGCTTTAGACAAATGAGGAATTGGAGAACTCGCTTCTTCTGCAACATCAGCGTGGTGGACAAGGGTACTTGCATAAAGATACAGCTTTCCAGTACGGTCAAGCTGGTAAGGATCAGTGCGGGTAAAATAGTCAAAGAAAAAAGATACAGTATGTACTTGTAATTGGTACAGCATGCACAGTCACGGACTTTAATTGATGAGCCACTGTCAAACTTTTCAATTTTGTAGTTTTATACATTTACGAGTTTACACGATTAACACTTACTCAAACCGCATACTCGGAAACAAGATGACAAATTACTAATAATCGGAAATGGCCTTATCCATAGACGTTGCAAAATGACTAATCAAGTTGTTAATGATAAATTCTTACAATGTTGCATCCGTTTATCCAATGTATTTGATACCGATCACCTTTGAATTACAGCTCATTAAATACTCGTTATTTCTAAAAACCTATCCGAAGACAGTGACAGCTGAAATGTCGATGTCAGAGACGATAATTTTTTAATTTTGGTGAATCGTAGCCGTAGTTATTTACGCTATAGTGCCGGCTGCAGTTTCCGAAGAAATTTGCCATAGAATTGTAACAATGTTCAGCAGGGTGTGAGAATTCGTGCGCGTGCGTGGGGATGAGCTCCGAAGGTGTAGGAGAGCTGGTTTAACTACCGCCTCTTACAAATGCTGTGAACTATATCGACGGTTAAGAATCAATAGTGTCTATCTCAATAAAGTTAACTTTACAGGAGATAAAAAAAACATTTCTCGGCTTTGAATAGAAAGATACTTGAAATGTTTATATATGTAAAAATAGAAAAAATAGGCTGAAATGCGATATATATCCTAGCATTAGGTTAAGATTGGCCAATTTACAATTAACGTGAGTTAGGTGGTATTGGTTTTATTAGTGTAAATATTTTTTAAATAAGTAGTAGTTAGCCGTTTTTGAAATAAAACAACACAATGAAAAAATCACATTTTTTAATAATGATCACAATGGAAGATGAAATATTATATTCGAAATAAGCAAAAAAACTTTAAAATAACTGAAAAAGACTTCTAAATAACTAAAAAATACTTTAAAGTAACTAAAAAAATCTTCAAAATAACTGAATCGAATCTTCAAAATTATTTTTAGTAAAAACAGAAACAAACAACAAATACACTGACACACACACACACTCATACTACAAATGGGGCAGTGTATCATAAAAATTATGACATTCACTTGGTAGAACTTGTTTGAGCTCTTGGAGGTGCTGGTACTTCGAGGCAGTTATGGGAATCATATTTTCATTTAAGGTCGAATAAGACACGTCGGGGTTATATCTTTTTGGTCTTTGTGGCAAGGCAAACCAATCCTGGTCGAAATGTAGTTTTACTTGAATAGTGTCTTCTTGGTTGTAAAGAATAGCTCTTAAGTCTGTTACAGTAGGGTCACCAGCTTTGCTTCCTGGCCTTATAGTTTTGTAAAGCCAAGTAGATGTATCGGCATAATTTTTCACAAAACCATGGTCAATCTGAATTACTTCGTAGGGATTTGATGCCCTTGCTTCTTTAGTTACCGAAACATAATCACATGGCAAATGAATTACACGATTTGAGAGCTTCCGTTCAATCGCACTGTGAACCGAATCACACTCCATTTGAGTGTGACCACGTTCGAGGAACTTTTGGGTGATGGTGATTTTGTGCTTTATACTTAAGTTCAAAAGCGCATTTGCCATTATAACGTTCCGATTTTGGTACGTGCAACCATCGGAATAAATAATTATTGGCATTTTCTTCGGCAGACAATGGCGCTCTAAGTAGTCTATCACAAATGACGCGAAAGTACTCGCAGTAAGGTCTGCTGCCGTTTCTGTGAACCAGTAACATGTGCAATGGCGTGAAGTCAAATCAAAGAGTGTAAAATTATGGCATGTCAGTTTCGTTTTAAAGTATAAAGCGCTAGCCGTGGAGTAAGGGCAAACTTTAACCGATTCTAGGTCCATCGTTAATAAAATGCAATGTCCCATTGCTGCATCCTCTTTATCCTTTGCCTTCTCTTCCCTGGCTCTATTTTTTTTTATAAGATGCTCTTGATAAATATGCTCATCGATATTACCTTCATTATGGCCAACACAAATATCACACATATCTTTTTTCAAAGTATATATTGCTAAATTATTATGTTTAAAACTTTTATCAAATGTGTATCTAGATACAGCAGGTATATTTATGTCATTGCAATGTTGTTTATAGGCGTTAAATACATCAGATATAGTACGATATACAGGCTCCAAGTATAGTTTTCTAGTATCCTTACGAGCATAATGTGATGGCATTTTTGGGATACTTTTAAAATAGTCATTTAAGGCTACCATCTTTGCATTTTGTCTATTTACCTGGCTATTCTCCTGATTTGCTGTGTTCACATTGAAACTAGCGTCTTTTACCCACAGCTGAACAGTGGTAGGCTTCAGTGACAGAGTATTCAAGAACATTTGCTTACAAACTTGAATTTTACCTTCATTCCCTGGTTTAGGCAAAAAATAACTTAATGTGCCCTCTCGGCGAGAAGGTTCTTCACCTTTCGTTTTCTGAGTAGTCCTAGTCCGGTTTACATGTCCTCTGACATACATTTTTCTTTCGCCCCAATTAAGATGTTTCCAGAAGTAACTATGAATGGATTTGCGTGTGTCTTCTTCAAAATTATTACAACCTCTGAATTTGCTTCTTCTGCAAAAGTCCGAAGTGCATGCATCACCCATTTGCTTAGCTGGTCGTATCTGGTCTTGCCGCATTTTCTCGTTTCGAGGCTTTGAATACCCTAAATATTCTTCGCCGCGCATTCTTTTTCTTTGGGCTGCAAGTTTTTTCCATTCATCTTTTTTCGCTATATTTCGACGTTTTCGGCCTTCATTAACATTTCCGTAATCATCTTCACTTGTTTCACAGTCTGTTGTACTTTCATTTATATTTTGCACCTGTGGTTCTTCATTAACTTGTGGGTAATCATTAAAATAAAAGCCAAATGCAATTGAAGGGCTTACACAGGAATAGTCTAATATTATATCTTTTGGAGGCGCAGACAGTGGTCTTTTGGTAGACTGTTTCTGGTCATCTTGAGTTAAATCACTTAATGATAAAGATTTCGGATTTTTTAAACAGATTCTGAAAATATTTTGTTTTTCCAGAAGAATGCGCTCATGCTTATCTATAACAATTTGTTTCATAGGTGGATCAAAGTTTTTATTATGTGTTAGTGCAGAGGATCCAGGTTTTATGTTTTTTGTTGTATTATCTGTAAAATACACAGGTTCATCAGTTTAAAGTATATCAATTCATTAAATGAAATCTCCTACGAACATACATACTTGCATGCGAACGTTGCAAATAAAATAAAAGCTTGTGATAATAAAAAGTAACTCACCGTCAGGTCCAACATTATTAGGTTCATGTTCAGCCTTCAATAGACTCAAGATCTTGTTTGATCTAAATCCCTTTAACCGATTAGCCATTTTACTGGAATAAAAATGATATAATCACAATTACAAATATGATTCTTCGAAATAAATTCTGGAAATAATATCTATCTCAACACTAGTTGTTTGTTTATCAACAATTGCACTTAACACATAGATACATTTTGCATAATTTTCGGCTAAATATGTAATCAAACACAAAACTTTCTTCTCAATCAAAAATTGTATCAATAGAATCATTTAAAATGGGTTTTTACTTATATTATAGTTGCAAAATTACTTACCTACCAAACTTGTCGAAACTCGCACAGAAACAACTGACCACAGAACATCTAGCGAACAACTGACACTACTCCCTTGCGACTTTTGAATACAATAAACTGTCTCTTTCTAATCTATCACTGTCGCATCCTCGAACCGCACGCACTGCCCTGCCACTTGCCAATTTGTCAGTCTCACGCTAGATGCGGCGAGGTACAGCCGCAATAGAGAAGAGATAAACAGTATTGGCAGAAAAATACACGCGCTCTTAACTTAGATGGTATTTCTATAGCGAATAACTACAACAATTTTGTGAATTTTGAGATAAGTGCCTCTGTAGGCCAAGCCAAATTAAACTTTAAATCTACCTGCATTAAAAAGTGAAAAACGTAAAAAACTGAGATAGACACTATTGGTTCTTAACCGTCGATATCAGCTTTTTGGCAGTTCGCTCTTCTTTGTAATGATTGCGTATCCACAGCATGAAATACTTTGCGAAATACTTTGCATGTTGAACCTAATCGTAGTGTGATAAAAACCAGATTTCGAGAAAGTGCATTGAAAAACAATTGTCGCTGGGTACGGTTGCTACACCTGCAATATGTTGACTTTGAGTAGTCACTGTGTACAAACAGCAACACTAATAAAAGATTAAAATTATCACTGTTCGAAAGGGATAGTTATATGTCTGTCATTTTCAATGTAGTCATAAGTTTTCCAGGTTAATAATTATTAATTCGGTCGTATTGCAACTCTTCTTTAACACTCAAAATTGACATTTACTCAAAGTTTATTCCAAATAAAAACAGCATGGAACACGGATGCAATGTTTTAAAAACAAAAATGTGGATGACCTACTTACTTGACTTGTAATATTCACGTGGCTACGACGTCACGAGGAAGTTGGCAATGAACCTCTACGCGACCGTCCTCGTGGTGCTCGAGGACGTACCACACGGAAAGCTGAGGACGCCGCCACACTCGCTAGCCACTCGCAGGAGTTCCACCCCACTCGTGATACTGCCACCCACTACCATATTAGTTAATATGATACAAAAATACAAATATGACATTCTTTTAGTATACAAACGTATGGTATGAAACTCCTTCACTCTTATTTATCTTGGAACCATAGTTTTACACTTTCTTAACACACAACTTGGCATTTTAGGTATATTATCACCGGGTGTGTAACGTTTGAAATAATAACAAAGTGCTAACGATCAGTTGACCTATTTTCACTTAATATACTTTTTTTAATATAACTTTTTTGATATAATAAATTGTTGATGTAATTTCATTTTACCTAATTTTATATATGAACATTTTTTATCATGTACATTTAAACTAATATTTAATTAGTTTAATATTCAATTATTCAGTTATAAGTCAGTCATCTTATACTAGGTAGGTACTAGGTATAATAATATATAAAAACCTAGGTATAATAGTAACGTTTAATATAATTTAGAAACGTCGAGACGAACGAGAGACGTCGTCGGTTCGTCGAATGAATCGATAATATCCAGAAAAAATAAAGAGGAATACACTGAAATTGAATTCCTTCGGGCTTTGGTCTATAACTTAAAACTATAATAAAGGGAAATCATCAAATGACCCCCCCCCCCCCCTCCCCCACTCTGGGCGGAGCGGAAGCGAGTGTCAGGCTTGTACTGACTAAAACCCATCCATATTCCTTCTTTGCCCTTTGCGTTCCAGCGCCGCGGTATCTCTTTCGAACAGTCCCGCAGCCCTGGCAGAGAGTTATTCAACCTTATGGTAAGTTTGACTAACCTTATTTTAGTTTTAAGTATTATATCATCAGTTTTAACATTGTTATGTGAATAAATAAATAGGTATTAACTTGTTGTGTTTTGTTATTCTCCTTATTTATACCTGCGTCAGATACTATCTACTGCAATTAGATCGTTTGGGTTAGGTTAGGTTAGAACAGTGCCCATTAGCGAGCGAAGGCGAGCGAGCGAAGCGAGTGTGCCGACGCACGCCCGAGCGTTTGTTGGTGAATCATGTGGGTTAGATAAGGTAATAACAGTGTGTTGTTTCCTGATATTTACTTAATCATTGCAGAATTTTGACTGAAAATGAGTAAATATGAAAATTAGGTCAACTGAACGTTATATAAAAATAGTATTATACGAATTGAAAATTATATGAAATGAACGTTATACTAAATGTTATTAGAGCATAAGAAGGCTATATGAAATATAACATTATACTTTGTTATTATGCCATATATTACACACCCATTATTATCATACTACTGACACGTTTTGTTACGCTCGCTGCTGTTAACAGACTAAATCAAATTACAACAATTGTCTGAATTTGTCTGCAATAATTTACGCGCGCTAGTGCGATATCTACCTCTTTTTATTTACAATATCATTGCATTACACGGCTAAAATACGAATAGTGGCAAGTGGCTCATCAATTAAACTCCGTGATTGTACCGTTAAGTGCGAGTGCATATAGAAAAAATGGGGATATTTCATCGTACTGGAAACTTGGTATCATTATGCAAGCACCTTTAAGGCGCTGCTCGCTCACGGGAGCATTCGCCTGTAACGCTAGTTGCATTCAACTTTCAAGATTCACCTTGTAAAAAAACTAGTCGTTCTTACAAATTGTTATCATTACGGGTTGCGCACTGTAATGATCGGGGGGTCTCTTCACCGATGTAATGCTCGAATCTGAACTGTTACATAACAGGCTAGGCAGGGAGCGTCTTATTGGACCACTCCCTTTCGCAGAGAGCCTGTGTAGTAGATGTGTGAGCTATGTACGGAAATTAACACACACGAACGTTTTAAATGTAGCCACTTGGGATTGATATAGCTTCCCGTCGGTGAATCGGTCAGTAGTTCCGACGATTACATACAAACTTACCAACAAATTTTATCTTTTTATAAATATCAGTAAATATAGGGTCTAACTATTCATACACGAAATATTTTCAGAGAATCATCTAACGGCTATAACAAAGCTATTTTAAGGATTTTTTTTTATCTGAGTTTTTTTTTTATAAAAAATAAATAATTTAAAATTACTTGACCCACAAAATAAATACTGGCTCCTTATTTTTAAGCATCCATTACGGTAGTTTACGACGTCGTATTTACCTACTGTCATTGTTAGAATATGGGAGTATAGGTTTTATGCAAAAAGTCTCAAAAAATTTTAGAATTATAATAATTTTGTAATAAAAAAAAAAAAAAAAAAAAAAGCTGGCAACACTAATGTCAACAGATGTCTTGTAATTTCATTCTATAATAAAATTTTCGTTAAATAATTATTTTTAAACAGTCTGGAACCTAATCTCCCTTTTAATATATTATAATTTCTGCATTTCTTAATATAACAATAGTAAAATGAAGCCATTTTATAACAATAAACACATAAAGAAAAAATGTGATCAAGAATGACGTATGTCACCTACATAAGATTGTACAGATAAAAATAATAATGAAATCAAGAGAATGTTGACGAGATCAGCAGCAAGACGCGCACGCCTATCACCTCCGGACCCGTCGCTCAGCTCCGCCTCGTCGCCGCCGGAATCCAGACCCGTCGTGAGTGCTGTGACACCGGCCGTGGCAGTTGCGTCGAGCTCGAGCGACGAGTATTTCTCTCCGCCGACGACGCCACCACCTGTTCGTCGACGAGGAGGACGCCGGCCGCCGGACGGTTTAGGACCTCGAGGCCCACCGGCCTCTGATAGGGTCCCAGCTCCCGGCGGGAGTGTGCCGCGCATGCGATGGACGCAATCCATTAATGCAAATGTCATGCGCGCATACTATGGGGCTACAGAGGGGGGTAACAACCTGACCGCGTACCGTGTTCGGATGCTCTCTCTGTTTCAGGTGCTTGAGCCAGCTGTCAACGTGTCGGCACAACGACTGTCGGATCAGGTGCGAGTCATCCAGCGTAATGGTATGTTGGATGACACCGTACTTGATCGCTTGCGGACTGAAATGCAGAGTAGCCATGTCATTGCCACGCCGCCGCAGACTGTGGTTCCACCACAGTCTACCATAATACCAACTCACGATAAAAACGTGAGTAATGACATGGTTACTAATGTAAGTACCCAGTGCAATGAGGAAATGAGGTGTGCTTTGGAGGGTGCGATTCGAGAATATCGGTTCATGCAACCCGATCTTAGACCACGCGTACCTCGTTTGCCCATGCATAACAAAAATAGGGTGCTGGTGGCAGTTCTGGATTCGCAGTTGTCAAACTATTTTGATAACTGCGAAGACCTCACCGATGCTCACTCAGTCCTGTATTGTGCGGCTGTAGCGGCATGTCGTGTAGCTCATGTCAAATTTTCTGATGACAGAGCTACACGACCTAAACCAGCCGTACCGTCATGGCAGTACAGGATTGAACGACGTATTGGTGAGGCCAGAGCACTCATCGGCAAACTGATCTGCTTCAGGGAGGGCAATACTCGCCCTAGAGTGATGCGTTTTGTGAGGCGGGCGTTCTCGGGGACTGATATCAGTGCTCGAGACTACATGTCCCGTGTCACAGAGCGCATCGACTTCCTGAAGCAGAAAGTTTATGCATGGGCAAACCGTATTCGTAGGTATAAGCGGCGGGTGGACCGATACACTCAGAATCGCACATTCCAAAGAGATGAAAGGTGGGTTTATAGGGCTTGGGAGCGACCGGACCAAGGTGTGGCTGACACGCGCCTGCCGGATGATGATGCCATGTGTTCATTCTGGCGCAGCATCTGGTCGGTGCCTGTTAGCCATACCGAGGGTGAATGGACTCGGGAGGTCGAGCGAGCGTGCGATCTAGTACCAGAAATGGGGGCAATCACTATCAGCCCCCAAGACGTAGTTCGTGCAGTCCGTCCGTTACCTAACTGGAAATCTCCAGGGCCGGATGGGCTGCACAACTTCTGGATTAAATGGTTTACAAGGTCGCACGCTCGCCTGGCGATCCTGTTCCAGTCAGCCTTAGAGTCAGGGTCGCTGCCAGAGTTCCTGACAACAGGGATAACCCACCTGCTCCATAAATCGGGTAGTACTGCGGAGCCCAAAAATTATAGACCGATTACCTGTCTTCCGACAGTCTATAAAGTTCTTACATCCATTTTGAGAGCTAAAATTAACAAACACATTGATGACAATTCTGTAATGTCCGCTTCTCAAAATGGATGTAGGAACGGGTCCCGCGGTACTAAGGAGCTACTCCTCATTGATATGGCCATTAGTCAACAGGTTCGCCGTTCCCGAAGGGATCTGTCGACATGTTGGATAGACTATAAGAAGGCCTATGACTCGGTGCCACATACATGGCTCATGAGGGTGCTAGAGTTGTATAAAGTTGATTCAACTCTGCGCATCTTCCTGATGTCATGTATGGGGCAATGGAGGACAGTCCTTCGCTATCCGGGATGTCGGCAAATCCAGAGGAATAGCGAGCCGATAAGGATAGAGCGAGGTATATTTCAGGGCGATAGTTTGAGTCCGCTTTGGTTCTGCTTAGCCTTGAATCCTCTTAGCACGCTGCTGGAGGATTCAGGTCTAGGCTATCGGTTGAGGAGAGGTGGTCAAGTTATATCTCACCTCCTTTACATGGATGACCTGAAACTCTTTGCCCCCAACGATTTGCAACTGATGGAGCTACTGAAAGTAACTGAAACTTTCAGTAGCGCCATCAGGATGGAATTTGGTGTGGACAAATGTGCGGTCATGCATGTAAAGCGAGGGGAGATTGTGGAATCTGTGGGAACCCAGCTCTCGGATTCCATAAATCTTAGATCCCTCTCAGCAACTGAAACCTATAAGTATTTGGGTATGTCGGAAGCGCTGGGCATCAATGTTGCTGACATGAAGCAATCGTTGAAGGAGCGCTTCTTTGGCCGTCTGAAAAAAGTATTTAATAGTCTTTTATCAGGCGGCAATAAGGTGCGTGCCTTCAACGGTTGGGTCATGCCGGTTCTGATGTACTCTTTCGGCATACTCAAATGGACTCAGACAGAACTAGACGCCCTGGATAGGAGGGTCCGTACATTGTTGACGGCATATCGAATGCATCACCCGCGTTCTTCTGTTATGAGACTGTATATCCCGCGGAGGTGTGGGGGTCGAGGCTTTTTAAACGCTAAGACTCTTCACAATCGCGAGATATGCAGTCTCAGGGAATATTTCCTTGAAACCGACGTGGGGATGCATCGAGATGTGGTCGCAGTGGACAAGGGGCTCACCCCGCTCTCCTTGGCTAAAGAGAACTGGCGCAAACCTGTAGTGCTTGACACTAACGACCGCATGGAAGTATGGCAGAGTAAGGAGCTTCACAGACGCTTTTTCCGGGCCCTGCATGGGCCCGATGTAGACCTACCAGCGTCCGTAGCCTGGCTACGTTCCGGGGACCTCTTTGGAGAAACCGAAGGTTTTGTCTGTGCAATTATGGATGAAGTTATGATGACGAATAACTACCGGAGATTTATTGTGAAGGACGGTACGGTTGACATATGTCGGGCATGCCACCGTCCAGGCGAATCAATCCGTCACATTATCTCCGGGTGTTCTCGTCTGGCTAACGGAGAGTACTTGCATAGACACAACCTTGTAGCCAGGATTATCCATCAGCAACTTGCTCTAAAATACAACCTTGTGGAATCGGAAGTACCGTACTATAAGTATGTGCCCGACCCAGTTCTCGAAAATGGCAGTATCACATTGTACTGGGATCGATCCATCGTAACTGACAGGACTATTGTAGCCAATAAGCCTGATATAGTGGTGGTGGATCGATCAGAGCGGCGTGCAATGATTGTTGACATAACGGTCCCGCATGATGGGAACCTCGTGAAAGCCGAGAAAGATAAGCAAATCAAGTATCTTGACTTGGCTCACGAGGTTGTCGACATGTGGGATGTGGACTCAGCGATCATTGTGCCGATAGTTGTATCAGCCCATGGCTTAATTGCCAAGAGCCTCGACCAATACCTGAGGAGGCTCTCGTTAGGCAGCTGGATCAAGGGTTTGATTCAGAAAGCGGTACTCCTGGACACGGCTCGTATTGTCAGGAAGTTCCTCTCTCTGGAGCCCTGACCGCCGGTAGCTTGGACCCTGTTCCCGATACCGGTGGCCTACAATTTTTTATATTTTTAAATGTTTTTTTTATATTGTTTTTAGTTTAAGAAATATTTAAAAATATATAAGATTTGTGTAAAGATAAATAAAGGAAATAATAAAACAAATAATTTTTTTTTCGTGGTTATGGCGACTTTACGACTTACAGAAAAGATAGACCTTATATATAACACAAGTGACATCAGCTGCCCTATACCAACTATATTAAAGACGGCTTCCAGTATTATCAAATGCAGTTAATTACTAGAATTTAACATGAAGCACGGCTTATCTGACCCCCACAGTCCAGATAATGGATAACCTCTACAAATACGATACCGTAAAATATAACTTACTTCGTTTCGACGGGAGTTTTAGGTGCACTCCGTTTGATATCAGTCTCATCTCTATTATATTTGCATGGGAGTCCACCGTAAAAGATCCTTTCCCATTCATTATTTAGATTATTTGTTTCGAATTGAATAATCGACAGTAACAGATTCTTATAATTTTCTTTCATATCATCACTCATAGAGCCATTGCTGACCTGACTGTCATAGTCATTGATGATTAGTATAGTAGGGGTCACATTTGTGTTTTTTGTATTTTCATCAACAACGTAGTCATTAGCTGGACTACTAGGCACCTCGTTCATAATCTCGGTCCGTATTTGTGCTAATTCTGCAGTAGTCGATATCTTCGTTGTCTTTTTAGGAGTCTGTGTCTGTCCTTTTCCAAATAGTTTTGTCGCTGCTTTAATCATGTTCTTAAAACTGAATTTAGTTGTTGTTTTCTTGACAACTGGTGTAGATTCTGATTTCTTATCACCTATTGGTCCAATATTTATTATAGTTACTATTGTTGATGTATCAGTGTTAATTAATGCTGTAGACTCTGCAGCTAAACTCACAGTAGTAGAGCTGTTATTTGTAGTCGTTGTATTGGCACTTACTTTGCCTCCCGTGATTGAAGAGATTACTGCGATGTTGTCACTAGCACCGTCTGACATAGCTTTCGTGGTTGCAGCTTGTTGAGTGACTGTTTCGATCGTATGCTCTATAGTCGACACCTCATCCAACTCTTTCTCAAGAGTCGTCGGAATCTTTCGAGTCATTTCTTTTGTTTTTAATGTGTTTGTAGTAATTGTTGTTCTATTTTTCGCCAAAGCATGATTCACTTTTTGTTTAACTTTGTCTTTTGATGTATCTTGTGATACTTTTCTATGGATTGATGCGTCTGTTGGCAAATTTGTTGTTAGGTTAGAGTTGGTATTGTTATTCATTGACTTAACGTCCTGAAGACTTCCAAACAACTGTATCATTTGATATATATTCCGGCTCAAGCTATCGGTAGTCGTTTCCGTATCCCGTGGATTCCTCTCAGGCCTGGTGCGAGCCGTCATGTATATCGTATCTTTTCCTAAATCATTATTAGCTGGTGTTGCAGTTACCTTTAGAACTTTTTCCGCCGTTACTGCTCTTTGGACAACATCGACTGTTATGGTAGGTGTATCTTTGATGGAACCTCTAACTAAGCGAGGTTCATTTGTACCAGCTTTTAGGTAGTCATACCAAAAGGCACCACCGCCATCTGATATCAATGGCATTGACGCTTGTTTGTCAACATGACGCTTGTGTTTTTTGTTGAAGTCGAAATACGAAAACAGTTTTGACTTTTTGTTTTTGCTTGGAAAAAAGTGGCCCCTGAATCCTTTACGTTTCTTGAGGTTTCTTTCTTCGAGATCAAAATCTAGTGGATGATCATTCGTTGATTCAAGGATTTGTTGTGGACTGGTGAGAGGTGAGATTGTAGCAGACATCATTTGTTCATAAGCTGTTGACGGTGATTCAGGATTGCAAATTATATTAACATTAATATTATCGAGAGAATACACTTGCTTTACCAAATGTTTCGGAGTGGCGGTCGGGTTAGATCGTTTACTCAAGGATTTGTAATTTATACAGTTATTCATCAGGTTTATGAACTTTTCACCGTTCTCTTTTAACTTGACATTGTAGCAAATATCTAACGCTACTGTCATATTCAAGTCATGTGCGAGGGTAGCCAAATCATTAATCAGACAAGATATACCTTCTCCTTTTTTGATCTTGGCAGTTTTAACAAAATTTCTTTTATCAATATAAGTTGAGAACGTCT
Organism: Noctua janthina; assembly: GCA_963576755.1. Lineage (NCBI taxonomy): Eukaryota > Metazoa > Arthropoda > Insecta > Lepidoptera > Noctuidae > Noctua > Noctua janthina. Next base: position 9,778,791 of record OY755078.1, on the reverse strand, counting down.
TGCATAATCTACCCTGGCACTTCCCCTTAACTCTTTTGAAATAATCAGTTAAACTTCTGTCAATTTTGTTGACTGAATCTCTTAATTTTTGCCCCCCAATCGGATTCATCCAAAAGAATGTTTGTATTTCGGTGCAATGATCTGCCATGTATCGACCAATGTTGTCAAATTCGAATATGAGTTCGTCTATAACGGCGTCGCTAGCCGCACAAGCCCTGCACATTGCAGTGTTAGTCTTGCATTTGCAGTTGCACACTCTGTCGTGGCCAAAATATTTCTTGACCACGTCCCAATCTATGCGTCTCTTTACGATGTATTTTTCTGCCCCCTTTTTCTTCCTCTCCTTATTCTCTTTAAGCTTCCAAGACCTCCATACAGAGCGAGCTTTTCTTGTGTCCTTACTATCAAAGTCTTTGTTTACTCTAGATCTGTTTTCATAAAGTTCTAACAACTGTTGATTGATTGCTGCCACAAATGCCTTGCTCAGCGTCACTCTGGCCAAACTCTTCAAGCTCGTGGTTTCGCCTATTGAGTCCGTTGGCTTAGGTTCCGTCACACTGGCCGTGGTGCTCGATATCAACCGTCTTTGCTTTAAATCAGACCAACTAATCTTACCTAATAGTGGTTGTAGTCCAAACCCGTCTTTGGGTTTATCTATTAGAAGATACATCCCAGGCGTTAGACTATCAGTGAAGTGAGCGAAACTGCTGATTTCCGCTGGTTTAGTGGATGTGGGCGCTATGGTTCCTTCAATAGAATGGACTTGGTACTCCAAATCGACTGGAGAGGACATCTTCGCGGAGAAGACTTTCCGAACTCTAACGGGACCGGGGAAAAATGGTGGAGATCTCTTCTTCCCAGTTTGGTAATCGTACGGAATCGCAATATGGACTTGGATAGTGTTGGTACTGAAGTTAGAATTTATAGGTGTGGTCGTTATAGGCTGAAACATGTAATTTTGGAAGCCATTTGCTATATTCTCTTCATCATTAAGGGTGTTCTTCAAAAGGTCTACGATGACTTCTAGCGCGGCTACGTCTTTGGCGGTGAAGGTGTTGGGCCCGACCTCCCGTTTGTAGACTGCATGTGGGGTAGATGCTTTTTCCTTACAAGGGAGTATGGTTGTGGGTGGAGTGCTCATTAATGATTCCTCGTAGATCTGCTGAATAAAAAAATAACACCGACTTCAAAAACACAAAAAGTGATAGCTTCAGAAGTCGGTGACTTTGTTTGTTTCATTCAGTTTTTTTGTCAACGACTTCTGAAGCTAAAGTTATTTTTCACTTTTTTGTGTTTTTGAAGTCGGTTTTATTTTTTGCAAAAAAGTTTTTTTATTTTTCAATTTTTAGTCGTAATATCCTATACAAATATTTGCTATGCATTAATTTTACGTTGTTAACAATACACTGCATGGTCATAGGCTTATCCCCAATAAAATGGAACTTAACACACCTAACTTTCGAAATGTAACCTGTACAAATCAAATCTGCGTACCCCCTCAGATCCAAGCGATTGCAGCAATCACAACAAATTTGTTATTTTATTGAAGAGATCTGTTGCATATCTCCGAAGTCCATGATCAGATCATGACAATATTTCTATTGGATCAACTTGGAACTGGAAGTATACTCTTTCAAAAAAAAAAATGTAATTTCTTCTAACTTTTTTAGAAAATGTGTACCCTGATATACTGAATACATCTGCGTACCCTTTCGTGTGTACAGGCGTGATGTTTTGTTGTGTGATTGCGTAAACATTGTGTATTTACGCGATAGCAACAATCGCGGTTGATTTGCTATCATTTTTTGAAGAGTTCCGTTCGCTGTCTCCGAAACACATCATCAGATCTGTATGAAATTTAAGTGGGACCATTTCGGAATAAATCCTTTTCGAACAAAAAAGAATTTTGAAAATACGTTCATATTTGACGGAGTTATGCCCGAACATACATAAAACAATATATATAACCCTCAATGAAATTTTAATTTATAGTATGCAATAATAATATCCTCCTGACCGAACTTCGGTTAATCTGAACGGAGATTAGCCAAAGACGTATAAGATAAAATAGTACACAAGTCTGTGCGCAAACATAGGCGTATCATATGTTTCTTTACTCTCAAAATCCGATGGGACGGCATTCCGACACCATCGAACAGAGATCAGGCGCAAGACCAACGGCTTAACGTGCTTTCTCAGGCATGAGAGTGTCACTTTACCCAATTTCAAAACTCAGGTTTGCTACTGAGAAATTTCTAATATAAAATCCCATAAATAATTTGCTCCACCTGGGAATCTAACCCTATGCCTCACAGTCAGCATTCGCGTATGCGATCACGACACCAACGGGGCTAAACTTATACTGTCACTTACGGGATATCTCCCGTGATTGTGCATTGTTCGGGAGCTCAAAATAATGAACAATCACGGAAGATATCCCGTACGTGACAGTATAAGTTTAGTAATTGTAAACCGTGAAAGCTTAAAACAGTGTTTGACCAAAGGGGCTGGTAAGAGCGTTAACGTCTTACGGCATTTCATACAAACTTTGATTGAAGTGATTTTGTTTCGAAATCACTGAATTGATTTTAATGAAATTTCGTAGGCATAAGCAGGATACATAAGTCTAAAGATTAGACAGAGAACTTTTCGAAATGTCTTTTAAAAAAAAAAAACATAATTGGAAATTTCTGTTTAATGGAAAATCTAAAATCGGTCTAATTTAGCTGTAACACTATTTTTCGAAAAGTTCTACAATCGGTTCAGACATTTCGAAAAAAAATCACTCGAAAGTTTGTATGAAATGCCATAAGATGTTATCGCTCTTAAAAGTCACGACAACATTTGAATTAACATTACGTAGGAGTGACCTAGACAAGCATGAAGATGTAGACGTACAGCTGTTAATATTTAGCCAAGAGCTAAGGTACTAACTAAATGAGTAAAAAATCCCCTTACCTCATTATCAATAAGTATAGGCTCCATATACATCACGTAATCGTCAAACTTAGGGCGCGGTTTTTTTTTGACAGGTCTGCATTGGTGAGTGCAGTGGTGCTGGGGGCTGTCGGGATCGCGCAACTGGCCCGAGGTAGCGGCCGAGGTTCTTCCCCTCGGTGTAGTTTTGTGCAATGGAAGCGACATACAACACTATTCAGAAACCGAAATTAGGTCGAATTAATCGTAAACTGAACGTTTCACAAATGTTAGTGACACAAGTGCTACGGCATATTGACACTCACAGTCTTGAACGCCGTTTAGAGTGCGTCATGGTTCTTTAGTATGGAATCACATTTACACGCACGGATCAGCGTTCAGAGTATCTCCATCTCGTTCTGTCACGAAAAAAAAGAAAGCACTCGCAGTCATTCGCATCGGAAACATTTTAAAGTGCGATTGGACCTCTCACTTTAGTGAGATGCAATTCTAAGGTACAGAAAGGGAAAAGATGCAATAAAATGTTGATTTGGGCGTGTAAATGTGATTGCATCCTTAGGCGCATGTCCACAGTTGGAACGAATGCCGTCATTTTGTTTTTATAAATCAATTTGCACAGTCAATATCAGAAATGTTTACTAAGCGCCTTCAAACAATGCCATTCAAAGGCTAAAGCGATTCTCCCACTGCACCGCGCTCCGTCGCGTAGCGCGGAGCCACAGATTTTAACATCAAAATCAAAAATCAAAATCAAAGTATTTATTTCAAGTAGGCCAGTTACAGGCACTTTTGAATTGTCGAAACAAAGACAACAGTGAAATATAGCTACAGTCCCAGTCACAAGGCACAAAAACTGTGAAAGTACAGTAGTTGCCCATTCCCTAACGTAGATCTCTATGGAGAAGAACGGGCAAGAAACTCCATGGACACTCTTTTAAATCAGAATACGTTATCAAAACCTTGGTTACATCATTCAGGTTGAGATGGTACATTATGTGAGAACGATGCAGCAAGATGTGTACGTTAAAAGTGTCCATAGTAAAAACAATTTAAAAATAAAAATTCAAATAAGCCGTGGCAAATAAGAGATGACCAGTCACAACTGACAGCGCCCGTCCACGAACATGACGCATGTATCAGCACCATTCAACTCAACCATTTTGAAGGGAACTAAATGATCCGACACACGTGCCACCATCAGCGAGACATTTGAGTGAGCATGACATACTCCTAACCGCCAGGGCACATTCAAGTCAAGAAAAGACGCAGGTTTCCAGCGAATGACAGCTTTCTAGTACATATTACTCACACAATATGAGCTAGGCGGCTATACAATACTAAAGAGATTGAATTTATACAATGCAAATATAGTTATACAATCTTCAGCAGCTCCAACAATACTATTTAATGCTATCAATTTAGGCGCCCCTGTTCTTGTGGAGCAGGACCGGCATTGAGCCAAGCATTTTTATCAGTGATATAATCGTCCAAATTGTAATATGCTTTCTTACATAGTGTGCGTTTAATCGTACGAAAGTATCTGAATCTGGATAGAAAACACGCCTAGGACAACACACTGACCACGCGTCGGCACGCATGCCGTAGTGTTAAAATCTTCGGCACCGCGCTACGCGACGGAGTGCGGTGCAGGGGGAGAATCCCCTCAAACAATCATGTAGCAATATAGATGCGCTGATCAGTACCTAAATTTTCCATTTTACATTTCTAAGGATTCTAAAGAACTCCCTCAGTCTACGTGTTTAGGTTTTCAAAAGGCAACTTTAGTAATTGCCAATAACGCGATCGGTGTCGAACTATAGTATCGCCTAGTAGTTGCTGAAATGTTTTTTCACTACGTATATGGTTACATTATCTATAACTTAACATAGCATCACGCCTGTAATCCTCGAAGAGTTGAGGAGGAGGAGAAGAGGAGGCGGCCTAATAGTACACACGGCCGCTCATCAAGCTCGACTTTTTGGACTTTGAACTATTAGAAGTTGAACGCTGCGAATCGTGCGAGAGGGTCCAATATTTTGTTGTTATTTCGTCTCTCTCACGCGCAGACCGTATGGTATGGAAGCGCCGCCGCACCGCATTCTAACCATACCATACCTATACGTAGGTATCATGTAGGTAATTTAATAATATTATTTTGTAAGCGAGTTGAGTTCGTCGCATAATGATTGTCATGGGTAGGTTATTTTTTTATTTCCGCTGCACCTGTGCACTAATACATCTATTTTTAAAAGTAATTAATTTATTAGCAATTTTAACAACGATAACTATTGAAGACAATGTATGTTTAAGAGTATAAAAGTAACCATGTTTTAGATTTTACTCATAAAATTAAATAAAAAAACTTGAAGCTAGGTAATTAAGCCATAAATGTTTTCTTCCATTCGCACTGGCATATAAGTGTCTACTGTGAAACTTAATCATATTACTATTAGGTATGGTTTTTATAAAATAGTAAAAGGCATTTCAGTTTTACAATTGCGTGAGGCACATTGATTGGTGCCAAGCAGCTTGGATACAAAAAAGATAGCTAGAGCTACCTATAAACTGGATGAAAAGACGGCAAGGTTGGCGCAGTGGCTGAGCGACTGGTTGTGTCGCGGGTTCGTTCCTGTAGAGAACAAATATTTGTCCAATTGTTCCGGGTCTGGCTGCTTGTGTATGTAAGATTAAAGTTAGTAAACGCACGCTCCATCCAGGAGAATTCCTAATTGTCCTCGAATGCTGCCTTTATGATTCTTGAATGTCAGCGCATGCTTGCGATTCTCATGTAAGACCTGGTGGCCTACCATAACGTCTTAAAGCTGTAGTAATTCCAGTGTGGGAAAGAGATGGCGCTAGACAACCTGTATAGCTGTCTCTTTCCCACACTGGAATTACTCCTGCTTTAAGACGACATAGTAACCGCTCTGCATTGTGTAATCATTTAAACCCTAATACTTGTCTTAAAAAATTGCTTGTTTGTGACTTCTTTTCGTCACAACAATCGACGTGATTATTCGTAATGACAGTGAATCCCGTGTGCGTCAGAATGGCGGGTTGCCTGTATCGGTTCGCGTCAGGCTGGTGACCAAAAATTGCTAAATATTTGCTACTTTTTACCACTTACAGTCAATTAATTGCTAAATAACTTGGAAAGAAAATAAAGGGACTTTAAAATGTCCAGCGTTTCTGATATCAGTATGGCTGGTGTTTGTGTAAACTATTCAAATTCATGTTATTATTATGGTATGAGGGTAACAGAATGATGATGTAATTATTATGATTTCCTTTTATCTTATTATTTTATTTATTTTATCATATTATATCTTATTTATTTATATTTTTACTAATCATTTACATTTTTAAATATTCCTTAGAAAAAAAACAATTTAAAAAACATTTTTTTAAATATAAAAAGTTGTAGCCCACCGGTATTGGGAACAGGGTAAAAGCTACCGGCGGTCAGGGCTCCAGAGAGAGGAACCTCCTAACAATACGAGCCGTGTCCAGGAGTACCGCTTTCTGAATCAAGCCCTTGATCCAGCTGCCTAACGCGAGCCTACTCAGGTATTGGTCGAGGCTCTTGGCATTATTAAGCCATGGGCTGATACAACTATCGGCACAATGATCGCTGAGTCCACATCCCACATGTCGACAACCTCGCGAGCCAAGACAAGATACTTGATTTGCTTATCTTTCTCGGCTTTCACGAGGTTATCATCATGTGTGACCGTTATGTCAATAATCATTGCGCGCCGCTCTGATCGATCCACCACCACTATATCAGCCTTATTGGCTACAATAGTCCTGTCAGTGATGATGGATCGATCCAAGTACAATGTGATACTGCCATTTTCGAGAACAGGGTCGGGCACATACTTATAGTACGGTACTTCCGATTCCACAAGGTTGTATTTTAGAGCAAGTTGCTGATGGATAATCCTGGCTACAAGGTTGTGTCTATGCAAGTACTCTCCGTTAGCCAGACGAGAACACCCAGAGATAATGTGACGGATTGATTCGCCTGGACGATGGCATGCCCGACATATGTCAACCGTACCGTCCTTCACAATAAATCTCCGGTAGTTATTCGTCATCATAACTTCATCCATAATTGCACAGACAAAACCTTCGGTTTCTCCGAAGAGCTCCCCGGAACGTAGAAAGGCTACATCGGGCCCATGCAGGGCCCGGAAAAAGCGTCCGTGAAGCTCCTTACTCTGTCATACCTCCATGCGGTCGTTAGTGTCAAGCACTACAGGTTTGCGCCAGTTTTCTTTAGCCAAGGAGAGCGGGGTGAGCCCTTTGTCCACCGCAACCACATCTCGATGCATCCCCACGTCGGTTTCAAGGAAAGATTCCCTGAGACTGCATATCTCGCGATTGTGGAGAGTCTTAGCGTTTAAAAAGCCTCGACCCCCACACCTCCGCGGGATATACAGTCTCATAACAGAAGAACGTGGGTGATGCATTCGATATGCCGTCAACAATGTACGGACCCTCCTATCCAGGGCGTCTAGTTCTGTCTGAGTCCATTTGAGTATGCCGAAAGAGTACATCAAAACCGGCATGACCCAACCGTTGAAGGCACGTACCTTATTGCCGGTTGATAAAAGACTATTAAATACTTTTTTCAGGTGGCCAAAGAAGCGCTCCTTCAATGATTGCTTCATGTCAGCAACATTGATGCCCAGCGCTTCCGACATACCCAAATACTTATAGGTTTTGGTTGCTGAGAGGGATCTGAGATTTATGGAATCCGCAGCATTTTTTTAGCATTTCCTCCCATCTAGCACCAAACTCACGTTGGTCCAGTCACTTGTGCTCCCCATCATCGACTATGCTGATGTTTGTTATTCTGATCTTTCCCAAGAACTTCTAAATAAATTGGATTGTCTTCTCAACAATTGTATTCGCTTTGTTTTTGGCCTTCGTAAATACGATCACGTTTCTTCCTTCCGTTCTCAGCTTAAATGGTTGCCTATCCGACTCAGGAGATCCCATCCCTCAGATCTCTCTGCATGCTCTTCACGATTATGAACGATCAATGTGCTCCTGATTACCTAAAAACTTATTTCAAAGTGTTGGGCAGTTCTCACATTCGTAACCTTCGAGCTTCCAAGAATCTACTTCTCCAAATTCCTTCACACCGCACTGGATTTATGTCAAATTCTTACGCTATCTCTACTATAAAGCTCTGGAACGCGCTACCTTTTGGCATTAAAAAAGCTGAAAGCAAATTCAGTTTTAAAAGAAAAGTGCGTAACCACTATTTAAGTCAGAATAAATAGCTCTCTCTCTATTAGAAGTCGAGTCATGGTAATTATTATTAGGTTTCTCGTTTTTAATTTTGGTATTTGTTAAAATATGTATTAGTTTATTTTATTTGTATATAAGTATTAGTATCATTATAAGTGTCTATATAAATTTTCGATAGCAAGAAGTTATTTTTATATATTTATTTTGTACCCTATCACAATGTTTTCTTATTTAACCCAAAGGTTGACTGGTAGAGAATGCCTTGTGGCATTAAGTCCGCCTATGTATCACTATTGTACATGAAGTTTAAATAAATAAATAAATAATCCGAGAGCTGGGTTCCCACAGATTCCACAATCTCCCCTCGCTTTACATTTTTTAATTATTATTATTTTTTTATATTTTTACTTGAGTAATTGCTACTTGATTGCAACCCTCATGTCTTTCAATGTCCACCTTATAGCTTTAACAAGTAAAAAGTTATGATCATTTAAAATTTTTACAGGGAATGGATTGTGTAATCGTTTTAAATTGCTTTATTCAAAAACTAAAGTTATTGAATAGAGCAATTTTCAACAATGCTTCTTTCTGGATTGTGTAATCGTTATTACAACAATGTTTCTTTTTTATTCGTCATTTTGAAGACCCTTTATTTTATTTCCAAGTTAGGTAGCAATTAATTGACTATAGGTAGTAAAAAGTAGCAAATAGGTAGCAATTTTTAGTTCCTAGTCTGACACGAACCGATACAACCAAACATTCTGACGCACACTGAATCCCAGCCGAGCAATATTTGGGAACTGTTGACTTGAAACGGTTGACGGACGACACAACACGATACAAAAAACTGTGTCTGTGTGTGTAAGTCCGACTGTCTGCGTAAGTGCAAAGCATTAAACGCTACCGCACTGTGATCGGCCGATGCCACGATGCTTACTCCCATACCGACGATTCTCTATATTGAATGTAGCGTAGCTATGGGTATGTTGGGGGTCGAGCTTAATGTGCTGGCGTGTGTTCACCCACATTTCGCCAGTCATGTTTAAGCCCCATGTAACAGGGGGCGAGCCTATCGCCATCAACCAGGCACAAATCCAAACTCCGTGACTACTACTGAGAAATTTCTGGTGGAAAAACCCAATAATACTTTGCTCGACCTGGGAATCGAACCCATGCAGCTCTTCATGCTCAGCAGTCGCGCTTGCGACCACTAGACCAAGGATGCAATCGAGGGAGGAACGAGGGATTTAGATGTAAAGTTTTAGTGAAAACGATAATTATTCATATTTGCCTAAAATGTAGGCATGGAGCACAGTTCTTTCACAGCTACAGGGTGTAAGGGACAGCCCTCCTCAAACTGACAGGGTGCATTAAGCTCCTTATTTTGAATCATATTCCACCGGAATTTTTCTCCGGATTTTTTTTTTAATTTTTTTTCATTTCCTATTCCTTTATTTCAATGTAAAATTACATTCCCTGTACGCAGCACTCTATTTATGTAAATAATACGGCTAAAATAAAAAATCCAACAATGGATGTTGAAATACTAGAAATACTAGCTACAGAGCTCATTGAACTCGTCGTCGCGCTTACCGGTAGCTACGTGCGTTTTGCCACGGTAACGATGCAAAACGCAAGTAGTTTGATTGTTTTATTGAATTCCCATAACGTTCCTGAAATAATTTCTTGTACCGGTCATCTTAGTATGATATACTGAATTCACCCCATCAGTTTGTGGAGGGCTGTCTCTTACACCCTGTATAATACTTTTAATTGGGCATCATTTTGAAAATGACAGTGACTGTAATTTCCGTTGCATCACGGTTGCCGTTGGGTCAAGTAAGAAATTAGTATCATCATCATCTGCCTGTCTTGTCCCATTCCACTTGGGGTCGGCACAACACGTTTTCTACATCCATTCTCCCCTGTCAGACGTCACGGCACCATTTACTCCTTTCTCTTTCATAACATTCCTCACAACCATCCAACCATCTTTTCATAAGTAAGAAATTAGTATAATTGAGGAAATTTGAAAGTAGGGCCAGTAACAGAAAAGTTTAAAGACTTGGTTTGGACATTGTGAAGAGGAGGGACGAATTGCATGTGACTAAAAGAGTGAAGAATATACATGTTGATAGATGGAGAGGGAGAGGAAGACTAAAGAAACGATGGATGGATTGTGTGAGGAATGAAACATTAATAAGTAAATAATTGCGTGACGTTTGACAGAGGAGAATGAGAGAAAAAAACATGTTTACCCGACCCAAGTAACATGGCACAAGGACAGGAGGGTCGTGATAATGAAGGTTGCTATCGGGCTGCCACTGAGCACTGTCACAGGTAAAATAACTGTGAGACGACTTTATTTATGACTAGCCGTCACCCGCGACCTTCTTCCACGTGAAATTATTTTGAAATTTTGCCGGTTCGATTGCAACACGCAAGCGTATTTTCGAAAATCTTTGAATGCAGATTTATTTCTTTTTAAAAATAAAGGAATGCTTCCTTTGAAATTTTCTATCTCCAGTATTTAGAGTACTTTCCCTCCAGGTGGCGTTGAACCCTGTATGTGTATACACTACAATATAGACACAAATACTTTAGCTGTAGTGACACAACTTCCTTAAACTTTTACAACTTTCGCTCAAGACTACTGAGCAATAAGCACCTTTTTAGGGTTCCGTAGTTAACAAGCAAAGGAACCCTTATAGTTCCGACATGTAATACGCAAAATTTTTAGAAAAACACATAATTACAACATATAGCTTATGTACAAAGGCGAGCTTAACCCATAATTATGTTTTCTTATAGCAAACCTTACTTGAATTGTGAGATTTGTAAAACAGGATATACTTATGTGTAAAAACAGTACATTTAAAAACTTAAATCAACATAATTTTTATAATCAAACTTAACTAATACATACAATACAATATAATATACGTAATACATACAATATATATATAGATAAATATACATAGAAAATACTACATACATACTATTATCACGTTGACAGGAGCTGTTCTCTTATTCTTTTCTTGAAGACATCTAACGAAGGGCTAAATGCGAATTCCAAAGGCGCACAGCGCGAACAATAAATTAACCATCATACCGACTTGAGGAGTGGGCAGGGAAACGAAGGAGAAGAGATGACTGCCTGACTGTGTCCGTCTGTCTGTCCGCAGCTTAGCTCAGACTCTTATTACTAGAAAGCTGTAATTTGGCCTGAACATACAGATTAGTTACGCCGACAAAGTAGTAAAATAAAATCGCGAAAAGTTTTTTTTTTAGGGTATCTCCTGTACCTACACGTAAAGTGGGGGTTTAGTTTTCTCGCGTACCCCATAGTGTGGTATGTCATTGGATAGGTCTTTAAAAAACATTGCGAGTTTGTTTGAATAATTTTTAGATTAAGGGATTCGTTTTTGAAATATTAAGCTTTAAAGTGCTAATTTTTGTGAAACTCAAGTGTCCTCCTGCCCCTCTACCAGCTAAACGGTTGTGTTTGGGTGTGTGAAAAAATTCACGGTGGTAGTATATATAGCGAAATTAAAAGAAAAACTATCACAGCTTAGTAGGCTTTACAAGTTTACGGGTGGTAAAAAAAAGTACTTGGATAACATATTTTCCTAAACATAATGTATGGGAGAACAGGTTTTTCAACTGTAAATGTAAGTTTGTTTTCTATTATTACAATAAAAATCATCGTTCGGAGGCAAATCCGAATATTTTGATGGGCAAGTACGGAACCCTACATTGTGGGTGGCCCGACATGCACTTGGCCGGTTTTTTTTTAATTTTTGTTATAGATCTACTATTAAACGACAGATTTTATATTTATGTACATACAATTTTTGGCCATCTCCTTTATTTGCACGGATTCTTTTTCTAATATAAAAATAAAGATTCCTGTCAAAATCGTCCCGCTGTTTCGGAGATTAGCCGGAACAAACAGAAATGACGCCCAAAAAAAAAAGTGTTTTTGGTATAAGTACCGTATATACTTTCATATGCATTCAATAAAAAGCTATTTGAAATTACAAACAGACACTTGAATTTAATTAAATTGTATATATAGCAAACCTCGCAATGATGTGTTATGCAGAATCCCTCATTCTCAGTTGAAACTTCATTGCATGGCTCCATTCTAAAGACTCTCTCAGTTGTAGCTGTGGAAATTATAACATGACGACTGTATTCACATTATTTTTCTTGTTTAAAAATAATCAGCCTACAGCGCCTTCAATTCGGTTTAGTCTTAAAACATTCAAGTTGAAAAATAACCACATGGTTGCAAAACATTCATATCTCATAAGATCCAAATCTCGAAATCTCCAAATTGCAAAATACCTACATCTCAAAACTTTCAAGTTGCAAAATAATCAAGTCTCAAAACATCCATGTCTCATAATATTCATTTTTTTTTTTGTATTTTATAAGTGGACGTGTAAGATGTAATATTATACAGGGTGGAAACGTTCAACGGGGCAGTAAGGGGAACTACCTTAACCGTTGCAGCTACATGAGGATGGTCTTAGAAACTATCCATAATTTTTCGTGAAATTTTGATCCACATTCACAGAATTTCAAAAAAAAAATTACAGTTAGCAAGAAAATGGCCATTTTATACAAAACATTTTTTTGATGTCAATCAATCCTGTTTCTAAAAGTGATCAAAAACTTCTACAGGACCAACCCACGTTGGAGTACTAAAAAAGTCATAAATTTCAAAAAGCTTTCCCCATACATTTTGGTTTGAAAATTTTAACCAATACATTTTTTTTATATTAATTGATCCTGTTTCTGATCTAAAACTCACTCGAAATAATTGTAGGTCATAAGAAATAATTTGTGAATCTTTTATCTCGGTTAAGGAAAAAAAACACTAAAATCAGAGTTTCGGAGAAATAGGAAAATAAAACAAATAAATTATAAAACACCGTTTTATTAAAAACAAAAAAAAAAACTCAATCAGTTGTCAATCAGAAACACAAATCAGAATCCAACACAGTAATTGTTGGTATTATACTCCTTTTTTAATGTAAATCAAAATGGTCATTCGCAGATTGAAATTTTTCAACGCCACCTGGAGGGAAAGTACTCTAAATACTGAAAATAGAAAATTTTACTCAAAGAAAAAATATTCCTTTATTTTTAAAAAGAAATAAATCTGCATTCAAAGATTTCCTTTGTTCGCAACGAGTCACACTAAATCGTGTCACCGTGTGACTGGTTGAGAAAAATATTCGCATGGAGTAACAGTGTGACTCAATGCGAATTTTTATTCTCATCTAGTAACACTAGTACACGAGTAGTGTTACTCGTTCGGAAAACCAAATCGCATGGAGTAGCAGCGTCATTCGATGCGAATTTTTATTCTCAACTAGTAACATTTTTCAGAATGTCTATTTGACAACGATAAAGTTAAATAAAAATTATAAAATAATGTTTAAATTTCTAACATATTAGTAGGTAGGGACGTAACAGAAAAAAACTGATCAGGTTTTCTACTTATTTATTAAGATTAGTTTAAATCATTTCTTAATCTAAAACAAAGTGTTTTTGTCTAATTGTACTTCGATGTAATAATAAAAAAAACAACCTGGTTACAGTACAAAATGTAAATAATTCTTTTTTACCTACTATTATATAATTTTTCCTATAAAATCAGCCTTCTTTATAACACAAAATAATCACATTTATATATTAAGATTAACTAATCTTAATGTGATATTAGTTGGTAACTACCAACTAATATCACATTAATAATTTCTCTTTAAAATCAGTCTCTCTTTTATCACAATATAATCAACAGTTATTCAGAAATATTCGCTTTTTGACCATTCGTAAGTTTAGTGTCGTAAAATCTCCAGGAGGGTCCCAATCGTAATAGTACCATTTACGAAATCCATCTGAGCATCTTGTATAAAATTATCATTAAGTATTGACTTTGATAATCGTTTTCTGGATGGTTGTGTATTGTTTTGATGTAGAATGTTGCGAACGGTGTATAATTGGGAATCTTCTTTAAGTATGAGCAACAACTGCATCAAATTTGGGTTCTTCTTACCGACGGCTTTGTTCAATTTATGGTGCCAGCCTTCAATGAAGTTTGTGGTTCGATGAGTCTCCCCAAAAGCACACCAGACTTTTAAAAAATCTTTGTGGAGCCATTGCTTTTTCATATAATTCACAAATTTTTGGATTTGTGGGTCATTATCATCATATCGCGAAATAATATACTCCCATCCGTTCATGATTTCTTCTTGAGGTAACAGTGGTAGAACTGCGCTTAGGCTTACCATGCGTTTCTTCTTTGGGTCTTGAGTATTTTGTTATAAGCAATTCACGGCCTTTCTTAAAAATTGCCTTATTATAGTGGTAATAGCAGCCCTTGACTGCAATTGAAGGAAAAACTGTAGCAATTGCTCGCATGGCGGCCTTTTCGTAGTCTACTTTAAATTTTATTGGATTCCAATTGGGTAACTGCGACTTTATTATAGAGAACAGAATCACGTAGGCTTCTGTGTTTCGGTGACTCATCAAAGCGTAGACTAGAGGTATTATATTAGTGTGATTGATCGTGCTGCCGATATCGCCATGGATTGAATATAGTTGCGTAAATGGAATATGACAACTTTTGAAAGTTCCATCGCCATAAAAGTCTGTTAGCTCGCACAAAGTTTGCCTTGCTTCGGAAGAAGAAAATACTAGTATTCGTGTATCATCACATGTGTACTCCGCTAACAAAAAATCTTGATAACGAGGTGGGACTTCGACTTCCAGCACATTTTTATGTTGTAGTTTTTGTACTTGAGCCGCTGAATTACGTGTTCTATATAACGTGTCTTTAATGGAACTAAATTTAGGTATTGAAGTAATTATGTCTATTCCCGCATCTTTTAGCTTTCCGACCATGGCATTGTATTTTTGAGGAACACTGGGAAATTCCTGCGTAGTTATATCTTTTTTTAAATGTTGGACAGATTTCAGGATTTCGTTGTTCGCAAAATCTGGTGTACATAAATGAGGAGTTTCTTCTAATATACGCTCTTCCTAAAATAGTAAAATGGGATAGAATATTAGTAAAATAAAATATTGGTAAAATATTGACTTAAAACTAAAAAGCCTGTTCTCTCAATAAGCTAATGTTTATATAAAACTAGTTGTAAAGCTATAAATAAATCAAGACAAAGCTTTAGCACCCAAAATACGTCACTGTGGTTTCAACAAATCTCAAGTGAGCGTGATAAAACAAAATGGCTGCCACTAAAGGACGCGAGGAAAGTTTTTCAAGATGCAGTATTATTATTTATTAAATGATTATATACAATCACTATTTTACATTTTATTTTTTTTACATTTAACATATAAATCAATAATATTATATACAACGAAGCTATGGAATACATTTTGGTAATATAGTTTTCTTACCTTTATTCTTACAAGCCCTTTGCACACCTTTCGTTTTGTACACGCCCACACAATCAATCCACTTTTATGTTTTTTCCTGGCGTAATATTGATGACCAGCTCGAAGAAGAACAGTGCCACCGTTTTTATTAACAAAAACTAAATCAACACTGTTTGACGAACCAGACGTAGCTTCCATTTTGAATGACAGCGGAGCGTGTACTGAACTTGTCACACGCATTGCACGATTCACCATGAAGCAATGTTGCCAGATCGGTGCGTAAAAAATATCAGAAACTCATACATTATTTTATAATTTTTATTTAACTTTATCGTTGTCAAATAGACATTCTGAAAAATGTTACTAGTTGAGAATAAAAATTCGCATCGAATGACGCTGCTACTCCATGCGATTTGGTTTTCCGAACGAGTAACACTACTCGTGTACTAGTGTTACTAGATGAGAATAAAAATTCGCATTGAGTCACACTGTTACTCCATGCGAATATTTTTCTCAACCAGTCACACGGTGACACGATTTAGTGTGACTCGTTGCGAACAAAGGAAAGATTTTAGAAAATTTGCTTGCCACACTCGGGAATCGAACCGGCTAAATTTAATGTACTTTTATGGCATCAATCGATAAGGTCAATCATAAGGATCAAGTCTCTCTAACAATCATAATAAATTAAATGAAAGGAAAACCATGAAATATTCTTTGTATTTATTAAGTGGAAATACAAAAAAAAAATGAATATTATGAGACATGGATGTTTTGAGACTTGATTATTTTGCAACTTGAACGTTTTGAGATGTAGATATTTTGCAACTTGGAGGTATTGAGATTTGTATCTTATGAGATATGAACGTTTTGCAACCACATGTTATTTTGCAACTCGAATGTTTTGAGACCAAAGGTTTCAATTCGTCGTTGTCAACAATGGTTACCGGCGGACCACGAGGCTCGTTCTTCAACTCAACATTTCCAGATTTAAAACGATTGGATCGTGTTTGTGCAAGCAGTGTTAGACGTCGTTAAGGTTTCATGTTGTTTGCGCAGCGGTATTTCCATGTAGGAACTCATATTCGAAAATTGTACGATTTTTCAGTCTATCCACGGCGCCAAAAACTACCACAATTTCACAAAAACAAATCACTGTCTAAAAACAAATGGCTGAATTTGAAATTAAAAGAACACTGCTTTCGAATAAAATTAACTTAAATTTCGAATTGCGCGCCAATCCGCTAAAAATTAAATCTGAAAATGCTGGTTATAAAATCTCCAATTACGTAGGTAAAGATCTATTAATATTTATAATTAGGGATGTAGTTGCAGATGTAATCCTCGGATCTGATCCGATCTGATCCGATTTCAAAAAAATCATTCACTAATGAGAAGCTACCTATATTATTCCCGAGTGACCTAAGATATATTTAAAAAAAAAACAGGACATTCCCGTGGGATAATTTTCGACCATAACGCAAGCGAAGCTGCGGTCAAAAGCTAATGTTTTATACAGGATGGCGACGACAATACGACAACAAATTAAACAGCGTATACCTAATGACGTTCCCAATCTGCATACACAAAATCAATTGTATATAATTATATACAGTAGTTTTGTCACATTATTTTCATTTTCAGCTATTTCTACAAGACGTAGATTAATAGGCTAGCACCGACAGGTTAACGACCCCCGCTTCGATAGGTGTAAACAATAAACACATGTTGCCAACTCGTACTTCAGCAACCTTTGCCAAATTCGTTCCTTAAATATTATTTCCAGATGCGAATTAGTGCAAATAATACCTAAGGTTTGTGAATCAATTTATAAACGGTGTTCTATTTCGTCATCAGTTTGATGCGGTACAATTTGTTTAAAAAAATATATGTTTTTAATTTACATGTAAGGATTTGTTAGATAGTTTAAAAATATGCCTATGAACTAGTATTACCAGTGTGTTCATTTATTGGCGAATTGTCATCGCCACCTTGTACACATTAGACAGTATTACTCACTTGTAGTTGTCACATCAGGTATATATTTAAAACAGGTTCGTTTTTTCTTTCTCTGGGGGGTCAGAGACTTGGTGGCTTGCTCTGGAGACGTGACATTCGCACGTTTGGTAGTCATAGTCAAGTATTTCATAAAATTCTTCAGATGGCTGTGCAGAACTAAAATTAATTAATAATTAATTAGTCATCCGCATTCAGGACAAACTTTGAATAAAATTAACACAAAACTAGTGAGTGCCCTGAGACAGGACGAATTGAACAGGTTGCGTCAGAATTGGAACGAGGAATTGGAGGGAGGCTTTTGAACGAATGGGACAGAAACGGCCCCGAAAATATCAATTAACAAATTAACGTCATTTTGGCTGATTTTATAATGAGCATTATAATATAGCAGCTTTTTGGTTACACCATTAATGAGCGGAAAATGAGTCTAAGGAAAAACGTCGCCTTCTCAAATTGTCCCCACCTTTTTTTCACTAATGTACCTACATACTGGGTGAAAGAAGAAATGGCTTATAAAAAGGGGGTGACTTAAGATATTATGAGGATTAATAGAAAATCAAAGGTGTCATGCTACGCCAACCCCAAAATAATAAGGTTTCAGTAAAAACACCATACAAAAAACAATCAACACATACAACTCACAGAAACTACAGAACGCCACCTGCTAGTGTCTGCTACGATCGTTACAAACCTCCTTTCACCTCGTCCACATTCAAACAAGAAAAACAAACTTACCACAAAATTTAGACAGTCTCATGTGTCTATCTCTTTGAGGGCCTTGTTGTATCTCCTTATCATTGCTTAATTTGTTCAAGGATGTGGTTTTCTTCAGCTGTTTCAGATCATAGATTAGGGAGCCCTGCAGAGGTGACGACGAACCTGTAGTTGTAATCTTAGTTGCAGCTGTAGTTGCAGGAGTAGTCGTAGTGAGAGGAGTTTCCGTAGTCACAGTAGCAGGTTTTGCTCTTTCCAACGCTCTTCTTGCGCCGTCTGTGGAGTTACTTAGATTCACATTAATTTGCAAAAAGAGAGAGATTTGGAAGGAACCTACACTCAGCATTGACTGGTCAAAGGTTGAAGACGAGAGAGAGAAAGAAAAGAGAATTTAGCCGCATTTTGAACTACGTATTTGGATAGAAAGAAATAAAACACTTTTACTTGCGCGATAATATCAAGCATTTAGATTCGCTGTCGAATATCAGGAGTTTGAACTTGGTAAAGATTAAACTTAGGGACTTCGCGAATATCGCTTTATGAGAACGTTACCTTCAAATAACTCAGTAATGTGACAGTTTAAGGCACTATATCGTTTAATCGTGCACCAAAACTTTGCAGAAATATCAAAATGGCGATGGCGAGCTTCCACAGACAAAAAATTACGCTACTAGTTGGACGGCACACCATGGGACCAGTCGGTCGTTGCGGTCAAATGCGCTATTCGTATTGGCTCACGCAGTAGAAGCAGCATCCAAGTAGCTTCGACGCTGCCACTACCGCGTGAGCTACTGGCTGTTAGAGCCACATAGTGCGGTAGGTCCCTTTAAAAATAAAAAAAAAATATCTCATAGTACCTCTTAAAGTGTAACTCGTAAGAAACTCCGTCCTAAGAGCTGCCAGGGTTACCACAGCATCAATATCAGATTTGGTAACCCCTAGGTCTTGTTTATCCAGCAGAGTCACCAAGTCTTCTATGTCAGTCACCGGTTCTATATTCCGTGCCAAGGAGATTATACCGGTGTTTGCCATTGATTTTCTGCAGTGTTTCCCAAGCTTTGGCATGGAGTCATCAGGGGAGTTGCCCGGGGATGATGTTAGTATAGGTTTTTCAAAGTACCCTTTCGATTGTGTCAATCCGCCAGTAGGCTTTGGCTTACATCCTCGCAAAGGGAAATGTTTTCGCTTTTTATGTGGTGCTTCTGGCCCACGAACTAGATGGTGGATAAATTTACGTTAGTAATTCAAACTAATATTATAAAGATGTAAAAGAGGTTTGCGTAATTTTGTATGAACCAGTGGCATGATGTTTTTACAGCGGCCACTAAAATAATTGTTGCTAAATAGTGGAATATTCAGGGTGGCACGACAATACGACAAAGAATTAAACTGCGTGTACCCGTGTACCTCATGACGTTCACAGTCTGTATACAAAAATTCAATCGAATCCAGTAAACAGTCACTATACATTATTTTTCATTTTCTGCATTTTCTACATGATGTAGATTAGTAGGCTAGCACTGACAGGTTAACGACCCCCGCAATCGGTATAAAAACTAAAAACTTATTGTCAACTCGCTACTTCAAAAAGTTTTTCTAAATTCGTTCCTTAAATATTATTTCCAGTCGCGAATTAGTGCAAATACTACGTAAGGTTAGTAAAACAATATTTATAAATAGTATTTCGTTAAATTTATTCTATTTTTTTTTTTAGTTTCCATATTTGGATTTATTTAGTAGTTTAAAAATATTCCTATGAAATAGTATTACCGGTGTTTTCATTTATTGTCGTATTGTCGGCACCACCCTTTAGAATAACAATAACTCATAAAAGCATTTTGCCGACAATAGTATCGAAAATGAAATATAATGTCGAAGTTGTACTCATTGTAAACTATAAGTTTTAGTTTCTATTGCAAATTCTATATTTTATTTTTATATAAATCTCGTATCTATATAAGGTCTATCTTTTCATCCACGAAATATTTTAAGGGTATCTTCTATAAGTAGTAAAGAGGCCATAGCAACGAAAAAAAATTTTTTTTTGGTTATACGATGTTATTATAATTCGAAAATTTCATGAGACATTTTGCATAAAACCTTTACTCCCTATTCTATGAATGAGACTTCCTACACCCGCGCCGCACCGATGCGGCAACGCACAGTGATCAATTTAAAAAAATTGGGGGAATGAAATTGTTAAATACTGAAATCGTGAATCAAAGGTAATAACATTAAATATTATCGAAAAATCGTTTTCGCATAATTTAACTTGGTAATTAATATTTTATGTAATTTGTTATTATCCTCATCTAACACAACTTCTGGTTCTTGTAAAAGATTAAGTACCTAATAGTCGAGTGCAATTAGACAATAAGGTGGAACGAAGTTTATAGTGGTCGGATTTTCATAGGGCTTTATTTATTGAATTCCTAGAGTTGTAGAGAAGTTAAAAAAAAATTTCGCCGCACGCAACTTTTTTTTTTTTTAATTTCCTTTTGAGTATTTTTTTTTCATTTATGAATTACTTGAAAATCGCAGAATTTATATTGTAACGTAATAATGGGACCAGTGTGCATCCATTAAACGACAATTAGGTCTGTTTCCTTATTCGTTTTTGTTGACGAAATGCTTTTTTTTTCAGGTTATTTTATGAAATTTCTTATTTTTTCAATTATTTCTAAAATACCGAATTTTAATACAACGATTTCTTTTGTCATTGGTAACTGATACTTTTTCACAGATAACTGGATGTAAAAATATTCAAGAAATCCATATTTACGAGTTAAGTTACTAATAATTCATTCGCAAATATTAGGAAATATTCTATGTAAAAGTCAAAGAAGGCCATTTTTCTCAAAATGTTTCTGGTCAACGTAAATATTATCCTGAAAATATCCTCATTATATCAGCTATCCACTAAAAATTGCACAAACGCTCTCTCAACGTTTGCTTCATGTCAGTTACGTTAATGCCTAACGCTTCCGACTTATCTTAGCTTTCGGATGAAGAGAGGGATCTTAGGTGTATGGAATCCGAGAGCTGAATTCCCTCGGACTGCACATTTGTCCACACTAAATTTCATCCTGATGGCGCTACTGAAAGTTTCAGTTACTTTCAGTAGCTCCATCAGTCGCAATTTGTTAGGGGAAAAGAGTTTCAGATCGTCCATGTAAAGAAGTGACATATGACCTGACCACCTATCCTCAGCCGGTAGCCTAGACCTGAAACCAAACTTACCATCAAAGGTTTTTATGCTTTCGCTGTGCGTTATGGAAATCGTTTGCCAAGTCATTGAAATCCTAATCTATAGAACCTACTAGATCAGTGCTATCCATAAATTCTAATCGCATCATAGCGTAATCCCGCGCGATTCTGTTGACATCTGCACCTTCACTGCCCTTTTCCGACATTCTTGACATTTTTGACAGTCCTGTAAGGCTGCCAACATCAAGTACAGAAAAAGGCAATGTCTATCGCGGATGCAACCAATGCTACCAATCTAAGAACACGACGATAAAATTCCCAAAATCGTCATGACACTTCAACAAAATTATTTAGATGTACCTTCGAACGAAAATAATTTTAGATTATGAAAATTTAACACAATACGATATTACTTCGATAAAAGGATGCTTTTTATACACATCCGACTCGAAGGACGAAAAATGATTGATTTAGCGAGAGATTCAAGTGGACTGTAAATTTTCAAACTGGCTCCGAGAGAACCCGAAACGAGAAAATCGACAAATTACCTATATTACAACAAGGGGGTGTGCTATGAACAGGCACTCACCTAATTGCTCCCTGGGCGATGCTTTCCAATCCAGAACCTTCACGAAGGAACCTTCCCGGCTAACCAGAGCTGATATCAGACTTACCTGGGACCGGTTCCGTTACCTTCAACTCTGTCCGGCTGGAATCCAGGAATTACGCTACGAGCACCCAATTCAATGCACACTCACGATTAGACGGGAAACTAGCGTTACTGGCACAACTTTCAGGGAATTTTGAAGCGTCACAACGGTTTTATTAATTAAACGAGAAATTCTGTGTGCTCACGCGTCACACCAACGAGAAACGGCGAAACGGAAGAGAGAAAAAAGAGTTGCCATACCCCAAAAATAGGTTTTTAGGGTTGGCATTACAAGGCTCTTAAATGTAATTAGTTACTAAAGTGAACACTAGTGCCCTGAGACAGGCACGCGGCAGACTACGAAGGAGATGGCGGGACGAATTGAACAGGTTGCGTCAGAACTGGAAGGAGGAACTGAAGGGAGGCCTTTGAACGAATGAGACAGAAAGGGCTCCGAAAATATCAACTAACAAATTAGCGATATTTTGGCTGATTTTATAATGAGCATTATAATATAGCAGCTTTTTGGTTACGCCATTAATGAGCGGAAAATGTGTCTTAGACAAAACGTCGCCTTCTCAAATTGAAAATCAAAGGTGTCATGTTACGCCGACCGAAAAATAATAAGGTTTCAGTAAAAGCACCATAAAAAAAAACAATCAACACTGTAGTTTCTGTGAGTTGTATACTCACAGAAACTACAGAACGCCACCGGCTAGTGGCTGCTACGATCCTTACAAACCTCCTTTCACCTCGTCCAAGGTCATACATGAAAAACAAACTTTGCACAAAATTTAGACAGTCTCTTTTATCTACATCTTTGAGGGCCTTGTTGTATCTCCTTATCCTTGCTTAATTTGTTCGAGGATGTGGATTTCTTCAGATGTTTCAGATTAGAGAGCCCGGCAGAGGTGACGACGAACCTTTTGTTGAACCTGTAGTTGTAATCTTAGTTGCAGCTGTAGTTGCAGGAGTAGTCGTAGTGAGAGGAGTTTCCGTAGTCACAGTAGCAGGTTTTGCTCTTTCCAACGCTCTTCTTGCGCCGTCTGTGGAGTTACTTAGATTCACATTAATTTGCAAAAAGAGAGAGATTTGGAAGGAACCTACACTCAGCGTTGACTGGTCAAAGGTTGAAGACGAGAGAGAGAAAGAAAAGAGAATTTAGCCGCATTTTGAACTACATATTTGGATAGAAAGTAATAAAAGACTTTTACTTGCGCGATAATATCAAACAATTGGATTCGCTGTCATATATCAGTAGTTTGAACTTGGTAAAGATAAAACATAGGGAAATCGCGAATATTGCTTTATGAGAACTTTAGCTTCAAATAACTCAGTAATGTGATAGTTTAGGGCACTATATCGTTTAATCGTGCGCCAAAACTTTGCAGAAATATCACAATGGCGATGGGGAGCTTCCACAGAAAAAAAATTACGCTACTAGTTGGACGTCACACCATGGGACCAGTCGGTCGTTGCGGTCAATTCGTATTGGCTCACGCAGTAAAAGCAGCATCCAAGTAGCTTCGACGCTGCCGCTACCGCGTGAGCTACTGGCTGTTAGAGCCACATAGTGCGGTAGGTCCCTTTAAAAATAAAAAATAAATATCTCATAGTACCTCTTAAAGTGTAACTCGTAAGAAACTCCGTCCTAAGAGCTGCCAGGGTTACCGCAGCATCAATATCAGATTTGGTAACCCCTAGGTCTTGTTTATCCAGCAGAGTCACCAAGTCTTCTATATCAGTCACCGGTTCTATATTCCGTGCCAAGGAGATTATACCGGTGTTTGCCATTGATTTTCTGCAGTGTTTCCCAAGCTTTGGCATGGAGTCACCAGCGGAGTTGCCCGGGGTTGATGTTAGTATAGGTTTTTCAAAGTACCCTTTCGATTGTGTCAATCCGCCAGTAGGCTTTGACTTACATCCTCGCAAAGTGAAATGTTTTCGCTTTTTATGTGGTGCTTCCGGTCCACGAACTAGATGGTGGATAAATTTACGTTAGTAATTCAAACTAATATTATAAAAATGTAAAAGAGGTTTGTGTAATTTTGTATGAACCCAGTGGTATGATTTTTTTACAGCGGCCACTAAAATAATTGTTGCTAAATTGTGGAATATTCAGGGTGGCACGACAATACGACAAAAAATTAAACTGTGTGTACCCGTGTACCTCATGACGTTCACAGTCTGCATACAAAAATTCAATCGAATAATAATATATCCAGTAAACAGTCACTGGACATTATTTTTCATTTTCTGCATTTTCTACATGATGTAGATTAGTAGGCTAGCACTGACAGGTTAACGACCCCCGCAATCGGTATAAAAACCAAACAGTTATTGTCAACTCGCTACTTCAAAAACTTTTTCCAAATTCGTTCCTTAAATATTATTTCTAGTCGCGAATTAGTGCAAATACTACCTAAGGTTAGTAAAACAATATTTATAAATAGTATTGTATTTTGTTAACAGTTTTATTCTATTTAGAATTTTTGAATTTTTTTTTTTAGTTTTCATGTTTGAATTTATTTGGTAGTTTAAAAATATTCCTATGAAATAGTGAAACCAGTGTTTTCATTTATTGTCGTATTGTCTGGCGCCATCCTGTAGCATAACAAAGACTCATAAAATAATTTTGCCGAAAATAATATCGGAGCTGAAATATCTGATGTCGAAGTTGTACTCAATGTAAACTATAAGTTTTAGTTTCTATTGCAAATTCTATATTTTATACACCGTGACTTTTTAGTCGTCTCACAACGGCAACCCACTGTTTCCAATGACTACTAAACATTCATAAAAAAAAATGGTATTAATGAGGTTTTAAAAATAAATTTCAGTATTAGTATTTTGTGTGTACATACACAAAATACTTAACAAGACATTACATGACAGACAGACAGTATTATGACGCAATAGGAAATAAAAACATCCTGTTGCGAGCGATTATCACACAATGCAAGCCGTATCGAGGAGTACTGCCTTCTGAATGGAGAGCCTCGAAAGATGTCGTCAAGCCTCTTGGCTATAAGGCCATTGGGCGTCACGACGATCGGCACAATGATTGCCGAGTTCCCATTCCACATGTCGACAACCTCATGTGCCAAGTCGAGATATTTTATTTGTTTCTCTTTCTCAGCTTTCACGAGGTTTTCGTCATATGGAATGGTAATATCAACTATCATTACGCGGCGCGTTGATCGGTCTATCACTACTATGTCAGGCTTATTGGCGACAATAGTCCTGTCCGTGATGATAGATCGATCCCAATACAATGTGGCATGTTCTCGAGAAAGGGGTGAACGGCTGAATCGATTTCACATTTTTTTTTTGTTGTGTTTGTTACTGTCAGGAGAAGGTTCTTAGGTAGGTGGTAGGTAGGTGGTAGGTAGGTGGTAGGTAGGTGGTAGGTAGGTGGTAGGTAGGTGGTAGGTAGGTGGTAGGTAGGTGGTAGGTAGGTGGTAGGTAGGTGGTAGGTAGGTGGTAGGTAGGTGGTAGGTAGGTGGTAGGTAGGTGGTAGGTAGGTGGTAGGTAGGTGGTAGGTAGGTGGTAGTTAGGTGGTAGGTAGGTGGTAGGTAGGTGGTAGGTAGGTGGTAGGTAGGTGGTAGGTAGGTGGTAGGTAGGTGGTAGGTAGGTAGGTGGTAGGTAGGTGGTAGGTAGGTGGTAGGTAGGTGGTAGGTAGGTGGTAGGTAGGTGGTAGGTAGGTGGTAGGTAGGTGGTAGGTAGGTGGTAGGTAGGTGGTAGGTAGGTGGTAGGTAGGTGGTAGGTAGGTGGTAGGTAGGTGGTAGGTAGGTGGTAGGTAGGTGGTAGGTAGGTGGTAGGTAGGTGGTAGGTAGGTGGTAGGTAGGTGGTAGGTAGGTGGTAGGTAGGTGGTAGGTAGGTGGTAGGTAGGTGGTAGGTAGGTGGTAGGTAGGTGGTAGGTAGGTGGTAGGTAGGTGGTAGGTAG
This sequence comes from Noctua janthina, assembly GCA_963576755.1. NCBI lineage: Eukaryota > Metazoa > Arthropoda > Insecta > Lepidoptera > Noctuidae > Noctua > Noctua janthina. Next base: position 9,752,647 of record OY755078.1, on the reverse strand, counting down.
GTGGTAGGTAGGTGGTAGGTAGGTGGTAGGTAGGTGGTAGGTAGGTGGTAGGTAGGTGGTAGGTAGGTGGTAGGTAGGTGGTAGGTAGGTGGTAGGTAGGTGGTAGGTAGGTGGTAGGTAGGTGGTAGGTAGGTGGTAGGTAGGTGGTAGGTAGGTGGTAGGTAGGTGGTAGGTAGGTGGTAGGTAGGTGGTAGGTAGGTGGTAGGTAGGTGGTAGGTAGGTGGTAGGTACGTGGTAGGTAGGTGGTAGGTAGGTGGTAGGTAGGTGGTAGGTAGGTGGTAGGTAGGTGGTAGGTAGGTGGTAGGTAGGTGGTAGGTAGGTGGTAGGTAGGTGGTAGGTAGGTGGTAGGTAGGTGGTAGGTAGGTGGTAGGTAGGTGGTAGGTAGGTGGTAGGTAGGTGGTAGGTAGGTGGTAGGTAGGTGGTAGGTAGGTGGTAGGTAGGTGGTAGGTAGGTGGTAGGTAGGTGGTAGGTAGGTGGTAGGTAGCATTTGTCGGCAACCTCTTTGACGGTTATGCGAAATGCCGACACTTACGCCGCGGCCACCACCGAATACCACGATTACCTAACATTGCATTGCTAGTCATCCGCCGGTAGCGATGTAGTGTAGATGTTCTTAAATTTATTTCCGTGACATTTCTTTTTCCGCGCGCGATGTCTTTCCGGTATACCAACATACAATACACGGAGATGGTGAGGACACTGGCTCGCTGTCTTGATAATGTCGCGTTAGCTTGTCTCGAGTTCAATGACCGTTTTGGCTGCAGTGTGAGCGCCAGGATGATGCTGGCTACAACTCTGCGACTGAGGGACTCTGGGACGTTCCTTCCTAATACGGCTTTGGACAGAGGGACGAATGTGCGGACTACTCGTCTGCAAGAGCGTATTCTGGACGATTTCGACGAACATCCAGAGGACAGCTCAAGAGAAGCAGCACCCCAGTTCGACTGCAGCCACATGTACGTGTGGCGAACGTTGCGTGCTGATGGTGGACACCCATACCATCTTCGACAGTGTCAAGACGGTGCTTACAATATTGAAATACAATTTAAGAAAGCGTGCAAATAAGTGCATAGTACAAGGCGGTGGTCATTTTGAAACTTTAATGAAAGTGGATCGCAGAAATAGTGCAAACTAATAACCTAAGTGTAAAGTGTAAATAGTCCAGTTCTGTAAGTACCTACTTCTTCCTATCAATACGATTGTATTCTTATCACTGTAAATATTATGATTCAAATCTTTTAAACACGCGGCTCTTTGAATATTTTTGTAGTACAAACAATAAACTGTACCTAAACACGACTTATCAGGGGGTAGTTGATATCGCGAAAGTTACGCATCTGAGATACATTTTTACCCGCGTGTGCCGCACGGAGTCCGGGCGCTTCGCCATTCCTTAGTTTCGTAGTTCGGGTAAAAAGTCGCTGTTTTAAATGCATCCCCGTTACTAAGCCTAAAGTGTTAGATTCGTGTTGATGATTTCACATACTAGAAAATCAATCATTACACGGTAAACTCAATGAAGTATCAAAAGTAATTCATAATATCAGCCTGTGACAGTTTAGGTACGTAAAATTCGTTCATTGAACTAAAACACATCTAATGCCTACAGCTATGTTCAGCTGGCGGGTGCTAGAGTTTGCGTGTCGCGTCGGCCGCTAACATTGCATGAGTGTGTGCAGGGATGTTGATGTACATACGTTTTGCGTTTAGTAAGGATAACTATTTAATTACGGATGTTGTTTTAGACTTATAATTTAATATTCTAATTTAGGTATCAGAGGTATTGCGCTTAATCTGTTACACGTTGTTTATAAAAATCTCGTGTCATGGTCGCACTCTTTTAAAATAGAAAGAAAAGAGACGAAAGTCTTACATGTTTCGAAATGGTTCGCAACTAACAATCTTTTACTGAATGCGAACAAAACAAAATGTCTGAAGTTCTTTTTACCGAATGTACCACAACGGGATCTGGATTTAAATCTTGACGGCAAAAAACTTGATGTTATAGCGGAAACTGTATTCTTAGGGATTACTATCGATTCAAAATTGCAGTGGGGCGCGCACATTAGAACTCTTTCGGGTAGGTTAAGCTCAGTTGCATTATTTAGTAAGAAAAATAAGGCATGTGGCTACAGCCAGGCTAGTATACTATGCTTATTTCCACAGTATTATGTCTTATGGCATTCTGCAGTGGGGATCAGCAGCAGACGTTAACTTCAAGATCTCAGGGTGGTGATTTGGCCAAAAGGCTTGCCGCCTTGAAGCTGGCCGTATGGCATTTTCTAACCTTGACGGCCATCGCTCTCTGTGGTCTCTGAATTACGGTATTGGTGTTGTCAGGTTGTCCACCCATACTGACGCTGTGTAGAGCAGGAGGCCACCTTCTGCAGGAGGCCAGATTGGGCAGAGTAGCCACGAGACTGAGTTCGCGGTGCCCATCAACCGGGGTTACAACTGCTGAAAGTGCGGCCCAAAGTCCCACCAGTTATCAAGGACGAGTCCTAGGTAGTTTACCGCTGACTCGACACCGATACGGACCTCAGATCAGATTGGTGCAATGCTGCCTGGAGATCCAATTGGCGGATGATAACAAAGACCCCAGCTATCGCAAAGATGGTCACCTGCCGGTACGTCATCCGCCGTGCCGTCACCAACGTGTTGTTAGCATCACAGATGACACCTAAAACATGAAGAAGCGCACCGCAAAGCACCCAGTCGTACCCGATGTTCCCTAGAAGCGACCCTAGAATCGATCCATGTGGAACACCACACGACACCATTTATTTGAGACATTGAAGTCGAAACGCCGTAATAATGAGATTTGTGCCAATGCACACAACACAGCACTTTATTCAAAAAGTCTTAAGGGCATGGCACCCAGAATATACAACAAAATTCCGAAACCCATAAGAGAAAAAAGTGATGTTAATGATTTCAAAAAGTACCTAAACAAATATTTAACACAAAAAGCATTTTACTCTATCAAAGAATACCTAGACGAGAATGCAAACTAAGTAGATTAGATAGTAATTAAGAAAATTTTATTTTTGTAATAGGAAATGTTCCTTTTTTTATCCTTTTTTCATAATTTTGTATGTTTAAAAAACAAATTCGGCTCATAATATTAAGTTAGCATAGCCGACGCCATTCTTCTCGAACCGGGTAGATGATATCTCTATCCGTCAGATAGGCCCCGATTATGTGGCAGTGGTAGGTACGGTATAGGTGTGGCAGGGAATGAGTGCCTCCCATTTTTTTTTTTCTCGGGGAATCCTCCACTGAGAAGAGTGGAGTAATCTGTCACACTACTCAGTTACTTTGGCGGGCAGCGGGATCTTAGCAGGTCCACCAGATCAGCCCCTCAGTGGCCAGAAGTTAGACTAGGTCTGCAATTTTCCTCTCGAAGAGTTTGTACACCACATTGGGAGTCTGCAGGGCGCCCTTTCTTCTTCAACAGGACTAGCTTTCCAGTATTTCAGTGGCGTGGAAACTGTACCCGTTGCAAACATGCGCAAGAGTCCTACAAAACGGGGCCAGAGCGCCCCAATGGCCAGAATCCATGCACGGCCTAGATTGTCATCGGATCCTAGAGCAGTGTTTTGGGCCTGCAGCCTTTGCAGCGCTCGTTTATTTACCACTAATCACGAGTTATAAAGAGACATAGCAATGAACACTTGAATGTATTCAATAAATGACGACATCTTAACTTAATATTATAAATGCGAAAGTAAGTTTGTTTGTTACTTTTTCACGCCTAGACCACAGAACCGATCATCCAGAAATTTTGCATATACGTTGTCAGGTGTACAGAGACGGACTTGGCACCTTTTATCCCGGAAAAAGTACTGTACCCGAGGAAAACAACAATAACGTTCTTATGATAGTAGATGGCGCCACGTGTCTTTCGAATTATGATTGAGTGTTATTATTACAAGCAGAGTACAACCCGAATTGATTGTCAAATTCTAAATTAACGTGAGCGAAGCCGCGGGCAAAAGCTAGTTCATTAATATTTTTACTTTCATGAATATTTTATGGTACTTATTCTATTTGGCAATGTCACTGGTATTCCTATTTGCCCCTTTCGGATCGAACAGGGTTTTTTAACATACCTATTGTATAATGGCTAAATTGCAAGTCGAAAATCTTTGTCGGCGTCATGTCGGTGCTCGAGGTGTGTAAGTTTTAGTTACAGCTTGGGTGTCGCCACGCAACTGAGCGGGTTAGGCAAGTCGCCGATATGCCGCTGACGTGTCAGCGGGTTTGGTGTGTAGAGCCAATAATTCTTACCTCTTCTTTTGTGTCGATTCCTGTGAGTCCTGTCCATTATTTGCCGTTTCAATTCTGCGACGTTCCACCCTTCTCTAAAAACTTTACATGAGTTACTTATCCGTCACAATTGTTGTATAAGGACTTAGAAAAAGATAAAACTACTTGTTACGATAAAGGAAATCTAAATGTAACTTAGGAAAATGAATATTTAAACGACAAAAGTTGTCCGTGTATTTAAACTGAAAAACCCAACATTCATGTTGAAACCAGCTATTAATTAATAAAGGCTTTAGGCGTGAATTTTGAAAATAAAATGGCGGAAGTTAAGCAGGCCACACTTCATATAAAAACCTTCCGAGCCCTGAGTATTGGAAAACAGCATTCCATGTCAAAACAGCTGTAGTTCCCTACGCAGAGTTTGCGTATAAAAATATTAAATATTGGAAATCTAAAGTTAATATAAATGATAAATATAACGTACTCACTACTAGGAGCGCGCTTGCGGGACAAATTCATCACGTACGAAGTCGCTGGGTGAGGCTTGGGTTGTACTGGTGGAGAAATAATATTCAAAATTATTACAAAGATACAGTCGCACACAGTCATCATCATCATCATCATCATTTCAGCCGAAAGACGTCCACTGCTGGACATAGGCCTTCTTCAAGTGTCGCCACATTGACCGGTCCCGTGCGTCTCGCATCCAGCGGACACTGACGCACACAGTCACAATAAAGTAATAATAATATACTTCAGATCGATTTCGTGCATGGCGGACAATCTCAACGGACATGATTCGTCAATTACGCAAGAGATATACTGCACAACACACTGTGAGTGAGGAAACACAGGTGCTCTCCCTGTTCCTTCACTCTCAGAGTCCGATACGACCGGGCTCGGCTTTCGGATTCTTGACAATCCGTAACGCCATTCGAAAGATCTACGAGTGACAGCCGAGAACAATAGTTTAACGTGCTTTCTGTCGCACGGTGGCAGCAAAAATATTGTCAACTGTCTGTAGACAGGGTGGAAGGGACATCGACGTACAAACGACTTTCACGTGATCAGTACGGCATTCCATTGGTAATTTTTTTTAAATGGTGTTTCCGACAAAATTGCATTGCACGGTCAAAATGAATGGAATAGCAGATTTTTTGATTCCACCCTGTATTACACAAGGATCTTTTGCGTCTGGCCAAATTTGCAACTAACATTTGTAAAAAGTTTCCGGCAGCTTTTCGCCTTCAACGCCATTCGCACCAAAAGATCCTTCATTTATTCTACAAGAAAAACAGTTTTTAAACGAATACCCACACCCTACACCTCCTTGATCCTTCATCATTTTCTTGACATCGTCATAGAAAATATCATACTTATAATGATGGCTTGTTATATGGACTCTCTTGGGCATATTAACATTGTTCTTAGCATTCTGCATTTTGTTGAAAATATTCGGAGAGATAGGACCGTTTTCGAATGAATACCAGAGTCTGTTCATAGTTGCGTGTCCGTCTCTTATTGTTAAGGGATCAAATTCTGTTTGTTTAGTTAGATCGGTATACAAGTATTCTTTTGTTGTGGCGGTACTCGTTGTTCGTTCGTTAAAAACATCTTTGTATATTAACTCATTATGCAAATTAATATCTTCTTTTTGTGTAGTTATTTTCATTTTTGGCCTGAGCGTAGTATCTGTAGTAACCATATCACTAAAGTCTGTAAATAGATGTATTTCGTCTTTCTTTGTTAAAGCAAAGGTTTCTGTAGTCTGTGGTGTCGACATTTTGTCTAAATCATCAAAGTTTATTATTGTTATTTCTACATCTTTGTTATGTAAGTCCATAGTTACAGACTCCGTAAACAGGTGATCAGTTACTACCTGTTCAGTTACTTTCTTATCCGTGAATTTCTCTTTCACTTTCTTTTTGAAAATACCGTAGTATTTGGGTTCATGGGTTGCCTTATTTTTGACAGGCGCTGCTCTTCTCGTTATCTTCAACACGTTGTATCTTTTATATCTGTCGAAGTCTTCACTCCAGTAAGAGTTCTTGCTGGAGTTTACTAGTTTTTGAGAAAGTTTACTGTTATTAACAAGTTTGCGATTCTTTTTCAGCAGTTGCGTGGTAGACTTGGATAATTTATCCATTGTTTTTGTAATATTTTCTAATTTGGACTGTAGAGCTGTCATGTTTAGCGATGATTGGCTTGATTTTGACCCTGCGTTAGTTGGTTCGATAGTTTCGGTTCTAGTGGTCCTGCATTCTGTAATCCAATTATTGAGGAATTTAGCTAGACCAGCGGTAGAAGCAAGAGTTTCACCAGTTTTTCTGGACCCTTTAGTATGCTTTTTGTTTGTAAACGAACTATCTATGCGGGTAGGTAGCTCGAGATTTATTGGAGCGGTGACGAAGTCTACGCCCATTTGATGGTCCTTCAAGAACCTGTGAAAATCTTGAGCTTTCATCGGTAGCGGTGTTGTGTAGTATTGAACCGGGACTTTGTTTGTTTTTAAAACTGAGGTGTGCTGAAACAAAATATTTTATTTTATCTATGGATCGTCTTTAGAGAAATCTGGCAACGGTGGCGATCAGACACTTAATTGAAACTGTTACTTTTTTCAGATTTTTTCTGAGAATAATAATTATAATGGGTGTAAAATACCCTCAACGACGCCAAAAGGTACTTCCTAGTCATTGCGATATTATTTCTCTTCTAGACCATACCTTCCAGTTACGGCGATATTGGAAGTCAAAGTTCCAATTTCTTCACTAGTTTTTTTTTTCAAATACAAGTTTTTAATGAGTTTACTTTAAATACCCCCACGACCCCCGTACTATAATGCATCCATCAGCACAATATTTTGAGTGCGTATCATTGAGCCCTACCCTACCGTAACGCGTGATTCCGCATTCCAAAAAAAAAAAAGTCGTTTTGTTCCTGCAATAATTTTTGCGTAGAGTTACTTAGTTTGATGCTTGGATGACGGCTTCGTGAAGGGTCCGTTTACACCTTGAATGCGTCTTCACCGTACTTAGGTCACGCGAAGAGGTTTCCCCACTTAGAAGAGTGCAGTCGGAACGGAGAGTCGGTCATACATACGAATCGTTAACATGTCTTGACGCGGTAGGCAAATCTCAATAAGGCTTTATTTTGCGGAAATTAATGACGTTAAATGTTATGCAAACCATTTCGTTTCAATTCCACAAAAAAGATCCGCGCATGTACACGAAAATTAGCACGGTCCATGTTCCTGCATGGTTTGGTTGCATGGAATACGTTAATTTTTGAATTTCCTGCATGTGCATATTTTTGCGGACGGGAGTGCGGTCCTGCATCCTACATACAATGCTACGCAAAATATTTATTTATTTACTTAAACTTTATGTACAAGTAAAAACTCTACCAAAGCGGATTTAATGCCTTGGTCATTTTCTACCAGTATTTACGGTGATGCAGAGATAATACACACTAGGTGCAATAACAGTAAATTAAATACTAGAAAACCTATATAATTATACAGGGTGGACTGACGCGAAACGGCTACCACGTATTCTGGTAGGTAGATAGTAGGTAAGTAGCAGGTAGGTAGTAGGTAGGTAGCAGGTAGGTACAAGGTAGATAATAGGTAGGCAGTAGGTAGTGAGCCACATGTTTGCCTGAATCGGCCAACTCGCTACATCAACAACCTTTATAATATTTATTTAGTAGTTTAGTGTATGCTATTAAAATATGTTTTGAATTTTCAGTGTTAGGATTTATTTGATAGTTTAAAAATATTCCAATGAACATATTTAACAGTGTTTTCATTTATTGTCGGGTTGTCATCGCCATCTTTTATATGTTACGGCTAATAGCCGCAGTGCGGCTACACCTAGTTATAGCCGGGTACAACTAGTTGCAACCGGTTAAACTCAGATGTATCCTACTTATTATTACTTATTATTATTTAGTGCAAAGTCCGAGAAATCATGAAAGTGTCGCAAAACTCCCGGTTCATATTGCCGATAAACAAAGTCCACTTATTCAAGGCGGTGGGTATCTTGAGAAAGAGCGACCGTTATCAGTGTCGAGAACCGGTTCTATGGTACGGGCTCGCTCGCCGTCGCCCGTGCTAACAGCTGTTAGTGTTGCGTCACAGTCGCAGCGTACAATCTTACATTGTAAACAAGTGCCACATTGCGGTGATGTTTTGCCTCGAAAGGAGAATGATGGATGGATCATTGCAACGCATCGTAAACCAAAGCAAAAGTACCGTTACGCAGGCAAAGCGGGGGTTGCTAAAGACACAGTAGGGTGCTTTAAAGCTGCTGAAATGAAAGTACCAATGTTTATCACGAATGTGCACAAAGACTCACATACAGCGGACATCATAAAGCACATTGAAATAAAAACCCGCGAGTTAGTTAAATTGGAAAAACTGTCCTTACGAAAAAAGGTTGAATATGATGCGTACAAGTTTTATGTACCTGAATCCAAAGTACCTGCATTTTTGGATGAGAACATCTGGCCGCAGAATATAATATTCAGACGTTTTGTGCATTATAGTCAAAGACGTAAGGACGAGTACTCGCTTAAAGTCGGCTCGGTAAACAACAACAATGACTAATAATAGTTTGTTACGATTTGCCAGCTTTAATTGTAAAAGTGTTAAGCGTTCTATTGAGGGCGTTCGTGAACTTTGCGCAACGTGCGACATAATAGCGCTTCAGGAGTGCTGGCTGCTGCCGGAGGAGCTGCCGTTCCTGAGCACAATCCATGGTGACTTTGGTAGCACGGGGACGTCGGCCGTTGACACGTCTGCTGGCATGCTGCGCGGGCGACCCTATGGAGGGGTGGCTCTGCTATGGCGAAAAAGTGCGTTCAGTAATGTGTCGGTCGTGCCAAGTGATAACCCGAGAGTGTGTGCGATACGTATTCTTACGAGTGAAAGTCCTTTCATTGTGGTGAGTGTGTACATGCCCACGGATGCGGTGAGTAACCGGAATTCTCACATTGTTTAGGTCTAATAAGTGCGATCGTGGACAGTAGTGATGTGGAGGCGGTTTATTGTCTTGGTGACTTTAACGCTCATCCGCATGGACTGTTTTTTACCGACTTGTTTCACTACTGTAGTGATAATCACTTTTCATGCGTTGATGTTGATAGGCTGGGGTTGACGTCAAACACGTACACGTATGTCAGTGACTGTAATGGGGCTAGGCGATGGCTTGATCATTGTCTCTGTACAGAATCGTCTCTGAAAACTGTTCGTAGTGTTAGCATTAAGTATGATGTTATGTGGTCGGATCACTACCCATTGTTGATCGAATGCGATCTTAATATAATTAGGCCGAAAGCAAAGCAGAATATGTCCTACGACAACTTAGTTGTGTGGGGAGAAAAAAGCCAAGATGCCATCTGCACCTACAGGCAAGAATGTCATCGGCGATTGCGTAATATTGACTTTCCTCGCGTATTGTCCAGTTGTGTTCGCATGTGTAGTGATTCGGACCACAATCTAATAATTGATTGCCTGTATCGGGATGTGGTATCCGCTCTAAGGGAGGCCGCCATTGTTAGCAGGGAGACACGAGTCACGGGTAGGAGGTCGAAGCGCTTGGTGGGTTGGAATAAGCACGTTAGCGAGGCTCACTCGTACGCTAGGCTTAGGTTTAATGAGTGGCTTAATTGTGGAAAACCTACGTCAGGCGTAATTTATGAGGATATGTGTGACAGTCGAAAGACCTTTAAGTCCAAACTAAGGTGGTGCCAAAATCACCAAGACCAAATCCAGATGGACATCCTAGCCGAGTTGCACACTAAAAAAGACTTTCGAAACTTCTGGAAGTCTACAAAAAAGCACTACCCTGGGCCTAGTTTGCCAGTGAGCGTCGATGGCGTGTCTGCTGAAAGGGATATTGCCAATGTTTTTAAATCCCAGTTTTGTGTCGAGCCAAGCAGTATTCCTCCCTCTGAGGTGGTCGATGCAGAGTCACAGTGCAATGTCCTGGAACCAAGAGTTAAGTTCTCAGCTGCAGACATAGCTAAGACCATAGGGTGTATGACCAGGGGTAAGTCTCCAGGACATGACGGACTCAGCATCGAGCATTTACAGCATGCAGGTCCCCACCTGCCACGTGTTTTGGCCATGCTGTTCACGTTCTGCCTTCGCCATTCATACTTACCGGACGAGCTGATGAGGACGGTCGTAGTACCAGTTGTTAAGAATAAAACGGGTGATGTTGCAGATAAAAACAATTACAGACCGATCTCATTAGCGACAGTCATTGCGAAGGTATTTGACAGCATGCTTAATGCTCAGTTAAACAATACAATATCTTTACACGATAACCAGTTTGGGTTCAGGCCCAAACTGTCCACAGATAGTGCTATACTGAGTTTTAAGCATGCTGTCAGATATTACACGGATCGGAGCACGCCTGTTTACGCCTGCTTCCTCGATCTGTCGAGGGCATTTGACCTGGTTTCGTACAAAGTGCTGTGGAGGAAGTTGCTCGATAGGCAAGTTGCGCCTGAAGTTGTTAAAATCTTCCAGCACTGGTACGGGAACCAGGTCAACAATGTTAAGTGGTCGGGGGCTCTGTCGGACTCGTACAGGTTGGAGTGCGGGGTGAGGCAGGGAGGATTGAGCTCACCAACGCTCTTTAATCTGTATATTGATGGACTTGTTGCCGAGCTCAGTAGCCGCCATGTTGGATGCCATGTTGATGATGTGTGCTTTAACAACATCAGCTACGCTGATGATATGGTGCTGCTGAGCGCGTCAATAGGGGGACTCAGAGAGCTAATAAGCATTTGTGAAACATACGCTCATACACATGGCTTAAAATATAATATCAAAAAGAGCGAGCTTATAGTTTTCAATGCGGGTTCTAAGTGTCCGACGGAGGTTCCACCAGTAAGGCTATGTGGGGTGCCCTTGGAGCGGGTACATACTTTTAAGTATCTGGGCCATATTGTGACGTCCGACCTGAAGGACGACGCGGATATTGAGCGAGAAAGGAGGGCGCTGTCGGTGAGGGCGAATATGATTGCCCGCAGGTTTGCTCGTAGCTCCAAGGATGTGAAGATCACCTTGTTTCGAGCATATTGCACATCTTTTTATACGAGTAGTCTGTGGGTGTCATATTTGCAGAAATCCTACAGCGCTCTCCGCGTTCAATACAATAACGCGCTGAGGGCGCTGCTGTGGCTGCCTCGCTTCTGCAGTGCATCGGGTATGTTCGCAAGCGCCCGCATTGACTGTTTTTATGCCAGCATGCGCAAGAGGGCGACTTCGATAGCGAGTAGAGTGCGGGGCAGCGGCTACAGTCTTCTTAAAGTTGTTGCCAACAGGTTGGACGGACCTTTCATGAGGCGCTGGCAGGTTTTGCATACACCTGTATATCGAACCTGGAGCAGGTAAAAAAAAAAAAAAATGCAACACACCACATAATTTTAAAATGCTTTGTGATTTTATGTTGATTAGTTATTATGTTTTGAATTTTAATGTATTTTTATTTTATAATAATGGTTTGATTGGGTAATGACATTAATTTATTTTATTTTTTAAATTTGATTATTACTTTTTACATTGTATATTGTTATTTGACGAAAAATGATTGTAATTTTATTTTGTGTACTACTTAGTTATAAACATTATTGTGTGGTGTGTATTTGTATTTGATTATGTAATCTAAAACTAACATTATTTTTAAGTGTACTTACTAACTAAATTATGGATCGTTGTGTCTGATGCAAATAAATAAATTAAATTATCTACGGTTAGGACATGCAACCAATTTCGATGCGCCTTTGGTCACAGTTCTTACTTAACCTGACCTAATCCATTTGGTCGGTGTGTCCTAGCAATAAAAAGGATACACAACTGTTACCGGCCGTACCTAGGTTTAGCCGGCTACCACTTGGTGTAACCGTAATATACAGGGTGTAAACAGGCCCTTCACATAGCCGTCAACCAAGCATTCTGTACATCAAACTGGGTAACTTTACGCAAAAAATATTGCTGGGAATCGACTTTTTTTGGGGTGTAAAATCACGTTTTACGGTAGGAGTCGATGAAAAGCACTCAACGCATTGTGCTGATGGATGGATTGAATAATACGGGGGTCGTGGAGGTGTGTAAAAATCTTACATTAAAAACATGTATTTAAAAAAAAACTTGTGAACAAGTTAGAACTTTGACCCGTAATATCTCCGTAACTAGAAGGTTCCCAGGTATGGTCTAGAACAAAAAAATGATCGCAAAGACGGGGAACAAGTGCCTTTCAGTTAAGTAAAAGGTCTATTTACACCCTTTATACAAACATAAAACAAAATATATAAAGATAAGAGAGATAACTAAGAACTGATACTTAACTTAAGTAGTTAATAATAGTAAATAGTTAGAATCTAACAATTTTTTTTCGATTGTTTCTTATTCTTATTTTAGTTAACTTACCTCCGTTTTCACCTCCGGTGGTGGCGCTTTACCAGACTTCTTGAAACCTCTTGCTGTAAAGAAAAATGTAAATATTAGTAACATATCATCATGCTTGTAATCCTCGAAGGGTTAGGCAGAGGTGCAGCTAATAGTGCATACCCATAGTGATAGTTATTTTTAAGGCTCATACATAATAGGTGCAGAGCCTATCGTCACCAACCGGGCGCAAATTCAGACTCCGTGGCTGCACTGATAAGTTCCTGATGGAAAAATCCAATAACACTTGGCCCGACCTGGGAATCGAACTCTACTGGGTTTGATTCCAAGCATAAGGTCCTCCTAATGCTTCGCACTCCGCAGTCACGTTTGCGTACACTGGACCAACCAGGTCCATAGTAGTCCATTTTGTATGGTGCATTGCATACGGCATGAAGTCATCAAGACAGCTCGGTATCGAAGCGTCCTTATAGCAAATGGTATTATTATCAAAACGACACTATAGCAAAATCTCCTACGATAATATTTAAATTTAATTTTTTTTGTATGAATTATTTAGATTTTTTTTTTATAATTTTTTGCATAGCTTCACTAGATGCAAACCATTCGACTTACTGGACACTTTGATCCACGCGATATTCTAAACAAAGGTTTTACCCAACAATTATTAGAATAGTACGTTTATAACCTTAGGGCGCAAATGAAAGAAGTCTACAATATCATCGAAACTCAATCCACTTTCTGTTTCAATACACTTTCTCGAAAGCTGGTTCTTATCGCACTACGATTAGGTGCAACATGCAATGTATTTCACACGGGTGGATATTTTATATTTTTCTGCATACGTGCAGAAATAAAAAAAATCACAGATAACTAAACTTATGCTAAGTCCAAATGGGTTCAATGACTATAGTCAGCGGAGGTCGGCTGTGATTGTTTTTTTTTTTAAATCTCGGCAAAGAGATATATGCGTCTAGGCGTAAATATTTTTGAGTATTTAAGTTGTGTTTATAAATAGAATATCATAGATATACACGATTATTTAAAACAAATATTTACTTTTGAACAAATTAAAATTTATTTGTGTTCTAAAAAATAAAAATAAATAATAATAATTAAAATAATTATTATTAATAATTTAAATTCAAAAATATTTTAATTTTCTATTTTTCAAATTAGGCTGTATAGCGGCATCATACCTTTGATTCTTTTTCAACCTGGCGAAAGCAAAGCGCCGAAAAAAAGCAAATTAAATCATAGTTTCATAGCAATTCCTGACAAAAATACTTTCCGTTCTAATATTTTATTTCTTCGAAAGTTTATTGAAAAAAGTCGTTTGATACGCATGGGGATTTGTTACTGAAGTTCTCGGCTCCATAACACATACGCCTGCAGCTCGGATGTTAGTTCCGCCTCGAATGCAATGACAAAGTTTCTCCATTTATATCAAAATGGAGAAATCTAACAAATCGTTCTGCATTGATACAAAATAGAAATAAGAACTGATTGAAAGAAAAAGTGTATTGAAAGAACACCCAAAACTGATAACTAGTCAACTCGCGGCGAATAAGTTTTTTATTGTTAGCCTAAACGGTGCTATGCGACAACTGATCGATGACATAATATTGTATATTTTGTTCATTCGCTGCGCGTCGATGTCGGCATAAAATTGATACATATGATATTGTACAATGTACGGGTTTGCCTGTACAGTCTTTTTTATTTTTATTTGTACCTATGTCAGCAACGACAAAACAGCAAGAATGTTTACCATCCTTATTGTGGATATCTATGTTTAAAAAATAAATGGTTCTGAGCAAACGGCCCTAAAAACAAAATAATGGGAATTGTAGTCATAGGTACCACCTTTTGCATGTACGTTTTTTAGAGGAATAATTATATTTATGATTTGATCGAGACAATAAACTAAATCAAACAAAATTATGCCCAAGACGGGTTGCCGGATGTCATATATCTTCATATATTTGGTTCCAGGGAAAGCCACAAAGATTTTCATCACCATTTGGAGAGTAGTGGTGACGAAATAACTTAAGCAAAGTATAGCGCCTGCTTGCCATGTCGAACAAGCCAGGTCCTAGAAGTACCCCACCGATTCGATGTGCTCATCGCTGTACGCACCAACGGTCGGTGGAAGACTTGGTCAATCTATGCAAAATATGCAGCTACATCAGGTTGAACTGGAAGCCGACTCCAACGTAGTTGGGAACAGGCTAGGCAGATGTTGAGCTGATGTTTACGGTTCCGTACCGAAAGGGTGAAAATGGGACCCTATTACTAATGCTCCACTGTCCATTCAACTATCACAAGGCTGCAGCTTCTGAACCCTATCAGGTAAACACTTCAAACTCACTTCTTTCACAAGTATATGTTACTGTGGCCGTTGTATCGACAAATAATAAAAATATTAAGATCTCCCCATAAACGAAAAGTTTTTTGTCGGCTTATTTTACGAAACCCTTCGTATGTGAGTCCGACTCGCACTTAGCCGGTTTTTATTTAGTTTGTGTCACAGTATCCCTTGCTCCGCCTACGCTTTGCTGATACTGGAATTACTGTCGAAATATTGAACGTCAGGTTAGCATACCCTTACACGACTTCTTGACTTCTAATTGTTTGTTAATTGAATCCACGTCATCATCATACGCCATGAGTGTAGTATCCACTATGATGGGTGCAACTGCAGGGATATCAGCAGGAGTTGGAGAGTTCCTGTGGGGTTCTGAAACGGACAACCAAATTATCGGATAGTCTCAGAAATCATCCTAAGTAGTATAATTAAAATAAGTATTTGAATATCTTTACCTTTCCGTTTAATTTTAAACTTCTCGTCTATTTGGTCATCGTCCATCTTATTCAAGGTATTCAGTTTCATAACAAAATTACTGGAAGCAAGTGCTTCAGGAGACTTCGGTTTATTATACTGGAAATACTTTGCTTCTCCCTTGATGAAAACATCTCTAGACGTTACTATAGCGCTATCGTCCATAGCCACGCTTCTTATCACCCCGTCTTCAACATCGTCCAACTGATTACCGAGAGCTCCGATACCGACACGGTCCTTCGTGTTAACTTCCGTTGAACCAGTAGGGACAGTCACTGCTGAATTGTTAAGGTAGTTCCCTAAAAATTGATTCATTTCATTCAATTCCATCTTCAGAATTTTCATGTCTGGTGTTGTGAAACTGCTGTCAGTGTCTGTATTTAAGGTATTCAATATCTTCTTCCATAAAGGATTGGGTACCGATTCTAAGTTTAATATATCATTATGCCACATCAATAGATCGCTGAAATAATCAGGGTATACACTTTTCTGCTCCTTGTTAGGCTTATATGTAGCCTGTAGTTTCTTCAAAGTATGTACAGCAGCTTTTCTATTTTCAGAATGAACAGCGTTTCTGCTTCCAAAATCGTGTGTATGCACTGATGGACCATCGAAACCTAAATTATCTCTCTCAATTTCATCTGGCTCAGAATCATCGGCTCTTCTCATTTTATTATGTCGTTGCCCAATAGGGAGCTTCGCGAACCTCGTGAGTTTAGTTCTTATTGACAGTTCCTCAGGTAAACCTTGCAACGGATTCGGCACATTTTTTTTGTAATCGTATTTCTCTGTGGCTACTAATATTGGTGGTGATTTTGTTGGTTTCATGGTCTTTACGTTCACCGTTATCACGTTACACGGTGGTACTCTCGCTAGTTCTTGTCTCGCTCTCTCGTCTTGCTCTCTCGTCTTGGCGATGGTTGATGACGACTTAGACGCTGTCTCGATCGGTGCATGCATTGCTTTGGTGATGGTAACTGGTGCCAGTATTATCGGCTTGGCTAAAAAAAAATGTTCATCATCATGATCGATTCAGCCGAAAGACGTCCACTACTGGACATAGGCCTTCCCTAAGTGTCGCCACATTGACCGGTCCCGTGCGTCTCGCATCCAGCGGATCCCCGCAACATTCACCAGGTCATCAGTCCACCTAGTGGGAGGTCTTCCAACGCAACGTCTTCCGGTTCGCGGTCGCCACTCCAGAACTTTTCGGCCCCATCGGCCACCCGTTCTGCGAGCAATGTGCCCTGCTCACTGCCACTTAATTTTGGCAATTCTTTGGGCTACGTTGGTAACCTCGATTCTCTTGCGGATGTCTTCATTTTGGATTCGATCGCGCAAGGAAACTCCGAGCATATCCCTCTTCATTGCCCTTTGGGTGACTTTAAGCCTTATGATGGGGCCATTGTGAGCGACCACGTTTCGATCCTGTATGTAATCACTAGCAACACACACTGGTCGTAGACTTTCATCTTGAGACGCTGCGGTAAGTTGGACGAGAAGATACCGCACAAATTCACGAACGCTGCCCAGACGAATCGGATTCACTTTCTCGAAGTTAGACCTACCTAACTGGACCGTTTGTCCCAGGTAGACATAATCGTCTACAACTTCGAGTGTAGAGTCTCCGATCTTGATAGGAGTGAGTGTTACATGTTATCGTCGGCAAACCAAAGGTGAAAGATGTACTCGCCATTGACGTTGATGCCTAGCCCACTCTAGTCCAGAACCTTGAAGACATCCTCCAGTGCAGCGGTGAACAGTTTCGGAGGTATGACGACTCCCTGTCTCAAATCTTGCTGCAGAAGGATAGGTTTCGAGGTCTGGTCCTGAACTCGGACTGACATGGTTGCGTTTTGGTTCAAACACTTCAACACCTCGATGTACCGATAGTCGAGGTCGCTCTTCAAGGATTTAGAGATCCGTCTATTGAGCTGCCGGTATTTCCACACCTTGTCTGAAGACTACAGGATCATCTCACGTCGCTCGTTCATGAGCTTGAGAGTATGATCAGAGAGTTTTTTGTTCTTATCTCCACGACGTGTCTTGAAGAACTTAGACTCAGTCGTATGGACAGTTTCCACGAAACCATCGTTGAATTCGTCCACTGAGCTTCCTAGGTACTCGAAACGATTCTGGAGTTCAAGCTGAAAGCTCTCGGGGTTTTGGATCTGAATCACTGCTGGGCGGACCGTAGACTTCATCAGTGACCTTTCAAGCTTGATGTTGATGTTCAATGTGCCTCTGACCATGCGGTGATCGCACCCGGTTTTTACCGAATTGATCACAGAGACATCATTGAACATTTGCTTCTTGGTTGACTTGATGAAAGTCAATCTCATTTTTAGTCGCACCATCGGGGTTCTAGCAGTTCCACTTCCTGTGCTCACTCTTTCTGAAGAAGTAGTTCGTCATATAGAGGTCCTCCTTCTCCATAAAACTAGTCAGTTGGTGACCCCGACGATTCCGACGTCCAACCCCAAATTGCCCCACCTGCAGCTCATCTCCGTCTCATTTGCCCAGTTTTGTGTTGAAGTCCCCCATGAAAATGATGAAGTGAGTTTTAAAACCATAAATGGCTTTCGAGATATCTACATACATTATCATTAACACTAGAAAAGGGATATTTACCATGTTTACTGATTGTTTTGAGTTCCCGATATTTCAGCGCTGTTGCAAGCACCATGATCACGGATAAGACCATGATAGTTTAAAAACTTATATCCTCATACATGGTCTCTACTTCGTCGTCACCTGTATGACGGTCACGTAGACCTGTATGACGCTTCTGCGAATATCTTGAGGATATTCTGAGTATAAGGTACGCCACCCTGGTCGACACACTCTTGATCTTCACCATGTTATTCACGAGGGACTTGTGGACGATAAACCCAACACCACACTGGGACTGCCAGTCACCCTCTCGGAAATAGAGCAGGTTGCCCGATTTCAGGATTATCGTATTATCCCCCTCTCTTCGGACTTCAGATAATCCCACAATACTTCATCGCAGCCTGCTCAATTCCTCTTCGAGTTCCATTTTTTTTTTTTTTTCATTTAGTTATATACAGTTATATTTTAAGTCCCATGTAACCCCACTCTCGGCGGAGCGGAAGGGAGTGTCAGACTTGTACTGACTAAAACCCATCCATGTTCTTTCTTTGCCCTTTGTGTTCCAGGGCCACGGTATCTCTTTCACGGTATCTCTGCCAGGGCTGCGGGACTGTGCGAACCCGCAGCCCTGGCAGGCATCGGCCCTTGCGGACCCCTACTTGTTTGCTGACATCTCTTTGAGGCGCACGTGGAACACAAACGCGCCATCGACACGGCCTGTCGTCATAAGACGGCCGGACGGCGAGCTAGCCCATAACTAGTCGTCCACAGGCCCGCGCCTACGGTGGCCGGGAACCACCACGGGACCCCCGACGCCCAGGGCGTCTCCCGCGGCAGCTGGGACGTGAGGTTCTTTCCCTCTCACGTCCCGCCACCTCCTTCACTAGCATGACTGCTTTGCAGAAGGTGGTGACGGCTTCCCATTCCCTCTCGCTCCGGACCATGGACGACCGGACGCGAGAGATCGCCGCCGCCAATCGCCGCTACGAGAACACGGCGGTGCTCCGCCCAAGCGGGGCAGACCTCTACGGTGTGCTCCACCGTGTCCTCCGGACGATCCTCGCAGTGGAAACACCCGGGCGTTTCCTCCCGCCCGATTCGGTGCAGGAACCTCCCGAAACAACCGTGTCCGGTGAGAACCTGCGTCAGGCGGTAGGTGAGGGCGCCGTGGCGCCTCTCTAGCCACTCCTCAAAGAGGGGACTTATCGTCACTATGGTGGCGTGCCCTGCACGGGGTTGCGACAGTCGCTCTCTCCATGTCGCCATGAGATCACGCCGGAGGTCTGTCCGCTCAGCGGCAATTTGCCGCGGCAGCGGAGTTTCCCCCCGACGTAGTGCCTCCGCGCGCCATTCGTGCAGGCGTGCGAGGACTATCACCTCCAGATCCCAAGGCGGCAATCCGGCAAGGAGGCCAATGAATACTAAACATTCATAAAAAATAGGTATTTATGAGATTTTAATAATTTTAAAATAAAAATATTATTCAGTATTATGACGCATGACGTAGTTCAAACACCCTGTTGCGAGCGATGATCTACTGGACTCGAGTGCTGGGTAGGTAATGTTCTCCCGTTTGACATGTAAACATCTTTAACAGGATGTTTCATAATTTTATTCTATTTATTTTTATTATTTTCCTTTGTACTTGGAAGATAAAAAAAATCGCGCCTAGAGCTATTTTATGTCGGGTACATTGAGTGGACGATCTTTGTAAGACGACTAAAAAGTCATAGTGTACCTATATTAAAATCCGATTTCTAGTATGATAAGACTACCAAGTTTCGTTTGTTCCTCGGAACAGGGAAGCCCTACTAGCTATACGATAATGCGACGCTGCAGGCCCCCCTGATTGGCCTTCAAAAAATTATCAGCTGTCCCATACATTTGGGTCGAGTAGGTGTATTCAAATTTTCTATGGAACAGCTGATTATTTTTTCGTATTTATGAAATTGGACCCAAGGAGAAAGTTGTTCAGTTTGATGGTCTGCAGCATATCCTTTCATACAACTATAACCTTTCTGTTACACCCTGTATATACAGGATGAATTTCAAGTGGGCGTGGATGGCCAAATCCGAAACTATGAGGAATAGCGAAAATATTCAAAGGAGTCTCGAGCCCGATCTTGATGAAAACTAAAACTGCACCATCAGAATTTTGAAAAATCAATATTCCTAACCAGGAATCGAATCTATTGATAGAAAAAAAACACCATTATTACACCATTCGATAGTGTCGCTAATAAGGATCAAATTTTGTGAACTAATGACACGGAAAAGTAAATAAAAATCTTAAATTTTATGTTTTTTCGTATTTCTAATTAATGTCCTTGATTGATGACACCCGCAACGAAATCGATCTTCACAACAATTGTTCTAATTTCAATTTTATTGACTCTTCGCGGCTAAAGGCAAGACAAGTGAGTTGGCGCCAATAGTGATTTTGTTCGACGTTTCGTTGATAACCTATTATTTGTTTGCATATGTTTTTATAAAAAATGAGCTCTTTCCTTTAATTTGCCGTATGTCATTATTTCTCAGAATTGCATCTTTCTTCTGCATCAAAAAATGCTTGACAGCGCTGCAGAACCTGGGCAGCCTTAACAGCACCGTGAAGCCATTATTATATTGCACACGCAGAGCCACAAACTGCTCGTGTAGAACCCTTTACAATAAGCTTTAAGGGCATTACATGGCTCAAATTCCAAAAACAGCGTATGTATAAAGAAATTTATTGATGAATCCCTTCGTGCGTTTTCCGTGTAAACAATATATGTTATAGTTAAGGTCATCACAAATAAATTTTATTGTTTAAAATTTTAATAAACCTTCTCATTTTTTTTTTGTTAATCGTAGAAAATAGGTCCTTTTACAACCTTAATTGTAAATTTTCTCTATAACGGCTGAATTGATCGGCATGAATTTTGTAACAGCAAATACGTAACGATATACTTAACAATATGTATTGTTTTTTTTCTGTTATTTCTTTTAATATTTTTAAATAATAAATAAAAACCCGAAATTTCGCGAGAAGTGCGGGGTTAAGCCCTGTGACGCATACTCGGGACCGCGATACGTCAGTGTCTTGATGACTCTTGTGACGGGTGGACTGCACGCGTGTTATTTTTTCCAAATAAAATTCAAAACTGCACGTTTTGAATCATTTCTGAAATAAATAATATTGTAAACAGTACAGTTATAAATATTTCGTAAAATAAGAATAGAAAATAAGTTTATAAAATCTAATTAAAGTAGTTTGTAATTTCGTTTTGTTGTTTGAACCTATCATAGAGTAAGCCAGACATCTATGCCTAAATCTGCACATCTATAATAAATAAAATTGAAATATCTGTTTGTAATATCAAAATAACAGCTTTTTTCTGAATGCATATGAAAATATATACGGCACTTATAACAAAAACACATTTTTTAAATATTTGTCTGTCTGTCCGTCTGTCTGTCTATCTTTCTGTTTGTTCCAGCTAATCTCCGAAACGGCTGGACCGATTTCGACGGGACTTTTAATGGCAGATAGCTGATGTTTTAAGGTCTAACACAACAAGTAATCAGATGGACTTTTGAGTAAAAGTGCTTTATCTTATCCGATTGAATTTTTAAGTTTAGATTTCATGGTTTTCCTTTCATTTAATTTATGGCTTGGCCATAAATGATCGATTCATGTCATAAAAGTAGAGGATGTTATTTTTTCGAATTTTAGTCGGTTCGATTCCCGAGTGTGGCAAGCGAATTTTCGAAAATCTTTGAATACAGACTTGTTTCTTTTTAAAAATTAAGGAATGTTTCCTTTGAGTAAACTTTGCTTTTCAGGTGAGGTTGACAAATTCCATCCTGTATATTACAGGCAATTCCGTGTGGTCCTGGAATGAAAGAATACGACCACCCCATCCTCATCCCATGGGTCTCATAAAAGGCGACTAAGGGAACACACTACCTACAACGAAGACAGCTCTATGATACACTGAATAGACCAGCAGGCCAAAAACACCTTTACAGGGTTGCTAAAGCTAGAGAGAGAAAGGCGAAAGATGTTTGTCTGGTTAAATGCGTAAAAGACGAAACTGGAATGGTTATTACGGAAAGTGAGAAAATTAAGGATAGGTGGAAGAGTTACTTTGAAAGAGTGATGAATAAAGGTTAGTTTAGATGAAGTGAGGATTGCAGTAAATGGAATTAAGAATGTTAAGGCATTAGGACCGGACGGAATACCGCCTGAAGTATGGAAGTTATTTCGGATGGACGGATGGACGTAGTTATCTTTATTCTTCAGTAAACTGTTGCCGGAAGAAGCGATTCCTGACGAATGGTGTAACAGTTAGCTGGTGCCCATTTTTAAAAACAAAGGTGATGTGGTGGATTGCAACAATTATAGATTAGAGGAATAGAGCTAATGTCACATAGTATGAAAGGAGCTCGTTGCTAAATATTAACAGCCACACGGATCGATCTTTAGGTTAAGCCGTGCTTACCTAGGTTGGTCTGTAGATAGGTGACCACCCATTACATACCGAGTTTCCTTCGTGCCTCGGAAAGCAAGTTAAGCCGTCGGTCCCGGCTGTCATTTGTAGACCTTTGACAGTCGTTACAGGTAGTCAGTGGCCCAAAAAGTCTCGATTCTTACCAAGGGGTATCGTATTACCTAGTACTAACTAGGTTGTGGCAGTCAGATAGGCAGTCGCTCCATGTAAAATACTGGTATTCAGCTGCATCCGGTTAGACTGAAAGCCGACCCTAACATAGTTGGGAAAAGGCTAGGCAGATGATGATGTCACATAGTATGAAAATTTGGGACAAAGTTTTTGAAAGGCGACTGAGAGAAAAGAGCGAAATTTCGCAGAACTAATTCGGTTTTATGCCTGGTCAGGGAAAGACGGATGCCATTTTCGCTGTCCGCCAGCTGTGCGAGAAATACAGACGTGCACATAAAATTTTTTTTGTAGACCTCGAATAGGCCTACGACCGGGTACCCCGTGAGGTTCTGTGGATGGCTCTTAAGAAGAAAGGTGTGCCTGGGAAGTATATGCAGTATCCAATTTAAGTCCGGTCTACAGCGGGCACTACCGGCAGCTTCAATGTAGCTGTCGGCTTGCACCAAGGGTCGGCTCTCATCCCTTTTTTTTTTCATAAGGGAAATCATCAAATGACCCTCCCCCGCTCCTGGGCGGAGCGGAAGGGAGTGTCAGACTTCTAGTGACTAAAACCCATCCTTTGCCCTTTGTGTTCATCGGCCCTTGCGGACTTCATTGTTACTGATATCTCTTTGAGGTGCGCGTGGAATACGAACGCCGGACGGCGTTAAGACGGCCGGACGGCGTTGAGACAGCCGGACGGCGATCTAACCCGTTACTCACCGTCCACAGGCCCGTGCCTACGGAAGCCGGGAGCCACCACGTGACCCCCGACGCCCGGAGCGTCTCCCGCGGCGGCTAGGACGTGAGGGTCTTTCCCTCTCACGTCCCGCCACGTCCTTCTCTAGCATAACTGCTTCGCAGAAGGAGGTGACGGCTTCCCATTCTCTCTCGCTCCGGACCATGGCTTGAACCAGGGCCGGACGCGAGAGTTCGCCGCCGCCAATCGCCGCTACGAGTAGGCTCTCATCCCTTACCTCTTCCTCGTGATATTGGACGCTCTCGCGTCGGACATCCAGGAAGAGGCACCCTGGTGTATGCTGTTTGCCAATGACATTGTGCTGGTTGCTAAGAGCGGCCAAGAGGTCCAGAGCAGATTGGAGGTGTAGTGGCAAAGACTGGAGTGGAGAATGTTGGTCTGCAATTGAATAGAACCAAAACGGAATACTTGTTTTGCGATTTCGTTGGTTTCTCCAGTCTAGTGCCTATGACTCTTGCCGGAACGCCCATACCGATCAGCTTCGACTTCCGGTACCTCGGATCGCTTGTCCAAGGGGATGGCGAAGTAGACCGGGACGTTACGCACCGGATCAACTCAGGATGGGAGAAATGGCGACAGGTCACTGGAACAGCAACTTGCGACCCACGGATGCCTCTTAAGTTAAAGGGGAAAGCATACAAGTCCGTGATTACACCTGTCGTACTATATGGATCAGAATGCTGGGCTGTGAAAAAGATGGAT
This sequence comes from Noctua janthina, assembly GCA_963576755.1. Taxonomy (NCBI): domain Eukaryota; kingdom Metazoa; phylum Arthropoda; class Insecta; order Lepidoptera; family Noctuidae; genus Noctua; species Noctua janthina. The sequence continues at coordinate 9,728,399 of OY755078.1, read as the reverse complement.
GAAAAACGATAGCACGTAGCGGAGATGAAAATGTGTGCGGTGCTTACTTCAAGAAAGTCTGCACCATTAACACCAACACCAATTCCAATAAACGACCAACCGACCTGTTAAAGATATTTGAATTTTAATGACTTTTTACGGAAATTAAGAATTTTATATTTTTTGTGAATGGAAACATTTTGTACTTATCAGAGCGTGGCAACATTAAAACAAAGCTATATTGAATTTATTCCACTCATCATCAGACATACAACTTTATTTCTACGCGATGTAATACACAGTCAAGTTAAATTAGCTGGCGATACCCACCATGTATGTGAAGTTTTGCTATCAAAATTTGATCTTGTAAACCTATAAGGTGTAAATCTCAATCATTAAGGTCATCATCAGACCTTCAGAATGTGAAATGTAGAAGCACCCGTGCTCTATTAGATAAAAGTTGAAAGCTACGTCATTCTAACTATTTCTGTTACTGAGAACCGATAAACACTTACCTGGTCATCATCAGACTTTCAGAATGTATCAAGTAGGGGTACCCGTGCTCAATAAAATAACTGATGAAAGCTAGCTCGTTAGTCAAACTGTATAATTTATTACAAAATAAATATAAATTATGATATAGGTACTCCTAGAGGAACAAAATGTGTTCAGGTCTCTCAGAGAACGACTAAATTAGGCTAAAACGATGACAACAGTGCGACACATCTGTGTTCTTGCTTAATCTTTAATGTAGTAATGGTCGTTTGCCGGTAGGGGCGCCAAATAAACAAAAACCAGTACAGGGGTCAAATCATCAAGGTGATCGAGCAATGTAATGCCCTTAAACAGAGTTATTTTGACCAGCGACACTATCTAATATTATAGTGTAATAATATAATGTGTATTTTTTTTTTCGAAATCAATGGGTTCGATTCCTGGCTACGAAATATGTTATCGTTTTTTTTTTTTTTTTTTAATCGCCCTCTTGACTCTTTTGAGTATTTTTCGCCACTCCTCATAGTTTCGGATTAGGCCATCCACGCTCACTTGAAAAATTAAACCTGTATATAAAAATCTCAAGTCACGGTGTAAGTGGTCGCACTCCTCCGAAACGGCTCGATCGATTTTTATTTGGTAGGTATGAGAAAGGGTCGTAATGTATATTTCACACCGCTAGGTTGTAAAATTGTAAATTTAAGCGAGCGTAGCCGCAGGCAAAAGCTAGTCAGCCTATAATATGCTCCTAATGCTGGGACACAAGCAGCCTCTCTATGAGGGGAAATGGACTGTACTTGACCTCGCTGGCCCAGTGCGGACTAGTGTCTTCAAATTTTTTATTTATTACATGTTTTCCTTTACCGTTTTGAGAGCAGTGGTGATGAAATAAATTACACAGTAATGTTGCTACCTGGGCTCGAACCCATGGCCCACAAATACGTAAGTCAGTACCGTTCGCACTGAGCCACCACCGCTCTTGCTAAGCCACAACCGCTGTCATATCACTATTTACTAGTCAGAATACCACGACTCTAGTATTATGAAATACTACTGAAAGTATTATTATAACTAGAAACGGGATATTTACACAACATTTGGACAAATCGGTCTACCCTCTTTCTTGTTCGACCGATTTGTCTGCTCATAAAGACCCAGCCGCAATAACTTCAGTTTATCCGTGATCATGGTGCTCGCAACAGCGCCGAAATATCGGGAACTCAAAGAAAACAGTAAACATGGTAAATATCCCGTTTCTAGTTATAATAATGTTAGTGACCACGATAGTTTAAAATCATATACTACTGAAAGTCGTCGCCAAGTTTTGGGGTGACTCAATTGAGATTGTCATCGACACGCTAGGAAGAAGTATAGTGAAGGTGGTTTGTCGTGTAAAGTTCACTATCTAAGGTGGAAGCGGCAGGGTAGCTCGCGAAATTCAATTTTTCTTAGGGAGTTTGCAATTTGCAGGTTGGTTTCAGGGTATATGTGACACAAAATATGATTCGCGACCGTAAAACCTATGTAGGTTCAGAATTGTAATCATTAGAAAGAAAGAAAGAAAGAAAACATATTTATTTGACCCATGCCACAAGTGCACACAAAAAGCACAAAAAAAAATCAAAAAAAAAAAAAAACATGAAAAAGTCATTCAATGGGATTATATGAACTTAGACGGTTGTATTGATGAGTTTAATGACTATAATTCTGTAAAGCCATATTTGTTACGGCCGCGAATCATTTCTTTATCAACATACAATCTGACACTGACCTGTAAATTGCAAAAAAACGTAAGAAAATTTAAATTTCGTGGGTTACCCTAGCGCTTCCACCTTCAATACTAGTGCTGAGACATTCTGTCTACTCATTACTTGTATTTGTAACTGGTAACTTTACTTTGAGGCTTTATGATGCAAACTTACCTCCCTTTGGTGGACTTGTGATTAACGACTTTGTGCGAGGAAACGGAGAACGATAGTTATATAACAGATCATGGTCTTTTTGGTCCAATTTATAGTAATTTACAGCCTTTTCTGTTGTGGTACCTTTAATTGCGGGGAGCTCAAAATAGTTGTCACTGATATTCGGTATCTGTTTCTGCAACTCGGCAACTGACATAGGCATTTCAAATTTCGGTTCGTAGGCCATGTGTACAATATCCAAGTCGTAGCCCACGGTACTGGTATCTGGTGTAACCACAGCTTTAGGTCTCCCTTCCTCCTTAGTTCTAAACATGTTTTTAAGCGTCTTTAAAGGATTGAACCTCTCTCTTCTAATAATTGGTGAATCTATATAATAGTTGTCGTTAGCAGAGCGTTTCGGCTTCGGTTTTTTGGTTTTACCCTTTTTGAAATGGAATTTCTTGAAAAAGTTTTTGATTCTACTCTTTTTGGTATTATCTCGGAGTTTGACGATAGCCGTTTGTCGCGGAACTAGATCAATATCAACGAAACCGTATTTGTTTGTTTTTCTGTTACTGGTTCGGGCTGCGTCTGAAAACACTTCTTTAGTGGCAGTAGTAGCAGCTTTTACTTCTATAATATGATTATTCATAAAATCGGCAATTAAAGTATTTGCAAAGGTTTCTTTTGTATTTGATCTTTTGAATCTACCTTGTTGATTATCAGCGTACATGTGATTGGTTGTCGGGAAGTACACTGTGGTAACTGCAGTTTTATTGGACGCGTGGCTGCGTTTGACACCAAAGAACTTGCCAATAAAACTATTGTCCTGCATAGTTGCCTCGTCCGTAGGATTATAGGTATCCATATTTATATAAGTATCCTCCGTTTGTGTCTCTGGTGGTGTAGCTAAAACGAAAAAAAAAATGTTAGAAAAAGCAGTTAATTTTATTTTGAATTATATTTTTTCATTTAAAATAATAATACCTTTTGTTAGAAGATTATTGGTTCCTTTATTCTTAATTGAATCCAATATTTTCGACAGATCATCCAAGGAAATATCTTTAGTGTTCTTGGCCTTTCGTCGGACGTTTTCAGAGTCAATCCTAATAGACACTTCCGCTTTACTTCTTTCTGGATTTCCTTTACTTCTTGTTGCGGGCGTCGTGTCTCTCACATAAAGGACGACTGACCCCGGCTTCAGTTCCACCGTTTCTGAAGTATGATACTTCTTGGGGGGTCCATTGTCAATGAACAGGTAAAAGTGTTTTCTAAACCATGAATCGTCACTTTTAGTTGTAATCTCCTGGTAATCCATATTGTTATCCGAATCGTCAGAAAATCTCAGATTTCTTTTCCTCTTCTTAGACACAGGTAGCGTTGGTATTTTATTAAGTATAAATTTACCTATATCATCGACACTGTGATGTCTATGGGCTTGATATTTGACCAAATTTGAAAAGTTTTCGTTTTTTAGTTCTTGTTGGAATTTTAAATAGTGTTTGTATCCATCCACATACTTGTTATAACAGATTTTGTTGCTCAAGTCTTGAAAGCTTCTTTCAGAATCAGGATTACCGGAGGCTTTACCAGTATGATAAGCGACTGTCCGCGAATTATCAGAGTCGCTGGCGTTATTATCAGCGTCTGCAGCGATAGAGCCTTTTCTAGGCCCTGGTGATGTTCCCTTAAGTTTGGGTTTATTCTCAGATGGTTTCGAGCCCTGGGAATAATAATCCTCTAAGACTGATGAATCTTCTAAAATGTAATCGGCGTCGTTGTTATTATTACTACTAGCTGTAGCTCTCCCAGCAGAAGATAAATTAGCTGCAGGGTCAATGTAGTCATAATCGGGCATATTACCGCCATCATCATATATATTGCGAACTACTTCAGTCAGTTTGACATCTGTTAGGGTTTCTGGGTTTCTCTTAGATAGCCTGCGAGCCTCCCTTTTGTTTTTGGCATAGATTGGAGACTCTGGTGTCGAAAGCAGTTTTCTAGCGTTGTCTTCTGACTTTGATAGCATCCTCTCGTATAGAGTCAACATCACATTATCGTCGTACGTTGGCATACCGTAAGCCTCCGCGGTAAAGCTGTCCTCCACCCTGTCTTCTTCTTTTTCATCTTTCTTCTTAACTCTCGGGACCGAGGTGGTGATGGTGGAGGTGGCAGTACGGGCGGGTTTGGGATTAAGGACGGGGGCTGTTTTCCCTTCCATTTTCAGTGGCTTCGGTTTACATGGATATGTCCTATGTGCCAGTGGATTAGTAGTTGAACTAGGAACTTTAGAGCTAGTTATCTTAGTCTTGCTCTTACTAGAAAGTTTGCTAGTAATTTTTTTATAACCTTCCTTCAACGTAGATTTGACGGTATGAGTTTCTTTACGGAAATCGTTAGATACTTTATGTTTAACTTTATTGTATAAGTTCTTTAACTCCTGCAGTCTATCTTCGACATTCATAGCCATAGTCTTCGCATCTCGTTTGATCGACCTAGCAGCTAGATAATGAGATTCAGTATTAGCATATATGATTGTGGAATCTTTTGGATTCTGTGCGTGTGTGCCGGTGTTTGCGACTGTCCTCTTTTCTCCCTTTGCAATTTTATTGCTTGATACCAACGCGCAAAAACCGGAAACTGGAGCGGGCTGATTAGAATCGCTAGCGGCTTTAGTGTCAAAGCTATTTGATAGTTCGGTCACTGATGACGGTTGAAAAGACATCATTTTAATCGCTTTTGCTTTCATAGCTCTAACCATTTGATCTATCTGTGCTGTACCTTCAAATTCAATTTCAGTAGTCGTAATATTTCCTTGAGAACTGGCGGTAGAAGGATTATTATCGGGTGCCGATCCGACTTCACTTCTCACGAGTCCATACCTTTCTTTTAATTTAGATATGTCGGAGTCGAGATGTCCTAATTGCGCTTGCAAATTCTCTGATACTTCCCAAGTACCGGCTGTAGCCCCCGCCACAGTTTGCGGTTGTACAGATTTTATTTTGCTTTTAAGCGTGTTGTCGAGTTGTGGTGCAATTCCCATTTGCAATTTGTAGCTTTGTGGTCTGTTAGAATATGGTCTTGTTGAAAACAACCCACTGGCGTCTCTCTTAGAAACCTGCCGTAGAAACAATATTTTTCTATGTTTCTTCTTTGCAAGGCCGAGACCAGGTTTTGTGCTGAGATAAGCTATTTTATGTGAATCTTCTTTATGATAGGATATTCTCCTTCTTCTGTCTTTGGAATCATGTTTTTCAGTTTCTTTCTTTTTATCTTTACCTCTAAGTTTTTTCCAAAAGCCGAGTCTTTTTTTAGGTGACTTGGGTCGTTTCGCATTTTCTGTTTTAGCTTTAGGAGTCGGTTTAACAGTTATTCTGTCAGTTGCTTTTTCTACTTTAAAGTATGGTTTAGTTTCTTGTAACACGTCATCGTCCTTGCTGTAATGTACCTTATATCTGTGTTGTCTGTCTTTCCTTGTCTTGGGGATTGTGGGCCGGTCTAGGTCGTTTATCGACTCGAATTTGTCATCTACTTTTTCTTCGTTATCAATACTTTTAGATATAGTATGGCTGTCGGCAAGCACCATCAGATATAATAAACTGAAACAGAAACATGAAAAAGCTTATTTTAGAGTAAACTCAAATAATTTTACAGATATATACTACTTATAAACACGATTTAAATAGGTATTCATTAAATATTTAGCCCGGCATGCTCCTCTTTGCTGTGATTAACAAACACATAAGAACTATAGGAATTGAACCGCTTTGGACTTAGTTTATCTGTGAAAATAAAACACTAGTAGAAATAAATGAAATAAACATGTAACATTTAATTAAAAGTATCAAAAAACCAATAAAACAAAAAAAAAAAAAAAAGTCTAATGAATTCAACACAACACCCAATCATGTTACTCTCAACCTATATATTTAATTTTTGAACAGTCTAGATACTAAGTATGTATACTTTTTTATAACTGTACAACTAGCGTCATTAGTATTAATTTGTTCATGCATGTTGTGTCTATCGCATCATAATGTACACTTGGTGTGTTTTTTTTTAGCTTGTATTATTAGAGTAAAAAAGTGTAACAATTGTAGTTAGGCCAATAAATAAATATATAAATAAACCGCACTACAAATTGTATTATGTACCTATATACATATATAAATATGTATATAAGGTCCCATTAAAATAGATAGACAAATTTTAACACAGTGTACGTCTAACCAAAGATATCCAAGCAAAAAAAAACACTGATTTAAGTTATATTTTTTGACCTATTTTTTTTTTCTTAGGTTTGGAAATCATCAAATGACCTCCCCACTCTGAGCGGAGCGGAAGGGAGTGTCAGACTTGTACTGACTAAAACCCATCCATGTTCCTTCTTTGCCCTTTGTGTTCCAGGGCCGCGGTATCTCTTTCGAACAGTCCCGCAGCCCTGGCAGGCATCGGCCCATGCGGACCCCTACTCGGTTGCTGACATCTCTTTGAGGCGTGCGTGGAACACGAACGCGCTGTCGACACGGCCTGTCGTCATAAGACGGCTGGACGGCGAGCTAGCCCATAACTCGCCGTCCTCAGGCCCGCGCCTACGGTGGCCGGGAGCCACCACGTGACCCCCGACGCCCAGGGCGTCTCCCGCGGCAGCTGGGACGTGAGGTTCTTTCCCTCTCACGTCCCGCCACCTCCTTCACTAGCATGACTGCTTCGCAGAAGGTGGTGACGGCTTCCCATTCCCTCTCGCTCCGGACCATGGCTTGAACCAGGGCCGGACGCGAGAGATCACCGCCGCCAATCGCCGCTACGAGGACACGGCGGTGCTCCGCCCAAGCGGGGCAGACCTCTACGGTGTGTGAACTCACAGTGTCCTCCTGACGATCCTCGCAGTGGAAACACTCGGGCGTTTCCTCCCGCCCGATTCGGTGCAGGAACCTCCCGAAACAACCGTGTCCGGTGAGGACCTGCGTCAGGCGGTAGGTGAGGGCGCCGTTGAGCCTCTCTAGCCACTCTTCAAAGAGGGGACTTATCGCCACTATGGTGGCGTGCCCTGCACGGGGTTGCGACAGTAGCTCTCTCCATGTCGCCATGAGAACACGCTGGAGGTCTGTCCGCTGAGTGGCAATTTCCCGCGGCAGCGGAGTTTCCCTCCGACGTAGTGCCTCCGCGCGCCATTCGTGCAGGCGTGCGAAGACTATCGCCTCCAGATCCCATGGCGGCAATCCGGCAAGGAGGCTAGCCGCCTCGCCGAAGATCGTGCGGTACCCCCGGATTAGCCTTATGACTATTACCTTTTGGGGCGTGTTCAGATAGTGGGCGGCTTGCCGCCTCAAAGAACGCCTCCACACCAGGGCCCCGTAAAGGGCCATGGACCGCATGACCCCCGATTTTATTTTGACCTAAAATAATAAATTGCCGGCACTCTAGAATAAACAAATCCATTTTGGGTAGGTACTTGCACCGGCACATTTTGTAGTATCAGAATTACAAAGACATGGATGTGTTTATGCATTGGGTAACCAACGTTTTTAGTGTGTTTTATTTATTTAGGAAAAACAAACAGTAACATATTAGAGGTTTAAAATAAGGCTTACATTTTAAACTATGATAAATAGTACCCACTAGGTTTTCCACAGATTACTTTAAATACTTAGTAATTAGAGAGACATATGTATAAGATGTAAACTAAAATAACAGTTATAATAATATGTGATGCACAATACACACATATGTGTTGCTTCTTTTGAACGCTGACCTCAGAGACGATGAAGATATTAAAAGAGAAAGAAGGGCGCTGTCGGTAAGAGCTAATATGATCGCTCGCAGGTTTGCACGTTGTTCTGTAGTTGTAAAAAGAACCTTATTTCGTGCATATTGCACCTCATTTTACACGTGCAGCATTTGGATAGATTACACTCAAAAATCATACAGCGCCCTTTGGACTGTTTGTGTGTGAATCGTTGCTGCAAGCTTTCTACTTTGGTGTTAAGCTTGTAGCAGGGATTCCCATAAATCTATAATGTAAGACTGTGTTAGGTTAAGTGTGTAGGTTAAGTTTTACTAACATAGTTGTAAGGAAATATTGTTACTAACTTTGTGAGTCCTGTTACTTGTGAATTAAATATAAATAAATAAATAAAAATACAATAAGTTACATCAACCGGGCATACAGTACATATATAAACAAAATCAAAAATCAAAATCAAAGCATTTATTTCAAGTAGGCCAGTTACAGGCACTTTTGAATTGTCGAAAAAATACAATGAAAACATATGCATACATATTTCACATTACATCACAATGGTCGACTGCCGATCCTTAAGAATTGCATGGATATGCTTCCTGAATAGGTTTTTACTGAGGAAAAGTATGTCGATTAAGCTAAACTCATTGTTGTAAGTCTCAACCAAGCGATGAAGAGAACAAGCGCTTCGTGCGCACCTCATGTACATGTACTTTCAAGGAACACGGTAACATAGGTTCTTTACTAAATCACGACATACATTAAACAGAGTCATGACATCAAGGAGCATTCGTCTTGACTGCAAGGTAAGGAGATCATTTCCTAAGAAGTAAGCGGTATGAGACTTTTTTCCGACAATATTTGTAGTTTACAGCACGAAGGTATTTGCGTTGTACCAGCTCCAAAGCATCATTATATTTTTTGTGTAGAGGGTTCCTTAAAGGCACTGAAAACTCTAACTGTGGCCTAATTATGGATTTGTATAAATGCAGAAAGGTGGAGGGTCGACGAAATTCCGTATATGCTCTCATTACAAAACCAAACATTTTGTAAGCCTTACTAACAATTGTATCTATTTGAACATCTAGATGGAGCTTTGAATCCAGCTGAACACCAAGATCTCGGAGAGAAGTAACTTTATCTATAAATGTATAAGCCAGACGATAGTTAAATTCAGTTTTATTTTTCTTTTTGGTAAACGTTAGAACGTGACACTTTGGAAGACTAAGATAAAGCTTATTGGAAAAACAGTAGTCAGAGAAACGGTCCAGATCTTGCAGGAAATCAATAGTCTTGTTTATTTAATTTTACCGTAAGACGATATTAATGGAACGAAAATTTCGAGAGCTGTGAGCAGGGTGCGATGGTCTAATTGGTTAAGACATCCAGTGTACTGAATCGGAAGGTCGCAGGTTCAAACCCTGCTCGCACTAGAATTTTTCTTTCCATGTCAAAACCGCTAGTTCCCTACGCAGGGTTTGCGTATAAAAATATTAAAAAATTGTTTTGTATGGAGACTTCTATACAACATTGATTTGGCTGTAATGTCAACGTGTTGGTTTAAGTTAGTTCGATACTTTCTTAAATAGATGGCGCTAACGTCACCGTAAGACGTTATTAATGGAACGAAAATTTCGAGAGCTGTGAGCAGGGTGCGATGGTCTAATTGGTTAAGACATCCGGTGTACTGAATCGGAAGGTCACAGGTTCAAACCCTGCTCGCACTAGAATTTTTCTTTCCATATCAAAACAGCTATAGTTCCCTGCGCAGGGTTTGCGTATAAAAATATTAGGAATTAATGTCATTGATAAATAAAATAAATTATAATGGTCCTAGAATAGAACCTTGAGGGACACCAGACATGAACTGAATAGAGCTAGACTCGAAGCCATCAATCACTACTTTCTTTTCGTTAGCAGTTTTTTTTTTTGTAAGTATCTAAAGCGTTTTTCTTATTTTTTTACCATTGTCCTTGTGCAAGGAGTCCGTGGCTAAATGAGGAGCTCGTACCTAAATGAGGAGCTCGTAGCTAAATGAGGAGCTCGTGGCTAAATGAGGAGCTCGTGGCTAAATAACAACAGTCTGACAACCAGTCTTACCATGGGGTATCGTCTTACCAAGGGGTATCGTCTTACCAAGGGGTATCGTATTACCTAGTACTAACTGCGTTGTGGAAATCAGATAGGCAGTCGCTCCATGTAAAATACTGGTATTCAGCTGCATCCGGTTAGACTGGAAGCCGACCCCAATATAGTTGGGACAGGGCTAGGCAGATGATGACATTGTCCTTATTTTGGTGGCCTGAATGATCAGTGCCTACACTTTTAATGTCTACAAAGAATCAAAGAAAACAACAGGTAGTGCCATAAACCGGCGCTAGGGTGTCAGAATTCAGAACTAAATTTGTATATACGCGCACATGCACACAGCCACTCTACGGCCGGCAGCACCGTTTTGTAGGGACCTACGCAAGCCGAACATTATCGAGTTATTACAGGGGCAGAAAGAGAAAAACATGTAGGAGATAACGAGACAGAATGAGGAATGGTAGATTACGTTTCTGGTAAAAGATTTTTTACTTTGTTGACTTATTTTACAGCAGATAAATGCCCGATCATCATCATCATGAGTAGCGGTTTGGATTCCCGGTTTAGACAGGCGATAATTTAAAAATCTTCGAAAGCAGTTCTAATTATTTAAAAAAAAAATTAAATCTTCTTTCAACAAAACTTCATGTACATATACAATATTTAAGCTACTTTCCTTCCGTGTGGCATAGCCGTGGGACGATCTTTAGGTTATATACGGTATACGATTTTCTACCTTTTTTATACGATTTGTTACTTCGAATTGCTTTTAAATGTATAGTTTATATATATATTTTTGTGATCACCCTTTAAACCCCTTCATTTTGATACCCCACTGGATGGTATCGCAAAAAGTAAAAATTTCGAACGCCACGATATGGCACCCAAAATCCGCCATTTTTCTTTGTTTTTTCAATGTAACCAGTGACACTCGCTCCACCAAGACGAATCTAACGACGTATAATTTAACCAAATCCAACAACAATCCAAACCAATCCAAACAAATAATCCAATGAACAACCACGGAAGATATCCCGTAAGTGACTGTATAAGTTTAGATGTAAACCGTGAAAGCTTAAAACAGTATTTATCCAAATCCGTTCATCCGTTTAGGAGTTACAAGGGAACATAGAAACAGACATACAGGTCAAACATTATAAACCTCCTTTTGGGCTTTGCCACAGTCGGGTAAAAATCCCAGAATGCTTGAATGTTTTGATACACAAATCAATCAAAATAATTTTTTGCATTAAAATTTTGAAAGATTTTTACTTTCAGTCCACTTTCAATCATCGTGGTGTAAAAAAAAAGTATGGACACTACTATGGCAAGTTTTTTTAAAAATTGTCGCAACTAATCAAGATTCCAAAATGGTATAATACTCTAGGAAAACTAGCCACAAAAATAAAATATTTATTAAAAATTTCATAAATTGTTTTTGTTGGTAACCAGTTTTACTATGTGCCGAAAATAGGTTTTTCATTGTAAATTCTTGGAATTTGAATGGGACATGTGGCTAGTCAATCAAAGAAGATTGCCCATGGACAGTACTTTTGAAAAACGACTTATGTCTAAAAATCTTGAACGGCATGAAATATCTAAAAAAAATTTTTTTTTACTTACTTAATGATTAATTATAATTTGGTTTTTTAAACAATAATTAGTACTTTTAAGTTTTCAACTATAAAGTACGCCATTTTTTACCATCGCCTGTCAATTCTAGGGATGTCCATTTTTTTTATTGCGGGTACGGTTCCTACTACGGTTTACATAAAATAAAATGATATTGGTTTTTTATTGATTGTTTAAGCTATTATTGTATAGTTATAACAGAGTTCTAAATCACATGTAGTTGCTGGTATTTCTAATAACAGTGGTTGTCAACGGCGGCATGGATACCAAGTGGTATTTGTGAAATACCACTGGCTGGTTTGCGGAAATAGATCAAAAACCGATCGTTCATCAGTACGGGTACAACCTTATTTGACATTTTCTGCCCGTCTGTGATATTTTTGCAATATGACAGACGGACAGTATGTTATTTCTGCTGGTTTTGGTACCAGGTTTGGAGTTGAGCCTTTTAGTTCCTCCGTTACTGCTGTCAACCCATTGAAAATAAACATACTTCCAATGCCGCTGCACCGTGTGTGTTGTTTATTACTAAAGACGGGACTTTTTGCGTTTACTCTGTTACACCCAGTATAGGGTTAAAACTTCGTTCCAACCCGGTGTCCCTCAATACATTTCTCATTGTTTTCTTCGGCTTCCCCTTAGGCTAAGACGTTTCGCCACTGGTGTGCATCTGTAATCTGTGTAAGTCTAGTGTTGTGTGTCTGTGTTCTATTGTGTGTTGTGTGTGGCTGTGTTCTATCGTACGTTGTGTTGTGTGTGTCTGTGTTCTATTGTGTCGAGTTGTGTGTAATAAAACTCTTTTACTCAAGACTGACTTGCACACAGTTATTGAATAAATTAAATGTATAAAAAAATAAATAAATTAAATAATTAAATCGAAACCGGAAACTTCACTTTCCGTTATTTTATGTTTCCTTTCATTCGGCATTTTTTACTTGAAAATGAACAATAACCCGAATGTACGGTTCACTCAAGTGACGCATCTGATATCTGCATTAGGGTCACAAATGATGATATTATGTTCTTCACTCTGTAAATCTTTTTTGGTACCTTAAGTAAAAAACAAAATTCCTACCTAGAGCCAGAACGAGGAGGGGGGGGGGGGGGGGGGAAGGTTTGGTCATTTGATGATTTCCCGTCAGAAAAAAAAGTACTATTTATAAGAAAAAATTACTGAATAGGTTTTATATAAATACTTTGGATCTATGTTAGATAAACTCATAGGAATTGTGTTTTTTACTGAAGGTACCTGTATCTAGTTGCAAAAATAAATTAGGGAACGAATATTCAACATTATTTTTAGTATATGCGAACCCTGAATATAGTTTGTTCAAAATAAGTAACTGAATCGATTCCAATCATTTTTAAACCATGTTATATTTTTTCCCAAAAATATTTAAAAAAAATTACAAGTTGAACACCGAGCTAATTTAAGTACCTATCGCAATAATGTAGGTACCTACTGCCAAATTATTGTTATCTATGAGCTCAAGACGACGCTGGAGGCGCGCGCTGCGTGGTGACCACGTTTTTGCGCGGACAACCAGGTAACAGAACAAGCTTATAACTTTGTGATTTTTCATGATACAGTTTGGAAATTTTGTGCATAGATTCTTTGCATAAAAATACTAGAGACGTGTTTCAAGTTTCGCATAAACAAAAAACGCAAAACTAATGTTGGATATGTATTTTACAAATACCTACGATACCACTGAACCAGTAGTACGGAAGAGAAAAAAATACCCACGACACTACCAGTAGTGCGGCTTAGTTGTGTGGAGGGGAAGGAGGGACTTTTTTGAGGTGTTTAAAAATTGGTTGTATTTTTCTTCTCTTTTATGTGATGACGTCGCCAAGAGGCTTTGCTGACATGACATTTTCCTACCTCTTGGAAACAGAAACTTGATTAAAACTTTACTGATGCTGCAGCAAAATTTAAACAATTTGCTTACTTACACGTACCTACGGCGGCGGTGTCTTAACTAAACCCTCAAGACGCGAAGCAGGTAAGAACCAACACTACTACAAACTAGGCAAGACCCGTTGACACTCGAAGCTCGGCTGGAAATGCCGAAGACCGCCGAAGACCGCCGAAGACCGCCGAAGACCGCCGAAGACGTGTGCGATCGTAAACGGCAGCAGCCGAGGGATCGGAGCGACGCGACTTGCTTCTATGTAACTTTACGAAAACACTTCCGCAGATGACAAAACTAAAATTGACTAAAATACTAGTCAAGAACTGTCATTGAAGACCAAGAGATAAATGTATCTTCGTGCACTGAGGAACACTTAAGATGATGACATGATATAATTATTATCTAATACAATACCAAACTGCCAATAGATTGTCAATTTGACACTTCAGCAATCCTGCCTGATGATCTGAGGCAGACCGGTAGACTTTACACCAGACTCCTTTAATAACAAATTTTTGCTACGTACCTTTATTCTTCTTTTATCCATGCTAAAAGAACTTCTTAGTTGCATAATCCTGGATCCAAATCTAACACCACACATTTTCATATCAACCATAAAAATGCTCTGAATTTAATGGTTGCTTTCCATCGCAAAAACTACGGGCAGTATAAGTCTACCGGCTCGAGAGCCCGAACATCTAAGGCAAGAAAATATTTCAAGTGACTCACCATAGAAAATTGATAAATAACATTGGCTACTAATTATAGAATTCGCTCCTTGCATGATACCATGTAAATATCGATAACCTAACAAATAAAATCTTCATATAACCAATAAATAACAGCCAAGATCGCACAACGATATTCTATTGTTTTTCTCTCTGTCATTCTTTCGTGTCAATTTGAAGATTTTTCATCTGAAGTTTTTCTTTGTCTATGGAGGGAAAGAGTTCTTATTGGTTTTCTCTTTGAAGGTTGTGTCCACGGCAGGATTCTGGCTGTGATCATCCCAGTTAAAGTTTCATAAATCAGGGTGTAAACGGACCCTTCACGAACGGTGATTCCCGATGTCCACCATCTGCTGGTCCGAAAAGAATAGGAAGCGGTTGGTGGGTGTTATATGTTTTAGAATCTTTGAATCTAATCTAGGACATAATGATTTTCCTGCAATATATTTCTTTATTGTTTTAAGAGGAGTGGTGATAAAATAAAAGAAAAAAGTGAAGTGCCTGCCTATTGGGATTCGCACCAACGACTGTAAATCGAGCAATGACCGCTCCTAGAAAGGTTTTTACCAATGCAGGCAGGTAGAAACTTTGGAACGCCTCCTGCTACCATCCTTACATACTCCTATCGCCTCGTTCACGTTCATAAATCAAATTTATTTCTGTAAATTGGTTTAAAAAACTCTTTTTCATGTCAACATGTTGTTTTTAAACTAGATGGGGCCGGTGTTTCGTACCTGACTACTCTGAGAAGAAACATCCGAAACTAACTCAGAGGTCACCGTTTCTTTGAAAGTCCAGACATTGCTCAAGTCATATGCGGACCATGTAGATTAATGTCTGAGATGGTCTTTTGAAGAAATAACCACACATTTGAGTGGACCTGTCCAGACAGTGCAAGCATTTGTCAGTGATCGTGTAGCTAGTTCCTCATCCTCCATAGAAAAGGGAGCACCCTACGACCAGACGGGTGTTATGTATGGTGGGCTACTGCCCGACAGATGTTGTCGGGAGTGAAGAATTCAGATAGAGCGATGCAGGAATTAATAAAGTTCTTCATTGGGGTCGTAGATGGCGCTACAGTATTTTTCCTGTCATACATCTAGTCATACACGCACGCCTGTTGCATCTGCCTACAGAATTCCAACAAAAAGCAGGAATTTCCTCATATTAAATCATTTAACACGTCACATAATAATATTATGATTGCATAGATTCAATCGTCATGTTTATTTTTTGTTCCCTGTTCAAGGGAATTATTTCAAGCACGATCTTCGTAGAAATGATTTGTATATACTGTCATTGACTAGATGACTCATAACTTATGAGTCATGTAGTCAATTATAGTGTTATAAGCAGAATACTTTAACGAACAGATAGACCTCTGAACTCTTAGCAAGAAATGATAATCAGAATGCTTAGTGAGATAGACCACTAGACTAAAGAACCAAGAAGAGATGCTTCTTTTGTCTAGTGGATGGCAAGTGCGACAGCTAAACGTATTCGTCCTGGATTCAATTCCCAGGGCGGCCAAAGTGATATTGGGTTATTCTATCAAGAATTCCTCAGTATCGGTCAGAAGTCTGGATCTGTGCACTCTTTGATGTCAAGTCTCGCTCAAGATGTTTTTTATTTTCCTCCATTCTCAATCTGTAAGGAAGTTATTTACCATTAGGTACTTGGCACTAAGTAGGTATACCTCGAACAATACAATATCATTATTATAATAAGACGAATCTAAGTCATAGCACGATTATTTTATCGATGAATTAATGGCATGTTGATAAGGTTCGTTTTCGTTTAATTTATTATTTTGTACTCATTGATATTGTATTTGTTTGGGTGTGTTGTAGGTGTTTTTGAATGTTGACTTATTGTGTAATGTCAAGAGAGATAAATCTTGTGGCTAAATAATAACAGGCGCTCGGGTCGATCTTAGGTTAAGCCATGCTTGCCTAGGTTGGTTTGTTGATGGTTGACCACCCATTACATACCGAGTTTCCTCCGTGCCTCGGAAATCACGTTAAGCCGTTGGTCCCGGGTGTCATTTGTAGATCTTTGACAGTTAGTGGCCTAAAAAGTCTGATAACCAGTCTTATCAAGGGGTATTACCCAGTACTAACTGGGTTGTGGAGGTCAGACAGACAGTCGCTTCATGTAAAATACTGGTACTCAGCTGCATCCGGTTAGACTAGAAGCCGACCCCAACATAATTGGGAAAAGGCTAGGCAGATGATGATATGAAGAGAGATAAAATAGCTATTAAACCGATGAGATTTGGGATCATGAATAGCATAGCACAGCAGTGGCGAAGGTTCCATAGACCCCGATTCCTACCGGCTTCCCTTTGAAAAATGTCACAGTAAGTATTCTATAGACAAATAATATAATCACATTAAACATATGTACTCCAGCTTACCTTTTACAAAAATTGAACCTTCGCCACTGGCACAGCATAGTGTTTTCTCTACTAAATGTGACACAAATACACCTCAGTGATAGTGATGTCACGTTTTCTCGAATTTATAGTTCTTGGACGGTTTCCTCAGTATGTTTTGATTTACTGTTTTGAGAGCTGTGGAAACCGGTTAACCAGCACGGCCCTCGGTAAGTAAGGATGACCGTAACAAGTCTGCTTCCATATAAAACATCACGCTTCCAATTCCCAAAAGGTTAGGCAGTGGTGTGCCTACAGTAAACCCACATTTCGCCAGTTCCCATGCAATTGGGCGGGAACCTTGTGCTCAAACTGGTACTGGAAGACCTTGGTCGGCAGTAGCGCCTGCGGTCAATAGACCACACATTTATATTTATACGCCGTATCATATTCTTATTCAGTTGTTAGTCATTTCTAGATCTTTGACAGTCGTTAGGTAGTCAGTGGCCCAAAAAAAAAGTCTGACTACCAGTCTTACCAAGGGGTATCGTATTACCCAGTACTAACTGGGTTGTGGAGGTCAGATAGGCTGTCGCTCGATGTAAAATACTGATATCCAGCTGCATCCGGTTAGACTGGAAGCCGACCCCAATATAGTTGGGAAAAGGTTGGTTTAGGCAGATGATGATCATATTCTTATTAACTAGACATTTAATACTTTATCCGATTCCCCACTCTATCTCCAACACAAATCAAATAACAAGAACACGATAACACTATGAACTTTACGTCATTATCGTACGCACTCTCAATCAACGAAGACGTGCTCTGAACAAGTACAAAAGATCAAAATGAAGTATCTTATAATACTCGCAGTTGTCTGCACAGTAGGTGTCTGGTCCGACCATTTAATAGTGGGCAATGTTTCCAACAAAGTCTTATTAGGGAATCATTCTATGGTGGAATATAACGCAATACCTTTTATGAAACGTGTGAAGTATTTTTTTTACACTCAACAAGATAATCGATTAATTCAGGTATGATGTTTTTAATTATTTTCTATTATTTCATAATCTCACAGTCAAAGAACTCTAATTGATTCACTCTCCTGCCCTTATTATTCCATCTTATTTGAGGTCAGCACAGCATGTCTTCTTTTTATAAGCTTTTGTTTAAATTTCCTTGTTATTAGTTAGTTATAAGTACGTATGAATTGGTCAAATCTAGCAACTGAATTTCAAACCAGTTCACCCCCACGGATTGAGCTGAAACTTTGCACGCACATTTGGTTCTGGTGACAATACATTTTTATGGCAAACATGACTTGATCCTGCAGCTAGGGCACGAGGGAACTCCTCAGCGATTAGCACGGACACAAAACTTTGTGTTCGCGTTCAATATTGATAGATAATCCTTATTTTATTCTTTTCCTTTTACACTTCTTGTTCAAAAAAATATCAATACAAGGTGTAAACGGACCCTTCACGAAGCCGTCAACCAAGCATTATGCACAACAAACTAAGTAACTTTACGCAAAAAAATATTGCTGGGATATGACTTTTTTTTGGGGTTGAAAATCTGCATTGAATAGTACGGGGGGCGTGTAGGTGTTTTAAGTAAAAATCCTACTTTAAAATCTAGTATTAAAAAAAAAAAACTTGTGAAAAAGTTGGAACTTTGATCCCCAATATCTCCGTAACTAGAAGGTTCCTAGGTATGGTCTAGAATACCGGTATATTTTTCGAAACGGTATCGTCTTAAATACCTAAGAAACGATTTGTTTCGGTTACGTTTTAACGGAACGTTATAAAAAACGTTTTTTAGGAGCAACAACATTTAAATCGTTCTTGGTTAATAAAACGTTTTAAACCGGTTTTTTCCATTCCATTCCATACATACGGTACCCGATTCAACTAAAAAAGTTCATGCTTGTCGCGGGCCGCCCTGCGCGGCTACGTCTTGCGGAATAAACCGGTTTTTACCCTGAGTAATAAACGTTCTCATTTCATTTTCGTTCCGAACAAAATGATCTACAAAGAACAGTTCAAAACGTTTTAAAAAACGTTTCCAAGCCCTGTTATCAACTAACGAGAAGTGATTAAAAGTAAGTCTCTTGATATTGAACTACTTTTAAGAAGCGCGCCCCTGATCCCTGCAATCACTTAATAACTTTGATTGTTCGGATACGCGAAGAGGTCAAATAAAGTTTAAAAGTAGAAAAAAAGTAACATAACATCACGCCTGTTTTTCCCGACAGGTTAGGCAGAGGTGTACCTAATAGTACACCTACATTTCGCCGGTTATGTTAAAGTCCCATGTAATAGGGGGCGAGCCTTTTGCCATCAACCGGGCACAAATCCAGACTCTGTGGCTGCTACTGAGAAATTCCTTAGGGGAAAACCCAAAATCACTTTGCCCGGCCTGCGAATCGAACCCAGGACCTCATACTCAGCAATAACACCCCCCCCCCCCCGCCCCTAGACTTGGAAAAATAATAATTTTAAAACTTATTTTGTATTTTTTAATAAGTAAATAAGTTAATAGGTACCATGGTATAATAATATACTTCGCCTGATATTCTCTTCCCGTGACAGCTGGGTCACGTGATTGGCCCAAGAATACGTCATCAGTTGCGATACTGTGGATGTGTTGCCACGGTGTGTGATTAATTTACCCTATCAAAATATATTTTATAAAATCAAAATCAAAATAAAAGCACAAAAACTGTGAAAGTACTGTAGTTGCCCATTCCCTAACGTAGATCTCTATGAAGAAGAACGGGCAAGAAACTCCATGGACACTCTATTAAATCAGAATACTTTAACAAAACCTTGGTTACATCATTCATTTTGAGATGGTACATTATGTGAGAACGATGCAGCAAGATGTGTACGTTAAAAGTGTCCATAGTAAAAACAATTCAAAAATAAAATAATTAATTCAAATAAGCCGTGGCAAATAAGAGATGACCAGTCACAACTGACAGCGCCCATTCACGAATATGTCGAATGTATCAGCACCATTTAACTAAACCATTTTGGGAACTAAATGATCCGACACACGTGCCACCATCAGCGAGACATTTGAGTGAGCATGACATACTCCTAACCGCCAGGGCACATTCAAATCAAGAAACGACGCAGGTTTCCAGCAAATGACAGCTTTCTAGTACATAGTACTCACACAATATGGGCTAGCATAATAAGCATAATCAAGAATTTTTATCAGTGATATAATCGTCCAACTTGTAATATGCTTTCTTACATAGTGTGCGTTTAATGCATGTTTTAAATTTCGTTTCATTCAGTTCAAGAATACTTTGTGGAATTTTATAATAGCATCTCAAACAGTACCCCTTGAAAGACGAGTCTACTTTAGCGAGTCTGAAGCCTGGCTGAACTAATTGGTCTCTATTTCTAGTACTGTAATTGTGTCTGTCACCTCTTTTATTAAAAAGATGTAGATTTTTTCTTACATACATTATGTTTTCGTAGATGTATTGACAATGTACCGTCATGATGTTAATTTCCTTAAACAGTTCCCTTAGAGAATCGTGCCTACGAAGATTATTTATGGCTCTGATGGCTCTTTTTTGCAGAATAAATATAGACTCAATGTCTGTAGCCCGTCCCCATAATAAAATGCTATAAGACATAATACTATGAAAGTAATTAAAATAGACCAGTCTAGCGGTATCTACATCAGTTGGATTTTTCTTATAGCATACGCTGCTGAACTTAGCCGCCCCGCAAGAGATGTTAAATGAGGACCCCATTGTAGCCTTGAATCAAGCGTAATCCCCAGGAAAACCATTTTATCTACAAATTCAAGTTTCTCTTTATTCAATACTATATCACAATCGCTACTTTTAACATTCGGTAAAGCAAATCTTACGCATTTCGTTTTTTTTTTCATTTAACACTAAATTGTTTGCTGTGAACCAATTATGGACCTGAAGTAGGGCATTATTCACGTCATCTAGATTTTGGGCCCGTCTATTTATCTTAAAAATTAGGGAAGTGTCATCAGCGAATAACACCATATTTTGAGGTTGGTTTTTCAATAAATAGGGGAGATCATTTATATATACTAGAAAGAGGAAAGGACCCAAGATTGAGCCTTGAGGAACCCCTATTTTTACTTTTAAACCCTGTGAATTAACACCATTTATTTGCACATGTTGTTGTCTATCACTCAAATAAGATTTGACCAAACTAAGTGCAAGTTTCCCTAGTCCGTAATGCTCAAGTTTCAAAAGTAATGTGTCGTGATTTACGCAGTCAAATGCTTTGGAGAGGTCACAAAATATTCCAATGGCGTCTTGGGACTCTTCCTACGCAGTAAATATGTGCTTTAATAAGGTTACACCGGCGTCAGTTGAACAACGTCCCTTGGTGAAACCATACTGTTGATCGTGTAAGATTCTGTTGGTGTTAAAATGATTGAGCATTTGATTCAGCATTACCTTTTCAAACACCTTGCCAAAAACTGGCAACACGGATACAGGTCTATAATTATTTGTATCTTTACTATTTTCGGATTTAAACAGAGGTATGACTTTACTGTATTTCATTAAGTCTTGGAAAACTCCTTGATCTACACACAAATTAAAAATTAAAGCTAAGTATAGTGCTATAGTCTCAACTATGGATGTACAAACTTTGATAGACATTCCCCAAAGATCTTCGGTCAGTTTGACTTTTATTTCCCGGAAAGCTTTAATAACTATCATAGGGTTTATATGTTTAAATTAAAATTCAGCCAGGCAGTCAAACGCATTCGCCTTTAATAAACCAATTGAGACTTCAGGAGAGGAATTAAGAGCCTCCGTAGTTTTTAACGGTATATCGGTAAAGAAATTTACAAACTCATGAGCTACTTCCTGATTAGAGCTTTTAGGTCCACATGCTGTATCTAATGTGTAGCTAGTGTTACGTATTTTCCTGTTAGTCTCGTTATTTATGACTTTCCAAACTGTCTTAATTTTGTTTTCTGCTGTTTTGATCTTGTTGCTAATGTGCAAGGCTTTGGCAACCTTGCATGTATTTCTAAAAATTTTTGAATACTTAGCAACATACTTGTTAAAAGTTTCAGAGTTTATATAAGGCTTAAGGCCATAAAGTTGTGGGGGCGCCCTTACAAGATGGTGCGGGACAAACTCCGCACCCGGGCCCCCCCGCTAACGCAGAGTCTCCGGCCTGAGCTCGTGGAGGACGTGGTGAGCGCTCTGTTCCCTTCGCGAGGGGAGCATCCTCCCCCGCCTATGGCTCCGCCGCCGCGTGCGGTGCCGGAAGCGGACCACACCGATGACGATGACGACGTTCCGGAGGTGACTGGGGTAGACCTGAGAGTGGCGGTACGCAGGCTGAAAACCAGAAACACCGCCCCGGGACCCGATGGCTTGCCTGGCAAAGCCTGGGTCCTGGCCTCTGAGGCTCTCGGGCCCCGACTGGAAGGGCTCCTAAGCGCATGCTTGGAGAGAGGCCAGTTTCCGCTTCGTTGGAAGACGGGGAAGCTGGTCCTCATCCGGAAACCAGGGCGCCCTGCGGACTCTCCGTCCGCATACCGGCCCATCGTGCTGCTCGACGAGGTGGGCAAGCTCTTTGAAAGAGTCATTGCCAACCGCCTCGCCGGGCACCTTGCGGGGATGGGGCCGGATCTTGCGGAACACCAGTTTGGTTTCCGCAAGGGGCGCTCGACGGTGGACGCCATCATGCGCGTGAGAGCCCTCACGACGGGGGACGCGGTGTCCCGGGGCGGGGTCGTCTTGGCGGTGTCTCTTGACATCGCCAACGCCTTCAACTCCATGCCCTGGAGCTGTATTAGGGAGGCACTCCGGTATCACCGGATGCCGACCTACCTTCGTCGTGTGGTCGGGGACTACCTGACGGATAGAGCCGTCATCTACCCTGGTCGAAGCGGAGAATGGAACCGGCGAGAGATGTCGTGCGGTGTTCCACAGGGATCGGTTCTGGGGCCGGCCTTGTGGAACATCGGTTACGACTGGGTGCTGCGCGCCGACCTCCCTACCGGCGTCAGCGTAGTTTGCTACGCTGACGACACGCTGGTACTGGCACAAGGGAGGTCGCACGAGGCGGCGGCCGAAAACATGACACGCGGGGTTGCGATAGTCGTGGAGAGGATCCGGCAATTGGGTCTCGAGGTGGCACTGCACAAGTCCGAGGCCATGTGTTTTCATGGGCCTCGGAATGCGCCACCGTCGGGATCCCTACTGACGGCAGGAGGGGTTTCCATCGGCGTCGGGTCGACGTTGTAGTACCTAGGACTCGTCCTCGACAGCCGGTGGAACTTCGTGGAGCACTTCCGACGTTTGGCTCCCAAACTGGAACGGACAGGGGCTGCCTTCAAGCGGCTCTTGCCCAACCTGAGGGGTCCAAACGCCTCCTGCCGGAGGCTATACGCGGGGGTCGTGCGGTCCATGGCCCTTTACGGGGCCCCGGTGTGGGCGCGTTCTTTGAGGCGGCAAGCCGCCCACTACCTGAACGCGCCCCAAAAGGTAATAGCCATAAGGCTAATCCGGGGGTACCGCACGATCTCCGGCGAAGCGGCTAGCCTCCTTGCCGGATTGCCGCCATGGGATCTGGAGGCGATAGTCCTCGCACGCCTGCACGAATGGCGCGCGGAGGCACTACGTCAGGAGGAAACTCCGCTGCCGCGGCAAATTGCCGCTCAGCGGACAGACCTCCGGAGTGATCTCATGGCGACATGGAGAGAGCGACTGTCGCAACCCCGTGCAGGGCACGCCACCATAGTGGCGATAAGTCCCCTCTTTGAGGAGTGGCTAGAGAGGCGCCACGGCGCCCTCACCTACCGCCTGACGCAGGTCCTCACCGGACACGGTTGTTTCGGGAGGTTCCTGCACCGAATCGGGCGGGAGGAAACGCCCGGGTGTTTCCACTGCGAGGATCGTCCGGAGGACACGGTGGAGCACACCGTGGAGGTCTGCCCCGCTTGGGCGGAGCACCGCCGTGTCCTTGTAGCGGCGATTGGCGGCGGCGATCTCTCGCGTCCGGCCCTGGTTCAAGCCATGGTCCGGAGCGAGAGGGAATGGGAAGCCGTCACCACCTTCTGTGAAGCAGTCATGCTAGTGAAGGAGGTGGCGGGACGTGAGAGGGAAAGAACCTCACGTCCCAGCCGCCGCGGGAGACGACCTGGGCGTCGGGGGTCACGTGGTGGCTCCCGGCCACCGTAGGCGCGGGCCTGTGGACGGCAAGTTATGGGCTAGCTCGCCGTCCGGCCGTCTTATGACGACAGGCCGTGTCGACGACGCGTTCGTGTTCCACGTGCGCCTCAAAGAGATGTCAGCAAATAAGTAGGGGTCCGCAAGGGCCGATGCCTACCAGGGCTGCGGGACTGTTCGAAAGAGATACCGTGGCCCTGGAACACAAAGGGCAAAGAAGGAACATGGAAAAAAAAAAAAAAAAAAAAAAAGGCCATAAAGTTCAAATAGTCTTTCCCTACTTTTCCTGATACCTCTAGTTGCCCAATCACTAAATATAAATTTAGGGCAAATTCATTTTGTCTTCTTTTCAAAAGTTTTGTTGAACTCAGTGTGAACTATTGAAAAGAAATTATCATACAATTGATTTATATTAATATCGTCCATATGATGACTCATAACACTTAACTTGTTCTGTAGGGAAATATTATACCTCCTTAAATTATTAGTAGTTATAGGTCTAAATTGAATCTGAACTTTTTGCAATGGTATGTTACACCTAAAAGTTACAGTTTGTCCGCTATGGTCAGACGGCAAACAATTTACTATGGCTTTATCTAAGTAATCACAATTGCAGAAAACATTATCTATACAAGTAGCAGAAAATGAATTGACTCTCGTAGGTTCAATAAAAATGTTGGTCAAGTCAAATGACTTGAAAAGATTTAATAATCGACTGCTATTAGAATTTTCTTCTAAAATATTGATATTGAAATCACCACAAATAATTATAGGTTTATCACTGGCTGCAAGTTTTGCCAGGACATCTTCCATTATTGATTATAACTTAACAAAACAATTATCAACTAATAATTCAATATTTAAATTAATTCAAAACTAAATAGGTGAATCACACGAGTTACTAAATAGTTAAGCTAGTTAGTAATTTATTTCATTTTCATTCACTAAATGAGAGTCCCTGAATTTACTGAAAAGGACAATCAATGGTAACACTTATCGTGACGTAGTCTTGGGCCATCGTGGGAAGAGAGTACCAGGCGAAGTATATTATTATACCATGGAGTACCTATATTTTTTCTAATGTCATTAATAAATAATAATATACAATTTTGACGTATAGCAATAAAACACTTTTTTCTTAATTTGAATTATTATTGTAATCGAATTCGAGCCTGTCATGACTTGATCACAACTACGTGACCCTTGACATGAAAGCTGGATCCGCCCTTGCTCAGCAGTCGCGCTTGTGACTACTAGACCAACAGCTCCACGGGTCCATCTAAGCAAAGAAACGCTTGTTGAGTTCAGTCCGTGGATGGGTGACCATCCATTACATATAAAGACCTCTCTGCCTCGGACAGCCGTTGGTTCCAGCTGTCATTTGTAGATCTTTGACAGTCGTTACAGGTAGTCAGTGGCCCGAAAGTCTGACAACCAGTCTTACCAAGGCGTATCGTATTAGCCAGTACTAACTGGGTTGTGGAGGTCAGATAGGCAGTCGCCCTATGTAAAATATTGGTATTCAAATATTCAGCTGAATCCTGTTAGACTGGAAGCCGACCCCACCATAGTTGGGAAAAGGCTAGACAGATGATGACTTGGACACCTAAATGAATATCCGTGCAAAGGCGAGCACAGAAAATCAAAGAATGCACTAAAAGCATTCATTTAGTATGTCGTGTGGTGTGATAATGAAAGTGGGCATAAAAAGAGTAGGTGGCTATTCTTCAAGATTGCATAAACCTTGCATTACCGAACACATAAAACAGTAAATAGAGTCACAATACACAAAGCGTAGGTTACGTCAACATGGTATATTATTATGGCGTATTTGTTGGAAGGAAGTCAGGAAGTTTACGTTATCCTAGTTTTCGGGGGGAAACCTTCAAAAGGCGATCGGTCGTTGGGGATAAGACCGGGGAGTGTGGGATTTTTACCGCACTAAAACCACCCCGGTGGTCACCATCCGCACATGAGAGGAGGCACAGTTTCCTCTTAAAAGAGGTGTCCGGAGCTCCTCTGTGCAACGCCTGTTAAGGCACATCCCTGGGGCGACTATACAGAGATCTCCCCTGAGCGTCGCTGTGCAAGTGTGCACGGCAGCACGTGACCACTGTGCTACCGGTCATATCCAAGGTCACTCGGTGAGCACACAGAGTCCCCACTCTGGACGCCCGTGACCCAGTGTCCCACCTGTTTTAGGTAATGCAGGCGGGGTTTACGACGGGACGACTTCTTCTCCTATTGGGATCGGCTCTCTCACGATCCCACGTTATTCTAGGACCTAGAATAACGTAATCTTTCGGTCTGTCATAATGGCCGCTTGGCGAAGGACTCCGTGAATTGACGTAAACTCAATAGATGACTATGAAAAGCATGTTTTATAATAAAATAACGCAGATAACTATACTTATACTAAGTCCAAATGGGTTCAATGACTATACTCGGTGGTGATTGGTTATTTTTTAAATTTCGGCAAAGCGATATGCGTCTTTACGGCGTTAATATTTTTTATACATGATATTTAAATTGTGTATGTATAAACATGATTGTTTAAAACAAATATTTACTTTTATGAAAAAATAACATTTATTTGTGTTTTACATTCAAAAATATTTGAATTTTCTATTTTTCATATTAGGCTGTTTAGCGGCATCATACCTTTGCTTCTTCTTCAACCTGGCGAAAGCAAACCGTGGAAAAAAAGCAAATTAATATCATGGTTTCATAATAATTTATGACAAAAATACTTTGTTCTAATATTTTATTTCTTCGAGAGTGTATAGAAACACGTCGTTTGATACGAGTGGGATTTGTTACGGCAGTTCTCGGCTCCATAACAACCTCGCCTGTAGCTCGGGTGTTAATTCCGCCTCGAATGCAATAACAAACTTTCCCCCTTATATCAAAATATTAGGTAGATGCTAGCTGTTGCCCGCGACTTCGTTCGCGTGGAAATTTTGGTTTCAATGTGAGAGAATAAAAAAGGAAATAGTTGCCTATGTGCTAGTGCAGACTATAATCTATCTCTGTGCCAATTTTTTTATCCAGATCCAAACAGCCGTTTCGCGCCGAGCGCGTGATTGAATAACAAACATCCATCCGTCCACCATCCAAATTTTCACATTTATAATATTACGAGTAGTATAGAGTATAAATAAGTAGTAAGATTTCAAGACCAGTCTTTAACAAATGCAATGCAATGCAATGCTTCACTAAAACAATTATATTTCTACTTCAAGGGCATCCAAGCACTCGACACGCTCCACAGCAAGGCGTCGATCAACATCACAGCAGGAGGAGTGGGCTACTCCTTCGTGAACCTCCGCCTCAAGAGCGAGAGGGGCAGAGGACTGGCCTACGATATAGGCATCTACATTCAGGACTACTTTTATCATTAAAACTGAAGATTCATACTGGTGGAGTTTTATTTATACAAGGTGAAAACGGACTCTTCGCGAAGCCGTTAACCGAGCCACAGTCCACCACGCGAACTAAGTGCGGGTTCATGAACAAAATAAAACAAATAAGTTAAAAAAACATTACAAACATTTATTTAATACCTAGAAACAGACGAGTTGAATTAGGCAAGCGTAACGCGCCACCCAGGTAAATGGACCAACAACATTGTCAAAGTATCTGAGACGGACTGGGTGCGGATGGAGTCCATTCTTCGGAAAGCACCATAAGCCGTTGGTTCCGAGATAGGCAGTCACTCCATGTAAAACTCTGGCACTCAGCTTCATCCGGTTAGACTGGAAGCCGACCGAGGCTAGGCAGATGATGATCCGTCAATTCTTCGGAAAGCATGTTAAGCCGTTGTTGGTTCCGCTGCCATTTGTAGATCTTGGACAGTTGTTACAGGTTGACAGAAGTTCGGAAAGTGTGACAACTATTTTTGCCAAGGGGTAACATCGTGTTACCCAAGTGGGTTGTGAAGGGTCAGTCAATCGATGGTATCCATGTACCATGTACCATACAGGTGTTTAGCTGCATCCGGTTAGACTGGAAGCCGACCCCAACATACTTGGGGAAAAGACTAGACAGATGATGGACTGCATCAGGATGAATTCATAGATTAATTCACTACTCCTGATTCAAATAATCACAATATTCCTTTTCAAGCACTTTCAAAGCGTCCTCTGTGCTCAACAATAAGTTTTGTCTTCTCAAGTTGTCGATCAACGCCATCTGTCGGTCGCTCCGCGTGTTTAACACTTTAATGTGGGCTTCTAGCCGGGAGATGGCATTCTGGTGAGACGCTGAAAGACTGCGGGAGGATTCCCGAAATTCCTGAAAAAAGATTTTTTATGAAACAGCTTTTCCATACATTTTGATCGTATAGGTATTGCACTTTCGTAAGAAACACCTGTTTTTGTTTAATAACTGATGAAAACTTTCTATGTGGGCTCAGAATGATGAACTGAATACATGGGAACCATTTTCGCATCGCTGTCCCTAACACCCTGTATAATGAACCTGTGGAACATGGAGCCCCGAAGAGGTAGGCCAAGGTCTACCACCCACGCCTGTTTAGTTATGTGCCTGCTTCTTCTTCTTCGGCAAGGGAGTTATTAATTTAGAATACCTTTATTACGAGGATGGAAAAAAAGATACTTTGGGCAAAGAGCCGAACGTTGCAAATCCTACAGCTCGCGCAAAGCGTTTATTTCTTTACACGCTTTTGTTATTTTTAAATGTAAAAAACCTTAGAAGTTAAATTTGACCCACGTCCCAGTCTCCGATTGTGCTGAAATGTTGCATACATATTTAGTTAGGATGACAACGCATGGTTAGCTAAGTGACGTCATTCTAAATCCAATATGGCGGACTCCCTAAGATGGCGGAGTATTTATTTTTTATGCATTCCAATGTTAAGGGTATCAAATGGAAGGGATTGCTGGGAAGAACACGAGAAATGAAATGACGTTACTTTAAAACGTGTTTTTTAGTTTTTTTTAGCCTTTTCTGTTCCCCTCCTAGGCAAGGGTTTCCTTCCACACCTTCCTCAACTCAATGTACTTTACAGCATTTAAAATATCCGCCGTCGACTATGTTATTTACCTTCTCAGCCCGTTTCACAGTCTCAATCTGTTGCCTTAAGTTATCGATGGTCTCTTGCTGCGCCGCGCTCTTGGCCTCCACACTGTTGCACTTAATCTTATAACGTTTCATCTCGCACGTCAGTCTGTCTGTCTCAGTTCTCTGTTCCTTGTGCAGGCGCTCTTTTTCCTGTAAAAAGATATTAAAATTATTTACTTCAGTGAAAGATTACAAACCAGTGAATTTCTTTTTAATTACAATCTATTGATTTAATAATCTTCCATTTCAATTCCATTTCAATAAGGAAAATGTCGTGAGAGAAGTTTTGAGTATGACTGTGGATGGGTATAAGAGTAAAAGAAGACCAAATAAATGATGGATGGACTGTGTGAAGGACGATTAAACACCAATTCAGCTGCTCTATTTAATAAAATAATTAACATCTATCCAATGAGTATGAAAGACTGCAAAACAGTGGCGGATTTACCAGCAAGCTGAGTAGGCTTGAGCCTAGGGCGGCAGATTTTAGGGGCGGCAAATTTGGGGACCGATTTTTTTTTTTTTGCTTCCTCATAGAAATCAAAAAGATTTTGGCATGACGGTTTTCTGATGTTTTACAGATAGAAGTCTGCAACAAATTTTGCCGATGACGTTCCCCTCTCACTTGTCATTGCACATTCCGAGTAGCAATCTTCCATATTCTGGAGTAAAACAGCTAGTTCGCCGCCCCCCAACCAGTAATCGGCCTCTGCGCCCTCTGCCCACACTTTGTATGAGTGAAAAGAGCGAAATTGTAGAAAATGTATTTCCCTCTTCCCATTATCAACCCATACATGCAACGTAGTCATCGGTGATTTTACCAACAAAAAATCGCGCAAAAAGGTATTGTAACAAAGTTTTAACAAACTTAACTTGACTTGACTGAGTTGATTATTTTTAACTGTTTGTAAGCGCAATAAAGATTATTTATTCACGTTTACCAAATGTACAATATTGTGTAAGTAGCCTTATTAATCCTTATTAATCGTACATGATTGAAGCTTTGATTAGTTTAAAAAATATACCCAAAAAGTATTCTACGTGCAATTTCAACCAAATTGTTGGATTGTAAAAATAATGTAGGACATAAGAATAGTAGAGGCAAGGGCGGCAAAAACTGTAAAGCCTATACCTTGAAAACTTGTAAATCCACCACTGGCAAAAAGGCAATAGTTCAATGGCTAAAACTGAAGGCCTATGATGACATTGAATTGTTGCTGCAATCATTGTCAATATGAAGTTAAGAGATGCACACACCCACATACACACACGCACACACTAACACATGAACACACACACTCAAACACACTATTTTAGGATATATCTTTAAGTTTATTTTACTCCCCGCCTCGGCATAGAGTTGCGAAATAATGTTTAGCGATTTCCTCAACACGCTAGGACGCAGATATATCGCTGGAGCAGATATATTGGAACGCCAAAACTACATTTTGGGGCTCCAGACTAACCACAACTAGAGTCAGAGAGTTGAAGAAGGCAATAGATTCGAATTGACTCAGTATACTGACAACGAGGGAGCCAAAACAAAAATTATGAATTTTCGTCAAAGAGTAGGTAATTCGGAACTAAATGTAAGCTTTAATAATGAAGTTATTGAAGATGTTGCGAATACAAAATTTTTAGGTTTAACAATCGACAACCAACTTAATTGGAAACAACACACTTCAATATTAATTAAAAAGATTAGTAAGTTTGCTTTTGCTTTGTATAAACTAAATAAAGTAGTCAATCAAGCAGCTGCAGTCACTGCATACGATGGATATGTCGATTCTATACTACGCTACGGAGTCATGTTTTGGGGTAACTCCTGCAATAAGGACATGGTGTTCAAATCGCAAAAAAGATGCATTCGAGCTATTACCGGTCTAAAAATAACTGATAGCTGCAAACCTTATTTTATATTGTTAAAAATAATGACTTTACCTTGCCTGTACATATTTGAGACTGCTTTATTTGTTAAAAAGAACATTCATCTATTCAGAAAAGCATCTGAACATCGCTATAAAATGATTAGACGAGAATATAGACATGAATTGTGCGTTCGACCATCAAAGACCGCCTTGATGCACAAAAGTATACTTTGCATGGCCCCAAAAATATTCAATAAATTACCAAATGGAATTAAGGACTTAAATATTATTCAATTTAAAAACAAATTAAGACATCTATTATTGGAAAAATGTTATTATACTATTGACGAATTCCTTAATGATAAATTGTAATTGTAAATTGACATTGATATTTATTTAATTTTGACATTGTACTATTATCTTTATTCCATTCATTATTTATAAGTATACTCAATTGTTAATGTTTTGCTTGCTTTTTTCTGTTTTAAGTTATGTTGTGTTTTGTTGCAATTATTTTATTTTAAAATGTTGATTGTTCTTCTTTTCTATAATAATGACCAAGAATGTAAAAGAGTGTACACCTTTAAGGTAGATTTTTGAGGAACTAATTATTTATTATTAAGAACTCGTGTAAAATGTAATAAATTTGAATTTGAATTTGAACTCACAGGCCATCTGATCCCAATAAAACACCCGATCTTATTGACTTCGTTATCACCAAAGGAATGTCAGGACTATACACAAAAGTCGAATCATGCCTGGACGGCAGTTCCGATCATACACCAGTGGTATGCACATTGAGCACAGCAATTATATGGAAGGAGCCCCGAGAGACGTTATAGTATAATCGTAAAACTGACGTGGACTCATTCCAGAGCTTTATAGAGGAAAATATCAACTTGCACGTACCCCTTAAAACTGAGGACGACATACAAAATGCAGCCTGGTATACAACTAACCTTATCCAAGTAGCTGCTTGGACATCCACTTCCTGCCTAAAATACAGCTCTCAAAATCTGGATTATACCCTGGTAATACGGGAGATGATAGCTGTAAAACGGAGACTAAGACGACAATAGCACACAAGCAGAAATACACAGGATAAAAGAGCCCTAAATAAAGCACAAAAAAACATCTAAAACAAACGCTTAAAGACTATGAAAACGGCACGGTCAATTTATCTTGCAGAAAAGTAAATTGAAAACTCTATCACCTCAAAAAGCAGATGATTACTCTCTCTGGAAAACGGCCACAAGAACACACGACTCCGTTAAGACAGTCAAATGGTAACGACACCTGCTGATAAAGCTGAGCTATTTGCTGAATTCCTTAAAAATGTATTCAAACCAAATGAACCCGACATCATGTATCCGGAGGAAGAAATTGACAAAATCCTTGACAGTGATCAGCAAATGTCTCTACCGTTACGACCATGTGTACCCCAGCTGAAATATGGAAAGCTATTAAAAACCTAAAGAAGAAAAAGGCACCAGGTTTTGACCGTATTACAGCAGAAGTCTTGAGGCATTTACCAATAAATTAATTTAAGGAATTGTCTTGCTAACCATCCTCTTCGACGCAGTGTTGAGACTCCACTATTTCCCGCTATCTGGAAGATGTCAACAATAAATATGGTAGCTAAACCAGGAGAACCTCCTAATGAAGTCTCTTCATAAAGACCTATAAGCCTTCTTCCCTTATTGTCTAAACTGTTCGAGAAGATATCTCTACCAATACTTGAGGAACAAAGGACAATCCCAGACCATCAATTTGGCGTCCGAGCACACCATGAAACAACAGAACAAATACACAGAGTGGTTCATACAATTCGGCAATCATTGGAACGAAAAGAGTATTGCTCAGCTGCGTTTCTAGATATACAACAAGCATTCGACCGAGTGTGGCACAAGGGCCTCCTGTGTAAACTTAAAATATGCTTACCACACACCGCATACATGCTGCTCAAGTCCAACTTGGAGGACCGAATGTTCCAGACTAAATCCGGAGATAGCCTATCTTCTTTCCATCCTATAAAAGCAGGAATACCCCAGGGATCTGTACTGGACCCTGTTCTGTACACAGTCTACACTGCAACCTATGCAGATGACACTGCAGTCCTATCTTGCGATAAATACGAGACTCGAGCATCCACAAAACTCAAAGAGCATCTGGATAAAATTGGATCATGGCTGAAAAAGTGACGAATTAAAACTAGTGCTGCCAAGTCTGTCCACATTACCTTCGCCCTAAGAAGCGGGGACTGCCCACCAGTGTCACTTGATGGAGAGGTTCTGCCTCAGTAAAGTACTGTCAAATACCTAGGTATGCACATCGATAGAAGACTTACCTGGTGTGAACATTATTAAGACCAAAAGGGACCAAGCAAGCAGAAAACTGGGAGACATTTACTGGCTAATAGGCTGACAGTCGTCAGCTTATTTAGCTTGGAAAATAAACTACTGATCTACAAATGCATCCTAACACCTATATGGGCCTATGGTATAGAACTGTGGGGATCG
Organism: Noctua janthina; assembly: GCA_963576755.1. Lineage (NCBI taxonomy): Eukaryota > Metazoa > Arthropoda > Insecta > Lepidoptera > Noctuidae > Noctua > Noctua janthina. The sequence goes on along the minus strand of OY755078.1, from coordinate 9,694,873 downwards.
GCAAGCCATTCAAATGTTGAAATACTACAACGCTTTCAAAATAAAGCACTGAACCTTGAGCAGTGCACCATGGTTCACAAGGAACATTGAAGTACATGAGTACCTACAAATACCAGCAATCAAGGAAGTTGTAGAAAAGTCATATAAGACTTACAAGCAAAGACTCCAGTGACATAAAAATGAACTCGCTGTGGCACTACTGAAGTCCTCAGACTCTACCTACCGACTTAAAAGAAAAAGAATAGCGTCAATCTGATTACCATCAGTACATAACGGGATGACGCATCGCAGGATGCGAAGAATCTCAAACTGTGAATCAAGCAATAACCAATCTGATTAAAGCCTAAAGGCTGATTGCAGATGTAGACATTAAAAAAAAAAGTTTATGTTACTTTAATTTTTATTTTTTATTTAGTATAGTTCAAGTCTTGTCTTGTTTAGTTTTAGATTTTACTTGTGATTTTTATTTGAATTCTGTTTTCTATTTGTACACCACTTTTACCATTACAAAATTTGTCATTGAAGAGCGGGATCTCCTAGCACAGGTTTATCTTTTACATAAAAGGAGGTTCTATGTAAGATTTACTGTAAAAGTTTCTGCAATAAATCTTTTTATTTTTATTTATTTTATTACGCCTGTATTGTATGTGTCGTACTCACATTAAGTTTTGCCAACAGCACCATATTCTTAGCCTTCATACCAGCCGTGCTGGCTTTCATATTATTGGTCTTGGAGAGCAGAGTCATTCGTTCACTTTCCAGCTCTGCTAGCTGACGTAAGTGGCCGTCACATTGGGATGCCTGGAATGAGAAAAACAAATAAAACACCTAATTTACACACGCCTGTAATCCCCGAAGGGTTAGCCAAAGGTGTACCTAATAGTACACCCACATTTCGCTAGTTACTGTGTCATCGTGGATGCTACTGAGAAAATAATGGAAACACCCAATAACACTTTCTGCCGAACTGGGAATCGAACCCAAGACCTGCTCAGCAGTCTCGCTTGCGAGCACTAAACCAACGAGGCATACGACAGTTAAAACTGCTGCTGAATTCCTGAAGTATGTCTTCAGTAAGTTATTCCAGCATTTGCAAAGCATAATCAGGATTTTGTGTTTCCACTGCGTGGACACCAGAAAGAGCTAAAATCTCTGAGAGGACTAAAATCCACCATGCATGGTCAGTATAGGTTGATAGATTCAATATGTCTTCGAGTTTTTGATCCTTTACAGTGCATCCAATGAGGATGACGTAAATTACGCAAAGTCATGTATCTTTTTTTTTTTCGGATGGGAAATCATCAAATGACCCCCCCCCCCCCCACTCTCGGCGGAGCGGAAGGGAGTGTCAAACTTGTACTGAAAAAAACCCATCCATGTTCCTTCTTTGCCCTTTGTGTTCCAGAGTCACGGTATCTCTTTCGAACAGTCCCGCAGCCCTGGCAGGCATCGGCCCTTGCAGACCCCTACATCGTTGCTGACATATCTTTGAGGCGCGCGTGGAACACTCGCGCGCCGTCGACACGGCCTGTCGTCATAAGACGGCCGGACGGCGAGCTAACCCATAACTGGCCGTCCACAGGCCCGCGCCTACGGTGGACGGGAGCCACCACGTGACCCCGACGCCCAGGGCGTCGTTCTTTCCCCCTCACGTCCCGCCAGTCAATTATGTGCCTTAGCTTTTAAAACTTACCTTTTTCTCTAGTGTGCCCTGTAGCTTGTCTATTTGTTCTTGCATCAACTTCACCTTGGAAGCTAGAAACTTGCATACATTCTCTACTGTAGGTTTATCTGGAAATGCAGTAAAAAGAGTATTGTGATAATTATATCATGATGTAAGTAAAAGAAACGATGGCCAACCGTAAATAGTGATAATTATGGTTAAAAAGGGGTAAATTCCGAGATGACGATTAATAGAGAAGTACAGACGGCAAAGACATGCTGTTTCATCATCATCTGCCTAGCCTTTTCCCAGCTATGTTGGGGTCGGTTTCCAGTCTCACCAGACGCAGCTAAACACCAGTATTTTATTGCAGCGATTGCCTATCTGACCTCCTCAACCCAGTTAGTACTGGGTAATACAATACCCATTAGTTAGACTGATTGACAGACTTTCGGGCCTCTGACTACCTGTAACGACTGTATTATATTCGCCCGCGTGGTGTTCCGTTCTGTCCCAAGGGATCTTAGTATCGGAATAAAAAGTATCCTATATGTTAATCAGGGTTATAAACTATCGATGTGCTAAATTTTTTCAAAATCCTTTCAGTAGTTTTTGCGTGAAAGAATAACAAACATCCATCCTCACAAACTTTCACATTTTATAATATTAGTAAAAAGTAGGGAGTAGGATTTATTATGATTATAATCATAAATACAAAGTTATTGCTGTATTCTTCAAAAGTAGGCAGAGATGTCGCCTACTTTTCACTAGTTATGTGTATCCCTTCTAGAGCCTATTGAGTTAAAATTTCAAGGTGATGATATGGCTGATGGGGGTGTCAAGACTGGACTGCACAGTGGGCTAGTCCTGCTTAGGTGGCAGGTTCAATGACTGGGCACAACTTGATACAAGACTAAATTACTTTAAAGATGTAGAAGTTACCTTTCAAAAACGACTGCGGCAAAACATTGTCCTTAACGTTAACCATTACAAATGCATATAAAAACCCTTCATCTCCTCCAATTCTACCAACCTTCCCATTGGCACAACAGTTACATGTATTCAAACTCTTTATTTCAACCTCATCAATGTTTGTGTTGCCAACATTAGAACTTTGAGTTCCATTTTCAATTTTGCCACTCAAAGTTGACCATGGTGAAGAGTTTGGAATTACTTTTTTCTTTTTTTGTACTGGTTTGTGGTATTGAGGCACAGGCGGTGGGGTTTTAGGCCTATGGGAGTCACAGCTATGTTTTTTTATGGTGTGCACAGGTGATAGGGTCAGGCTTGGTGAGAATTCTGAGAAAAAATCTTGCTTTTGCTGAAATTAAAAAGAAGCATGATTAAGGATGATGTTTGACGAAAGTGGAATAGTGGTGTGGTGTATGAATAAAATGAAAAAAAAAACATACAGGGTGTAAGGGACAGCCCTCCCGCAAACTGACAGGGAATTTTTCTCAGGAAATGTAAACAATACAGGTACAATAAAAAAAAAACCAACAATGGATGTTGAAATATTCTAACAAATGACACTTTCTACCTAGCTACTAAGTTCATCGCACTCATCGCTGTGCTTGCCGTTTGCTACGTGCGATTTGCCACAGTAACAATACATTTCAAATGAGGAAATAAAACAAATCTTTATTGGATTCCCATAATATTCCTGAAATAATTTCTTGTACCAGTCATTTTAGTATGTTATACTGAATTGACCCCATCAGTCTACAGATGGCTGACCCTTACACACTGTATGAAAAAAAAATCAATTGCCGCATGCATGATGGATCATCATTTGAGAACCAACCAAGCGCTACAAGCTCAACTGATTTGGCAGATTTTTCTTCTTGTGTTCGTAATTGTCAGAACAAGGTTTAAATGAAAGAAAACTTACATATTTTATGATAAGTGCACTTCTCATTTTATTCAGTAAGTTACTACCGTACCAAGCAGACGATGAGTTGCTAGTAGGTATATTATAAGTTTAGTAAAAGGTTCATCAAAATGGTTTTGATCAGTTAGTGGTCCATGCAGTTTTTTTTCAAGTCAAGCATGTGTGTTGATGACGACATGCACTTAGTATGTTTGGTGATATGCTCACTTACTTTAGAGGACTGTAAATACTTTCAATAATTGTCACTTTCCACAACTCACCGATCCTACTGGTGGGAATAATAATTATATAGCAGATATTTCTTCAAGTTAATGCTTTGAAGATGCCAACCATCTGAACTACTTGAATGATGGTGATAAGGTGCACATTTTTTGCCTGTTTCATGTGCAGCCTATACCATTAAATTATTATTTTGCATTGTATTTTATCAATATGCAACATTAGTCGACCAAAGATTTGAGTAAAAATCTTGAAAAACAAACCATAGCATGTTCAATTTCTTTCATCAAACTTTCCGTTTTCTTCTCGAGTTGTTTATTCAGTTTCTTAAACTCATCCTCGCGAGCTAACAGGTCTAAAGAGTCCATTTTATTACTTTATTTTTAACTTGAACGATAAGAAACACGAAGCAATGACATTTAAACCCTTTAAACATACGATTAAATTAAAAAGTCCACACTCCATTTTGTTTCCGGCACATGATGAGGTGTTTTATTTACGGTCGGGTTTTAACGTCATCAAATAAACACGGTTGCTATGGTTACGAGGAGCATTGTAATCAAATGAAGGACTGACTATTTCCTAAATGCACTCAATTCAAGTACTCTTTAAGTCTCACAGCCATATTTATAAACGCTACTACATGGCAGTATATGTGGTTTCCCATATTTTAAAGAGCAATCAATTTACAAAATGGAATAAGTGCTATGTCTGGCTTAGTTTTTTGGCGTTAATGAGAATATGCTGCCATCTAGTGATGACGCGGAGATACTATAAAAGAACTGCTCGTGTCAAAAACAGCTGTGCGCGAACCAATCACGAGTTCGTTCGTTTGTAAATATGTTTTCTTTGTTACATACACACACATACAAATACTTGTTGACACATCTCTTTGTTTCCCATATGATTTGGATTGAGAAAATCCCAATACTTATCATAAAAAAAACATGACACACATAAAGATATGTCCAAAAAATGACTGTGGGTCAAAAACTTGCTCAAAAATATCACTTGGATTGGCGTAAAATCTAATCAAGGTCGTTAGCCTCAGAGCGAGAGGACGGATGAGAGAAAGAAATGGAGAGACAAATTAAAGTGTGCTACACAGATTTTCAATCGATTTACCAATGAGAACGAACCAAACCCAGCTGACACTCCTGACATCTTAGTGTGCTAGTTGTGCCACTGACGCGAGCGAACATTGGTCGTTCGCTCTTGCGACTGCCGAATTTGCAATAAAAATCTGAATTTTGGACTGCGTTTTCGCGTCCGGACATTGTTTAAACAGTGTAATAATGTATTTTAAGAGAAAAAGAAACGATTACCGGAGTGTTATATTATAGCCCAGGTGTTTAGGAGCGGAGTTTAACGACATAGTTTGCGGCTGAATAAGGTAACTCTATTTTAAAATCCGCTAACATATGTTTGATTATTTCTTTTTTCCTGTTTCGTAAATACGTATCGTAATCCAGAGTTTTAGAAAGTTAATTGACATGTAGTTTCATATTATAATGCGATTCAGTTATGGTGTTAACCGTATTACTCCATTTTACGAAGTGGAAAGTGGTTTTTCAAATCGGTGGTGTAAACTCTACAGAAGTTCTTAATATTGCGTAAATAAGTTCACGAAAGCAATTTAGTGTTTCAATTTACATCTACATTGTGTTGTTAAGTGATTATAAAAGAAAATAATAATAAAAGTCAGCTGTTCCATTTTGTTGAACACAAAAGGGCCATTGGTTCCTTTTTTTTTTAAATAAACAAGTTCCGTCGGGGCTCAGGTCGTTTCGGGTCCAGCCAGTGCCCCGTTAGTGATGTGCAGTTATCGATGTTCGCATATCGATGCGGGTTTAGTAAGTTTTTCTTTGTTCTTTATATTTAGTTGTTTTTATATAAAAGTGTAGGTAATAAAATTAGATTAGTTTTTATACGCCTAATTGTGTGCTGTATGTACTTAATGGATGACGTCATTATGAGATTGTTTTGACTGCTTTTGTAACGGGGTTTTGAAATATTTATTAAAAGAGCTTTTATTGTGCCTATAATACCTACCTTTTCTTAAAAAAAAAATGATAAGTAGTTTCTTAATTGTAACGAATTTATTTGAAAATAAATAATGGTTTTAACATTTAGGTAAGTACCTACATAATTAGTTCTTACTTATTGAGATTTAACTTTTTGTAGTTGAAAAGGACATGCTATTAACAATTTTATACCCTTATAACACAAAACACCATAAGCTTTACCAGATGCTCGACTCGTAACGAAAAATACCACGTTTGATGCATGGATTACAGATCTCAAGAATGGCATTAATACAAAGTTGATTGCTACTACCTGTACATAATAACTATGCCTATATTCCTGGCTTACATCCAGCCAAAGAGAGGCCACACTTCCCGAGACAAGTTTACGATAATGTCTAGTCCTAAATAATTTTGAACGTAACGGAAAACAGCACGGCGTGTTGCCGCATCAAAAAATTCACTTTCACGCTGTGTTTGCGTGTTTAAACACAGTGTGCTATACTTTCTACTTTTTGTGCGTTACATAGGAAAAAAAACTTAACGCCTACATTCAAAGTCGACGCTGAGTTTCCATATTTTTATGAGATGTTGTTTAGTTGTCATTGTTGTCATCATCGGCAGACATGTTCCTCTCACTGCTGTGTAAGGGCCTCCTCCCTTTCGTGCCTTGCTTCCCTGGTCTGCGAGTCTCAACCAGGTCGTAGGTACCCGCGATCTTCTAATTGTCATACAACCCACCTGGCTGTTGAATTGTGAAAATGTGAGATTGCTAACCGCAAAAACAGCCGACTGTTAAATAGGTATAATGGCATCTTGTCCCAAGTCCTACTTATGTAACTATTTCGTCATAATTTTCCTATGAACAGGACACCCACGGTCGGAAACTTATTGTACCTAGTAGACAATACACTGTGAAGGAAGATAAGAAAGGAGGTGTCTGATGAGATGACGAGTAATAGAGAAGTATGGAAGAAGAAGACATGCTGCGCCGACCTCAAAAAAATTGGGACGAGGACATGAGAATAATGAAGTAGACAATACACGTTAGGTTATGAGTAACTAGGTTTTGCCCGTGGCTAATTTAAAATTTGACATTCAATTCGGATTGTACTCTGCTCGTAGTAATATAATTCAATCATGATTCGAAAGACACGTGGCGCCATCTATTATCATAAGAACGTTATTATCGTTTTCCTCGGGAACAGTACTTTTTTCGGGATGAAAGGTAACCTATGTCCGTTTCTGTACACCTGACAACGTATGTGCAAAATATTTCAGGATGATCGGTTTAGTGGCGTGAAAAGGTAGGTAACAAGCAAACTTACTTTCACTTATAAAATATTAGTTAGAATTTGGATTACAAAGAGGTAAAATTGTTTGCCAGTTTGATGTAGGGGATAATATTCGGAACTAGTGATCCGATTCAGAAAATTCTTACACTATCGGAAAGCTACATTATCTCAGAGTGCCATAGGCTACATTTAAAACATCCCCATGGTTAAAATTTCGCACATGGATAATGACTGACTGGAGATTTCGCATGAAATAAGCAGTACCTGTGTGCTCTTCTATCTTAATGTTATGTCTTGTTGAGTATTTTGTGTGTACATAAATAAATAAAATAATAAAAGCCGCGAGCAAAACCTAGTGTCGTATAGAAAAACCAGAGTGTAGGTACTGTAATTATCTTGTCATGCTGAAAGTGCTGTGTCTCAGTCCATGATTTCGATTTCACCAATCCTTCCGGCTTAAAAGCCCATATTATTTTCAGCTAATCTAGTAATTTGTCCTTATAAATCTCTGATACGATTTCCATATCATAAGTTAAAAATCATGTTAAATAATATTATTACAATTTTTATCTGATTGCACCAGAAATCGGAATCAACTACACTGTATTGAAATTACCTACGTTTTATGACGTCATGGGTCAGTGGATACGAAACGGGGCACTATGAAATAGTCGACGTAGCCCGGCTCCTATTTCTGTCTACAGGGTTTAAAATAACCTAACCTAACCTAACGTCGGGGTGCCCCCAGGGGGGTCCCCCAACGAAAAAATTTTTTTTTGCAAAAAGTTTCTAAGTCTTTTTTCCTCAGTGCCCCGTTACGTATACTCCCAACCACGTCATGACCTGGATAAGACAGACTCGTACATAGGTACCACGGGAGGGTGCCACGCAAGGGTGGCCTAGTGGCGAAGGTTCCATAAAACTCGATTCCTACCAGTTTCCCTTTGAAAACGGGCACAATCAGTATTCTTCTATTCTCTTAATAAAATTGACCCTTCGCTACTGTGGACTACTCATATATTAGTAGTAGGTGGTACAATGCTGTCAACGATGATTATGATGACGACAAACTGATCCTTCATACGTCATATTATGTACCTATAGTATTATGCTTATGAAGGAGCTCGAAGATAAAATAAATAATAACAGCCGCTCGTAACAGTCTTCAGGTTAAGCCGCGCTTGCCTAGGTTGGTCCTTGGATGGGTGACCACCCATTGCATACCGAATTTCCTCCGTGCCTCGGAAAGCACGTAAAGCCGTTGGTTCCGGTTGCCATTTATAGATCTTAGACAGTCGATACAGGTAGCCAGTGGCTCAGGTAGTCTCTGTAAATTCTGACAACCAGTCATAAAAACGGGTCATTATTTTGACGACATCACCGTGTAAAGTAATTATGTAAGAGAATAAATAGCGAGCTGAGGAATAAAAAAAAATTATGGGTAAAAATTTATTTATGAGCAGAAATAGGGTATCTTTTGAATGTCTATTATGGGTGCTTCGGAAAGCACGTTAAGCCATTGTTTCGGCTGTCATTTATAGATCTTTTGAAATTGGTACAGGTAGTCTTTCCGCACCCCTCGTCATATTACCCAGTTCTAACTGGGTTGTGGAGGTCAGATAGGCAGTCACTCCAAGTAAAATACTGTTATTCAGCTGCATCCGGTTAGACTGGAAGCTGACCCCAACATAGTTGGGAAAAGGCTAGGCAGATGGTGGGATTATGCCTACAGATATGTCTCTATTACTTAGAGGACATTAACAGACTCTAAAGGAGTCCCACGTCGGAAAATTAAATAAGTATTTAATCGAGCCCATGCCATTAACGAGAAAAATAGAAGCACAATTCACTTTTGCTGACTGACCTACTTTTGCGAACCGTAATTGTAGTGAATCACACTTTACCGGAAAATGTAACGGTGAAATTATCGATGAGCGACATATTTTGTCGGTATTTACCGGTTTTTCTCAAAACATATTTGTTTTTCATGCCAGTTTTGGTTATCAGTATTGTTAAATTAAACAAAATGAAACATTGGAATAAAGCATGACTTGTTCATTGTAAGCTAATTAAAGAACAAACCATATTTAATAAAAAAATAAACCAAACACACTACTGCCATTGCACTTAAGCGGAGGAATTGAGAACTAAAATCAATTTGGGTGCACATCGATGTAATTTTAAAATAGATTTACCACACACACACCTTTACAAGTTAGTATAACGTTCACCTTGGCTTAGTTTTGCGAAAATATATGGAAGTGGCATACTTAATCTACAAATGGCGTGGCCATTTTCTAAATAACAGCTGTCTGAGTAGCTGAGCCTTACTTTAACATTCAAAGTTAAACTCGTTACGTTTTTATTCAATTCGCCATTTGTAATTGGTTGAATTTCCTGCGAAATTGTGACTCAACTGGGGGAAATGTATTCTTTGTAATTGTAATTACTTGGTGGCTTAAAAATTTACATTTTTTGCGTAGTCCAGACATGCTACAGTTAATTACAAATGAAACCTTGTAATCTAATAGCGGTGCTTGTAGTTGATTGATAGTATATACGCGAAAGTAATTTCGTCTGTATGTTTGTCACCTTTTCACGCCTTAACGGCTGCACAGTACTAGATGTGGTACAAGGCTAGACCGTGACCTAGTTTAAGACAGCATATATTCTGGTTGTAGTACATACCAGTGCATGCCGTGGGATGATATCCGACCTCACGGGCAAAGTCGCGTGCAGAAGCTAGTCAGTGAGAGACTTGGAGCGACTGACTGCCTATCTGACCTCCACAACCCAGTTAGTACTGGGTACTCCTTGGTAAGACTGGTTGTCAGACTTTCGGGCCATTGACTACCTGTAAAGAATGTCAAAGATCTACAATTGACAGCCGGGACCAACGCCATAACGTGCTTTCCGAGGCACGGGGGAAACTGTATGTCACTCATCCACAGACCAACCTAGCAAGCGCGGCTTAACCTGAAGATTGTTCCGAGCGGCTGTTATTATTTAGCATAGCATTAACAGTTATCATTAATGAAAATTGCCTGAATATAAAAGAATATTTACTCAAATGGATAATTGGAGACTGTTTCCTTTCATCCAAATACAATATCTTAATTATCTAAACAGCCCGTATTCAAGAGAAAACAAGAATTTTCCGTCATAAAACCTCCTTTGTGAATCATCTAATTTCCTTTGTCCTAGCTACACGCCATTAAATTGAATACAACTGACATTACAGCATCAGTGGCTTGGGAGAAGTCTCGTTCGTCTTGCGGTCGCAAGTACGATTGTTAAGCAGGGGGTCCTGGGCTCAATCTTTAGGCCAGACAAGGCAGTGTTAATCCAAAATGATTTATTATAGAAATGGTATCTTAATATTCATTATTTTTATCATCATATCCCTTAGAAAGAAGAAGAAGAACCGAAAGACGTTGCGTTGGAATGCCTCCCAGTAAGTGGACCTAAGACCTGGTGAAGGTTGCAGGGATCCGCTAGATGCGAGTCGCACGGGACCGGTCAATGTGGCGACGCTTGTGGGAGTCTTATGTCCAGCAGTGGACGTCTTTCGGCTGAAATGATGATGCCTTAGAAAGCACGTTTAGTTGTTCGGATGTCATTCGGAGATCTTTGACAGCCGTTAATGGTGGTCAGTACCAGAAGCCCGAACGACTGAGAACCAATCTTTGAAAGGGGTTACCCAGTAACTGTTTTCGAGTCAAATAGGCAGCCAGAGTCACTTACCAAACCTTATTTGGTTGAACTGGAACCCGACTTTGAAAAGAAAAGGCTAGGCAGATGATGAGAATATTTTCATTAATTAGTTAAACTTCGGCGGCGCCGCCGAGGTCCAGAAAGAGGTGGCGAGACGATTGGGACGCGTACCGCGAGGGTTGGTTCGAGGAGGCACGGGAAAAGAGCACAAGGAATGAATCGGGTGAGGCCTTTGTCCAGCAGTGGGACAGTACTGGCTAATAAAAAAATAACAGCACCTAGACAGGCCAAGGCGTAGATGGAAGGATGAGCTAGAGTCCTCTAGAAAGACAAAGGAGAGAGAAAACATGCATGTAGTAGGAAAATGCAGGCTTCTAAAGTTCTGATAATGATCATCACATAGACATGGGGTTACGGGAACAATCTGCGACTCCCGCATTCCCCAAAACTTAACGGGAAGATTTATGAAACAATGGTTAGACCTGCTGTCTTGTATGGATCAGAATGTTGGCCCCCAAAAGGGATGAATGAAAAGCATTTGCATGTGGCGGAGATGAGAATGCTAAGGGGGATGTGTGGTGTTACGCGAATGGATAAAATAAGAAATGAGAATATAAGAGGAAGTCTGAAAGAGGCGCCGGTGACTGAAAAGTTATGTGGTAATCGGTTGTCGGGGTATGGGCATGTGATGCGGAGGAATGAGGAAAATGTCGTGAGGAAAGTTTTGAGTATGAATGTGGATGGGTATATGAGTAGAGGAAGACCAAAGAAACGATGGATGGACTTTGTAAAGAATGATATGGCAAGAAAGAAGGTGTCTGATGAGATGACGAGCAATAGAGATTTATGGAAGAAGCAGACATGCTGCGCCGAGCACAAATGAATTGGGACTAGGGCAAGAGAATGATGATGATGATATACATGACTATAAGAAGACAGCAAGCGCCTAGTGCCACTAAGAAAAACATCTTCATAATTAAAGGCATTATGACAAAACCTTGCGATTGGTACTTTGGCCCACAGATAGGCTACGCACGTGTGTTAACCTTCGCTTTGTAAGAAGATGTATGTGATTGTGTCCACTGAAAACCACGGACACGCTATGCATGAAATGACGTCATTATTCTTTTTTTTTCGTATGGGAATTCATCAAATGACCCCTTCCACTCTGGGCGGAGGCGAAGGGAGTGTTAGACTTGTACTGACTTAAACCCATTCAAGTTCCTTCATTGCCCTTTGTGTTCCAGGGCCGCGGTATCTCTTTCGAACAGTCCCGCAGCCCATTAGTACATGCTTGGCTTCCTCGAATAAGGCGCTCACATAGCTCAACGCTGTCAACGCTGTGCACGCTGTGCAAGCGGTATACGCTATGCACGAATATTAACCCACGACTATGCCGCGGTGGGCCACGCACGCTACGTTGTGGGTGTATAGCGTGTACTGCTGTGGAGACGTAGACCCACTATGTCAAACAAATGAATCCACGCAGCTAAAATGCGGCGCGTGCACCGCGGTGGGTTGCCTCTTTACACCCACATTGCGTCCTCTATAAATTAACATCTCATTTGCATTGTTGTTTCCATCCTCTTATGGGTACTTGACTACTATACTATTATCTGTTAGTTAAATTTCAGCTGGTAATTTTCCTGCTGATTAAAAGCCTTGTCGGATGATGAGAGAAACGACTGTCTGTCATCATTTTACCATGCTTGCTGTCTGTAGCTTGGATCAAATAAACACCTGAACTGGCCCAAGGAGTTTGTAAAATGTCGCAAAACTGTGCACTATTACACACACACTTATACTTTATTGTACATCAAATTACATAAACCCTATTACAATATTTGTAAAAACATGAGCTTATCTCAGAATTGGCTTTTCATGAAATCAATGGACCTGCTTCTGCTTTTTGAAGAATTGTGAAGTTCTTTCGTGTTAGCATGAGTTTTTCTAGAAAAGGTTATAAACGCGTCAAAAGATTTTAGTCCGATCCAGCCTATCTCTTACCATCCTCTCTCTAAGCTAAGGCTCGTACTCCACAGGTAGCCGCTTAGTTTTTATGCTCCTGGCTGAAGGTTTTACACTCCAGGCACCCCCCACAGGTAGCCCGGTAACAGTGGCGATGGTTCCATACAACTCGATATCTACCGGCTTCCCTTTGCCAAATGGCACAGTCAGTATTCTGTAGACAAATAATGTAATCATATTAAAGATAGGTACACCGGCTTACCTCTTACAATAATTGAGCCGTCGCTACTGCCCGGTAAAGCAGACGGCCATCTCTGTTGAGCTACGAAATACCGTTTCCAAAAAAAAAAGTGTCTAAAGCTTAACCAGGTTGGTGGCTAAAGGCCACAAGCTAAAGGTTGGTGTTCGTGTTACTATCCAAGCTACACACATACTCGACTAACATCATCATTACTCGTGCAAGCAACTGATTATATAACAAAACAATTCCTATTCTCTACGCCATTGAATATCTCAGTCTATTCAACTTCAAGAACAACAGGCAGATACACTATCTCGGATTGAAGAGGTGCGAATACACTTTCCTTGCCTTGACTCTCAAAAGACAATCACCCAACTCCGGGTGTACCTGTAGGCTTGTCGAATTAAAATCGTTTATCGATGTCGATATTTTTTGCATTATTTATATCGGTAACATAATTTTAGATGGAGTGACTGCGTATCTGACCAACACAATTACTGGATAATGCAAATATAATTTAAAAAAAATGTGAGCCGTCACGGGACGCCTGGCAGATGTGAAACATCGACATTATTTTGTAAAAGTGATATGCAGAAAAGAACTGATTGTGATAGGAACTAAATATGTCATAATGATAAAATAAAGTATTACGATTTTTTTTCCAGATAACGATGATATTTATTAAATAAAATTTATTTTCATTAATTACAAAAATTTACGAATTTATTTCAAATCGTGACTACTTAATTCGTTTAATCAGTGACTTCGGTAATAGTTATATTCGATGTTGCCTCTGAGGACGGTATTACTGTGACAATTGGTCGATGGTAACTGAAGTATGTTACAAAAGTATTGGACATAACATTATCAAGATATCTAATAAATACAGCATTTATTGTTGTTCCGTATCTGGTGGTAGGTTCTCTTGGATTGTTATTAATTTGCAATTGAAATTCTTCTTGGAGAAACGTAATTAATTAATTAATTAATACGTCCAGCAGGTGACGCACCGTACACACTACTGCATACAGACTGTATATATATACCATCATATAGCGTGGCGACGCGTCGCCACGGCAGAAATCGGTTTTACGTGCGGCTATAGATGTTTCACATCAAAAACTGTTTGACCAGTAAGTTAGGGATTCACTTTGTAAAATTGACGGCACGGTTTGCGCAGTGGCTGAGCGATTGACTGCTTCGCTTCGTGTCGCGGGTTCGATTTCCGCACGGATCAAAAATTTGTATGGCCTACAGGTAGTTGTTCCGGGTCTGGCTGTTTGTGTATGTGAATTTAAATGTTTTTAAACGCACCCACGATACAAGAGAAATTTCTAGGGTGAGGCAACGTTATTAAAAAAAAAATTCGGTAAAAATACGAATACTTATTTAATACAACATTTTGCCGATATATCGAAACTATTTATGGGAAGATATCGTTATTTAAAAATATCGATACTTTTTTTTACATTTCCAACATCCCTAACTATCACATTGAAACCGCGTCTTTCCATAAACAAGTCATTAGTTTTACAATCGTATAATAAGTCTGCGTTCTGCGTCGTACAGATATCGTATGGACTGTAGGACTGATTGATAAAAGAAAGTTATTAATAGATGCTGTTAATTTACTCTTAATAGGTATCTAGATTTGTGGAGTAGCTTGGTTCATTCTCCAAATAAATACCTATTAAAGTGGATGCGCCAGGGTAGCGCGCGAAATTCAAATTTTCTTGCGTCGTCGCAAATTGCAAAAGACGCAAGAAAATTTGAATTTGTGCCAGGTAGTATGTTAATTAAAATATGATTGGGCCACTGACTACCTGTAACGACTGTCAATAGACAGCCGGGATCAACGGCGTAACGTGTTTTCTGAGGCACGGAGGAAACTCGGTATGTCACCTATCCACAGACCAACCTAACCTCAAGATCGACCAGAGAGGCTGTTGTACATCACCATAAATTAAATAACAGCCTACGACTAACATAAAGAAAAGACTTTCTTCCATTGAGGTGTCAATGGAAGAAAGTCTAAGTCTAGTCTACCCACGCGAAGCCATCATGCCCAAAGGTTACAAAAGTCATTAAAAACACATTACAATAACATTATGGAAAAAGTTGACGTGTCCGTCAATATCAGAATTACTCAAGTATAGACAAAGTTGCGAGACGAAAACGTGACTTCTCCTCAGCTGACCTCAAAACACGCGTGGCATGATAAGCCGGTCTACTATCAGCAGCTGTAACGGATAAGAAGCCGGATTAAGATTTGTGAAAGGAGACCGAGTGAGAGTATTGTATCCCTTTCCCGGATGTGATTGGGTCGGATTCCAGTCGAATTGGATGCAGCTGGATACCAGTATGTTACATGGAGCGACTGTCTATTCCAGTTCAACTGGATACCGGTAATTTACATGGAACGACTGTCTATTCCAGTTCACCTGGATACCGGTAATTAACATGGAGCAACTGTCTATTCCAGTTGAACTGGATACCGGTAATTTACATGGAGCGACAGTCTATTTCAGTTCAGCTGCATACCGGTAATTACATGGAGCGACTGTCTATTCCAGTTTAACTGGATATCGGTAATTTACATGGAGCGACTGTCTGACTGGATCGAAAAACCCATGTCATGGGACAAAAGCCCTTTCAAATGACGTCATAACTTCAAACCCAACCTTTGATTTCTCACCAAACGTGAACCACCTTGAAACACTTTAGAGCAACAAGCTAATTACCTCCATTATCATTAACACCAGAAACGGGATATTTACCATGTTTACTGATTTCTTTGAGTTTCCGATATTCCTTTTTATTTTTTACTAGCTGTTGCCCGCGACCTTCGTCTGCGTAAAATTTTATAGTCTGTAACCATCTTCGATAAATGGGCTATCCACCACTAAAAGATTTTTTTAAATCGAACCAGTAGTTCCTGAGATTAGCGCGTTCAACCAAACAAACAAACTCTTCAGCTTTATAATATTAGTATAGATTATTTTTTATTTTTTTTTACTACCTCCAATTTAAATCTAATTGAGGAAATTGTTAATTACTTTAAATAAGAATGGTTGGTCTGCTACAATCGGTAGTATATCAATAACAGTAACTTTTTAATACTATTTTCTTAGTAACTATAAAACAAACATTTCGGATTTTATTACGCCCTAGAGGTCGGTAAAGCCGGATAAAAATTAAAATAAACGAGTGAATAAACTCGTTATTTTATAAAAACGGAGTGATTCAACTCGCCCACATCGAGAGTCGAGGCTACGCAAACTACAGTAAATAATCCGTTACCTCAAATCACAAGAAACAACACTGTTGCAAAGTGTATTTGTGAAGATTTTCTGTGTAATTTTTGCGAACAACAGCAAATAACTGATCAGATAATGCCATTTATTGAAGAAGAAGAAGAAGAAAGAAACATAACAAGCCCTCTTCATCCTCAAATGTTTGGGCAGAGGTACTTAATACATAGTACCCCCACATGAAATCCCCTGTAATAGTTAGCGAGCCAACCGTCATCAACTTGGAACAAATCCAGAATTCCAGATAAAAAAAAGAAAATCTGTTAGAAAAACCCTTATTGGGGTTTTTTTTTTGCATAAGCAGGATACATAAGTCTAAAAACTTACAGAGAACATTTTCGAAAAATAGTGTTACAGCTAAATTAGACCGATTTTAGATTTTCCATAAAAACAGAAATTTCCGATTATCTTTCTAAAAAGACATTTCGAAAAGTTCTCTGTCAATTTTTTAGATTTATTTATCCTGCTTATGCGTACGAAGTTTCATTAAAATTGGTTCAGTCATTCCGAAAAAAAATCGCTTGAAAGTTTTTATGAAATCCCGTAAGACGTTAACGCTCTTAAGAGTAACATCGTTCATCAGACGCAAGAAAGTTTGAACAAAATCCAGTTGGTTATGTCAGCGTTTGCCTGTCTAAATGCCGAGGTCCACTTCTTCTAAAAGTCGCGCAAGGTTGTTTACTTCCAATCTCACAGTTATTTCCTTCATCTGTTCAAAAACTCTGCCCTTCACAATGCCTTGAACCTCGTGTCCTTTTGTTAGGCATAGCGTCACGTACACGGTGCATCCATAGATAGCTCGCACCATATGCACGCTGCCTTAAACGTTGCAGTGTTTTGTTATTTGACGCGGACAGGACACCTGGGTCAAGAACCTTGGTATTCAGGCCCTTATCTCAATTTATTTGGGGTCGGCGCAGTATCCAGCTTCTTCTTCCATACTGCTCTAATACTCGTCATCTCGGCAGACACCTCCTTTCTAGCCATATCGTCCTACACACAGTCCATCCATCGTTTCTTTGGTCTTCCTCTACTCTTATAACCATCTACATTCATGCTCAACATTTTCCTCACAAAATGAATAAAGTGTTTTGTTTAAAAACTAAATGCTTAAACGGAATGGTTTTTGATCATAACTACAGATCCCTAAGAAAGAGCTCGTTCTAAGTGAAGTCATTGCTACTGCGAAGCATTTCCTGATAAATGTTTCAAAATCATAAGACAATTCAAATTACGTTGAGAAAGCACTAAGACAGATCCTTAAAACGCCCACCCGTCACCATTTCCAATTTTTTTTTTGTTGGGGCGAAGGGGCCTAACAAACTTCCCAGCAACACATCGGTCTTTTAAATCTGTGAAGTGTATAGAAGAAGCATTTATAGCTGGATATTGCAATCATTACAGGTGTGTTTATGAGACGGTATAGCTGTCATGAAAATATTAATCTTCAAGATTGCCCAGACTGCTTTAAACGTTATTACTTGTCGCCGTTGGCATCGGATGCTGCATCAGCTTCTAACGTTCCCACTTCTGCGACACAGGCCTACTCTGTCTGAGGTGTCCACAATCCACCACGCAGGGCTAGTCCAGGTTGGTGGACATTGAAAAGCCTCTATTCTAGGCTAAGGTCGGTCACGTGTGCCATTTTTATCAAAACAAACAAAAACATCAGACTAATACATGATTCAACATTGCATCAGTCAGTCCGGATGCAACGTCACAAAACGAAAGAATCCTCTTGACAATACACTCGTCATTTAAAGCACTTAGTTTAGCATTCACGATAATATTGCCTTGTCTCCAATGACTCATATCCTTCCTTGATTTGGGATTTTTAGCAGCGTTAGTATGAGAGGAGCTCGTGGCTAAGTAATAACAGCCGCCCGGATCGATCTTTAGGTTAAGCTGCGCTTGCCTAGGTTGGTCTGTGGATGGGTGACCACCCATTATAAACCGATTTACCTCCGTGCCTCGGAAAGCACGTTAAGCCGTTGGTCCCGGGTGTCATTTGTAGATTTTTGACAGTCGTTATAGGTAGTCAGTGGCCCAAAAAGTCTAACAACCAGTCTTACCAAGGGGTATCGTATTACCCAGTACTAACTGGGTTGTGGAGGTCAGATAGGCAGTCGCTCCATGTAAAATACTGGTATTCAGCTGCATCCGGTTAGACTGGAAGCCGACCCCAACATAGTTGGAAAAAGGCTAGGCAGATAATGAGCAGCGTTAGTATGAGTCACTGTGATCCAGTATATAATCTGAAGTCATAATCTGCCTAGTCTTTTCCCAACTATTTTGGGGTCGGATACCAGTCTCATCATTCATCATTCTCCTGCCCTTATCCCAATTTATTTGGGGTCGGCGCAGCATGTCTTCGTCTTCTATACTTCTCTAATACTCATCATCTCAGCAGTCACCTCCTTTCTAGCCATATCATCCTTCACACAGTCCATCCATCGTTTCTTTGATCTTCCTCTTATAGCCATCTACATTCATACTCAACATTTTTCTCACTACATTTTCGTCATTGCTCCGCAGCACATACCACGATAACCGATTTGGGGTCGAATTCCAGTCTAATCAATTATGACTGAATACCAATATTTTACCTGGCACTGCCTATCTGAGGAAGTACAAAAATATATTTGAACATTATCAAACTAGCCTTGACTTCTTTTAGAGGATTTAGACAGAAATATCTTTTGTTGGTTCAGCATTTTTGCGAAGGTTAGATTGCATTGACATTAACATCAGACTATGATTCACCCTATACTTTGAGGGAGCTGTCCTAAACCACCACCAACGCCGTCGAGGTGGCAGAGTTCTGGTCGAAGTTAATTTGGCTCTAATAAAGGGAATCATTGACACAACGAAAAAGAAGAAGCATCATTATCATCATGCCAGCCGAAAAGACCTTCTCCGAGTGTCGCTTCGCCATGTCGACCTGTCCTGTACTTCTCGTATTCAACAGATTCTCGCGGCCTTCGCCAGCTCATCGATAAAAATCGCCTAGTTACGCCAAATTCGAATTCCTTGTTTTGTTTTGCAAGCCTGAAAACGATCTAGCATTGAATAAAACGATTTTTTCTGTTTCTTTTGCCATTCGGAACTCATTTTAAATGTATTTGGATTTAAAAGCTCACAAGAGTGCATAAGCCGCATTTTATCCAAGATTATCATACAAATGAGATACTTTTCTTTGGAACAAACGGTCCGTGGCAACCGTGTTGTAGGTTCCACTTTGTTTCTTACTTCATGACTTGGAATGAGACTCATACATACAATGCGGGTTGGAAAATGTTGAGGACTGCAAGAACTATTTGCATATGTGTCGATAAGGGTTTTAAGGATAGAGTAGTTCATTCATCACCACGCCTGGAATTTAAACGGGGAACTACCAGCGTGCTCAGTTGTGAAGAAATATGAAGGTATCAGTGGCGAAGGTTCCATACAACTCGATTCCTACCTTATTCCCTTTGAAAAATGGCATAGTCAGTATTCTATAGACAAAAAATATAATCACATTAAAAATATGTACTCCGGCTAACCTCTTACAAAAATTGACCCTTCGTTACTGGAAGGTATACTTATAACACTTGCTAAATAGGTAGTATCTAACGTCTTCCTCGTCAGCCACTGCTTTCACAAGCCCCGGAAAGTAAAATCATTAAGGACTGGGACTGCTCTTTGATTTTAGCTCCTTTCCCCTTGTCTTTCTTGAGAAGATGATTAATTCGACAACAGTACCCTTTCTCAGAATGACACCTGACCAAAGTTACGTCTCACAATCGGTTCTTTGCCCTTCGATATGCGCCACCAGCTTATCCTAGCTCTTTCCATAGTTCTATTTTTCTATTAATGCTAAGTAATTATTGATAGGTGTGCAGATAAAGTTTGTTTGCACGTTAAGCCGTTGGTCCCGGCTGTCATATGTAGATCTCTTGACAGTCGTTACAGGTAGTCACTGGCCCGAAAGTCTGACAACCAGTCTTACCAAGGGGTACCCAATAAATGTGTTGTTGAGGCCAGATAGGCAGTTAGCATAAGCATAGCATAATCAGCCTATTAATGTTCCCACTGCTGGGACGCGAGCCTTCTCTCTATGAGAGGGAATGGGCTATAATCCACCACGCGGACCCAGTGCGGGTTGGTAGTTGTCACATGTCTTCGAATTTTTGGTTCTAGGACATGCCGGTGTCCTCACGATGTTTTCCTTCGCCGTTTTGAGAGCAGTGGTGATGAAATAACTTACACAAAGTAATGCGCCTGGCTGGGTTCGAACCCACGACTTACTGCTCGTAAGTCGGGGTCTCCACTTCTGGGCCACCGCTGCTCAACCGTGCTGATAGGCAGTTGCTCCATGTAAAATACTGGTATTCAGCTGCGTCTGGTTAGACTGGAGGCCGATCCCAGCATTGTTGGCAGATGTAGAACTACCTACAATTATTCTTATTCTCCTTACAAGCTAGCGTGAGTCCTATATTATGTTATTATTATGCGCTATCTTAATTTCTCATCTGAGATAGTGATTCGCTCGTCATTAGTTGTTATATAAGTACTGTTGATGAATTGCGGAAACATTGTTTTCCATTGAGCATGCGTTTAGAATTTATGAAATCGTGTCTGTTTACATGCTTTCTAATGCAAAATCTAGTTGGTGAATTAATTAGAAGTGTATTCATTGTTGTTACCAAGACTTTTCAGTGTGTCAGTGTGTGTCCACTTTTTCCTACTATATTTTTGGTTTACAAGATTCTCCATGGATTTCCTTTTTCGTTTTCCTCCATGGAGACTTAATTTTTTCTGTTCAAAAGTGCCTGTAAGTGGTTTATTTGATTTGTGTTTCCACTTTCACAAATACCGTCTTTGTTTTTTTACTGCCTAACACCGCTCATCAGATCTGTCAACGTCACTCAAACGCCAAAAGATCCTTGTACAATTCTAGATACCTATTTCATCATAGAAATACAATTGCCATAGTAAATGTGTCATACATCAATAAGTGTGTGTGTTGTTAGTTGCTTCACTATTGCATTGGGATGTGCCTGTAAAAATAGTTGTAAGTAAGGATTAAATAAATAAATTATTATGATTAAAATCATTATCTGCCTAGCCTTTTTCCAACTATGTTGATGTCGGCTTCAATTCTAACCGGATGCAGCTGAATACCAGTATTTTACATGGAGCGACTGCCTATCTGACCTTCACAACCCAGTTAATACTGGGTAATACGATACCCCTTAGTAAGACTGGTTGTCAGACTTTCGGGCCACTGACTACCTGTAACGAATGTCAAAGATTTACAAATGACAGCCGGGACCAACGGCGTAACGTGCTTTTCGAGGCACGGAGGAAACTCGGTATGTAATGGGTGATCACCCATCCACAGACCAACCTAAACAAGCGCGGCTTAACCTGAACATCGATCCGAGTGGCTGTTATTATTTAGCCAAAATTATTATGATTAAGATGATGTAATAATAACGCAACATTGCTATTATTTTCATAGTGTACGATACATAGTTTATAAATATGAAATACTATGGATCTTGTTACTCACACCTACGAATGTATTCGTGTATTGTATGCAATCAAATATTTTGTAACTTAATAGAGAGATGTTTTAAAAAATCCGCCATTATGTTTTTTTTTTTAAAACACCTATCTAAGGACACTTGGGTTTTTGAGACGAATCTAATGATATTTTAATCGTCGAAATCCATCCAGACATTTCCAACATGAAACATTTAAGATACGCGCGAAAAACCTGACCCTTTCTTGGCAGTCGGTTAGGCTCAGAATCAGCATTTATAAACGTCAAAATTAAATGAGACAGTCCCACAAAACGCTGGCCTATTTTTTTTAGCTGAGAAGTGGGGGAACAAACTCCCCAGCAACACATCTCTCTATTATGTTACAAAATACTTGATTGCATACAATGTATGTATTCTATAAATTCTAACTAAATGCGAAAGTAAGTTTGTTTATTACCTTTTCACACCTAAACCACTGAACCGATCATCCTGAAATTTTACATATAATTTGTCAGGTGTACAGAAACAGACATAGGGTACCTTTCATCCCGAAAAAAAGTACTGTTCCCGATGAAAACAACAGTAACGTTCTTATGATAATAGATGGCGCCACGTGTCTTTCGAATCATGATTGAATTATATTATTACAAGCAGAGTACAACCCGAATTGATTGTCAAATTCTAAACAAACGTGAGCGAAGCCGCGGGCAAAAGCTAGTATACTGACAAAATGACTATAAAACTTAAAACCGGTACTAACCTCAATCATCGATATTCACGAGCACATTTATTGATCGTGGCGCGTCCCTACCGTAATTCGAACTGCACATGTCACAACCCTACGTGGGTCTCTGACCCCGTGCGCAGTTTTTTCAACTCTGCATCGCGAATTTCACTTTGGCGACCTCCTTTGCAATAGGTTTGATATTTTTATTTCGAAATTTTATTCAAATGTATACATGTAAAAATAGCATCCATGTGTGACAAAGCTTAATTGTACGTCCGGCGTAGTTTGGGTACTCAGTTTAGCTACCTTAGCATACATAACATCACGCCTGTAACCCCTGAAGGGTTAGACAGAGGCGTACCCCACCCACACACACCCACATTACTCCAGTTATGTTTAAGTCCCATGTACTAGGGGTCTCGGTCTAGCCTATTGCCATCAACCGAGCGCAAATCCAGGCTCTGTGGCTCGTACTGAGAAATCGAAAAACCCAATATCACGTTGCCCGACCTGGGAATCGAACAAAGGTCCTTATGCTCAGCAGCACCAACGAAGCAGTCTAGTCTTTAGCTACCATCTTGCTGTATAATCAGCCTATATTGTTCCCACGGCTGGGACACAGGCCTTCTCTTTCTGTGAGGGAGTGGGCTATAACTGTAATCCACCACGCGGGCATAGTGCGGGTTGGTAGATGTCACATGTCTTCGAATTTTTGGTTCTAGGACATGTCAGTTTTCTCACGATGTTTTCCTTCATTGTTTCGAGAGCAGGAAATAGCCGCTTTTGCAGGATCTTATTATGAATGAATCATGTTAAAATTCTTAAAATGATCACAGACGTAGTTAATATATGAATGCGTAATTCGTACTATTATTGATTCTGCATCGGCCATTTTAGACCCCAGTAGTGTGAAATAAATCACAAAGTGCCTGCTGAGATTCGTTCTTACGTACTTACAACCTACAAATTCTAGTAGCCTTCGCTTCAATTAAAATAATATATTTTGCACTGTCTGAATTGTAAACAGTAACGTAGCGATCTTACTTTGGTGTCGCGATTCGTACGTATAGATGGCGCCTTTGTCAATTTATGCATGCGTATTATGATATTAAGACTAGATAAAAAAATTAAAACTATAATTTATAAAATTATTTCTCAAAACATCGGTACCTAGTTGAATAATTGGGCTTGCCTCCGTTCTGACCTAGCAGCACGCCACTGCCAACGACTCTAAGTCAAGGAAAACCTGTCCAGGTGGAGATTCATAGATGTCTCTGCCCTGGAGTTTAAACGTGGTGCTGTTCCACAAACAATGGGACACTTATTTTCATGTCTTACCAAAGCATAGCTAATCTAACTGCATTGTCATCAATATTGACGGCATTGTGTACGTAACTGACTGCTGCATGTCATAAAGCTCCGGCACGTGTATTGATTATCACTTTACGTGTACATTATGCAGCGGGAACCTAGTTTCTGCGAGTTCTGAGTTCCTAGTATTCTCGTGTCGATAATTTAACTACGTATCTTCTGGTTTGTCAATTATTGTAATATGATTTTGGTTCCGATTACTTCCACGGCAGTTTCGGCGATAAAGGAATCTGATCATCAGTTGATTTACCTCTGAATATCTGCATTACATTGGAACTTAAGTATGTAATCTATACATTATTATTCCTTTATTTATTAACATTTTTAAATATTTCTATACAAAGTAATATAAAAAAAACATTTAAAAATATAATAAATAGTAGCCCACCGGTATCGGGAACAGGGTCCGAGGTACCGGTTGTCAGGGCTCTTAAGAGCGGAACCTCCTAACGATACGCGCCGCGTCCAGAAGTACTGCTTTCTGAATCAAGCCCTTGATCCAGCTGCCAAGCGAAAGCCTCCTCAGATGTTGGTCGAGGCTATTGGCTATGTGGGCTGCGGGACTGTTCGAAAGAGATACCGTGGCCCTGGAACACAAAGGGCAGAGAAGGAACATGGATGGGTTTTAGTCAGTACAAGTCTGACACTCCCCTCCACTCCGCCCAGAGTGGGGGGGGTCATTTGATGATTTCCCATAAGGCTATTGGCTATTAAGGAAAATCTAAAAATAAAAAACTATTATTATTATAAGCCTATTTTGTCCCACTGTAGGGCACAGGCCTCCCTTCCTTATACATCTATGCGAATAAATAAAATTGAAGTGTCTGTTTGTAATTTAAAAATAATTGCTTTTTACTGAATGCATATGAAAGTATGGTGGAAGGTTACCGCGTGTTCATTACTTACATCATTCTGAGCCCCCTACATGGAAATTTTTCATCGGTTATTAAAAAAAAAAACCGTTGTTCAGGAAACCGATGTTTTTTTCTTTAGTACGTTGAACACAAAGTTTCAAGTCAAGTCAATACATTTTCTGTCAGTTGGGAAACTTTTTATATTAAACATCTCTCTCGACAGCTACGTAGATCAATGCAATGAATATTGAGTACAGATAAAAAAATTGGCAATGACGCAACTCCGCCATTTTTTACTAAAATGACCGGGCGAACGTCCTAATAAAGAGTGGTCTCTGTGGCCAGTGGTTCTTGAAACACGGTGTAAAGGAGAACTTAAATTTTAATGTACTAGCTAATGCCCGCGGCTTCACCCGCGTGAAGTTCGATTATTGTCCCACGGGATCATACTACCGAGATAAAAAGTATCCTATGTGTTAATCCAGGTTATAAACTATCTGTACGCTGAATTTCATCCAAATCCGTTCAGTAGTTTTCGCGTGAAAGAGTAACAAACATTAAAAAAAACTTTCGTCTATAATTATCATCATATTATGTTACCCAGTACTAACTGAGCTGTGGAGGACAGATAGGCAGTCGCTCCATGTAAAATATTGGTATTCAGCTGCACCCGGTTAGACTGGAAGCCGACCCAAACATAGTTGGGAAAAGGCTAGGCAGATGATAAAACAGTGCTGTGTCTAAGCACATGGATCAAATCTACTGGTCCGACTTTGTGTGTGTTTTTTGCCTCATAACCTTCCGAGAATCATGTTGCTATGGTTTTTTGTAAGAAATAAAAACGTGTTTCGGCAAGCGTGACTCTATTTTGTTGTAATTGTAGGGGTGTTCCTGCTCTAGGCTAATTATAACTTGCTTAGTCGTTCATGTAGATGTCACCTGATTTTAATGTAATTTCGGCGGGTCGACTTGGTACCACTAGATGGCCACGTTAATAGCGGCCTCAGTAGTGTTTTATGACCAATTAATTAAACGCAAAAAATCCTGCCAGTAATCTTCGAACTGTTAGTCAGAAGTTTACGTTTTAGTACAACCCACATTCGCCAGTTATGTTAAGTCCTAGGGGGGTGAGCCTTTTGCCATCAACCGGACACAAATCTAGACTCGGACGCTGTTTTTTAACATTCAAAAGTGCCTGTGATGGACTAATTTAAATAAATGCTTTGAGTTTGATACTTTTTTACCAGACTACGGCGAAGCCCAAAAGGAGGGTTATTTTTTTTTTAGAATGGGTTATCATTAAATGAACCCTCCCTCTCTGAGCGGAGTGGAAGGGAGTATCAGACTTGTACTGACTAAAATCCATCCATGTTCCTTCTTTGCCCTTTGTGTTCTAGGGCCGCGGTATCTCTTTCGAATAATCCCACAGCCCCGGCAGGCCTCGGCCCGTGTAGACCCCTTCCTGTGTGCTGACATCTCTTTGAGGCGCGGGTGGAACACGAACGGCCTGTCGTCATAAGACAGCCGGACAGCGAGCTACCGTGGCTACTACTGAGAAATTCTTAAATAAAGGCTATCCGAAGGCTCAAAGCATTCCCAAGGGCAGTAAAGTGTTCCACTACCTATATTGCGTTCACACCTAAACACAGACAAACAATACGATCTAGTAACACGTCATCCACATTCTAACCGCCTCAGATGACTAATTGTTAGTAAACAGAGACGTTCCAGACATAGAATGTGTGCGTATACGCATACTGACGCCATTTTATTATGTCTGTTGGGTAGTCAATGAATTGTGGATTGTAGCCATGATGCTGCTGGATACTTTTTTAGTATCGATCAATCGTGTAAGTCCGCCCACCGTAGTCCACTGCTGGGCATAGACCCTGCCGTCACAGCATCCTGCAGTCCACCTTCTGCATTCATCACTCAAAGCCACCTTTTTCAGTCGCTACGCTTGCCGGGTGATTTCCATTCCATGTTTGCTTCATTGACATTCGGTCCTTCTAAAAACATGGCCAGCTCTTGCTACTTCAGTTTACTTATTCTGCAAGCAATGTAGGTAACTTCAGCTGTTCTTGGGATACTTTGACCTTGATTCCAAAACACGGGTGTGTTACACCACCAACTTCAACAGAAGTTTCTAAAGGAAAAACCCAATAACGCTTTGCTTGTCCTGAGTATAAAGTTTTCGAGCCCAGGATCCCCACATTCACCAATTGGACAATTAAAACTATAGTAGGTATAGCCCCATTGGCGCTATCGTCATCTGCCTAGCCTTTTCCCAAATATGTTGGGGTCGGCTTCCAGTCTAACCGGATGCAACAGAATAGTATTTTTCATGGAGCGACTGCCTAGCTGACCTCCACAACCCAGTTAATACTGGGAAATAGGATGAGGAGTACGGAAAGACTTGTTATCAGACTGTCGCGCTACTGACTAACTGTACGACTGTCAAAAGATCTATAAATGACAACCGGAACCAATGGTTTAACGTGCTTTACGAAGCACCCATAATAAACATATAAAAGACTAGCTGACCCGCGCAACTTCGTCTGCGTCACATAAGAGAGAGAGAGAGGGTTTATTAATTTGATATAAGCGTGATATTACATAGCCTTCCTCGATAAATGGGCTATCCAACACTAAAATAACTTTTCAATTCGAACCAGTAGTTCTTGAGATTAGCGCATTCAACCAAATAAACAAACTCTTCAGCTTTAAAATATTAGTATAGATTACCCATATCTGCTCTTTTTTTTTGTTAGCCTGTTTGAGTGTCCCACTGCTGGGCAAAGGCCTCCCCTTTCTCGTTCTATCCTCTGTTCTATGCGATATCTGGCCATGTTCGTCCCGCAAACGAGATTAGATCGTCTCATCACCTTCGCCGCGATCTACCTCGACGGCGATTTCCTCCGACAGGCGTCCTGTGGGTGACGATCGTTGCCCATATCTCCGGACGCATTGGTGCTACGTGGCCAGCCCACTCCCATTTTAGCTGTTTTTTCTCCAACATCTGCTACTTGAGTAATGGAGAATAACCAATTACCATTTCTGCTCCAATAGAACTTTTTACTCAAAATTTTTTTATTAATTCCTCAGCTCTCTATTCTCTTACATAATTATTTTTGCTCGGCGATGTCGTCAAAATAATGACGTGGTTACATAATCTGTTTTACATAATTGACTTATGTGTTATTTCTGTCTAGTTTCTCTCGTGTGGCATGTACATGGGTTTTACGTAAAAACTATGTTCTATTTAGGGGATAGATTGTGGTGATTACGTCTTTCTGGGTAGGCAGTAGCACCATACTCACGCCCTTTTCCAATGGGGTAAGCAGGAACTACAGGAAGCTCCCTATTACGACCCTTACATGCTCCTTTCGCCTCGTCAGGGTCCGTACATCTGCAACTGCCTAGCATTTTCCTAACTATGCTGCGGTCGGCTTCCAGTCTAACGGGATGCTGCTGTTTACCAGTACTATACATGGAGCGACTGACGGTCTGACCTCCACAACCCAGTGACTGCCTCTTTGGTCAAGTGGTCGCAAGCACGACTCTTGAGCATGAGGTCCTGGGTTCTATTCCCGGTTCGGGTAAAGTGTCATTGTTTGTTTTTCCATCAGGAATTTCTCAGTAGTAGCCACGGAGTCTGGATTTGTTCGGTTGATGGTAATGGGCTGGCCCTCTTTTACATGGGACTTAAAACTTAACCGGCGAAATGTGGTTGTACTATTAAGTACACCTCTGCCTAACCCTTCGAGGATTACAGGCGTGATGTTATGGAGTTGAAAGAAATCGCCTTCAGACTAAGCGGCGCTGCGTATACGTCATTCAATAATATACCTACTACGTCATTTGTTTTGCATTCTAATGTCGGCTGCGTCTTCTCATATTAAATTAGTGTAAACTATTGAGTACTTCCTGTACTCTAAGGACCGTTACCACCACAATAAATAACCACGACCACCTCATAATGGGTGTAAAAGTACCCTTAACGAAGCCGAAAGGCACTTGTTCTCCCCGTCATTGCGATCATTTTTTGTTCTAGACCACACCTGGGAACCTTCTAGTTACGGAGATATTGGGAGTCTAAGTTCTAACGTTTCTACACCGTTTACCGTAAAACGTGATTTTTCACCCCAAAAAAAAAATGTCGTTTCCCATCAATAATGTTTGCATATCGTTACTTAGTTTGATGTACAGAATACTTGGTTGACGGCTTCGTGAAGGGTCCGTTTACACCTTATATTTTTGAGCTACTTGCCATTTCATCGAAGTTAGATCGGCACGACCCGAATGAAAGCCAGTTTTTTTGTAATAACTGCTTCGAGTCGGCTGTGTTAGTCAACAAAACTAAAAAACCACCTAATTGAATGCCCGAAAAAGTGTAAAGCACGCCTTCTTCATCAGCCTTGCCTTCTATCACCACCTGAATAACAGTATTGAACGGAGTGTCCGCCTATCTGACCTCCAGAACCGACACAATACCCCTAGGCAAGACTGGTTGTCTGAGTACCCCGTAAAGTCTGCCCGAAACCCCTTACCACTGCTATCCACCTGGTGATCCACCAAAACCCCTCACAGGACAAGAAACACCAACCTAATAATAGCCGACGTCATATGCGTACGCGCATTAATTCGTACAGGGGATTGGCACAAGGTACGTTGCCCTCGGCGACCTTGCAGCGGTTGGTGACTCCGGCAACCGATCCTGGGTTCTGCTACCTCACGCGTTGAGTGAGGCAATGACTTGGTTTGAGTTTCCGTGAGTAATGTCACGCTTGTTATTGGTAAAGAGGATAGCAGGGTAGATAGTGTTTTTTTTTTTCTATGGTTTCAAGGTTGTATACAAAAGTTACTCGCGGCCTCCATGTCGTGTTTTTTTCGCTTCTACGCCTGAACGGTTTTTGCACAAAGGTAGATCATCATCTGCCTAGCCTTTTCCCAACTATATTGGGGTCGGCTTCCAGTCTAACCGGATGCAGCTGAATACCAGTATTTTACATGGAGCGACTGCCTATCTGACCTCCACAACCCAGTAAGTACTGGGTAATACGATACCCCTTGGTAAGACTGGTTGTCAGACTTTTTGGGCCACTGTCTACCTGTAACGACTGTCAAAGATCTACAGACGACAGCCGGGACCAACGGCTTAAAGTGCTTTCCGAGGCACAGAGGTAACTCGGTATGTAATGGGCGGTCACCCATCCACAGACCAACCTAGGTAAGCACGGCTTAACCTAAAGATCGACCCGAGCGGCTGTTATTATTTAGAATAGAATATAAACTTTTTATTTCAGACCAGGGTCCATAGGGTTAGTAACAATTTTACTTAAGTTCTAGTGTTAGTAGGTTACAGACACAGATGAAAATATACAAGTTAAAATACAGCATGGAGCCGCATCCACCTTCGCAACATCGGGGAATCCCACCGATCTGCGAACACACCGAGAATACTGTTGGTGCTGCCGCGAACACGAGTAATCAGGGATGCACATCTATTTCTAATAATGGCGGCAAAACCATCAATATTATTATCTGCAAACATCCCCGACGCACTACTACGCCACGGCAGCCGCAGCAGCACTCTCAGTGCATTATTGTATTGAACGCGTAGGTCGCTGTATGTCCGCTGAGTAAAGTCGACCCACAGGCTGCACGTGTAGAAAGACTGGCAGTAAGCTTTGAAAAGCGTTACTTTAACTGGCTTCGTACAACGTGCAAACCTGCGAGCCAGCATGTTACAACGGACAGCCAGCGACCTACGTTCCCTTTCAATGTCACAATTATCTTTAAGATCTTCAGTGACCCAGTGGCCCAGATATTTAAACTTGTCCACCCTTTGCAGTGGTTCTCCACAAAGAGCGACAGTCGGAATACATGAATATGTCACATTTCCTGCTTTAAAAACCATTAGTTCGCTCTTTGTGACATTATATACATTATATTTAGCCACGAGCTAGATCATTTTGCAAATAGGTAGATCATGGTCAGGATTTTTTTCCGGAATACGTTCCAATTAAATAATTTCCGAGCTCCACGTGAGCTAGGCCGCCGACAAAAGCTAGTTATCGTTATAAGACAGTATAATGGTCTGGGCTCCAATGAGAGGGACCTCCTTAATCTTTTGGATGTCATTGTCACATATGAGTGACAAGCAAGCGCGTGCCCTGTACACCAAATGACACAAATATGTGACAAAATGTTCGGTGAAATTTTGGCTTGGCGTGGAGGGCACGCGCGTGCGTTTATGCTCTGACGTTCAAAAGGTTAACTGACGAAATCACGCGCAATGGTCAAGATTAGGGATTTCTACATTTGAATCACAGATGCCGCAGTCACGACGAGCAAGCTGTTAACTTTTTTTTGTGCCGCCATGTTGTATTTATAATAAATATTTTTTATGCGTTGTATGTTTATTTTTTTTGTCATTTTGTATGCACGTCATGTCACTGCGAAAATTTTTTTCTTTCTTTCATCTTCTTGGGTATACCTATAAAAGAGTGTCCATGGAGTTTCTTGCCCATTCTTCTCCATAGAGATCTACGTTAGGGAATGGGCAACTACAGTACTTTCACAGTTTTTGTGCCTTGTGACTGGGACTGTAGCTATATTTCATTGTTGTCTTTGTATCGACAATTCAAAAGTGCCTGTAAATGGACTACTTGAAATAAATGCTTTGATTTTGACCTGATAATTTCCGGATCCCAACGAAGTCGGCAACCGAACCTCACTCCGAAACAAAGAAAAGAAGCACTTCTTATTTTTAAATATTCATTTCCACTTGAAACGTACCGAGTATTTTCTTCATAATATTTACCAGCGTAGGCGGCATACGGATATGTACGACGTTCAAACTCATAATTACTTATGACCTAAAAAAACAACAAAAACTGACGCACGACCATGAACTTGGCTTAGGACGAAAGCGGCCGAATTATGAAGTGGGACTAGTAGATAATTATAACTAGCTGTTGTCCGCTGCCTTCGTGCGCGTGAGATTATTATAAAAATATTACTTCCCTATTAATACAATTAATAAAATAAGTAAGCTGAAGTGGCAATGGGCCGGTCATATTAGCCGTAGGACCGATGACGTGTTCTTGAGTGGAGACTGCGAATCGGCAAACGTAAGGTGGGACGCCCTCAGGCGAGCGTGGAGCGACGATCTTCGCAGGGTGGCTGGTAGCAACTGGATGAGAGTTGCTGAAAATCGAGTTGAGTGGCGTGCGATTGAGGACGCCTATGTCCAGCAGTGGACTGCTATACGCTGATGGTGACTTCCCAATTTGAATCGGATTTGCACGAACCCTTTGCCTTAGTTACTCTTTATGATTCAGCCAGAAAACGTCCCGTCATCGGTCCAGCCGATTTTGACATTAGCCGAAACAAACAGACGAACAGACAATATTTTTTATATTTTTTTTGTTAAGTCCCGTATACATATACTTTCATATGCATTCTGTAAAAAGCTGTTATTTTGAAATTACAACCGGAGGCTTCAATGTTATTCTTCTTTCTTCATCGCGTGGTTATTGCCTAACCTGGTATCAGAGTTTTAATGCCGGCCATGGGCTTCTGACTTGGCTTTACATGCAGTCAAGAAATATCTCTCAGGCATGCTGGCTTTAATGATAACGTAGATAAACATTCCAGTAACTACATAGATAATATAATATCAGTAGCAATGAGTAAACTTCTTAATGAACGTACTGCTTCGTTAGTGTATTGTGTTCGATTCCCAGGTCGGGTAAATTCAAAAATTGTTATTGGGTTTTTCCATCAGGAATTTCTCAGTAGCAGCCACGGAGTGTGGATTAGAGCCCGCTTGATGGCAATAGGCTCTTCTCTACTATTACATGGGACTTAAACAAAACTACTGAACTGTTGGTGTGTTGTAGCCGTTGTAGGTCACCTCTGCCTAAACCCTTCGGGGTTTACAGCTGTGATGTTATGAAAATAAAAACATTCTTTGTTATCATCTGCCTAGCCTTTTCCCAACTATGGGTCGGCTTCTAGTCTAACCGGATGCAGCTGAATACCTGTATTTTACATGGAGCGACTGCCTATCTGACCTCCACAACTCAATTAGTACTGGGTAGTACGATACCCCTTGGTAAGACTGGTTGTCAGACTTTCGGGCCAGTGATTACCTGTAAAGGTCTACAAATGACAGCCGGGACCAACGGCTTAATGTGCTTTCCGAGGCACGGAGGAAACACGGTGTGTAATGGGTGGTCACCCATCCACAGACCAACCTAGGCAAGCGCAGCTTAACCTAAAGATCGACCCGAGCTGCTGTTATTATTTAGCCACTAGCTCCTAATGAACAGTTTGCGTAATTAACCGAATAGGTACTTCCGAATGTAACCGAAGTCTTTCCAGCGACTTTGCCACGTGATAATAATGGATCAGAATTTTAGGTGAGCGAAGCCTTACAAAATCATAATTTAATAATTACTTTTCCTTCCACCGTTTTTTTGCCGTGAACGTTTGGTTTTACTTACGCCCTTGCGACTCTGCGTCTATGCTTTTGTCTGACGGTTACGCACGTGTAGTAACTTTTTTCTTTTTTCGGATGGGAAATCATCAAATGACCCCCACTCTGGGCGGAGCGGAAGGGAGTGTCAGACTTGTACTGACTAAAACCCATCCATGTTCCTTCTTTGCCCTTTGTGTTCCAGGGCCACGGTATCTCTTTCGAACAGTCCCGCAGCCCTGGCAGACGTGTAGTAACTTGGCTTTGTTTTCAAATGTAGGCGGGATCCTCCACGGCCATGGGTCGCATGAAATAAATGAACCATGACAAGCAGTGACAGCCTGCTGTGACCATCGGACGCAGACAGGAATTAGGCATTGAGTTAGGTGTCACTTATTAGTGTTGTTGAAAACAGGAATTAATAATTCAGTTAGGTGACACTTAGTGTTGGTGAAAACGGAGTTAGGTGTCACTTAGTGTTGGTGAGAACAGAAATTAGGCTATTAGTCAGGTGACACTTAGTGTTGGTAAAAACAAGAATTAGGCGTTGAGTTAGATGTCATTTAGTATTGGTGAAAACACGAATTACACGATGAGTTAGGTGTCACTTATTAATGTTGGTGGAAACAGAAATAGGCACTCTACTAGGTGACACTTAGTGTTGGTGAAAACGGACGTTAAGCGTTGACTTAGGTGTCACATAATATTGGTGAAAACAGGAACAAAACATTCAGTTACGTAAAACTTAGTGTTGGTGAATACGGGCATTAGGCATTGAGTTAGGTGTCACTTAGTGTTGGGCATTATACATTGTCTGATAAAATATTTGCCGTACACAGCAGAGAGATCAAAAACCCGGGGTAATACTCGTACAGCATCTCTTTTGAAGTTACTTCCGGAGTTACTTTTTTTTTTTCGAACCCGGCATGGAGCGTCAGCAATTGCCGAAGAGAATATTATGACTGTGCCAATACGCTACCTGCATGGCAAGCGACGACGATGGTGACGGAACGGTCTAGTGGGCAGTCTCATTCTTTTCAATATAAAGAATTTTTTTGCGTGATACGTTCATAGCACGGTTATGGTACGGTACGGTTTACTGTGCAGAATTCATTAGCCTGTCACAACAGCAACTTAATTTTTTTATGCGATTTTATCAGTTTACGATGGTGTTATTTTAGATATAATATTTACAAGTAATTGAAGATATAGTTAGAAGTAGCACTTTTTACTTTATTGACTCACGCCTGTCTCCAATGGAGTTAGACAGAAACCACATGACTGGTTATTTCAACCTCAAATCTTTAACTCAATGTTCTTAACCTAAGGTCGAACTGGTCATAGATTCTCAGCCGACTTTTTACGACTTCAAAATCAAATGAAACATTGCAGTGTGGAGTTTAATTAATTCAACAAAGAGGGAGGGGTTTTTAGGGTTCCGTACCTCAGCCGGCAAAAACGGAACCCTTGTAGGATAATTAATTTGATTGTCCGTGAAACTAATATCAAATACTCAGGTCTGCTACTCCTTGGAGCAGAGTAAAAATTAAATGTATAAGTCAACGCGATCGAAAGATATGACTGTTTATGTCGCATATTTTGCGATGAATCAAAACCTATAGGGTACTCTCTCGTTGTCCATGAAATTTGGCAAAAAGCACTGTCTTCTAGCACATGTAAAGGAAAAACATCTCAATACCGTAAATAATGTTTTTTAACCTTTTGACCGCCATTGTCACATATATGTGACAAGCAAGCGCATGTCCTGTACGCCAAACGACACAAATATGTGACAAAATGGTAGGTGATTTATGCTCTGGCGGTCAAAAGGTTAATAACAAAATAAACATATAAATACTGTCACTTACAGGACATCTTCCGTGATTGTTCATAATTTTGAGCTCCCGATACTTCGACACTGTTGCAAGCGCCATGATCGCGGATTGATTATGAACAATCACGGAAGATATCCCGTAAGTGACAGTATAAGTTTAGTTTTAAACCGTAAAAGCTTAAAACAGTGTTTAATAACAAAACATCTACAAGTTTAAACAGAACCCTCGGCGCGCGAGTCCAACTCGCACTTGGCCGGTTTTTTTAGTACTAATCTAAGTGTAACTATAAAAGCTAAAGGTCAAAGGACCCTAGTGTCTCTTTCTATAATTGGGGTGACGCCGGGTCAGGATGCAGTCAAATGAGAAATTGATTGACATTGGGTTAATTAATATGGAAAGACATCATGATAGGAGTCCCTGAAGGGTTATGCAGTCATATTTCGCCAGTTATGATTAAAAGTCCTTGTCATTCCCATGTGATACTGATACTATGCTGAGCAGAGACCCCTTTGGCACTACAGCATTATTATGTTGTGTTTTAAGGTCTTTCTTTCTTCTATGTGGTACTAGCTGTTACCAGCGACCTTCATCATCATCATCATCATTTCAGCCGAAAGACGACCACTGCTGGACATAGGGTGGACGCGACACTTGAGGGAGGCTGGACATAGGCCTCTCTCAAGTGTCGCCACTTTAACCAGTCCCTTGCGTCTCGTATCCAGCTAACCCCCGCAACATTCTCCAGGTCATCGGTCCACCTAGAGGGTGACCTTCCAACGCAACGTATTCCGGTTCGGGGTCGCCGAACTTCAGAACTTTTCAGCCCCATCGGCCACCCGTTCTGCGAGCAATGTGCCCTGCCCACTGCCACTTAAGTTAGGCAATTCTTCAGGCTTTGCGGTAACCTTGGTTCTCTTGCGGATGTCTTCATTTCTGATTCGATCACGCAAGGAAACTCCGAGCATAGCCCTCTCTATTGCCCTTTGGGCAATTGGTGCTTTTCCTATTAATTGTTGCGCGAAGTGCCTCTTCTGTACTTGTACTATTTATTCTGTGCTTTGGGTGACTTTAAGCCTTCTGATGAGGCCCATTGTGAGCGACCACGTCGCACTTCGTTCGCACCTTCAGTGTCGAGTTGAAATAACCAGTTTTTCTTATATTTACGGCTCGTAACATGTTGTAACATTGGCTTCTCGTGAATGTACCGTTATCTCTTTACAATGGAAATACTGAAGCCGGTTTTTTGCTGGGTTCCTATATTTTACCAGTCGTTGTTGTTTATCTTTACTAAGCGTTGATAAAAATGTTTTCGTATTTGACAAGTTGTCTTTTGATGCTGGCACTTCACATGGATTGTGTGAAGCAGTAGCGAAGGCTCAATTTTTGTAAGAGTTAAGCCGGAGTACTTATCTTTAATGTAATTATATTATTTGTCTATAGAATACTGACTGTGCCATTTTTCAAAGGGAATCCGGTAGGAATCGAGTTGTATGGAACATTCGCCACTGGTGTGAAGACTGATATGAAAGAGAAAGGAGTAAATGGTGCCGTGATCTCTGACAGGGGAGAATGGAAGAAGAAAACGTGTTGTGCCGACCCCAAATAGAATGGGACTAGAGCAGATGACTTCACATGGCGTATTTGTCAAAATGTTCGCGATAGTGAATCGAAACAAAATGTTCTTTATGCCAATTGTGATAAAGTTCGCTTTGTTTTAATTATAGAAGGCGAATATTTGCCCAGATCTGCGAAGTGTAGTGCGACCATGAGAATTCTTTGTTGGTCTAGTAGTCGCATGTGGTACTGATGAGGTTGAGGTCCCTCGGTTTAGTTCCCAGGTAGGGCAAAGTGTTATTAGGTCTCTCACGGAGCCAGAATTTGTGCTCGGTTGATGCCTCGTCGGTCTATTGGCCGCAACAATCGCAAGCTGACTGCAGAGTTTGAGGACCTGGGTTGGATTCTCAGGTCGGGCTATGTGTTATTGAATTTTTCTATCGAGAATTTATCAGTAGTAGCCACGGAGTTGTGGATTGTGTCCGGGTGATGGCAATAGGCTCGCTCCCTATTAATGGGACTTAAACATAACTGGTGAAATGTGGGTGTAGTATTAGGTACACCTCTGTCTAACCCATCGGGGATTACAGGCGTGATGTTATTTTAAGTGTTAATGGTACAAGGAGTCGTATTTGATATGTTTTCTTTTGAAAGTAGTGTATTAGCATCCGTCGGCTTATAACAGGTTTTTAGCTAATATCATATTAACTATTATGTAAGTATAAACAAAATTATGTGTTGTCTATACCGGAAATATATTCAAGTTTAAGATTTTATTTTGATTTTAATGAGTTATGGAAGATACAGTTATACGCTAAGCTTTACTTAAATAATATTAAAGAAACGACTTAAATGCTTGTTTTCACTAAGTAACACCTAAGTGAATGCCTAAATATAATGAGAATTGTGAATTTATGAGTATGACACTGGTGGAATTTCAAGTCTATGCGCAGAGCAGAGAGCTAATTTAACATTGTGTTATTTAGGCATTATTTTACGTCTCGGCTAGTGTTTATTTTTATAGGGATTAGTTTATTTATTTTATGCATAAACTAGCTTTTGTACGCTTCCGTTATGTACGGGTATTAACCCACGGAAACGTTTTAAATGTAGCCTATGACAATCGGGGATAATTTAGCTTTCAGTTAGTGAAAGAATTTTCTGAATCGGATCACTAGTTCCGAAGATTACACCCTACATATAAACTTACAAATGAATTTTACCTCTTCATAATATTAGTAATTTAGTACCTAGATGAACTGAGGAGGAGCTCGTGGCTAAGTAATAACAGCCGCTCGGATCGATATTTAGGTTAAGCCGCGCTTGCCTAGGTTGGTCTGTGGATGGGTGACCACCCATTACATACCGAGTTTCCTCCGTGCCTCGGAAAGCACGTTAAACCGTTGGTCCCGGGTGTCATTTTTAGATCTTTGACAGTCGTTATAGATAGTCAGTGGCCCAAAAAGTCTGACAACCAGTTTTACCAAGGGGTATCGTATTACCCAGTACTAACTGGGTTGTGGAGGTCAGATAGGCAGTCGTTCCATGTAAAATACTGGTATTCAGCTGCATCCGGTTAGACTGGAAGCCGACCCCAACATAGTTGGGAAAAGGCTAGGCAGATGATGAGTATCTAGATGAGCTGTCCGAAGCCACCTTTTAAAATTTATAAAATAAGTTCAATGTTCAACTATAAAATAATAAACAATATCAAACTTGAGTACTTATAAATACTCTCCAGATAGTACAGTCACGTGCACTAATATGTAAACACTTGGCAACTTTTCCAAGTGATTTTCTCCAAACCAACTTACACATGGTTATAATTATTTTATGTTGTTTGTGTGTCGATTGTACTCAAATTATATCCGACCACTATCTAGCCACCTGCACACGTAGCATGACCTCCGTAGAAACGGGGTTAGTCGACGGAAGAATCGACAAAATGACAGGTTTCTTTTGTTGATCTGTCATTTAGTCTATTCTTCCGTCGACAAACCCCTATGAGTGCTGCTCTACTCTCTGCTCTGCTCTCAAGGGTCAAATCCTGGAAGGTGGTTGTGCAGGATGGGCAAGAATGGAAGTACCGCAGACTCTAATTACGATGACCAAACTCATACTACCATGAAACAGGTCTTGTCCAAAGGCACTTATTTGTCACGCTTTATATTTTTTTCTAAATGTTAAGAAAGATGAAGAAAGAAAATACATTTATTTGGCAAATGCCACGAGTACACACAGTATAAAAAATGAAAGAAAACAAAAAAAAAAAAAAAACTTAAATCTAAGAAAAAAATAAAATGTGTCAGTGTGCCTCACGGCTGTTTACATATCAGTGCTCATGATTGTACCATCTGATCTGAATCACAAAAGGTTTTCGACCGTTCTTTGTTCACGTCGATTGAACGAGAATCTTTTCTTCCAAAAGTGCATGAACTGATAAAATACACACCCCCTTCAGCCCTCACACCCCTCTCTCCGTCTAGACGACCTGCAGGTAGTCGGGAAAAAAATGCAACAACATTGTCAGTTTGCATCGAGACGCCGCGCGGTGTGGTCGCGTTGCGAGCTTTCGATTTTCGAAAGTTTTTACGTACACTCGTGGACTGTGATAATTTTTTTATTGTATTGTATTGAACTGTGATAGTTAGTGTTTAGATATGTTTTGTCTGTTCAGTGCTAGTAAGTATGCTTTTGAATATTTAAAACAAACTTGAATAAATTAGGTTAGTTAAAAAAATAACGATAAATAAGATTTAAATTGATGACGCTTTTACCAAATATGGTTTTCTAATATTTTTAATGTCGTGACGGTCCAGAGGCTAAGGTCTCGCCTTTCAAACAAGAGGTTATGGGTTCAAATCCGGGCAAGTACCAAGGTGACCAGTGCTCGTGCTTTTTGTATGAAAAGAGGTCTTTGCCCTGCAGTGGGACAGCCTTAGGCCTGTATTATTATTTTTAATTAAATCAGCTGATAGAATTAGCGCGTGGTTTGCAAGTTTAATGAAAAATTTTGTGCTTTTTTGTGGAACTCTAAATACAAGAGCAGGCTGATTTATGTTGAAACAAAAATAAACATGGTGGCTAAACTTGCCTTGTCATTTTTCTCGTGAACTGTTGCTCCGTTTTGGGTGCAGTTATTGCCTTTGAATTTAAGTTTTGTGGGCTTTCGACCTTTAGCATCTTGGCTTGGGTCTTTTATAAACATTGACTAGTATATTTTAAATCGTGATCTTCTTTCTTTATCGTGTGGTTAGTGCCTAACCTGGTGTCAGAGTTTTTATGCCACCCATGGCCCACTGACTTGGCTTTACCTGCCGTCGAGAAATATCTCTCAGGCATACAGGTTTCCTCACCATGTCTTCGTTTACCGAAGGAAGTGATAATTACACAATACGCACATAAATCCGAAAAATCAGACGTGTCTTGGGTTCGAACTTGAGATCTATGACATGGCAGTCCGACGGTCCACACCACTAGGCTGTCACTGTGTGTTAAGTTAATCGTGATTAAGCCATGTTTTAAATACAAATTATGCTTATACAGGTTGTTTTCAAAATCCCGGATTTTTTTAAGTAAATCTCCTTATGAAAGAGAGCACAGTCGGAATATTACATCTATTTTCTTAAATAACTATAAAAATAGATTTAGATAATGTCTGCTATTAA
This sequence comes from Noctua janthina, assembly GCA_963576755.1. NCBI lineage: Eukaryota > Metazoa > Arthropoda > Insecta > Lepidoptera > Noctuidae > Noctua > Noctua janthina. The sequence goes on along the minus strand of OY755078.1, from coordinate 9,654,522 downwards.
GCATTATTTTTGACTTCCAGAATGAATAGACTTTTTTGTCACTAGGGTCGGAAAATCTTGACCTTTTCGTGTCTTCTGGTGTGCTAGAAATATTGACTGAAACATCTGATGCATTACACCTGACTGATAGTAAAATAACGTGACCTAACATCACGCCTGTAATCCCCGAAGCGTTAGGCAGAAATGCACTTTACTCCCATATTTCGGCAGTTATGTTTACGTAAGCAACCGTGCCAAGTAAACAATTCATAATTAAATCGTATTTGTCTTACTAAATGTGTCATTATTGAATAACTTTATAACGATTATGTATATTATATGTACATAATTATACATTGTACTTTGTTATCTCTGAGTTTAATACAGGGCCTTGCTTTTTGTAACAAAGCGTGGCGACCTTTATTCCGCACCTGCGTACATATAGTATTATAATTTAAGTACATTTATTTAATTTGGCGCGTGACGTTAACGTCGTCTGTAATCGCGTAAATAATCGTAGAAAAGTCTGCCTTGATAGTCATTTATAATTGCTATCAAGGCAGACTTTTCTCCTTTTAATTGTTGTGATTCACTAACTTTTTAGTTCTATTTGGGTCGCATTCAAGGTATAAACGGACCCTTCACGAAGCCGTCAACCAAGAATTCTGTACATCAAACTAAGAAAAAAAATGGGAAACGATTTTTTTTTTTTTTTGTGAAATTCACGTTTTATGGCAAACGGTGTGAAGAAGTTGAAACTTTAATCCCCAATGTCTCCGTAACTAGAAGGTACGAAGGTCCCAGCCCCCGTAGACAAGGATTTCTTTGACGGAAGAATCGACAACACGACAGATTGTGTCGACACAATGACAGATTTCTTTGCACTATCTGTCATTCTGTCGATTCTTCCGTCAAAGAAATCCTTGTCTACGATGGTCATGCTGCGGGGGCAGGTACGGTCTAGAACAAAAAATGATCGCAATGACGGGGAGAACAAGTGCCTTTCGGCTTCGGTACTTTAGGGTACTTTTAGACCCATTATAAAGCCTTTCTCGCTTTTGAATTTCTTTGTATTATGTACTAATCTTATGCAGGGGTTCTTAACTTTTCTTTTCGAATTGGTACATCATTCTTTAAGTTATTTTGGTCCAACCTTAGGCTGTGTTTCTACCAGAGATGAGCGAGCAGAGAGAGTGATGCGTAGCGAGGGATGTGTGTGAAACCAACCAATAATATCGCTTATTTTTGACAGCTTGAGTTATTCTAGTTGCGATCTTCGCTCATCTCTGGTGGAAACGCAGCCTAAGGCTGGACCAAAATAGACTAAAAGTAATTTAATCACAAGTTAGTTGCAAATGAGACGAAAGGTCAGGGTCCTGGGTCGTGTTATATATTTACACCTGTTTGGTTGAGTACATTATGTAAACGGAGACAGTTACTGTCCTTTGTGGTTACCTTGCAAGATAGGCGTATTTCGGAGTCAGTTTGCATTGTTTTAAGTAGGTACCTTGTTCTTGAAGTTTTTTTGTGAAAGAGACTTTTTTAATATTTTTGAAATCCTACTAATATTCAAAAAATTGCCAAATTTCAATTAAAGTTTGTAAGGATGGATGGTAAATGTTACTTTTTTGGATGAAATTTGGCACACAGATAGTTTATAACCTGAAACTCCACTCCACTCTCCATCCATCCATCCTCATAAACTTTCGCATTTATATTATTAGTAGGGTTTAAGAAATATTAAAAAGATTACCACATAGGATACTTTTTATCCCGGTCGTACGATCCCGTGGGACAATTACCGAACTCCACGCGGGCGAAGCCGCGGGCATAAACTAGTACATAATAAACATATATATTCTCGCCTATTTCTCGTAGGAGTAGGCAGAAACTTTAGAACGATCTACTACTCCGATCCTTCATACTGCTCGTCCACGAAATGAAATTATTATAAACGGAGAAGATTTTCTAAGACATGCTTCTAAGACGTTTACGACGTGACGTTTTAAAACCACGTGGCGTCTTCTAATGATTGATTTACGAGGTTTTTAAGAACCTGAATGAAGATGAGAAGACTTGCAGGATTAAAGGATTATGTTTGTACAGGATATTGATATTAATATATATATTAATATACTATATTATATTGATATTGGCCCAAAAAGTTTGACAACCCGTCTTACCAAGGGGTAACGTATTACCCAGTGATAAGTGAGTTGTGGAGGTCAGATAGGCAGTCGCTCCATGTAAAACACTGGTGTTCAGGCATCCGGTTAGACTGGAAGCCGACCCCAACATAGTTAGGAAAAGGCTAGGCAGATGATGTTTGTAGAGAATATTGAGATGTAATTTATTTTGATGTCAAAAATAATTGCCATTTTGAAAGCTGAGACTCCACAATGTTGTAAGGACCCCGTTATTTGTTGAAGCAGGTAGATAAGGCACCAGACGTATTATCTTTCTGCCGACTCACTGCCATCCTAAATTTGGTGCTCCATCTACCTGCTCAAACAAAGAACAGGATCTTTGCAACATTGTGGAGTCTATGCGCTGGGACAGGGCTATGTTCAAATGGCTATAACTCTTAAAATAATTGGTGTTGAGTGAATATTTTCATGTCATTTTGCAGGTTGGCTCAAATACTTCTAATTAAACATAATAAAACACGGTACATTAAGGGGTTAATTTTGCACTAGCGTCGAAAATGTAAAGAAAAGTATTTTTAAACATATTTTTTTTTAGGCTCTTTTTGATTATTTTTCAGGAAAATTTATTTCATTATTTGATAGCCTCGGCGTTTACCCTTGCAATAAGATCTAATCTAAGATCAAATATATTAACATCCCTAGATCAAGCGAAAAAAAAACAAGATGGCTGCCATTCGCGGGGTGTGGGGTTAGGAGTACTTATAAACGTGTATTTGTCGATAGAAATGAGTATTTGAGATAAGGGCAAGAGAATGATGATGTAACAATAATGTATTTTTAATGTATTCAATTTAACTTCCATTTAAGTAACTATTGTACGCCTCTATGGGCGTTACATAGCTGATCACAATTTAATTATTTAAGACGTGTATTATATAGCTACCTATAATCCACAAAACCGAAAAGAATTACAAAATTCCCAAAACCCAGCTATTTCCTAGATCATAACTCACACACAAACATACATAGGACTCTGTCTGGCAGGTGAACGCCACAGGGACCCTTTGTCGTCTGATCGTTGACCTAGGTTAGGTCTGAACCGTCTAGCCTCCGTCTAGACACCCCTGCACCTAGCGGATTTCATTTTAGGGAGTATTAAAATTTTGATTTCGAAGAGGGGAACGTTCCATCTTTGGTATGAAGTTTTGTGGGAAAAATGTTTGCGATCTCTGACTTTTATTGAGGGCTAATAAAACCCTCAATAAAATTCAGCTTTGTCAGATTGCTGGAAAATGTTAGCAGTGAAAGAGAAAAAAAACCATTCGGGATTACAGGCGTAATTTTATGTTATAATTTAAATAACGAACGAACGACATCACATTTGTGTTCATACGTTCAAAAAAAACTACGCTAAAATGAAGTTATCTGTCTAATTGGCTCGTTTCGGCTCATTACGTGCGCAAACTGGCGTGGTGAGCCAGGCCCTTGATGAGCACAATCGTGGCTCAAGGCCCTAATAGTTAGACGGCTCAAATAGTATAATATGTTGTTTCTGTATGAGTGCACTTCTTACTACTTACATCCGTTTTAGATGCACGCACTAGTGTCGTTACGGTGCAATTCTTTTTAATATAATTCCCAAAGAGTTATACAGATGTGTGTCTACATAATATACAGGGTGTGAACGGACCCATCACGAAGCCGTCAACCAAACATTCTGTACATCAAACTAAGTAACTGTACGCAAAAATTATTGCTGGGAAACGACTTTTTTTTTTTGGGGTTAAAAATCACGTTTTATGGTAGGACTCGATGGAAAGCACTCAAAGCATTGTGCTGATGGATGCATTGAATGCATTGTAAGGGGGTCGTGGAGGTGTGTAAAGTAAAAATCTTACATTAAAAACATGTATTTAAAAATAAGCTTGTGAAAAAGTTGGAACTTTGACCCCCAATATCTCCGTAACTAGAAGGTTCCCAGGTATGGTCTAGAACAAAAAATGATCGCAGTGACGGAGAGAACAAGTGCCTTTCGGATATGTTAAGGGTCTATTTACACCCTTTATAGTACACCCACATTACATCAGTAGTTTATGTATTAGAAGGTGAGCCTGTTGCTAGCAATCGAGCAGAATACAGACTGGGCAAAATAAAATGACTTTAAGAAATAAAGGTTTTGGTGATATCCATATGAAAAAAAAACCGGCTAAGTGTGAGTCGGACTCGCGAGTGAAGGGTCCCGTACCATCGTAGTAGAGCCCCCTTAATTTTTTTTTAGTTATAGCGGCAACCGTAATACACGTTCTTTGAAAATTTCAACTGTCTGCCTATAACGGATCATGAGATACAGCCCACTGACAGACGGACGGACGGACAGCCTTCGGGTACGGAATCCTAAGAAGTAGCTCTTGAATTTATCGCTGAACCAATTTTTTGAATTTGTATTTGTTTTGTATATATAAACAGATACTATGCTGTTTTCAGGTGTGTTTATATTTAAGAAAGTATGAAACACTCGGCAGTAATGTTAATTAGTTAATTGGTAAAACCAGCACAATAAATTACAGTTAGCATTCGGTGTATCTACATTATTAAAACACGAAACTAAATTATGCTAATGATCTAAAAATTATTATCCACTGTATTTAATAAACCGTTCAATAGTTTAATTTTAACTTGATGTTGTATAACATTCTGATTTTGTCGTCAGTCATATATTTTTAATTATATTTACTTTGAAATTGTCGATAATTTATTCATTAAAACATAACCTTCAGCCGAATTCGCTACCAGGCTTGCATAAAATCTTGCGACAAATATTTAATGGTTTAATTTATTCTTTACAGGTGAGTGTGTCAACGTGTTCGATTCGAGTAACGATGAGAAGTTGGAAACAGTGAGTTTTTGTACCTTCTACTAGTTTATAAGATCCTGGTACCTCAGGTGCGAATTACTATCTCTTTTTGGGGAATTTATATGGTATTTTTTTTTTTTTTTTTTTTTTTTTTTTTTTAATTCACAAAACCGATGTACAATCACAAATGCAATAAAAAAAAAGTTACAAAACAATATTTCTGATTGCCATCTACTAGATGTGAATCTAGCATGCATATTTTTATGTAAAACACTTACAATTTGACAAAAAAAATAAAAAGACAATTAGCTAAACGAAAAATTACAAGTTGTGACTTTTTCAAAATAATAAAAAACAATTGGGAAAAAAAAAATTAAACAAGAAAGAAACATAAAAAAAAAAAAAATAACGGTAAAAACATATTACACGATTAATACTCTAAGTTTAGTCCTAACTGAGGCCACTTTGCACTATTTTGACCTTTTCATTGGTCGCAATCGCGACTGCTGAGTTTTAGATACGGGGTTTGATTCCCAAGTCGGGCTAACTTTGTTGGCATTACCGTTACAAAAATTTTTCGTTAACAACTCGAATTCAATTCGGGTTTCTGCCAGTGGTCGTGGTATGGGCTTGTGATGCGGGGAAATGAGGAAAATGTCGTGAGGAAAGTTTTGAGTATGACTGTGGATGGGTATAAGAGTAGAGGAAGACCAAAGAAACTATGGATGGACTCTGTGAAGGAGAATATAAGAGAGGAGGTGTATGATGAGATGACGACTAATAGAAAAGCATGGAAGAAGAAGACATGCTGCGCCGACCCCAAATGAATTGGGATAAGGGCAAGAGAATGATTATGATGATGTCTGAGGGGCTCCTGGCTAGCAATAGTAGCCGCACGGGGCGATCTTCAAGGTTAAGCAACACATGGCGAGGTCGGCTCGTAAATGATTAACCCCCGCCTCTGTGCCTCGAAAAATCCGTTAAGCAGTTGGTCCCCCGGGACTAAGTATCAGAGTATCAGCGCATAAAAAAAAAGTGGTGTGTAAAGGCCCTAGAGAATACAGGTGTAACGTAAGAATCTATTTATACTTTCATTAAAGTTATACTGCCTTGGTCTAGTGATCGCAAGCGCGAATGCTGAGCATGAGGATCTGGGTGCGATTCCCAGGTCGGCTAAAGTGTTAATGGGTTTTTCCATCAGGAATTTCTCAGTAGCTGACACGGAACCTGGATTTGTGCCCGGTTGATGGCAAGACCCGCCACCTATTACCTGGGACTTTAACATAACTGGCGAAATGTTGGTGTACAGACGCCACCACATCAAGCTAACCGAAACTATCAAATTTTCCCAATCAACCTTGAACCTAATGCTTTAGCGAGAAAGTTGAAAATCTTTGACAGATTGAAGTAGCTTGATGTGCTGGCGTCGATATTATTGGGTACACCTCTGCCTAGCTCTTCAGATATTACAAGCGTGATGTTATGTATGTAATGTTAATAATAACCTACAGATTTTGTAACGCAATAGTGAGTTGCAAAATATAGTAATTGTTGCAGCCTTTCATGAAACAAGGTCAAAAGAAGTTCGGACCAGTCTCTGAGTGAAAGTATATAATACTTTGTAAATGGTACAAGCACATACGTAGAAATCTACCGGAGACATAATATAACATTACGCTTGTACTCCTGGAGGGTATGACACAGTTGTACCCATAGTTGCCACGTTTCGTCAGATATGTTGAAGTTAGCAAGAAGAAGACATGGTTCGCCGACCCCTAATTGATTAGGATAAGGGCTGATGAATGTTGATGATGATGTTGGAAGTCTTATGCGATGGGGACGACCCTATTGCCTTCAACCACATATTCAGAGGCCGGCCTGTTACTGACATATTTGTAACAAGCTGTGCCCCGCGACCTTCGTCGTATTACAAAAATATTACTTCCCTGTTTAAATCGGATTTTGTTAACAATTTCAAGGGTTTCAATGTTTTTGCACGGAACCCTAATCCTTTTTCCAAAATAAGAGTAGTTTAATTTACTCCTTATAATATATGCTATCTGCCAGTAAATGTCCCGTCAAAATCAGTCCAGCCGTTTCGGAGATTAGCCGGAACAAAACAGAGACAAAAAAAATGTTTTGTTTTTGTTATAAGTACTGTATATATAGTTTCATATGCATTCAATAAAAACCTGTTATTTTGACATTACAAACAGACAGGTCAATTTTAGTTATTTGTGTATGTTACAGTCAAAACTGTTAATCGGTCAAAAACATTTTTGACTGGTGCCAGTCAAAATCCATATTATGTTAAAATGCGGTTTCTCCATTTAAAATATGTTGTTTCAAAACGTTTTACAAAATTTCAATACCTACTCGACCCAAATGTATGGGACAGCTGATATTTTTTTCGCATTTACGATATTGGACCCATGGAGGAAGTTCTTCAGTTTGATGGTCCGCAGCATATCCTTTCAAATGACTATACCATTTCTGTTACACCCTGTATTAATGTCGCTAGCATTTAATATAGGTAATTACCAAGTACCAAGATAACATAGCGGTTAGACATTTGTAATATTATCGCATGAGTAGTAATATTAACTGTTTGTCTAACCACAACACAACATTGATAATTATTGTAACAATTGCCGGGACGACTCATTTAAATTTAGTATTTACCTACATAGATATTGACGATTTGTCTGTGGGTGAAATCGTATCATAAATTTAGATTTAACAGCATTTTAGGTACGTATTGATACGCACTGGGCCTGGTGGATAAATTAGTGTTATAAATCAGCATATTTTATGCGTCAAAATTGTATGAAACAGTCCCTATTAGAAATTACCTGCACGCGTAGTATGACCACCGTAGAAACGGGTTTTGTCGACGGAACAATCGACAAAATGACAGATTTCTTTTGTTGATCTGTCATTTCGTCGATTCTTCCACATGCTACGCGTGCTAATTCTGCTGTGTCTGAAAAGTTTTTGCTTACAGGCTGTCAAACTCATATCGAATGATGTGATTGGCTGTTGTTATTTCAGTGAACCAATCACAGAAATTAGCTTGACGGCAGTCTTTTAGTGGTATTTGTGGTGATGAAATCAGCCTTACAGAAAGCTGAGGGCCTATGATGATATTGATTTACAATAATCTAGGTAACGAAAAACTAATGTAAATCTTGTTGAAAGTTGTTGCAGAAATAACAAACGTTTTAAAAGAGATGGATTGGCTTTTTGAAATCTAGAATAGGCACCAAAACTTTCGCTATCATTTTTCTACAGGAAAAATATCTTATAAAAATATGTCCATCATAATAATGATGTTTTCCCATCATATAAACACATGGATCATAATAACTACGCATCACTGATCCGGTCAGCATTAAAAAACATTAATTGACCGTTACTGACTCACCGTTGCGCGTTGGGTAGGTACTAGGCTACCATAACTGTTGAGAGATGACGTCATTTGTACTTTTGTAGGAACCTGCTTCGGGTTTGATCGGGTTTCTTCGGGTGTATGAAGCTCATGCCTGCTTGGTCCAACAAAAATCGGAGCTACAGGCAATCATGAATCGAACTTAGAGGTTTCGGGTTTTTGTGCTGTTAGTAAATACTTTATGCCAGTCAGATAAAAGACATTGGGATCACTGTCTGTTAGTTAAATATCCGGCCGGAGAGTATCATAGGTTACTTTACTACTCAATTCTTTAATAAAAAAATACGGTTCCAGTGGATTAGACTGGATAGCCTCGGGTTAAAACCGAAACTGCGACTAAAAAAAGCTAGTTAAAAATTCATTATGATCTCCAAATTTGTTTTCCAGGTTTGATACTAACTAAATCTTCTAAAACTACGAATAAAACCTTGCTGAAAAATTTTGCAATGCGTTTGGGGAGAGCCCAATAATCAGCCTGTGATATGCCCACTGCTGGGATACAGGCCTGCTATCTGAAAGAGAGGTCTGCCAAGTTCACCACGCAGGCCCAGTCCGGGTGGCGGTCACAATATATTTTCGAATTTTTGATTCTTGAACGCGCCGATTTCCTCACGATATTTTGCTTCACTTTTTTGAGAGCAGTGGTGATGAAATACTTTACACTAAGTGCCTGCTGAGACCTTGCCCAGCAGTGGGACAAAATAAGTACAAAAAATTGCCTGCTTGGGTTCGAACACTTCGAACCTACACCGTAGGTCAAGCTGACATTTAACGTATGAGTCAGCGGTCAAGTACTAGGCTAGCAGAATCGTATAAGAGATTACGTCACGTTAAAGAGATGGGAATAATCTATTGTAAGAAGTGCAATAATCATACTATTCTATGTAATTATCAGGCGTTGTAATCAATCATTTAATTCGTAATTTTCAATAGAATTGCGGAATCGATATTTCCAAGTAAATGGCATTTGCTTAGTAGTATTATAGGTAAATATTGCATGATTCTTTCTTTTCATACAGAATCGTTTACAAAATCTACGTAGACCTTTCCGAACTACGAGTAGGTATATGTTGGGATCGGCTTCCAGTCAAACTAGATGTAGCTGTCAATATCAGAATTTTACACGGAGCGACTGCCAATCTGACTCTATAGCCCTAACTGGGTAACTTAATACCTTTTTGCAAGACTGGTGGTCAGATTTGCGGACTGCCCGTGACGGCAGCCGGGACCTCGCATAAGTATTAATCACCTATATTTATCGGAAAAAAATCTAGGCAGATAAGTTACCTACTTAGTAATATAAATTGATTTATTATATTAATCTATACTTTTGTCTATATAAGCTGAAGAGTTAGTTTGTTTGAACGCGATAATCTCTGGAACTACCAGCCGGATTTGAAAAGTTATTTTTGCATTTGATAGCCTAATTCTTAAGGAAGGTTATAGGCTATTGAACATCACGGTACGACCTTAAGGAGACAATCAATAAGAGAAACCTCGGACTCAGCTAGTTTATAATATTTACTCTTTACCCGTGGAAAATGTCGTGAGGATAGTTTTGAGTATGAATGTGGATGGTTATAAGAGAAGAGGAAAACCAAAGAAACGATGGATGGACTGTGTGAAGGATGATATGGCAAGAAAGGAAGTGTTTGATGAGATGACGAGTAATAGAGAAGTATGGAAGAAGAAGACATGCTGCGCCGACCACAAATGAATTGGGATAAGGGCAAGAGAATGATGATGATGATAACCCCAACGGGAAATAATGTTTTTTTTTAACCGACTTTCTTCAAATTTCAAGGAGGAGGTTCTCAATTCAATGGAAATTAATAAAAATGTTTTTTACCTCATAACTCCGTCATTTTTAAACCGATTTGACAAATTCTTCTTTTATATGAAAGGATATACTTCCCAATTAGTCCCATAGAAATTTCATCAAAATCGGTTCAGTAATTTGTTTTTTTTTCCTTACGTTAATTGCCACATCACGCGACGTCGCGTGAAGTTGTGTACAGTTATGTACGAGCCATAAAAAAGCGGCTGCAGCGTATTGGTTTCTGGTATTTGTTTAGGCCGCTAGGGAACATATTCCACGATTTTTTTATTTTGGCCGTCTAGGTAAGTTCAGCATTTTGGCTTGACAATGAACTTGGTAATGCATATTTTTCTTCTTGGGCTATGTTCATGACATGATGATCTCTTAATAACTTCTAGTTACAATGTAAAAATTAATTCAAGACAAGTTATTTTAGACTTTTTTTGTGTTTTTTGGAAGTCTGTTTTTTTTCGCAGAAAGTTTTTCATTTTAAATATTCTATTGTTCTGTAAAATACTAATCAACCAACGTTGTTAATCGAAATACTAATGTCTACGTCGATTTTAAAGTCGTGATCGGTATATCATAATCGGTGCCAAGGTTCGAACCTAGCGTTGCGTCAATTCCTTTTACGCACGCGTTCGAGTGTTGTGTGTGAATCGATTTTTTATCGATTCTTTTTTGTTGAGAATCGATTCTTAATGGTGTTCGATTCTTATGAATACGTTACGACATACCTGTTGGTGTTGTAGTCTGTCTATACTTTCATACCTGCAGAATTGTCTCTTCTTCCTGTAATCAAAAGGTTGTCTTGAAAAGGTTTAGTGAGAAGGCCGCTCATTGTGTCAATTTTTTGTACAGAAACCAGCACATCAGGCTACCCGAAACAGTAAAATTTTCCCAATCAACCTTTAACCTAATGCTTTAGCGATAAAGTTGCAAATCTATCAAAGAAATTTGACAGATTGTAGTAGCTTGATTTGCTGGCGTCTGTACATAGTAAAGAGTAGAATAATCTATTTAATTCTTTACCTATCTCTTTTGAACTCGTTTATCAAGTTTTCCAATGTTCAATCAATTACCACAGCCCAATGCAGTCCTCTGCTGGACATGGACCTATCATTCCCCATCTGTATCCAATCTGTCCCAGTCACGTTTTAAAGTCCGGCGGACTAGATGGAAGACTTCCATCACAAGTTTCCCTGTACGAGGTCCCCACTCCAGGACTAGTTCTCTCCACCGGCCATTGGCCGTTAGGCAAAAATGGCCAGCCCATTGCCATTTCAGCTTGCTAATTCTGCAAGTTTTGTCGAGTATGATGTTGAAAACTTTCTATTGAGGTAACCTGGTTTTCTAAAGTTTTAACAGGTCGGATATTTGTCGTTCTTTTTAATTAAAGACTATCACCCTAACCACCTACTTGAATAGCCATTCAAGTACAGGGTAGAAAGGACACCGACGAGAAAACGGTTACCACGTATTCAGTACATCTTTCTGAGCAGCAGATCGAACTCCTTGTCCTGGTCGGAGGATCCTCCCTTTTCTTTGGAGGATGACCGTGTTTGAAGGTTGGCTTATAGTCCTACTGGACCTAGTTGGTTAAGATTAAAGAGAGCCATTTTACATCACATACTGCAGAGTAAAAAAAATCAGTACTTATTGAAGATTTTAGTCGAAAAACACCAGTATATTAGTTTAATTAAGACATCTGGACAGCTGTTTTCTGGCCCGTTACGTCAGTTCAATGAATCGGTAAGTCGGTAGTCCCCAATCCAATGAAACATGTTTATTTTTATCGCAATGTTTAGACTCAAAGAACAATTGGGTCAAGATTCAAATCTTGACCCAATTGTTCTATTAACCGCTTCCTTTGACCTCTAGTAGTTATAGTTACTATGACCCTTGCTGTGCTAGTTATAGAGTTCATTCTGCAGGAGCTCGCCCGGGAAGGTACTAACGGTTCTTGTCGTCAAGCAACGTTGCTATTTTCTATTTTCAAGGGTGTAAGCATAATCGGCTTATCACGATCCCACTGCTGGGATACAGGCTTCAATCTGTGAGAGAGAGAGTCCACTCCCTCCTTCTCTTTTGCTTCCGGATAGACTGAATGCCGACAACAATATAGTTGGGAAAATGCTAGATAGGTGATCGCAGAATGTTATTTGCAGACAGGAGGTCGTCGTTCCAATCCTCTTGACTCGTCATCATTCTCCTGCCCTTATCCCAATTATTTGTGGTCGGCGCAGCATGTCTTCGTCTTCCATACTTGTCTATTACTCGTCATCTCAGCAGTCACCTCCTTTCTAGCCATAACATCCTTCTCACAGTCCATCCATCGTTTCTTTGGTCTTCCTTTACTCTTATAGCCATGTACATTCATACTCAACATTTTCTTCACCACATTTTCTCATTTCTCCGCATCACATGTCCATACCACCATAACATCACGTTTGCGTATCTCAGAAGGGTTCAGAAAGAGGTGTACGAGTACCTACAGTATGCTCATACACTCACGTACCTACAGTTCGCCAGTTCTGCTTAAAGCCCCACGTAAAAGGAAGCCAGCCTATTGATACAATGTTTTCCTTTTTTAACTTATTAAAAACAATTTTTATCTCGTAACAAATTGTGAGATTGAGAAATAACATCAATTCATCTTTTGATCGACGGTTAAAAAAAGCTCTTACTGAAGCTAAAAATAGAAATCTATTTTCGTACTCTTTTGCGGGGTATTGTGAAATCGTGGGACGGTATAGAGAGAGGTTTCCAAGCTGGAAATAGGCTGTTCCTAACTTGGGGGTGTCAAAGGCGCTTGTACCGTTTGCAGATCAATGGCCAGTATTATTTATATTGATAGGGATATCAACACTTGGTTAGCTAAATAACTTTGGTGTATTATATTGTATAACGGGCTGGTGTCCGCAACTCCACGTCCGAAGCGCGTATTTTGCGTGCGGGTGGGAAATTTATTAGATCCACCCCAAGTGCCCGAGAGGCCAGCAGCACCTTGGTGTTGCTGACTGTCTCGCGGAGAGTACCTGGGTTATCGAAGTACTTTGGTATGAGTTTACTGTCTAGCACTGTGTAAAAAGACACAAAGTGTTATTTTTTTTTTGTCTGAGCCACACCTGGTAACCTTCTGGTTACGGATTTATGTACGGTCAAGTTTTTCCACGTTTTTTTTACGAATACATGTTTCAAATGTTATTACTTAACTTCGAATAGCGACATGGCTCTTGTGCATATATCTTGCATGCATCTATAAACGCAATGTTTGTGCGCGTTACATCACGCGCTACTGTGAAAAGTGATTTTGGACACCAAAATAAAAGTAGTTTGCCAGCAATAATTTTTGCTCGATGTTACTAGGTTTTTTGTACAGAATGTTCAAGTTAACGTTATGATTTATTTTTGTAAGTCAAACTACTAACATTGGAAGTCATCCACTGAAAGGTTCCTGACACCGTTTTTCTCTTCTAATAACTCTCCTTTTGGGCTTCGCTGCAGTCGGGTAATAAAGAAACCAATAAAACTATATCGCTTACAATGTAATCGAAACTAAAACGATTATAATCGATTAAAAAAAATCGTTTCGAAGAACTCCCATCACTAGTAACAAGTCTAGACCGAACGACGCCATCTTTTTAAACAGCTGACCATTCAGCGAATGCAGCGCGTCATTCTATGTTCTATAATTAAACGGTTGTTAGCGTCAATCGCTTTATTTACTGCCAGATTTGGTAGATTTTTTCGGGATCCCATACCTACTGCTTCCTCGGCCTTTACCAGGGGCTGTGATTCTCCTCTGCAATGCCTCAAGCCTCAAGCAATCAGTTCTTTTTTCAAAAAATCAAGGTCTACTGTAGGCTCGTCTCTGTCATTTCCCTTTTTTCAGCAACTAAAAGAAGTCATGACCTGTGATATGACCCTCCAAAAATGACAAAAAATGCCCCATTTTTCAGCCGTGATTAGAGGATAGTCCTCTAATCAGACAAATTCGAAAAGTTTATAACATAATTTAAAAAAATTATAGGAACCTAGACATACTCTTTCTTAAAACTTAAATGTCAAAAATAATTGAATCGGCTGTTTTCGAGGAGAAATAGGAGGTATAAAAGTAGAGGAAGACCAAAGAAACGATGCATGGACTGTGTAAAGGACGATATGGCAAGAACGGAGGTGTCTGATGAGATGCCGAGTAATAGAGAAGTGTGGAAGAAGAAGACATACTGTGCCGACCACAAATTAATTGGGGTAAGGGCAGGAGAATATAATGATGCCGTGTTACTATCCCTTTTATCATACAATATGTAAATATTACTTTAACTAATGCTTAGTACATAATAGGCAGTTATTTACAAACAGCTGAATTAAGCCGCTTTTATTTTCGTTCCTTTAGACGCTTTATTACACCAAAGCGCTTTTCGCTGCAGCGGTATGATATTTTCCGCTTGACGACAACGTAACTAGGTCAGAAGGGCTCGGGGAGCTTTGACGTCATACTGCATTCGAAGTTCGAACACCGGCCTCCATTCCTAAAAAGGTCGTATAAACCAAATTCGTTCATCGTAAAATTAACCCTACGACCTATAAATAGAGATGAAAATTAATTTTCCATTTTAAATACGAATTACCTTGCTTCTATTTTATTTACCAAAGGTCGTATAAGTCATTTGTTTAAATTGAATCTTGTCTGTTAACGATTAGGTTGAGATTTGATTGACGTTTGGCTATTGCGTTATGTTGGCATGTTATGAAGGTCTTATTAACATACAAAAGCTCTTTTAGCATTATGGGCGCCTAGTAGGTACTTTGTCATCGTGTGAGCGGTGAAGCGTGATCTTTGTTTGATTTACGTTTGTTCGTCATTCATCATACATACATCATCATCAAGCCCAGCCTTTTTCCAACATGAACAATATCATAATCAAGGAGTGATGGACGCTAATGAAAGTGCCAAACTCGTCGCCAATTAGAATTTAAATTGTCATCGACACGTTAAGAACATAATCTATTGGGAAAATAGGGTGCTATCGGTCCAAATGTAACGAGTGTGAAATAGAATCATTATTCAATGCAATTTCTTCCAAAAGCAATATAAATACATTTCAATTAAATTACACAAGTTACTGCATTCAACAAAATTTAGTCAGTAAGAAAACATTGTATAGACATGCTACGAATATTTCGTAAGACTGAATCCAACGATTCAAGAATTAAAAACAACAAAAATAATCCTCCTACTATTTCGGTAATCAACACCTGTCCACTCAAATTTAAACTTTATTTCCACAAAATAAAGTTAATTTTCCTCTGCTATGTCGTCTGAAGGTTTATTCAAATGAGTTTAGTCCAACTTCTAAACTTCCTGGTCGCCTAGTACTATTCTGCGCAGTTACATCATAATGTAATGCACGGTTTCTTAACACCTGTGTTTATTATCACGCTAATGGCACGTGTATTTTTTGTAGTGGGGGGTAGTCAGAATTACTGGTTCAATTACAATTTAATACCACTTGTAAGTCAGGTGGGGGCACATTGCTCGCAGAACGGATAGCCGATGGGGCCGAAAAGGTCTGGAGTGGCGACCCCGTACCGGAAGACGTTGCGTTGGAAGGTCTCCCGCTATGTAGACCGATGACTTGATGAAGGTTGCGGGGATCCGCTGGATAAGAGACGCACGGGATCGGTCAATGTGGCGACACTTGGACTGCTGAGCATGAAGTCCTGGGTTCGATTCCCGTGTTGGCAAAGTGTTATTAGGTTTTTCCACCAGGAATTTTCTCAGCCACGGAGACTGGAATTCTGCCCGGTTGATGGCAATAGGCTCGCCCCCAATTACATGGGACTTAAGCATAACTGGCGAAATGTGGGTGTAACAACTGCCTAACCCATCGGGGATTACAGGCGTGATGTCGTTCATCATCATTCACTTGCTCTTATCCCAATTCATTTGTGCTCGGCGCAGCATGTCTTCTTCTTCAATACTTCTCTATTACTCGTCATCTCATCAGACACCTCCTTTCTTGCCATATCATTCTCTACACAGTCCATACATGGTTTCTTTGGTTGGGCGTGACGTTGTTATGTTATATATATAGAATAAAGTTGTTTGTCTAAGCAAATATTGGTTATTCATCCAAAAAAACCCTTAACAGGACTATAATTACGACAACCTAAATATAGCCAATCAATGGTGCTGAAGTCTCGTGCAACCCTTGGTAACATGACAACCAGAGCATAATCAACCAAAAGTGACAGTTACCTGGCTTCAGCCCAGTTTCACGTTAGCAACCCAAACAGAGTTGCTTTGCTAACGTAAATCTTGGCTCGAAGAGTACTTTCTAATGACTTAATGTACTAATTTGGTCGTCAATTTCTGCGAATCTTTCTCGTAATCTATCATAGAAACAGTTCTAAAATATAATCAAGTCTTATCCCCATAAGGGTTAGTAAAATCTACAGAACGCCATCTGGTACGATCCTTGCATACTCCTTTTGCTCCGTCTACTCATACATCAGATCATACACGAACGCCGGTTACGAGTACTTCGCATCTGATTGAGTTTCTTTTGTCTTGCTTTTAAGGTGGAAACGCCAGCGTAGCCCGCCAAAATTCAAATTTTCTAATTTTTTCTTGCAATTTGCCGGTCAGTGTCATTTGCACAAAACATAAGAAAATTAGAATATCGAGGGTTACCCTAGCGCTTCATCGGTATCAACAGCAATCTTCATTAGCAGTCCACTGCTGAATATAGACGCCTCTTAAGCAATGTCACAGAACTCAGTCCTCTGCTATCCGCCTCCAGTCTGAAAGTAGTAGGAATAGACCTGGTTTAATCAGATGTAACTTTGGGATATCAAGGTTGTGTAAGAGACGAAATGGATAGAAAATAGTTTAATACTAAAATGACTGGTGATAGAAATGTATGGAAGAAGAAGACATGCCTGGTGCTGATCACAAATAAATTAGGAAGAGGGCAGGATAACAAAAATAACCTAGAAATCCGGTTATGGAGGTCAAAAGACAGTCGCTTCTTGTAAAATAATGACATTACGCGGCTTTCGGTTAGACTGGATGCCGACCAAAACATAGTTCAGACTAGCCTCGGCGGATGGGACCTAAATCTTACTAAAAATTGTGTAGTCTATAGTAAGTGGCATTATACCCTCGGTATTAAAGTTAATGAATCTTTCATCAACAAAATATATGACAAATCAGCTACCACATCGTCACTGTAGAGTGATAATCTGAGGAAAAAGCAAATAAAAATCAACGGGTTGCTAACCTAAATCATATAATCATAACAAGTACCCCCCCTACTAAAGAATAAATAAGTATCGTTACCATATGTTGTGACTCGGACAAAAAGAGATGAAACATAGAAACACACGAGATAGAAAGAGATAAACGAATGTTTGTCAACATACAGAAGTGTATTTTTAGATATGTTTCCGTGAGCAGAATTTAGATAAGTGACGTGAATTAGTATATCAACGCTTTTATCGTTTGTAGGTTAGTATGTTTCGGATTCTGTAGGTACCGTGTTAATTACTTTCGGGATAAAAAATAACTTATTGTCAACGTTTTTATAGTTAAACAAAAATGAAAATGTTTTTGTAATTTGGGACAGTTATCACTCAGATTTTTTTCCTTGGAAATCTGTATCATCAATTTTGGGTTTCCTCAGGGAACTGTTTTGGGACCTGCTGTGACTATGACGAAAAATTTTGATTCCTCTTCCAAACAAAAATGAAGGCAGCCAGACAAATTTTCATCATTAATTTCTATTCTTGCTGTAACATCATTATATCAGTTACCATCTTCTAAAAACTTGAGCTCCGCCAATGGCTTCCGATTGGTTTTCGAAACAAAAACACCTGGTAGATGGATTGGCGATTGCAGTATGTTCTTATAAGCGGACGGGAGGAGCCTAGCCTATTAACGATTATACTTTTCTTGAATAATTGGTAGTCCATATTTTTTTTTAACACATTAAACAGAACATCGAAGGGTAGTATGACAACCAATCTTACTAAGGAGTGTTGTGGTAACCAGAAACTAGGTTGTGTAATTCAGATAGGCAGTCGCATATTGTAAATTACTGATATTCACGGTTAGACTGGAAGCCGACCTCAACATGGTCGGGAAAAGACTGGGCAGAAGATGACGATCATACAGAACACTGGAGTTGCTAATTAAATAATCAAGTTTATAATCAAGTTCATTAAAATGTTACGCAAAATGCGCGCGTGCACAAACTGCGTAGTATTTACGCAATGGATTTTGCTGACAAAGAAAAACACATGTTACACTGATATCCTGGTAGCTAGCAGGACGGTCCAGCTTACAAGTTGGTTGCTTGTCAATGATACTGGTTACTTTCTGTGTTACCATAGTACCTATTATCCAGATTAAGACTTATTGAGAGGTTGAAAAAGTTAAAAAATGGGTTCTGAAAAGGAAGAACACTTGGGTTGAAAAGAAAAAACATAGTAATGAAACTTATGGTCTAAATTCGCCAACACGCAATGAGTAAACGTTCTGATCAATGCTCGTGCCTTTTCTATATGAGAAGAGGCCTTTGTTCTGCAGTGGAACAATAACTGACTGATATTATTAGACAAAATGACTTGCATCTATTCAACAAATAGTAGAACAGTCTTATCGCATAAAATGCATGATTTGCAAACGTGCCATCATGTTAAAGATCTCTCTGCTCACCTCGTAAAGATAAGGGGAATACAATTCAATTTGTAGATAAACGATGAAAGAACTGATTTGAATGTTGTTTTTGTTTGAATCAGCTGTTTTGCAAGTCATGTGTGTTGCATGCCCTGTTTATCGCTATATCTTGGAAACTTCTGGTAGCCTAGTACTTAGAAAATGGTATGAACATGGTAGAATTTAAGTCACCTATTAGTGTGCCTGTTCTTTGACAGCAAATCTCTTCAATACTCCTTCTACCCTAGTACTTGTATAAAATAATATCTTCCTCTTCTCGAATTGATGACTTACATTTTGCTGGCCAACTAGTTGGTAAGAAAATGGAGTTTCCGAGATTTTGCTAAGATTTGTTACTCTTTCATACAAAGTTCGAAAAAAACAGCAAGCGCAGTCGCTGAAAATGGGTTTTTCTTTTTCACAGATTCGGTGAAATCGTGGTAATCTAGATTTTTTTTTTATAACTAACCCTATTTTCCATGCCAAAGATTTGCAATTCAAATGACGTCAATTTCAATGCAACATCAATAAAATTTCGACAATGTGACTGTCGTTACGACGTCGATATAATACAAACATACATAACTTAAAGTCTGGGAAGTTTCGAGTATGATCAGATATAAGAGTAGGGGAAGACCAAAGAAACGATGGATGGATTGTATGAGAAATGGTATGGCTAGAAAGGAGGTTACTGCTGAGATATATGAGCACTAATAGAGAGGTATGAAACCAGAAGACATACTGTGCCGACCCCGATGAAATTGGAATAAGGACAGCAGAATGATGATAATCACGCCTGCATTTCGTAACTGGGGGTAAGCAGATGTAAGTGAAGACTATAGCTATTAAAATTGCACCGGCATAAAATAACATTATTATCAAACATTCAACCACAGACGTCCTTGCGATACCATCGTTTTATGATAACATTTTGATAAGCTATCGATTTCTAAATAGGTTAGCTATCAGCAATTCTTATGCGGAAAAGAGACGACAATTTTGGATGCAATCGCCAACAGTACTGACCGTTTTTCGTCATTGTGGCAAATCTCGGAAAACACAAGCCCATCGACGATTAGTGAGAAAACATCTCCATCTGCGAATGGGACAATCTTACACGACCGGAGAGAGATCGTCAACACGCACTGAGCAAACGTGTTGATCAATGCTTGATCCTCTATCTGTATGAAAGGAGCTTTTTTTGCCTTGGAATAGATATTATGTTTATTGAAAAGGATACCACTATCTCATCTGATGGTAAGCGATGATGGGTTTACTATGGTGCACGCTTAGCTAAAAGTATCCTATTAACTAAATTTAAAGACAAGTTACAGCTATCGATAAAAGAGCTCCTTTGTATTTTCGCATCATCATCTAGCCTTTTCCCAACTATGTTGGAGTTGGCTTCCAGTCTCACTGGATGCAGTTTCGTACCAGTATTTTACATACAGCTCTGCCTCTCTGACCTCTACAACTCAGTTACAGGTGACACGATAGCCCTTGGTAAGTCTAGTTGTTAGACTGTCATGAATCTGACTACCCGTAACGACTTTCAAAGATCTACGGTGCTCTCCGAGGCCCGTAGAGATCTCGACATGAAATGGATGGTACTCCATCCACAGACCGAATTCGGTAAGAGTTGTATGCTTGTGTACAAGCTCTAAAGATACATAGTAAAAAATATATCAACAGTTCTTCCGACATCTCGTATAAATAAATAAATAAACTAAAATATACATACTTCGCTCCACGTTTTTGGAGAGCTTCCAAAAATGTGTGTGAGCGGTAGGAACTGTATTCTTATAGTTAAAATCTGTTTATATTCATTCGCGGTTAAGAATAGAGGTTAACCGTGCGAGGTTAAAATACGGATGGGTTAGGTAACTGATAGAATTCAGATTAAATGAAATTGAAGAAAGAAAATGCTTTTAACTAGTTTTTGCTCGCGGTTTCGCTCACGTTATGGTAGTAAAATATCCCACAGTAACGTTGTAAATATAGCAAATAATACTCGGAGAGTATGTAGCTCTCGATAGTGAAAAAAATATCGGAATCGGATAAGGAGTACCGAAGATTACATCCCCTACATCCAAAGTTACAAACTTTACTTCATTAGGCCCACTTCAAACAACAACACGCCAGACAAGTATTGCCTGACGCTGCTTTTATCCTGTACTGTCCCAGTGCTGGGCAAAGGCCTCCCCCTATTCCGTCCTCTTTTCCCGTGATTCCTCGAACCAGCACTCGCGATACGCATCCAGATCGCCCATCGTGTGGAGTCTTTTGCCCATCGGTCAAATTGCGTGCTGCTGACGTGACCCGCCCAATCCCAAGTTAGCCTAGCAGCCTTGCCAACGTCCACTGTAACCGTTTTGGAACGCAGCGTGGTGTTTTGAGCTCTTTCTTGCCTTTTGACACCCAGAATGCTGCGCTCCATTGGCCTTTGGCAAGCTCCAAGACAGAACTTCTGCTATTAGGGACCAGGTCTGAGCACCGTAGGTTAGGACGGAGTAGACCTTACCGTCTTATAACAGTAGATCTCTTTGTGAAGATACCGTTCCTATTTCCGCCACCAAGCAGTGTGTTCTGGTTTGAAAAGTATTAGATCCGGTGTAATTAAAAACAAATAAGACATTTCAGGTTTATTTTTGGGACGACGACGGTACCTGTACTATTGCAGATCGCCCGTTTTTGCCAGTCGGCTTTGTAGCTGCTTATTCTTCCTTTTATAGGGTCGAACTAGAAAACAATAGCTCGTTTCGTGATGACTATTTCACCTAGTCAACAGTTACTAAGGAGGCAGACTGCTCGGGATACGCCGTATCGTCATTGTCACAAATGTAGTCTTTTCGCGCTCATCATCATTCTGCTGCCCTTATCCCAATCTCATGTCTTCTTCTTCAATACTTCTCTGTTAGTCTTCATTTCAAGAGCCGCTTTTCTAGCTATATATTCTTTCACACAGACCATCCATCGTTTCATTGGTCTTCCACTTCTGTTATAGCCATCAATGTTCAGACTTTTTTGACTAAAATGATGATAATAAAATCTAGTATATTACGTAACTATTCCATGTGTAAGGTACAAGTAGTGACGGGTGTACCGTGTCAAAATTGTTGCCAGCCAATAAGCATTATCACCTTGTTGCCAAGTGCAATACTCGAGTTTGTAGTGAGTGGTAATTGGTCACGTTTTAAATTTTATTACAGTCATGTTCGTTTATTGATGCAATTTGATTTTCAATGTGTTTGTCGTTTTAAGCACGATTTTTATTATGAAAGGGTATCAGAGTGGGTCAATTCTGGTAGTCAGGTGCATTTGGTTAGACTAGAAGACGACCTTTATTTGTTTGATGTGATGATACGGTTGTATGCAGGACCAGAACTAAATATAGGAAACTAAGAATAAAGTTATCAGAGAAGCGAAAACTGCCTTATTTCCGATTGTTTGAAACAGAAAGTAGACTAAACCAGCCACAACGATCATCATCATCATTCTCTTACCCTTATCCCAATTCATTTAGAGTCGGCGCAGCATGTCTTCTTCCATCCTTCTCTTTTACTCGTCATCTCATCAGACACCTCCTTTCTTGCCATATCATTCTTTACACAGTCCAGCCACAATGATCATTTGTAATATTTTCCCAACTATCTTGCGAACGACTTCCAGTCTAACCAGATGCAGCAGAATACCAGTTTTTAACATGGAGTGACTGCCTATCTGACCACAGCAACCTAGCTACTGGGAAACTCGATACCCCTTGCATTTCTAAGGGTTATTCCAGTATCGCTGCCCTTGTGAACTTTTCGCTCTACCAAGAAATGCTCTTCCTTTAGAAGTTAGCTTTGACCTACTTTCAAGTTAGATCGACCTACCCTTTGCGGGTCACATATAAACTACTTAATAACCGCTTTAATTAATATCCTCCCTTTTAATTAATGGTCATCCTAGTCATTGGATTGTTCTTCTGAAAAGTTGTGTGGTAATCGGTTGTCGTGGTATGGGCATGTGATGCGGAGGAATGAGGAAAATGTCGTGAGGAACGTTTTGAGTATGACTGTGGATGGGCATAAGAGTAGAGGAAAACCAAATAAACGATGGATGGACTGTGTGAAGGATGATATGGCGCGAAAGGAGGTGTCTGATGAGATGACGTAAAAGAGAAGTATGGAAAAAGAAGACATGCTGCGCCGACCCCAAATGAATTGGGACAAGGGCAAGAGAATGATGATCCTATTCATTGGATGACCATTGTATGGTTAGCCCTTTAGAGAAATAGCTTTGACGTACTTTGGAATAACTTTGCATCTCTTCTTCCATGAACCATCTGGTGGTACAGCTGCTTTCTGTATCATATACCTGGGTCGTCTCTCAGGGTCCAGTTCATAATACCTAAACTTGATAATGGATTTTGATGCGATTTCCATCATTTATATTGTTTTAAAGCATTACTTCTGACTTATATGGGTAATACATTAATATTTAACGTAAGTGTAGCCAGTGATCTCAACGTTTTGTTATCCTTATTGCACCCTTGCGAAGCAAATCGTTTGTATCATTACGTTACGATTGTGCTGTTCTTGATAGTTTTTTTTTGTGGTATTGCCGTTTTTCTTCCGATTTCGATTCAGCGGGATTAGTTAACAAGCACAGTTATGTACTAGAGCTTTTGTAAGGGATTATCCCCGGAGATAACGTTCTTATTTCCACCACCAAACAGCATTGTTTTGTCCCATTTTAAAAGTCCGTGTCTATATCCGCCTTTGATAATAAAAACGCCACAACAAAATGACAACTATAACAATAAAAAAAAGTCCCTTTTTAAATTAAATTTTCCCTCATTGCCCACCCAACCCATATATCTGACAAAGGCATGACTGTTACTAGGCGCGGATATCCTTGGCCTACATTATATGATGCATCGTTTGTTATCGCTGCTAAACCAGCACACAGGTACATATGTCGCCCTGGTACTTCTGTTGTATAGTTCATCTTCAGGTCGTGAAGTTCTAGCCCCACGGCTCGCGCCCCGCCCTCGACTGACTGAAACACGCTAAGTAAACCTTCCACTAGCACACAAGTATGACACCCTGGTGTTTCTGTTGTAGCAATAGGTGTTCATTAGATCAGTTTTGCGCCCTAATTATGTTTCTTTGTTCGGGATCGTCCGAAAATTTCAACCATCAAAAAACGCATCCACAAAATGACAAGTCGCAATAAAAAAGGTCCCTTTTAAATTAAATTTTCCCTCATTGCCCAACCATGCCATACATCTGACAAAGGCAACATCGCTGTTACCAGGCGCGGTTCTATCCTTGGCCTACATTGTATGATGCACCCTCTCCCCCTCCTCCCACAGTGACCCGATTTCCCGGTGCCCTGGTTTCGAAGCTCTTTGTTAGTAGCATCGGGGTTGGAAGTAGCTTTGTCTGTTTTCAGTTCTTTGTTGCAATGTAACGATTTTTTTATGAAGAATTTGGCACTTTTGAATGTTAAGTTTTTTGGAATTGGAAACTGGGAGTTGGTTTACCATTTAAGGGAACTATGACAGTCGTGACCTATTTTTAGTAGGAAACATGACCTAATTCTGGAAACAATGACGCAGGAGAAAACTGGTGCATCCCTTCAATATTGATGTAGGCCATAAGGCATTAAGTCCTTTGTACCTTTTATATATGCGTAATGTTTAAAAAAATGATTAGAGTAATTTTGACATCAGTCGCGAAACACTACTGAGAAAAAAAACTGGGTTGAATTCGGACTGCGTGTCACATATCGACCTTAGAAAAAGGATAATTTTTGCAGTCAAGAAGCAACTGATACAAAGCAAAAGTAGTGTGGTAAGATTCTGGAGCTGATACCGTTCTGTACTTTCTGCTTACATTCTTGGAGAAAATAACGTGAGTTTCTTAGTAGGTACTAATAGTATCTTTCTATTTTTCCAGATGCACAGTTGCGATCCCGTGCCGGCGGCGGCGCCTCCGGCGTCCGGGCCCAACCTTCTCCTGCAACTAGGCCGTCTCATCATCAGGTCCCGAAGTTCTAGCCCCGCGGCTCGCGCCCCGCCCCACGACCGACTGATACACGCCAAGATTATCGCTGCTAAACCTTCCACCAGCACACAGGTATGACGTCCTGGTACTTTTGTTGTTAGAATAGCTCATCATCCGGTCTCGGAAGTTCTCCTCTTCCCACGACCGCCTGATACACGTCAAGATGTCGTCGCTAAACCTTCACAGCACACAGGGTGGTGTTGTGCTGTTACAAAAGAATGATGACGAACCAAAGAAGCCTACAGCCAACGTATTTTTCTCACAAATGGTGCCCTGGTACTTTTTTATAAAAAAACATCTTTCGGACAGCCTTCAATATTTGGGACCCTAAGTAAAACCTGCTATTTTGATTTCAGGTTCAAACCCAACCGAAGCCAGCGGAGACTGAGGAGCCGAATCCAGGTGTGGTGGCTCAGCTCAACACTCGCGTGCAGGCGCTTTGGGACGAACAGATCCCTGTCTGCATTGAGGTTGGTAATCATGAAATCTTAAATATTTTCCCCAGATTTCCAATCTGGATAACTCATGTGCTTCAATTTAAATGTCCACAAAACAAAAGCCACAGGAGTGACCACACTTCGAAAATTTCGAAATCGGCTTAGCCGGTCAGGCGAGCTCCTATTTCCATACAATCGGAATAGTCTTCTGCCTCGAAACGACTCCACACCAGATCAGATTATTCCACTGACACTTGTCTTTTTTGTATCATCATCAATTGTCGCTATTGCCCGTTTGCTCGTGAGTCAGTCTTGAATTTCTGTCTTCTCCACATTCCAGGTGCTGTTAGCCCCCGACTGCCAAGACTGCTACAATACTCTGTGCCGTGAAGGAGGCTCGTTCGATAAGCATGCACACCGATCCCTGCTGATGGAGAGGTGGACCATGAGGGCGCAGGTTAAGAAGTAAGTCCAACATCAGCAGCATCTGCGAAATAGCAAATTGGTCGCAATAATCGCCAGCAGAAAGATCGGTCCAGCTAAAGAGGTTCCCTCACAGGTAGACAAGACTCTGCTCTCGAAAATTGTGAAGGAAACCTATATCTGTGATCAAAGATTCGAGGACATGAGACATGCTACATCCATTCCCTCTCGAGAAGAGGCCTGTGTCCCAGCAGTGGGAACACTATAAGCAGATTATTCGTATGCATCATTAAAGCCAGCTGATCTTGGGTTTGTCTTATGCAGTCCTCGTATCGGTCTGTTTTCTCCTCACACATAACACAATTCTTTCTGTCTTTCAGGGGTGACCAGAGCCCAGCTTTCAGCACATCTCAATGGCTGCTGAACGCTGTGCGGTCGCAGCTGCATTTCTCGCAGCTGTCCGCCTGGCTCGCCCGCCTCAAGGAGACCAGCGCCGATGATAGTCCCACCGAACGCAGGTAAATATACAAACTCATCACTTGAAGCTGTAAGAAATAGGCGAATAGGAAACATCAGGAGGTGTGCTCAATAAAACCTGTAGCTTACCGATGACAATCCTTCAAAACGCAAGTAGTTTAAACATTCTCACATACTGCAGGTTTATGTGCCAGGATATTAGGAGTCAACAGGAGCCTTCAAGGATAAGCTGAAGCAAACCAGTGGCGATTTTGGCCTCATCGAGCAGTGGTCAGGTACATCTGCAGCAACCACATTCTGCAGGTTGCAGTACACGGTGGTAAGGTAACGTCAAGAGCTATCATGATAGTAATTATACGGTCACGACTTGACTTCTTGCGTGTGTTTGACGTAGCTCGCCCAAGGAAACCAGCGCCATAGTACAATAGAACGCATGTAAATACCGTTGGTCAATTACCAGGCGACTAGAAAACGTTAGGAGATTTCAGCGGACTGCAGGTGTCCGCTGACAGTACCATCGAAAGCAGGTAGCACCTACTAAACACTACTAGTTAAAGTACCAGATGTGTAGGAAAGGCCAGAAGATATTACGGCTATCTCTAGCAACTGCATTACCAATTACTGTGTAACCCTCTTGGTAAGACTGGTTGTCAGACAGGCTTTCGGGTTTGTGTAGCGAGAATGACTTGCATTTTGTAAACGTCTAAACTGGATTGATAGTTTTATTTTTGTTTCTTGAGGGTCTCCGCGGAAGGCAGACTCACAGAACTTCCTTATTGGACATCTGTTAGCTGATCATGACGAAATGTTAAGTGACTAACATAGATGTAGAATCAATGTGCGTTCTGACCTCTAAAATATGATTCTTTTGACAAAGCTTACTATGTTAGTGTGAACGTGAAGTCATAGTAGATCCGAAATATCCCCTAAAACATAATTTTCTTAATTTAATCTAATATGATGTATAATAATATAATCTGCCGATAAATGACAGGCAAAACTCTCTCTAATGTCTTATTTGTCAATGGGTAACCATTTTCTATCAGTCGATGCCTCGACTGTAAAAAATCACACATGAATTCCGTTTTTCGAATGATTGGTCAGAAAACACCATTATTCATTAAAACACTTGCTCACAAAGTCTTCCTCTTTCCAGACGCAAGCTAAGCCGCGAGACATGCAACTTCAAAAAAATAGAAGCCAACTGCGATGACCAGGAGATAGACCGCAAACTGAACGTCGTTTACTCCATACAGATATCAAGAGACAGCTACAAAAAGTCCGACTTCGCCCGACCCCCAAACGACCACAAGTTCCCTGTCACCGACATTGGCAATAATCTATACCTCAATGTCATACTCGAAAGTCTACCACGACTTGACGACATACCACATATAAAATGCACCTGCCAAAAACGAAAAACAAGCAAGGATATTCCGCCTAACGTACACGAAGAAATAGTCGGCAAACTCAATGATCTCAGTATAGGAAATAATTTTGATAATGCAAACGTGGTCGATGACCGAATGCTGACTCCTTGTAGCGAAAGCGGGAAACATAAATGTAACTGTGATGACGAATCGGATGGCAAGGATAGACCGAAGAAACTTGACGATCGGAGATTGAAAGAAATAGCTAAATACAAAAGGCGGCTTCGTAAAGAATGTAAGGTAAAGAAACATCATGACAGCACTTCTTCTGAAGGAGACGGGTTAGTGAAGCTTAAAGAAACACACACTTCTATACCAATTTTGCAAGCTTCGAGGTTCGATAGATTCAGAGCTATCGGGTGCTATAGAAACCAGACATATCTGACTTTACCAGCAAGCAGAATCGAGACAAAATCCCCATTCGTTGACACAGATATTCACAATATACAACCACCAGCTGAGTTCAAAAAAACAAACACAGTCTCTACCCAAACAGAAGAATTATCGTGCGACTGTGGGAATCTTCTCCAAATGACGTGTGACTCTTGTAGCGAGAGAGGAATGGTCAGATCAGAGGGCAACTACAACCTTGCATCAGTCCAGAAGACGCAAGAAGAATCTAGAAGAATTGAAGAGGAGGAAAAGAAAATAAAGAAGCATAAATGTGATACATATTGTGATAATAATCATAGTATTAGTGATAATAATGACGTTATAAAAAGACCTAAACTGCGGAGGTTTTTCCCTATAGTGGGTAAAATTGAGAAGATTGTCAGTCATAGATTTTCGCAGAGGGACAAGGATATAGAAGAATTGCAGCTGGAGAAGGAAGACACGGTGTTCTCAAGCCCGCGGGAGACTAAACGGCAGAAGACTTTCTCTATAAGTGATGAAGACTATGTGTTGTATGAAAAGTGTGACTATGGGACTTTTGACCGTTTTTTGGACAATGCTGTGGAGTCTCCTAAAGACGACAAGGTGAGTGGAACTTGCTTGTTGTTTTTGTTGAGGTTATATCAGGTCATAATGTTTTTATAAGGTTCCATATTCGGTAGGAGTAAACGAGATAATTAATAATAATAATTCTTATTTATTGTGAAGGACGGTACGATTGACATATGTCGGGCATGTCTCCGTCCAGGCGAATCAATCCGTCACATTATCTCCGGGTGTTCTCGTCTGGCTAACGGAGAGTACTCGCATAGACACAACCTTGTAGCCAGGATTATCCATCAGCAACTTGCTCTAAAATACAACCTTGTGGAATCGGAAGTGCCGTACTAAAAGTATGTGCCCGACCCAGTTCTCGAAAATGGCAGTATCACATTGTACTGGGATCGATCCATCGTCACTGACAGGACTATTGTAGCCAATAAGCCTGATATAGTGGTGGTGGATCGATCAGAGCGGCGCGCAATGATTCTTGACATAACGGTCCCGCATGATGAGAACCTCGTGAAAGACGAGAAAGATAAGCAAATCAAGTATCTTGACTTGGCTCACGAGGTTGTCGACATGTGGGATGTGGACTCAACGGTCATTGTGCCGATAGTTGTATCAGCCCATGGCTTAAATGCCAAGAGACTCTCGTTACGCAGCTGGATCAAGGGCTTGATTCAGGGAGCGGTACTCCTGGACACGGCTCGTATTGTCAGGAGGTTCCTCTCTCTGGAGCCCTGACCGCCGGTAGCTTGGACCCTGTTCCCGATACCGGTGGGCTACAATTTTTTTATATTTTTAAATGTTTGTTTTTTGTAAGAATTATTTAAAAATATAATTGATTTGTATATAAATAAATAAAGGAATAGAAATAATTCTCAAAACCGCGTTTCACCCGCAGGGCTTCAAATTCCCCGACCCCCGTCGCCCAGAGACCCAGATCCCTTCTCCCAGCGAGATGGACCGCTTCCGATGGCGCTTCGACTCCGCAGCCTCCATGGTGTTCCACACGAAGACCGGCCTGCCGCTGACTTCCAGTCCTGCGCCGTTGAGGAGGGGAAATAACTGTTTTGATTTTGATGATTCGATAAACGGGATTTCCGGAATAAAAAGGTGAGTTGGTTAAAATACAGGCTGTAAGAGACAGCCCTCCGCAAACTGACAGGGTGCATTCAGCTCCTGATTTTGAATCATATTTCACCGGAAATTTTTCAATTTTATTTTTTTAGGGTTCCATACCTCAAAAGGAAAAAAACGGAACCCTTATAGGATCACTCGCGTGTCTGTCTGTCTGTCACAGCCAATTTACTCCGAAACTACTGGACCGATAGAGTTGAAATTTGGTACAAATATGTAAGTCGGTATTGAAAAATGGGGCACTTTTGGGAGATAAATTAGAAAATGAAAATAAAAAACTTTTGCAAACTATATCGTGTTCCATATCAAATGAAAGGGCTTATTGTGAGCATCTCAAATATATTTTTTTTATTATTTTAAGATAAATAGTTTTGAAGTTATTTAAGAAAATATGCAAAAATTGACTATTCCCCTCCAATAGTAACAGACCTCAAGTCGTATTTTTGGAGTCGAGTCCTCAAAATCGAGGCTAGTCTTAACTATAAAGGTTTAAAAGCCTGGAGTCATTCATCATCAAACTACAACTTAACACGCAAAATTTGAGTGCACTGTTGTACCTCTACCACTACGTTTATTATTAACTAGTCATGTTTGTATTCCACAGCGCTCTGTTCTACCCCGCCCCGCCCGCCCCGCCCGCCCCGCCGGCGCCCGCGCCCCCGCCGCCCGCGCCCCGCGCCGCGCCCCCGCCGCCCGCGCCCGCGCCGCTCCCCGCTAAGATACGCATGAGGCCTAGCACTGGGCTACTGGGTAACTTCAATTTTTCACTTCATCATAACAGGAGAAGAGTACCTGGAAGGATATGGGGGAAGCTTTTGCCCAGCAGTGGGACATACCAGGCCAATAAAAAAAAAAAAAAAAAAATCATAACAGATTCTTAATTTTTTTTTTACATAATTAATTTTGCTGTCAGGATATTATTATACAGGTATCGACTTAACTTTAAAATTTACCGTGTATACACGGTGTGTCATCATGACATGACACAAATTTTTATATGATATTTTGCCGGTTATTAGAAAAAATCTGCTATTTCATACTTGAACTGTCCGTACGGTCAAATGTAACAGCTAATTTTTTTGCTGCTTCATTTTAAGTCCGTGGTAAACTGTCACGATATACCTTACACCGTCTTAAATATTATAATTGTCTGTTAGGCATGTAAAGAGAAGCTCGGTCTGTGGATGACCCACCGAGTTTCCTCCGTGCCTCGGACAGCACACTAAGCCGTTGGTCCCGGCTGTCATTTGTAGTGCCATGTCTCTTTGACAGTCGTTACAGGTAGTCAGTGGCCTGAAAGTCTGACAACCAGTCGTATCAAGGGGTATCTTATTACCCAGTAATAACTGGTTTGGGGGGGTCAAATAGGCAGTCGCTCCATGTAAAATATTGGTATTCAGTTGCATCCGGTTAGACTGGAAGCCAATAAAGGTGGGAAAAGGCTAGCCAGATGATGCAGGTGATGACATATAAAGTGTTAACAAAAGAGATTATTTCTTATTTTTTATTGCTCTGCTAAACATAATTTATATATTTTCAATTAAATTAAGTTACGATTTAAAAACAACAGCCAGTAGATTTAGCACTGACGCTATTAATTTATTAATGTTCTGTCATCATATTTCCAGGTAGTTTCGAGGAGTCAGCTCTAAAAGGCCGCCTGGAACCTGTAGCGACCGTCCACGGCTTCACAGCCGAACTGGGCGCCTATGGGTCCTTCTGCCCACCTCACAAACGACTACCAGTCACTGTGTTCTTCTACGCGCCCGGAGGGACCAACGCGCCTTATATGGTGAGCTACCTTAGTTGTCTATTGTTAAGTTGTTTGGGGGTATGAGTAAAGTTCTTCATCCCCCATAGAAAAGGTAGGATCCTCCGACCAGACGGGTGTTATGTCTGGTGGGCTACTGCCCGACAGTTGTTGTCGGGTTCTTCTATGTAGTCTTAAGTCGAGGCTTTCTTGCGCGATGTAGGATTTATGTGTATTTCGATATTTAGTTCATCGTCTGCGTCATAGTAGGCGCTGTAGTATTTTTTGTTCTATGTTTCTTAGTACTCTTAGTAGTGCCGCTACAGCTGTGAGCTCACAGTTATTTTTGCCCGCCTCACAAGTCTTACCAGTTCTTTTACGCACCTTATAATTATGGTAAGCTATACAAGGTGGAGACGACAATCTATACTATATATACTAATATTATAAATGCGAAAGTAAGTTTGTTACCTTTCACGCCTAAACCACTGAACCGATCATCCTGAAAGTTTGCATAAACGTTGTCAGGTGTACAGAAACGGACATAGGGTACCTTTCATCCCGAGAAAAAGTACTGTTCCCGAGGAAAACAACAATAACGTTCTTATGATAATAGATGGCGCCACATGTCTTTCGAATCATGATTGAATGATATTATTACAAGCAGAGTACAACTAGAATTGATTGTCAAATCTAAATTAACGCGAGCGAATCCGCGGGCAAAAGCTAGTAGGACAATAAATGAAAATAAGGGCAAAACTAATTCATAGGAAAATGTTTAAACTATTAAATAATTCCTACCACGATCGCTGGTCCACTTGGACAATACTACTCTCAATCATGATTTATGCTTAACACTAAATTAAATACAAGGAGGAGCTCGTGGCTAAATAATAACAGCCGCTCGGGTCGATCTTTAGGTCAAGCCGTGCTTACCTAGGTTGGTCTGTGGATGGGTGACCACCTATTACTTACCGAGTTTCCTCCATGCCTCGGTAAGCACGTTAAGCCGTTGGTCTCGGCTGTCATTTGTAGATCTTTGACAGTCGTTAGGTAGTCAGTGGCCCGAAAAGTCTGCCAACCAGTCTTTCCAAGAGGTATCGTATTACCCAGTATTAACTGGGTTGTGGAGGTCAGATAGGCAGTCGTTCCATGTAAAATACTGGTATTCAGCTGCATCCGGTTAGACTGGAAGCCGACCCCAACATAGTTGGGAAAAGGCTAGGCAGATGATGACCAAATTAAATACAAGAACATTCTTCTCCCCAGCAAATTTTCACAAGTGCCTTTTTCTATTCCAGGGCCACATAAACCTCGGCTCATCAGGCTACCGCGTCGCACGTTCCGGCACCGTCCAGGTCTCACTCTTCAATCCTCATGGGACCCTGGTGAAGATGTTCGTGGTGCTGTACGACCTGACGCGCATGCCGGCCAGTGCGCGCACGTTCTTGCGTCAGAGGACGCTGTACATGCCGGCCGGCGCCGACCCGCCCGCGCGCCATCTCGCTCACAAGTGGCTGCGGTATCTCATACATCTTAGGTGAGGCTGCGCTCCTGGTACTTTTGGTTGTAGTTGATGCAACTTTTAGGGGGAATTTCCTTGTAATTTCTGGTCTTCAAAGGTAGGATTGGTGCACCTGGCAGATTTTAAACAAAGATCTCTTTATAATTTCTAGTCTCCTGGTACAAAATTAGCAGAGCTATGCTGACTGCTTTGATAGCTTAGTCTTTTGGTCGTTCTTAAGTAAAACATTGAATGAGGTATCGTTACCCGGCTGGAATTTAATCAAATTCTTTTTTGATTCCTGTCCTTCTGCCAGTCTTCCTCCAGGTAAAAGGATTTGTTTCGACCTTTTTACTAAACCGATTTTTGCAAATGTGGTGGCAATTGTTTTAAACTCATATATACTTCACCTCTGTCCCTATCTTTACGGTTATCTGACGGTCCTTATTGCTTTGGATTTAATTCTGCATTGGGTACAATCATGTATCTTAAATCTAAATAATAATCATGTATCTAAATAATCATATTTTTTCGCTTTTCCAGGTTTATGACATCGAAATCTGGTAAATTGTACCTACACACCGACATACGTATAATCGTATCAAGGAAAGCCGATCTCGACACGGCGACCGCCCATTCCGCCTTATTCCGACCGCTGCCGACCAATCACAGCGCGCCATCCGACCCGAAGACTGCCGAACGCGACCCGAACTCGCCCGACCGCAAACCGAACCGCGTGTTCGGTGGTTGTTCCGAATTCGAAGATTTCAAAAAGGAAATCGGTTATGATAATCAAAATGGCGTTTCTTATGAATTAAGGAGTTTTACTTACGCTCCGGATAACCCGAAGTATTCGCCGCGATAGTTCGGGCGTGATCGGAAGTGATCGTGTGTTTCCGTGGCTAGTTGAGAGTAGTATCGGCGGTCGTCGGTTTTTGTTTTTAGTGCCTGTATGTAATGATTGTTTGTTTAACAGTATGTATTAATGAGAAAATATATTTTTGGTTTTATAACATGATTTTTATTTTTATTAAATTAGTGGAGGGTGGCAACTCAGAACCCCTTTGACATAATGGGGTTGTTTGTTAGAAGTTTCGCCGTCGGCGAGCGTCTTATTGAATGAAAAGCGATCAATCGGCGACCAGACAAAGCACTTGCCGCCATCTCGCGGCATAATTTTAGCAAGGAACTTCCTGCCAGCAGAAATAAAGTCACAAAAATTTAGCGCCATCCATCTGAACTAGCGGAACTCTTTGGCTCTTTACGAGACGACGGGAAGTGCCTTGTGGGGTGATCAAAGAGATTCCTTGTCATACGCATCTGTTGGAGATTTTAATTAATAATATTGCAACACCAACATTAAAATGTAAATAATTATGTAAACTATGGCAACACTCTTCCCGTCGATCTGTGACACTGGTCCAATACAGTCGTGAATTTACTTGTCCGCAGTTTCATTTTATCTTCCTCGGCACCATCGTACCACCACCTCATCAGCACTTACCTTCTCAATACTAAAAAAACTACACAGCATTTTATTTCGTGAGCTATACCTATTTATTCGTTACGGAGCAATCCATTGGTGAGCTGTGAGCTTACGGCTCTTTCTGCTCATCCTATAAAAGATTACCAGTCCTTGTGTTATTCTAACCGCCCAGAGGAACCAACGCCCCTTATTTGGTGAGCTGGACGCACAAACGGTTGCCACGTGTTCAGTACATCATACCGAACCCCACACACAGAAACTTTCATAGGTAATTAAAAAAAAATGCTTTTTCATACAAAAATGCAATACCTACACGGTCAAAATGTATGGAACGGCTGATTTTTTTTATCGACTAGCTGTGCCTGTAATAAGGAACTTTTATCTTAAGTTTTAAATATGTATAATTATGTCGGAAATGTCAGGATTTATTCCATTAGGCTCATACATCATGTGTGCAGACGATGGGTTTCGTGCTATGAAAACACACTGGGTGCGATACACTGTTTCTAGCAAACCAACGAATTACTTGAGATTACAACTTAGCACAATAACACGGGGCACAATGAATCGGGTACAGTTCCAAGACGTCTCAACTCCGCCGCGATCAGACATTGACTGTCGTCCTACCTCGAGTTGGACATCAGGGCTCTGTAGAAGCACACCGTGTGGTTGGTAGACTGGTTAGTAAGTCACGTGATGTCACCACTGCACACTGGCGCGCTTTCCAATTCATTTTTATGTCCGTACTAATGACCGGATCCGACATTTTTTTTTTTATTATTAGCCAATGACCCTGAAAAGAAAACACATCGAGAGGTGCATCCTGCCCGTCCTAACCTACGGTGCGCAAAGCTGGTCACTTACTGAAAAACAGAACCCAAGAGCCCTAACTCAAGATTTGCCAGGGGATTGCCTCCTGGTAAATCTTGAGTTTGGGCTTCTGTTCTGAAGAGCAGCATA
This sequence comes from Noctua janthina, assembly GCA_963576755.1. Lineage (NCBI taxonomy): Eukaryota > Metazoa > Arthropoda > Insecta > Lepidoptera > Noctuidae > Noctua > Noctua janthina. The sequence continues at coordinate 9,618,954 of OY755078.1, read as the reverse complement.
ATAGGTGTGAAGCGTACACATCGCGTTAGAAACACCACCCTGCGTTCCATAGCACAGGTGGCGTAATTCCTGTGTGGGAAAGAGATGGCGCTAGACGACCTTTATAATTATGTCTCTTTCGCATACTGGAATTGCTCCGACTTCAAGACGTCATTGTAACCCCCCAGGTTGCAGATGTCGGAGAAAAAACAGCAAAGCTAAAGTGGGAGTGGGCTGGCCACGTAGCGCGAATGCACCCGGAGGGGTGGACAAAGGTCGTCACTGAACACCTGACGGAGGAAATTGCCGTCGAGGTAGACCGCGACGAAAGTGGTGTGGCCTACCATGATGTCATAAAGCAAAGGAGTATTATTCCAGTGTGGGAAAGAGATGGCGCTTGACGACCTGTATCACTCTGTAACCCCCCAGGCAGGCGGGCAGGCGGGCGGTTATTCCGGTATAAATTTTACGTTAAAATATAATAACAGTTTTGGTCAGTGTTAGGTTTATGTTGATTAAAATATGATTCGCGGCCGTAATAAATATGGCTTTACAGAGTTATAATCATTAAAATCATCAATACAACCGTCTAAGTTCATTTAATCCCATTGAATGACTTTTCATGAAATAGTCAGTCAGTAGTAATTCTGTAAGTACATGGGTATTATGGCCGCAAATCATATTTTAATCTACATACAACCTAACACTGGCCTGCAAATTACAAAAAAAATGTAGAAAAATTAAATTTCACGGGCCACCCTGGCGCTGTCACCTTAATAAGAAGGCTTTAATAACAAGTAAAACAAAACATTTTCCAAAAATAATTTAATTCAAATAAATAAAGGCACACTCACACAGTCACTCAATAAATAACACTCACACTATGGCCTCACCTTAACTAATAATGCCTTATTTACCTCATTACACTTAAATCTTAGGTATTATCGTATTTTATCCTTGCAACACTCTGACCCTTTTGTTGGCAACACTAAGACTACTTGCGTGCGATCATGGATTTACTAATGCCAAATTGAGTTTGTCTGTCCGTCTTTCAGTCAGTCCGAAAATGCTGTCGTCTTTTTGATAGAAAGATGGTTTGATTTAGTGTTATGCATAACTAAATATTGAATTAAGCCACTGAATCTTGCAGAAACCAATCTTGTAAACACTGGGCAAGCTATCAAGCTCTTATAGCATTAGGTATTTTGTTCAATACTTTTATTATAGTATTAAAATACAATTTTTCTTTACCAATATGTCTAAGATCGCAAAACCACATGCAGTCTTTACAAATACTATTGTCTACCATTTACATATATAGTGAAAAACCTACCATACAAGATTTATCGTCAGAAGACACAGTTTGTCTCATACACACAGACAAAACTCTATCGAGTGAAGTCTGCTTGACAAAGAATAGTACCGTTTCATGCAAAATGAACTTTATACGGACTAAGCTAACGTCAACAATAGAATGAAATGCTTGATCACAGTCGCTTTCAGGAATAATGTACATTAGTTAAATACAAATAAGATTCTTTTTCGAATGAAACGCTACTGCACTTTGAGTAAGATCTCCGCCTGAGAAAATTCAAGACAAAAAGTATCAATCTTATGTCTACTAATGTAGTTTCAATCTCGTGATTAATTGTGAGAAAAAACTTTTCCAATAGGTATGCTGTTTTCACCATTTACCCACAACAACATAACATCACGCCTGTGTACACCGAAAGGGTAGACAAAGCTGTAAGTACACCCTCATTTGGCAAGTTATGTTTAAGTTTATTAACTGGGTCCAAATTCCACCATTATTCTTCTTTGCTGCTACTGAGGTATTAGTGATGGAAAACCCAGTAACATATTACCCAACCTGGGTATCGAATCCAGGACACCATACTCGACACTCGCGCTAGAAACTACTAGACCAACGAAGCTGTCGTGCCATACTAATATTTTAGATGTGAAAGTAACTCTCAACCTGTCTGTCTTCATGTCTAAACGGCTGTACGGATTTGGATGAAATTCGGCACACAGATAGACCATGGCCTAGTTTAGAACATAGGATACATTTTATCCAGATAGTACAATTCTTTAGGATACTTTCCGACCTCAATACGAGCCGCGCAAAAGCAAGAATATTTCAAAATCAATAAAAATGTAACTTAAAACTATTTCGATATTTGACGATTTTCTGTAGATGGTAGGTTTGACAAAGTTTCCAAAAGCAAGTCAGGTCACTATGACTTGAGTGGAAGAGACAGAACTACTTTACACTCGCGTTAGAAAAGGACGGCCATACACCAGCGGGCTTCTTTCTTGGGCTTTGTAGGGTGAGACTTCACTGGCGTCCACTTCGGTTTCCTGTGGAGAAAGACCGGTTTGTCAGTAACTGGGCTTAGTTATTTATAGCTATCGGTATTGTATCCGGTGTTGATAGAATCGAGACGTATCTGATAAGGCAAACGCCTTATCAGATTTGTGCACTACAAGGAATTTTACTGTCCGGCATTCCGATTTTTTACGATCGGTACGATCGGCAGCTTGAAGTTTAGGCAAATTAACAGATAGAAACACTAGTTAGACCATCAAATTATTCAGTAAATAGATGAACTACTTCAAGGGTAGGTGCACTCGCTGCGCCGGATAAGTGAGGACTAGTCGAGACTCGCGGGACCTTAAAGCTCACGCTACTTCAATCTCTGATCTGACTCATGGATGGGATCCATTCAATTCAATGCAAAATCAGATACTTTCTTTCCAATTTAATCAAACTAAACTTATTGGAGAGTTTGCTGTTGACGCTGACACACTATGTGATGGCCTGTCGTTTTAGGGGCTGTGTTTCGCTACTGACGTTCACAAAGTGCTGATTTCTGGAAGTCTCTTGGCTGAATGATGTGCTCATATGTACCTAAACTTAGTCCTAGCGCTGTTAGGTTGGGCTGAGCCCTGTGATATCAGCCTTCATACTCCACACCATTATCATCTCAATATGAATGATGTAACCAAGGTTTTGTAAAAGTATTCTGATTTAAAAGAGTGTATATGGAGTTTCTTGCCCGTTCTTCTCCATAGAGATCTACGTTAGGGAATGGGCAACTACAGTACTTTCACAGTTTTGTGCCTTGTGACTGGGACTGTGGCTATCATTGTTGTCTTTGTTTCGACACTTCAAAAGTGCCTGTAACTGGCCTACTTGAAATAAATGCTTTGATTTGATTGATCTGGTTAGCCTTTGACAACTACAGGCTGGAAACAACGACGCTAAAACGGTTATCACATAGAAATTTTTCGTCGGTTCTTAAAAAAGAAAACAGCTGTTTCCAACAAGACTGTAATACAAACACGCAGATTAAAAAAAAATACCGATTTGGTTCTGCATGATGTGCTGAATACGTGGTAACCGTTTTACCGTCGGTGTCCCTTCAACCTTGCATCATGGGGTCAGCTTTCAGTCTAGCCAGCAGCTGAAAATCAGTTAAGTGGCTATTTTGACTACCATGATGGACCAGCTGCCTATTTGACGTCCGCAACCCAGTTTCTAGATAACGTGATACTCCTAGCTATTTCCATCTATACTTACATCATCGGGTAATATACTCCTGGACCAGGGTCCCCAACCATGCTGCTCTTCTTCCTCGTGATCGTAGTGGTGCTGGTGTTGAGCATGCTCGTAGTAGATTATCTGAGGACAAGAGGAAATCATCAGTTAATAGGTGGAAAACATCGTTATAAAATATGAAAAAACCCTGTCCGTTCCGTGAGGGTAATAACTGGTATCGAGATTAGATACTATTTATGGAATCCTTTTTTTAGAGCAAGTTAAAAAACACCCCTATGAAAATTAAATAAAATGGTCTAAAATGAGTAAACTTCTATGGCAACACACGGGCGCGAGCGGTCGCTTCTCGGGTAGTGACGTCATAAAAAACAATTGATGATTGAATATACTTATGCCGATGATGGTGTTGTCACGTTTTAGAAGTTTGCTTGAATTTAGGGAAATGGTGGTAAATTGGGACTTTTAACAGACCCGGCGAAGCCAGCCGAAGATTACATACGTGATATTATGTAGGTACTTCTAGTAGTTTAGGGGTATGAAGAACGGGGTGTAAAATTCTCCATTCCCCTTAGAAAAGGGTCGAGACTCCAACCAGATGTGGTCGGTTTTTTATTTATATACAATATATTTTTATCGTTAATTGCTTTAGCTATAATGTACACTTACAGGTGGTAAATAAAACAATATAAACAATTATGGACCCTGTCGGGCATAGGAAATTTTATAAATAAGTAGAGAGAGGAAGAATATGGAAGATATTATAGTCATGTCGCGAATTACAATTTTGATGTTAGTTCTTCATTTGAGTTATAGATGGCGCTGTACTACATTTTGTAGTGCCACTACAGTAATTTTATGTCTCAGACCCAAATACATACCTTTGCGCAGCGGTGGGACGGTGTAAGCTTATTGGTGCTTATTGTAACCGTTACCCTAACACAGGTGGCTTGTCACTTGTCACCTATTTAAATAACTTAACCCTACACCGCTGGGCCCCTAGCTTGCGGGGTCACTTTCACTTTGACCCACACGGATGTCTCTACCGGTAGCGATACCGATACCGGTACCGGCTCCGCGGTATTTGTAAATTATAGGTTTGAACAATGGGCGCCCAACGGGTTTACAAATTATGTGCTTTCTGAAAGTAAGATGTGGTTTAAATTGATAATTCATTGAGTTGCATGGGGAATTAAGCCAGCCTCTTGTTTTTGTGTATAACACTTCGCTCGCGACTTTTAATTTTATTTATTTTTATAACGGACAAGGCATTTTCTACCAGGGGGGTATTCTGAGCACACCTCCACACAGAAATTTTTCATCGGTTATTACAAAAAAAAACAGCTCTGTTTTAAACTTTCACGGTTTACAACTAAAGTTATACTGTCACTTACGGGATATCTTCCGTGATTGTTCATTATTTTGAGCTCCCGAAATTTCTGCGCTGTTGACAACAAATGAACAATCACGGAAGATATCCCGTAAGTGACGGTATAAGTTAAAAAAAACAGCTGTTTCCTACAAAAGTGCAATACCTACACGGTCAAAATGTACGGCACAGCTGATTTTTTTTAAATTACCGATTAATAATTTCTATTTCGGGGGGGCTCAGAATGATGTACTGGATACGTGGTAACCGTTTTCGCGTCGGTGTACCTTCCACCCTGTATAATAGGTACCTAAGCCTCTTGTTTTTAACCCGCACCTCTTCACCCGCGCCCCTGTTCGCGCACCGTGCTAACCCGTCGCCTGCAGCCGGGGGTCACTTTCACTATGACCCACACGGATGCCAACGACCTTAATCGTGGTATTTCCCACCCGAGAGATGAGTATTCATTACTTAGGTAGGGTTGGCACTTCGCAAAATTGATTTATGACTATTATATTTTTTTTATCTGATTACAAAAATCCTCGAACAAGTACATTACAGGTACAAAACCCGACTACTGAAAAATCACGCTCTAATTAAATTCGGGGATCACAAAGGTATAATCGACTATTGTTGAAGTCGGTTAAAATTTAGCCTATGTTAGCCGGGCCATAATAACGAATCAATTGACACCTTATTCATCTAAATCGGATGAATAGTTTAGGCGCTACGGAGGAACTTACGTAAATACAAACATACATACATACATAGACTGCTAAAATCATACCCTTCCTTTTGGCTTCGCCGTAGTCCAAGAAAATATGAATGAAACTAACTTTCAAAAGAAATAAAAAGGTTTGAATGTTAATGACATCGAATTTTAGGAACCTGTATAACAATGTGATAATATTATTATTAACACTAGAAACGGGATATTTATCATGTTCACTGAATTCCCGAAATGAAATATCCCGAAACAACCCGAATATCCCGTTTCTGGTGTTAATGAATATGTTAGGGACCGTGATAGTTTGGAATGTGATAATGTTGATTTAGTTACCCTGTTCTTATCATTTTTTAAATACACTAGTAATGCAAGATAAACCACATAACGTATATACGCCTTTAATACTTAAAAAAAGTCAGAAATGTAGATTACCTTTAGTACATACACCCACATTCACACAGATATGTTAAAGTCACAAATAATAGGGGACGAGCCTATTTCAATCAACCGTATACAAGTTCAGTCTCTGGGTTGCAAATTACAACTGAGAAATCCTGATGAAAACACCTTACCCATTTTACCGGACCCGAGAATCGGGCCAAGGATCTCATGCTCAACAACAGCGCTTGCGATCACTCGATCAATGAAGTACCTACTCAAAAACAGGACTTGGAATGGAAACGTTATTTACAATAATGTTTTTAAAACGTTTTGAACAGTTTTTTTGTAGATCATTTTATTCTGAACGAAAACGAAATGAGAACGTTTATTCCGCAGGGTAAAAAACCGGTTTATTCCGCAAGACTTATCGTTTCTTAGGTATTTAAGACGATACCTTTTTGCAAAATATACCGGTATCGGAGCCCTGCTCAAAAATCATACACATCAACAAAAAAAAAACAAAAACCAGACGTGAGTACAAAAAGATACACACTCACTCAAGCCTCAATAAAAGGTAATAAAATCACCATCATAACATTAGAATTTCAAGCTCATAATCTTCCAGCCCTTGTCCCATGTTACTTGGGCTACTTAAATAATATTCTGAAACTAAAGGTCATAGAAAGGGTCTTCAAGTCATCCACTAATAATATAGACAGCCTGAGGGTAATTGTTTAGCCAAGTAGACAGTTACACATCTTACTATTCTATGGCACATATTGTTCTTTCCAATACCTTTCAATGGATGAAAAGCCGGTTGTAATCTCAAACACGCGTGACACACATACATCTATCTGAACTCTATATAAATAAATAAATTTGAAGTGTCTGTTTGTAATATAAAAATAACAGCTTTTTTTACTGAATGCATATAAAAATATATACGGTACTTATAACAAAAATACATTTTTTTCAATTATAGTCTTTCTGTCTGTTTGTTACGGCTAATCTCCGAAACGGGTGGACCGATTCTGACGGGTTTTTTTCTGGTAGATAGCTTAGATATTCATAATATTCATTGCACTGTTTGTGACCATTTTAAGAATTTTAACGCGATTCGTAGATATTATAATTCAACTATGATTCTGCTACAGCCGCCATTTTGGGCCCTCTGGCCTACAAAACAAAATAACAATGGTATGGTGGTCGCAAGCGCGACTGCTGAGCATGAGGTCTTGTTTTCGATTCCAAGGTCAGGGAAAGTGTCTGGTGTTTTTCCATTAGGAAAACTCAGTAGCAGCCACGGAGCCCGGATTTGTGCCCCCCGGTTGATGGCAATAGGCTTGCCCCCTATTACATGGGACTTAAACATCACTGGCGAAATGTGGGTGTAGCCTGTACGTATTACAGGCGTGATATTAAGTTATGTAAAGTAAGAGACGAAGCTTTTCAACCACACTTTCTTAAACCCTCGTTAAACATCTTTTTACCCGACTACGGCGAAGCCAAAAGTAAGGGTTATGATTTTAGCAGTCTATGTATGTATTTACGTATGTTCCTCCGTGGCGCCTAAACTATTCATCCGATTTTGATGAATAAGGTGTCAATCGATTCGTTATTATCGTCCGGCTAACATAGGCTACAACAATAGGAGGAGTCTATTGTATCTTGTAAACCCCGATTTAATAAGAACGTGATTTTTTAGTAGTCGGGTTTTTTAATTGTATATACAACACAAATTCTTGTCTTTAAGAATAAATATCACATCCCTCGACAACCCTAAACAAATAATGACTATAAAAAGTGCCGGGAAAGCGTCATAAGACAAACAAATATGTTTTCAAGATCAACTACGTTGTCCACATTATGCTTCTAACAGCTTAGCTTGTTTAAACTAGTTTAAAAGCTAATTAATGCGTGTTTAACATGTATAGAAGCCGAAGATATTAATTTTACGCACTTTCGTGACGACCTAGATTCTTGTATCTTTTTTGTTTGATTTATTTACTTTCACGTTACGCAATAGATGAATCATAAAGATAAATGTTGTTGTTGTATGTTGTTATGTTGTTTTCTAGGTTCCGTACCCGAAGGGTAACCAACGGGACCCCATTACTAAGCCTCCGCCGTCCGCCCGTCCGTATGTCTGTCAGCGGGCTGTATCTCATGATCCGTAATAGGTAGACAGTTGACATTTTCACAGAATGTGTATTTCTGTTGTCGTTATAACAACAAATAAAAAATTAAAAGGGGATCCCATACTACGATGGTACGAAAGCCTTTATGCACGAGTCCGACTCGCACTTGGCCGGTTTTTTTTTATAAAAATTTGACTTATGCGCTTGCGAATCTTTTTTAACATTACTATATTGTACTGCGTGTACTGTTCAGTTGGCTTGTTTGGCAGGCTGTTCATTGCAGGACCGCTATTGAAGGCGCTAAACTTGTAGCTCAGAAAAAAACAATTCAGAAGCGGCGGGTAAAACGTCGGGGCACAGCTAGTAGTGTTATACCCATCAATTTCACATGACTTAAATTACATAGAAACTATCAATACAACACAAATACACTTGAACAAGTATTTGCCACAAACTCACGACGTGGGAATCGAACACCATTCCGCTTGTCATACACAAAAGAATTGTGTCATTTGGACACTTTGTAGTACGTCTCAAGTATGTCTCAAGTGGCAATTTTACTGGCACTCAACAATAACGTTCAGAAGATCCACTTCAGAAGGCAAAAAAGAAAAGTCACCGACTTCTGAAGCTAGAGTTATTTTTCACTTTTTAGTGTTTTTTTTAAGTCGGTTTTATTTTTTGCAGAAAAGCTTTTTTTTTTATTACACTAGAGGCTTGCGTTTAGCCGCAACTCGCCTGATGTGAAGCGATGGTGCGGCCTAGGGTGGAGCACGCTTGCCTAGAAGAAGCCGATTTACTCGAACTTTGAAGAGATCCAGATTATAATCATGGGGAAACTGAGAAGCTGGCAGTGAATTCCTGGCTTCGACAAATGCTTTAAGGGTGGAAGCGCCAGGGTAGTCCGCGAAATTCAAATTTTCTTACGTTTTTTGCAATTTGCAGGTCAGTGTCAGGTTGTATGTTGATTAAAATATGATTTGAGACCGTAACAAATATGACTTTACTAAATAATAATCCCATTGAACGACTTTTTCATGAAATAGTCATTCATTAGGATTAAATGAACTTAAGAGATGGTACTGACGATTTTAATGACTACAATTCTGTAAATACATTCGTTTTACGGCCTAGAATCATATTTTGATCGACACAAAACAGGTTTTATGTTGAAATTTGGTTGGTAAAAACGTAAGAAAATTTGAATTTGGTGGGCTACCCTGGCGCTTCCATCTTAAGCATGAGTAATAGTATGCTTAAATGTATGTGTTGAGGACGCGTGGTCGATTTAATATATTAAAAATGGTCAGTTTAATACATTTCTCTTGGGTGAAAATTGCATTGCCGCTTTCAACTGCAGAGGTTTACCCATTTTTATTTCTTTCTTTTGTTTCGTTCTTTTCATTTTTTCGACATATCAGTGTGTTACGAAGTTGATCTTCTGTCCCCATCTTCCTAGCGCCACAATTCGATACATTTAGTTTCCAATTCAATCAGATGCATTGAGGTATCCAGCGTGTTCGTGTCGCTATGCGTATGAGTTATGTATCCAATATTAATGAGACTATCGCCTTAATTGTTTAGCGATCAATCTTTTACGGTAGAGGAAAAGAAATTGAGATTTATAAACGTGAGTAAGTTTCTCAGAAGCCGAACGGAGTATTTGTGTCTGATATTAAAACACAACCTCGCCTCCTATCACAGAGGACGTAAAAATAACTGGCGAAATGGGAGTATACTGCAGTAGCGAAGAGTCAATTTTTGTAAGAAGTAAGCCAGAGTACAAATGTTTAGTGTGATTATTATTATTTATATATATATAAAATGATAAACTGACTGACTGACTGGGTGATATATCAACACACAGCCCAAACCGCTGGTCCTAGAGACATGAAACTTGGAGGGAGTGTTCTTTGTGAAGAGTAAGTATCCACTAAGAAAGGATTATAGGGAATTCCACCCTTACAGGGGTAAAGTAGGGGATGAAAGTTTATATGAAAGTCCGTCAGTTTTGAAGTTAGGATCTTCAAATTTTGTGTTTAGGCTATCGACTGAAAATTAATTTATACGTGCCTCATAATGCGTTTTTGACAATTTTTACCCCGAAGGGTTAAAAAGGGAGATGAAGGTAAGTAATCGGATATTTTTCGTCATCCACGCGGGCGAAGCCGCGGACAAAAGCTAGTTTGTCTATAGAATACTGACTGTGCCATTTTTCAAAGAGATTCCGGTAGGAATCGAGTTGTATGGAACCTTCGCCACTGGTGTACTTTTAGGTAGGTACACCTCTACAATCAATCAATCTTGCTAATATTATAAATGCGAAAGTTTGTGCGGATGGATGGACGGATGGATGTTTGTTATTCTTTCACGCGAAAACTACTGAACGGATTTAGCTGACATTTGGCACACAGATAGGTTATAACCTGGATTAACACATAGGATACTTTTTATCCCGGTAGTATGATCCCGTGGGACAATTACCGAACTTCAAGCGGGCGAAGCCGCGGGCATAAGCTAGTTCCGAATAAAAACAACCCAATATCCTCCCTCCCAGCCTAAGAATCGAACCCAGGACAATCGAGACAGTAATTCCCTTTTACAAGGTACTTAAACAGACTTGGCGAAATGACTGTCCAATTCATCTCTGCCCTCCTTTAGGAGATACAGCGTGAATATGCTGATTCTAACGAATACGTGTCACAGTTTTTGTTAATCATATGACAAAAAAAACACTCATGACTTTTACTTGGTCGTAAAAAATGTGAAATCCCACATCACACACTTAAGAAGTCGGCTATATGAACTGGTTTGCGCTTTCGAACGCATTAAAAAAGTAGATAATCATATGTTTAGTGATATGGAAATGGTATGAGGAAAAATTATAATAAATTACATTAAGGTCGGTCGGTAGACAGGTGGCCCATCTGATGGTAAGTGGTTATCTACCGCAGAATGCGCAATGGTACCTACGCAACATTTGTCACAACTTACTAACAGAAATGCCCTTCAAAAAGAAATTTAAATTACTATTACAGAGGCGAAGGCAAGAGAACCAAGGTTACCGACGTAGCCCGAAGAATTGCCAAACTTAAGTGGCAGTGGGCAGGGCATATTGCTCGCAGAACGGATGGCCGATGGGGCCGGAAAGTTCTGGAGTGGCGACCGCAAACCGGAAGACGTTGCGTTGGAAGGCCTCCCACTAGGTGGGCCGATGACCTGGTAAAGGTTGCAGGGATCCGCTGGATGCGAGACGCACGGGAACGGTCAATGTGGCGACACTTGGGGGAGGTCTATGTCCAGCAGTGGACGTCTTTCGGTTGAGATGCTGATGATGATGATGATGTTTACAGAGGCTACTAAAAGAAATGTAATAAAAAAAAAGTGTAAATGATCCCTTGCATCAGTGTCGGCTTGACCAAGACGATATAGGCAACCGAGCAATTAAGAATTTGGGTCTTATAAGTCGATTACAATTTTGTTTCCATCGGCCAAGCCTTTTCCCAACTATATTGGGGTCGGCTTAGTGTCGAACCGGATGCAGCTGAACACCAGTATTTTACATGGAGCGACTGCCTATCTGACCTCGACAACCCAGTTAGTACTGGGTAATACCTGGGTAAACTCTGTTAGCGGAACATTTGATCACAAATCCTAAAATCTGAATTCATTGGATGGGTGTAATAAATTATAATATAATAAGTGCTACTGTGACGTCTGCGACGAACTTTAAATATAAGTTACATTAAGCATTGTTCTCATGTAAGTGACTTTGTGTCTTTTTTGAGAATAAATATCTTAAACCTAAACCTAATACGATACCCCTTAGTAAGACAGGTTGCCAGACTTTTGGGCCACTGACTACCTGTAAAGACTGTCAAAGAAAACAAATGACTGCCGGGACCAACGCTTAATGCACTTTCCGAGGCACGGACGGAACTCTGTATGCAACTGGTCGACGGCACGGTTGGCGCAGTGGCTGAGCGATTGACTGCTGCGCTTCGTGTCGCGGGTTCGATTCCCGCACGGAACAAATATTTGTATGGCCTACAGATAGTTGTTCCGGGTCTGGCTGTTTGTGTATGTGAGTTTAAATGTTTGTAAACGCATCCACGATACAGGAGCAATTCCTAGTGTGGGGCAAAGTTTAAAAAAAAAAAAAAAAAATTGTGGTCACCCATCCACGGACCAACCTAAGCAAGCGCGGCTTAACCTAAAGATCGACCAAGCTGCTATTAATATTTAGCCACGAGCTCCTCGATTTCTATGCGGTCTAAAACCTTGCAATTCATAGTACAATAGTTTGTGTCACCATGAGCTTGTACACCGTGTATAAAGCCTATTTCAGAGCGCGACCGGCGCCGGTTGCGTGTGCCGCGCGCCGGTCGGGCGTTTAACAGTGAACGCTATCATACAAGTCTATGGACATCGGCACGCTCGACCGGCGCACACAACCGACGCTGGTCTCGCGAAACTGAAATAGGCCTAACCAACATATGTGCGTGTAAGTTTTAAATTGAGTGCACTTGTGGCATGTGTCAAATAAAATTTTTATAAAATGTATTTTCGCACGGGATCGGTCAATGTGGCGACACTTGGGGGAGGCCTATGTCCAGCAGTGGACGCCTTTCGGCTGAAATGATGATGATGATGAATGTATTTTCTTTCTTTCTTTCTAAGTCTGCCTTACGCTTAGGAGTAAATAGGCGTGCTGTTATATTATGTGTTATGAGAGATTAGATTTATTTATAGGAGCTCGTGGCTAAATAATAACAGCCGCTCGTGTCGATCTTTAGGTCTAGGCCACGCTTGCCTAGGTTGGTCTGTGGATGAGTGACCACCGACATACCGAGACATACCACATATCGAATTACCTCCGTGCCTCGGAAAGCACGTTAAGCCGTTGGTCCTGGGTGTCATTTGCAGATCTTTGACAGTCGTTAGGTAGTCAGTGGCCCAAAAAGTCTGACAACCAGTCTTGTATTGTATAACGGGCTGGTGTCCGCAACTCCACGTCAAAGCGCGTATTTTGCGTGCGGTGACAACCAGTCTTACCAAGGGGAATCGTATTACCCAGTACTAACAGGGTTGTGGAGGTCAGAGAGGCAGTCGCTCCATGTAAAATACTGGTATTCAGCTGCAACTGGTTAGACTGGAAGCCGACCCCAACATAGTTGGGAAAAGGCTAAGCGGATGATGATGAGAGATTATATTTATAATTATGAGAGATTATGGTATGGCTATTAATTTCTCCATGTTACTTCTAATGAAGTTCTAATTAAGTTAAGCAGCTTATTAATCTTAAGTGGGAACTCAAAAGATTTACTAAACTCCATTAATTGTACGAAATGAAAGTAAAAAACCTTTGCTTTCATTCACGGAATGAATGAATTCATTCACGGAATGAATGAATTTATTCATAAGAATGAATGAATAGGATTAAGGTATGGTTGATTGTGATCTCTTAGGTAAGTAGGCACTAATTACCTAATTAAAGAATGAGTTAATTTTAACTACTACGAACGATAACTTTTACGAGTTAAGTTTCTAATTAAATAATTTTATTGTAATTTTTTTTTTAATGTCATTTCGCAGGTCACCCTATGAGGCTAGCTTCTGCTCATCCAGACTATGATGTGGGTGCCTTGAGAGTAAGACCTCCAACCAGGAGCCAGAGTGAGTATTTGTGTCTGGAAGATGGCAATTGGCTTGTCCTCTAAAACATGGGAATTAAACACGACTGACGAAAGGGGAATGAAAATTTAAAAAATGTAGGCCCATGAATGCCCAATTTATATTATTAGAAAAAATATATGTAAATTTTACGTAATTAACTCTGCTATACACGACGCGATAGAAGTTTGAAACATATTAAAAAAAATAAAAAAAACATTGAACCAAAAACGAAATTCTGTATCTGTGGCTGTATTGAATAAAGTGCAATTACTTTTTTTTTGTGCAAATAAGAAAACTCAGTTTCATTTATATAATTATAATCCTAAACATTAATAATAGCGAAAAATTTAAGATTTGTTAAAAAAAAAAATAGCGTTTACACGTATTTGTACTATACTTATTAGTAAAGAAATTCCAATGCATTTTATGTATTAAATATACATTTACAATCGACTTACAATACATAATATAATAAATTCAATGATCTACATTAATGCGACGATAGAAAAAAAAAAACCTTAAAAATGAAAAAAAAGCCTTGTAATTAGGAAACTGAGTTTTTTTCAACAATTTTCTTTTATCAATAAATTTTTGTGGTGTATACTAATATTAGCATTCAGTCTGACATGTGCACTGAGGGCCTAAATCAGTATGGCGGCATTTCCTTTTCGGTGTAGGTATAGAAACATTTCGGTCTCATAAATTACCATTCGGAGACACGAGCAGTAATGATATGTTTCTGCCTACTCTACTTGGCAAAAGGCGTGAGTTTATGTATGTTTATGTATGTACGGTGATAATCTAAGAGAAAGTGTTCACTGTTTACGAAGTGTACTCCATTAGAGTGAGGCTTTATTATGATGCATAGCTGAATTAATAAGATCGTCAGTGATTCACTTGTTTTATGAGCGTGGATGTCATTTATCAAGATGAATGTTATACAGTATGTTATGCTGTAGTTTTTTCTTCTTCATCGTGTGGTTGGTGCCTAACCTGGTGTCAGAGTTTTTATGCCGCCCATGGGCCTCTGACTTGGCTTTACATACCGTCGAGAAATATCTCTCAGGCATGCTGGTTACCTCACGATGTTTTCCTTCACCGAAGCAAGTGATAATTATACAATACGCACATGTATCCGAAAATTCAGAGGTGCGTGTCTTTGGTTTGAACTTAGGACCTATGACTTGGCAGTCACCACTGCTTGCTGCTTCTCATCTGCTCATCATGCGGCAGTGATAAACATAGATTCACACTTAGGGTTAAGCCTCATCTGACAGTACGGAGTCGCACTTTTCCATGCGCCTTTTCTTATCAGAACTGTCATTATCGAAGCGAGAAACTAAATGAGGTAATGATGAAACTAATAATGTGATGTATCTTAAGAGCGTTTACGACTTACGGCATTTCAAACAAACTTACAAGTCCTTTTTTTTCGAAATGACTGATCCTCTCTCCATTCCTTGAGAGTTATATGTAGTTATACTACATGATATGAAAACATGAATAGAGCAATTTTGATAGGTAGGTTTTCTTATGTGGTCTTAGTAACGCCTGTAATAATACCCTAACGAAGCTGAAAGGCACTTGTGCCATTGTTGTCATTGTGACCATACCTGGGTCAATGTTCCAACTCTTTTACATTATTTTTTGAATACTAGTTTTTAATGTTATAACTGTACTTTTAAACACTCCCACGACCCCCGTACTATTCAATGCATCTACCAGCACAATGTTTCCTACCGAAAAACGAGTTTTATCACTCAAAAAAAGTCGTTTCCCAGCAACATTTTTTGCGTAAAGTTACTTAGTTTGATGTACAGAATGCTTGGTTGATGGCTTCGTGAAGGGTCCGTTTACACCTTGTATATCGATAATTATGAAGTTCTGCTTACCTTCTGCGGCTGCTGACTGTGTTTATTCTTCAAGTCTATCCATAGTCTAGCCAGATTGATTGCCAAGCCAATAACAGCGACGATGAAGAATTTGATCTGAAATTATAGATCAAACTATTAGGAAAGGAATTATGGTATGAAGTCAATGTAGGTAGGTATGTATTAAGCGTTCAAAGTTTTTAAAAGAAGATATTGCAAAGTAGGTAGTTTCCTTATGAGCGTATATACAGAAAGTGGGCAACGACGCAAATAGCTGTCAAATATTTCGCTGTTTTGAATAAGAAATATGGCTAACTAGTGAACTAGAATATTGATTATGAAATGCAATAATTAATATCGTAACACTGAATATTTAGTTTAACACGATTACAACATCAAATTCCGTGTTTTAATTGCAATTAATTATTAATATTCGTCTCAAAAATCCAGTCAGAGTCAGACAGACAGAGAGAGAGAGAGTCAGTCTCAGTTGTTTAAAAAAAAATCAAAAAACAAATCAAAAATGGAAGTCGTAAATATTTTTTTTAAGCCAAACCTATCGAATAATGTATCAAAATGAAGGAATTAGAAGGAGATTACAAATATCTGTATATAAATAAATATATATTTACACAATACAATTTTAAGTCGGGTTATATGATACATTAAATTAAATGTAACTTGTTTACCTGTAGTTTGTAAGTTAGGATCTGCAACAGAGTTCCAATCTTAGCCTTGATGACAGCTCCCAGGATCAAGAGTTTGAGGATGGCCTTCTTTTTCTTCTTCTTCTTGCCTCTTTGTTCTAGAAATTGATAGAAATACGTTAAAACACAGAAGTAAATGAAAATATAAGAAGACATGCTTACTTGCACTTATTCTAGATCTACCAGTAACGTTTAACGTGCACATTCTTATGTCTAGAAGAAAGTAGGTATACTTATTCGTAGATACGGAGAATCATGCTTAAATCATTTCGGCCATGCTCATAAATGCTTACTTGCTCGTGCTCATTTCGTAACAAAATAAAAACAATTAAAGAACAAAAAGACATTCCATGCATTCAAAATGCTTATTATTTTAAAATTGTTTTACCAAAATGCTGACGCTAATTAAATATCCTGTAAAATTAACAAAATATGTAAATAAGTTCTTAGCATTCGACTGGTTTTAAGTACAATTTTACTTTATTTGTTACGTAAATTAAATATAAATTCACGTGTCAGAGTTCGTGGTAAATAAAATATTATTTGTGTACTACAACATTGTCACCATAGATATTTCTGCAGAAGCTAACTAACGGGTGTAAAAGTATATTTAACGAAGCCGAAAGGCACTTTTTCTTCCTGTCATTGCGATCATTTATTTGCTGGAGATAATGGGGGTCAAAGTGCCAACTTTTTCACTAGATTCTAATGTTATAATTTTACTTTTAAATCCTCCACGACCCCCGTATTTTTCAACGCGTCCATCAGCTAAATGTTTCGAGTGTGTCATATTGAGTTCTGCAGTAAAACGTGATTTCTTACCCCAAAAAAAAAGTCGTGACCCAGCAATAATTTTTACGTAGAGTTACTTAGTTTGATGTCCAGAATGCTTGGTTGACGGCTTCGTAAAGGGTCCGTTTACATCCTGTACACAGGGTGGAAAGGACACTGGCGCACAAACGGTTACCTCATGTCCAGTACATCATTCCGCACCCCCTACATCTAACAGTAATCTTTTTTTACACGGTCGAAATACATGGAGCAACAGATTTTTTTAAATTACCGATGAAAAGGTTCAAAATGATGTACTGAATACATGGTAACCGTATGTACGAAAAATATATATTAGGGTGTCCTACAAACCGAAATTGAAAGCTATACATACAGGGTGGGAGGGAACCCTGTATGTATAGCTTTCAATTTCGGTTTGTAGGACACCCTAATATATATTTTTTTTAATGAAAAAATCGCTTGGACTACTTTCCACCACAGTCTTTGTGAGGTGTAGTCCATCACGCGGGTCCTGTACAGTAACTCGCACCAATATGTAAACACGTAACAACTTTCAAAAGTGTTTTTCTCCTACTGTTCTGATTAAAATTTCATGTTGTTACGAACATAGTATTTTGGAACTCATATTTTTATGAAAAAGATCCTATTTCCAAGTTACAGTCGTTATTTCTCGCGAAAACTGCTTTTAAGTTCAGAAAAGTGACCGACCGTGACCGCCACCGCTACCGTGACGTTTTTACGTCGTCACAAAGGTCGTCCACTCAATGTACCCGACATAAAATAGCTCTAGGCGCGATTTTTATTTTTACGTCCCATAATAGGTACAAAGAAAAATTAATAATACATTAAAATAAAATTATGAAACATTCTGTTTATGATTTTTATGTGTCAAACGAGAGAACATACCTACCCAGCGTTCGAGTCAGTAGATCATCGCTCGCAACAGGGTGTTTTAACTACGTCATACGTCATAATACTGAATAATATTTTTTATTTTCAAATGATTAAAATCTCATGCATACCTATTTTTCTTTTATGAATGTTCAGTAGTCATTGGATACATAAGTCGGCTGCCGTTGTAAGACGACTAAAAAGTCACGGTGTATTATTGGTGCTCGTGACTGTACATACGTGTGGGTGGGTGAATTGTGTCTTTGAATTTTTGTTCCTACGACATGTCAGCTTCTTCATGATGTTTTACTTCACCGTTTAAAGAGCAGTGGTGATGTAATAAGATACGTCAAGTGACGAGCCTGGCTGGGTTAAAACCTATCGTGGTTATTACCACCGGACCACCTCAGCTTTCAAATTACCTATAATATGGGGTTAAATCAGAATCAGAATGTTTATTTGTTACAGAGTATGTGAGATGTTACAATTTGATATGTGCTCTATGTTTTGCCATTTGGTGTACAAATATTATCATCAATTCAAATTTAATTCAGTTACATTCAACAAATACCATCAATTAAAATTATAAAAACGTCAAAACGAGCAAACAAAGAATGTCAAAGCAAGTCGATCAATAAATATTCTCAGAATGTCAACAATAAAATTTAAGAAATAATAAAAATTATAAATGTCAGATAATAAAAAATATTAATAGAGAAGATAATGGAATAATGGATAAAGACATTAATTTAATTTTTGGTACAGTTCCGTCCCTAGAAAATGTATTTCTCATAACCGTGGACCTAAAGATCATTCTTCACATCAGTATCTTCTCGACTCATTTATCCTTGAAACATATGGTCATCTGCAATAAAGGACCCAGAATGCGGAGAAAGCAAATCGAGAAAGTTTATCAACATCAAGTTACGGTAATTTCGCGAAAACCGGTATTACTAACATGGACAGTGTCGTGACGAATCGAAAATGTTGCGGTTTTTGAAACTCACCATGAAATGTGCGATCGTTCACATAGAAAATAATTGAAGAGATGATGAGTCACGTCAAAAAGAACCCATGTTGGTCACGTATCAAGAGATCATCATCTGGGTAAGCGGTCAGTAGGCTTAGCACGTCCTCACGGGGATTTCTCTAGGTTTTAAATATAACTCACCACACCAATTTAATTTACATCTACATCAATTATTATTATTTACTAATTTCCTAAGTTTAAAGATAACTAGGATATCGAATTCGTATTTTCGAAACTTTACTTTAGTTGTAACAACTGTCAAAGATCTACAAATGACAGCCGGGATCAAAGGTTTAACGTGTTTTCCGAGCTACGGAGGAAACTTGGTATGTAATCGGTGGTCACCTATCCACAGGCCAACCTAGGCAAGCGCGCGTTAACCTGAAGACCGACCCGAGTGTCAGTTATTGTTTAGGCACGAACTCCTCCGATGATGCAGTACCAATACCTCCTAACTGCGTTTCCGATTTATAGTTTTTTTAATGCCAAGTGAAGCTATGCAATTTCGCTAATCGTCCGGGATGATCTCCTCCACTATCCTCTCCAAGTACAACTAACTACACCCATCCACCAACCTTGAACTGAGCCCCGATCCTTAATCCCATTTTCTACGTCCTCATTCTCCACTACTTGCTCAGCTAACGTATCCAGGGCATCTTTGCCCATAGCCCAGAAGTCCGTGTCGATTCCCCTGGAAACCTCAGTCGCATTCTCCGGGACAGGCAGAGCCCTCTCTCCTATCACCCAGGACTGGACACCATTGCCAAAGGAGCGACCTTTCTCTTCCTTGGGGGCTTTCCGTAAAGGCATCATGACTGGCTGGATGAGCTGGATCTTGGGGGGCTTAGTCTTCTTCTTCTTCATCTTCTTCCTGTCTCCTCCCGCGCTGATGGTTATGCTGTCGATTCCGCCGCCGCCGTCATGTTTTTTGCCGAGGGCTCTGTGGATGAAAGAGATGGATTAAGTAAGAGTGAGTTGGCTGGTACAGGCAGATTTGAGAGCACTTTTGTTGTTTAAAATTACTGATCTCGTCGTATCTTTTGTGGATTTTATTTTGCATATCAATCACAATATTAGCACAGATAATAGAAGTATCACGAATCGTATGATAACCAAGCATGTCATTTGTTGACTACCTACTATGACGTCGTAAGCACTATTTAGTTACTATACAAATTATACTATACGTTTTTATGTCTAGAGTTAGGTTCTTGAGTATTTGATACTAACTGGGTTGTGGAGGTCAGACAGGCAGTCGCTCCATGTAAAATACTGGTATTCAGCTGCATCCGGTTAGACTGGAAGCCGACCCTAACATAGTTGGGAAAAGGCTAAGCAGATTATGAGTTAGGTTCTTGAGTAGTAACGTTGTTGTTTTAAACAGATTAGCTTGAAATTACGATGTGACTGAAAACCCAACATGTCTGACCTGGGAATCGACCATGTTCAGCAGTGAATGTTTCTGGAATACCTAACACTCAATACAGACATTTTTGATGGCTGAAATAGGTATGGCGTAATTTCCTAGACTCCTGCGATCAAAGCGATCATTCGTTGACATAGTCACAATAGTGTAAATAGAAACTAACTATACTATAACACTATCAGTTTGTTTATACAACATTATTTTTAGTATATGCGAAATCTGAATATAGATTGTTCAGACTAAGTAACTGAATCGATTCCAATAAGTGACAAAATATAACCATGTCATATTTTGTCCCAAAAATATTTTAAAAAGTGTAACTTTTTTAGTTGGACACCGAGTGACCCGAAGTATCTATCGCAATCATTTAGGTACCTACTGCCAAATTATTATTATCAATGAGCTCAAGCCGACGCTACAGGCGCGCACGCGTCCGCGGCGCGTGTTACCCACGTTTTTGTGCGGACAACCAGGCAACAGAACAAGCTTATAACTCTGTGATTTTTTATGAATACAGTTTTGAAATTTTGTACATAGATTCTTTACATAAAAATACTAGACACGTGTTTCAGGTTTCGCATATACTAAAACTAATTTTGTATAATCTATTTTATCTTTCACTTAGTAAAATATAACTTGTGGCCATACTGTGAAGTGTGTGCTAATATTTGTCGAGAGAAAACTAAGTGAGATAGTATATCTAGCGAGAAAGTGTTGGATTTCCCGACATATGTGTAGACTGATTTCCTTCGCAGATATTCAGTTATCTTAAACATTAGTCCATAGTGTGAGTCTTTTTATTTTTTTAATTTTATACAGGGTGTAAACAGACACTTCACGAAGCCGTCAACCAAGCATTCTGTACATCAAACTAAGTAACTTTAAGCAAAGTTATTGCTGGGACACAACTTTTTTTTTGGGGTGAATAATCACGTTTTACGGTAGGACTTAATGTAACGCACTCAAAACATTGTGCTGATGGATAGATTGAATAGTACGAGGATCGTGGAGGTGTTTAAAGTAAAAATCTTACATTAAAAACATGTATTTATAAGAAAATTTGTGAAAAAGTTGAAATTTTGACCCCCAATGTCTCCGTAACTAGAAGGTTCCCTGGTATGGTCTAAAAAAAAAATATTACAATGATGGGTAGAACAAGTGCCTTTCGGCTTCGTTAAGGGTCTTGTTACACCCTTTAGATATAACAGAACTTCACGCCTGTGTTTCTTGAAGAAGTAAACAGAGTACATTTTTTTTTTCTAGCCTGTCACCACTCCTTTTATTTCTCGCGAAACCGCGCGTTCACCTTCCAATGCTGACGGAACCTGTCTAGTTCGTCCTGCTATCTCCTTCGTGGTCTGCCGCCACCCCACCCACTGTCTCTGGGCACTAGTTTCCTACTATTTTGGCCCACAGTTTGTCTGGTCAGTCAGTCCCATTTAGTTGGGCAGCCTTTTGACCCACGTCAGCTATATTTGTTTTGTAGCTCAGTATTGTGTTTCGAACACAATCTGTTAATTTAACACCTAGTATACTGCGCTCCGCTTCGTTGGCAAACCTTGAGTTTAGGCTTCTGAATGTTAGTCAAAGATACGTCATATGTCAGGATGGGGAGAATACACATGTCCAAGAGTTGGCGTTACCTTAAAGAATAGTAAATTTGCATTTTACCAGTTTATTTTTCTGTTTTTATTAGCTTATGCCCGCGGCTTCGCTTGGAGTTCGATAATTGTCCCACAGGATCATACTATCGGGATAAAAAGTATCCTGTGTTAATCCAGTTAATACACTATCTTTGTGCTAAATTTCATCCAAATCCGTGTAGTAGTTTTTGCGTGAAAGAGTAACAAACATTCATCCATCTATCCATCCTTATAAACTTTCGCATTTATAATATAATTAAGAAGTGAGATAATAAATGGGCCTGGTCTTGACATTAATCTAGTCCAGAGGACAGAGATGAGCTCGACGATGGAACGAGCTAACCCAAAAGAAGCCTATTAACTCGCGATTTAAATAGATTGGGGTCGTATGAACTTGGGAACAGCAGGCAGGCAGGGAATTCCACTTGGCTGTGAAAAGATATAGCAAAGCACTTCGTGCCAATAAGTTGAGTTTAAGTCCCATTTATGGGCGAGCCCATTGTTATCAACGGAGCAAAAACATATCCTAATTCTACTAAGACTTTTCCTTCTGTGTACCCAATAATACGTTTAGATTTGAAATATGACTTTCTTTATCATTTAGAATGTGCCAAGTCTTAATCAAATTCATTAATAAATCAATTAATATTCAAGAATCTGAACTAACCAGAAATATCTCCACTAATGCCTTAAATTAGCGTGAACTCAACAACACAAACATGCATGCCTCAAAAATCGATTAACTTAAAGGTGAAATCATTCAACCCATACATGTGCGCGACCGGACATCAAACCTGGGCACTTTCACTCACCTACATCAATGATACACTTTGCTTAAAACAATGTAGGTACAGTCATGGCCATTAATATGTTTACAGATAGCAAGTGTCTAAAGTTATTTGCTCGTTTTTTGTAAATGTAAAAATACCAATATCACACCTGTTATCTCCGAAGAGTTGGGCAGAGGAGTACCTAATAGTCAGAAATAGGTCCGGTTTATTTGTCTGAACTTTAATCCTTTGACTGCGCCGTTGTCACATATACGTGACGGTTCAAACGGCATAAATATGTGGCAAAATGGTAGGTAAAATTGTGGCTTGGCATGGAGGGTACGCGCGTGCCTTTATGATCTGGTGTTCAAAAGGTTAGGAAAGTAATTAACATTTGGATACGTCCTTATAAAATCCCGGAATGATTTATTGAATTCCATTTAATTTATTTGAATTGTTCAGACTAAGTAAATGAATCGATTCCAATAATTGACAAAATATAAGCATGTTATATTTTGTCAATGAGAAAACTTGTTAAATATAACCATGTTATATTTTGTCCCAAAAATATTTAAAAAAAGTTACAAGTTGGACACCGAGTGACACTAAGTATCTATCGCAATCATTTAGGTACTTACTGCCAAATTATTATTATCAATGAGCTCAAGACGACGCTACAGGCTACTTTTAAACTATTTGTGGTCATGACTGTGTACCTACCGCTAAAGATCTCCTATTTACATACTAATATGAACTAGTTTTAACCGACATTGACGAAGTCAAAACGAGGGTAATGCTTTTTACGACGTTTGTGTGTATGTCGACACGTTCATCTTAAAATGAAAGACCGGTTTTGATACGTCGACCTCCTAGTCTCTTTACTGCCCTAAGATTGAATGTTATATACACGTCTTACAGAGGGCCTGAACATATGGCAAGGCTTTCAAACTGTACCATAAATTATCATTAACACTGGAAACGGGATATTTACCATGTTTACTGATTGTTTTGAGTTCCCGATATTTCGGCGCTGTTGCAAGCACCATGATCACGGATAAACTGAAGTTATTGCGGGTGGGTGTTTATGAGCAGACAAATCGGTCTACCCTCTTTCTTGTTCGTTTTTTGCACTCAGTACCGCTACCACTGTCACTCGCAACTCGATTCTGTTCCCGACACATGAAACTCACTGTGACCGCTCGCGAACTTTTTTCGGCACTTTTTCGCTTTTTACACAGCCAAAGAAATCAGTAAACATGGTAAATATCCTGTTTCTAGTGTTTATGATAATGTTGGTGACCATGGTAGTTTAAAATCTTATATCGTACCATAAATATTTATGTATGTAAAGCTATAGTATTTGTTTGTTTGTTTGCACGTGCTAATCTCTGGAACTACCACTCGGATTAAAGAAAAGAAATCTTTAAGCATTTGATAGCACAATCGAGGAAGGTATATCATCATCTGCCTAGCCTTTTTCCAACTATGTTGGGGTCGGCTTCCAGTCTTACTGGATTTAGCTGAATACCAGTATTTTACACGGAGCGATAACCTATCTGACCTTCACAAGTCAGTTAGTACTGGGTAATACGATACCACTTGTACCACCTGGTTGTCTGACTTTCGGGCCACTATCTGTAACGACTGTCAAAGATTTATAAATGACAGCCGGGACGTGCTTAACGTACTTTCCGAGGCACGGACGAAACTCGGTATGTAAGGGGTGGTTATCCATGCAGGGACCAAGCTAGGCAAGCGCGAAATTTTGTTTTTGGACTATGTTAACGACATGAAAATCTCTTAATAACTTCTAGTTTCAATGTAAAATTTATTCACGACAGTTATTTGTGTGGTACAGATAAAAAAGGGAAAAATAAAAAAAAAATTGGTCGGGTAGTTATTTTTTAATTTTTAGTGTTTTCTTTGGCAACATCGTGTTCTCTGATACAAATTCACTTTGTTTAGGTCCGAAGATTTTTATCAATGTGACAATAGTTTCAACCTAAGTGAAGTTTTAACTTGCTTAGTGGGATTCGTTGTCTAAAGTGATGAAGTTAGTGCGAAAATCCTTCAACGTGTTCACGACTTTTTAAATTGTGTTCTTTTTTATTGTTACTGACGTTTGTTCGTTTATCTTTGATGGGTCACAGAAAAAAAAAGCACTTTAATGCCATCTCTTTTTGCTATGGTAAAGCAAAAACTTGGCTAAGTAATGATCAGTATTAAAATCTAACCTAGTTAATTATCAAGTTCAGATAAAAGAGATAAAGTATAATTATAAAAACTGAGTCTCGAGTTGATTTGACCATTAATATGTCGCTGTGTAAAATCGTAATTTTACTTTATTTGAAATCGGTCAAGAGATAATTTTTTACCGTGCTCTCAACGTACTCTCTAACTATGTTGGGGTCGGCTTCCAATCTAACCGAATACAGCGTGAAGCAGCCTGCAAGACTGAATAACAGTATTTAGACGAAGCGATTGCTTCTAACGCAACTTTTATCTGTACTTCTGAAACAAAGCTGAAGAGTTTGTGACTATGGGTCTATGGGTATCTATGGGTAATGATGAATTGCAATTAAAAATATTGAATTTGATGTTGTTTAACAGTTTTTGGTGTAAAAAAGGCATTTGGAAAGTTTCCAAATACTTTTTTTACATCTAAAACTAAATATTCGGTGTTACGATATTAATTATTGCATTTCTTTCATAATCAATATTTTAGTTCACTAATTAGCCATTTCTTATTTCCATATTGCCAAGTTAATCAAAACAGCGAAATATTTGACAGCTATTTGCGACGTTGCCAACTTTCTGTATAAACGCTCTTAACTTCGGAATACTAAACTTATACTGTCACTTACGGGATATCTTCCGTGATGGTTCATTATTTTGAGCTCCCGATCAACACAAACAACAACGAAACAACACAACAACAACACGAAATACAACAACAAACAACACACGAACAATCATGGAAGATATCCCGTAAGTGACAGTATAAGTTTAGTTGTAAACCGTGAAATATTAAAACAGTCTTCGGAATACTTTCCAGCTGTCTCACCTTTTTTGGCATGTCGACTGGGTTAGTAATTTATTCATTAAATATTTTCATATGTAGTAGACACTTAAGAGAGAGTTCTGACAGTTAACTGGTAACCACAAGATAATTTTCTCCAACGACAATGAAAAAGATATAATTTCTGATTATGTTGTTGTGTTTTATTGATTAACATTAAATTATGAAAGTTTGTTACAACTAAGATAATAAAAGAGAGATCTTAGATAATGAAAATATACAAAATTGTATTCATAGCACGTTTCACAACACGTTTTGTAATTGGTAAGAAGTTAAGTAAGTTGCTACTTAAAGCTTGTAATTAATCATATATGCATAAGCATAATCAGCCTATTAATGTTCCCACTGCTGGGACGCAGGCCTCCTCTCTATGAGAGGAAATGGGCTATAATCCACCACGCGGGCCCAGTGCGGGTTGGTAGATGTCACATGTCTTCGAATTTTTGGTTCTAGGACATGCCGGTTTCCTCACGATGTTTCCCTTCACCGTTTTGAGAGTAATGGTGATGAAATAACTTACACAAAGTAATGCACCTGGCTGGGTTCGAACCCACGACTTACTGCTCGTAAGTCGGGGTTTCCACCACTGAGCCATGGCTGCTCTCGTAATTAATCAGGAATGACTCAATCTAGACCATAGTAAATTTTAGACACAATCGTAGGTTACTACATGACAAAAAACACGCAACGCGTGATCACTCTATGACATCTGACATTTCGGAAGACCTTCCTCTGCGCGATAGCCTCCATTACGGAACTCCACGCGGGCGAAGCCGCGGTCATAAGCTAGTATAGAATAAAAAACTAGTGCTTGTAAGCCTACAAGCACTAGTTTTTTTGAACCACACACACATCTATCAACCCACACTGGGCCCGCGTGGTGGATTATAGCCCATTCCCTCTCATAGAGAGGAGGCCTGTGTCCCAGCAGTGGGAACATTACAAGCTGTGCTTATGCTATGCAACCTGCGAAACGAAGACAGGGCCATTGCTCAGGTGAAGCAATTGTGACCACTGTGTGTGAGACGGGCAGATAAAATAAATGCAGGCAGATGAAATGAAAAACTATCCTCATCGCCCGCCTACCTTTTCTCCAACTATGAGGATCGGCTTTCAGTCGAACTGAATCTAGCTGAACACCAGAATTTTTCATGGATCGACTATTTATCTGACCTCGACAATCCAGTTTGTGAGTAACACGTTACCTCTTGGAATGAAGTACCTAGAGGAACTTAAGCTCCTTGAATATCTTCAGGTATTCATATCTTCGGTTGTCAATCAGCGTCAAAGCGTTGCTGTTTTTTACACCGACGACTTTTCAGAATTGACATAGGGTAAGCTTTTAGGTAACCTGTGTCAATAAAATTTGATTTATTTGTCGGATCCGGTCGTTAGGACGGACATAAAATGAATTGGAAAGCCTGTGTCCCAGCAGTGGGAACATTATAGGCTGATTATGCTTTTGATCCTTATGCTTGTAGGCCTATGTGGAGATTAAATCTTGGTTATAAATAAAGTAATGGGTTGGGCCACTTAGGCCGGAAAATCTAGGATCTTTCAAAAGCATGATGGGTTAGCGATATCATCAGGCACGGAACTGAGAAGTATGTCAGAAGAAAGGGAATGCCTTGCCTAAGCCCAGCAGTGGGTGATTCCGGGCTGCAATGATGATGAGATAGGTATCGATACCAGTGACGAAGGTTCCATACAACTCGATTCCTACCGGCTTCCCTTTGAAAAATGGCACAGCCAGTATTCTATAGACAAATAATATAATCACATTAATGATATGTACTCCAGCTTACCTCCTACAAAAATTGACCCTTCGCTACTGATCGATACCCATTTGTAGAGTAACGCTAGCTAATTTAATTTGAGCCTGCACAATTAGTGTCGGTGTAAAAGTAGAAGAACAAGAAGAAAAGCCCAGATTTACCTGGCCATCCCTCGTCCCAGCACTTCAGTCAAGGAGCCCAGAGAGTCTGTGATCTCTCTGCCTATCCTGGACGGCATCTCTTCGAAAGACCGGCCTGATGACCTGATCTCGGCGTCAGCTTCCTCTGTGAAAGATAAACGATTAAGAATTAGTGATGCATTCCTTTTAGACTAGCAGTGCCAGTGTCCGTAACTCGAGTATTTTGCTTACGGATGTAGGAATTTAAAGAGTAGTCATTCATCAACATCATCATCATTCTCTCGTCCTTATCCCAATTCATTTGGGGTCGGCGCAGCATGTCTTCTTCTTCCATACTTCTCTAATACTCGTCATCTCGCCAGACACCTCCTTTCTTGCCATATCATTCTTCACACAGTCAGATCATCGTTTCTTTGATCTTCCTCTACTCTTATACCCATCCATTAGAGTCATATTACTCTTCTGCATCACATGTCCATACCACGACAACCGATTACCACACAACTTTTCAGTTACCGGCGTGACTTTCAGACTAAAAAGTAGTCAATATCCATATTAATTACTTAGTTGAGCTAATTGCTTCAATCTTGAATAATCTTCAATTTATTCGCTTTGATCGTCTGTGTGATTCCTAATATCGATCGATATCTTGTTCACGGTAAGTTAGGTGCCTATTAGCACCGATTATCTGAATGATAGATGATTCGAGATCATTGTTCGACATCTAGAATTCTAGAAAAGTTAATAATTTCTTTGTTTATTCAGCTCAAAACTTAATCTATACTTATATTATAAAGCTGAAGAGTTTGGTTGAACGCTCTAATCTCAGGAACTACTGGTCCGAATTGAAAAATTATTTTAGTGTTCGATAGCCCATTTATCGAGGAAGGCTACATAACAGCACGCTACAGTTTTATTCCATTTGAGAGCTTCCGCTCTATCCCTCTATCCCTATCTCTTATGTGACGCAGACGAAGTTGCGCGGTTCAGCTAGTTTTAAATATTATCTATGCGAGCTCATATGCAGCTCTAAAATTTTAAAACTGTACTCGTGATTGCGGGGTCAAGAGAACATAAAAAAAACATCCGCAAAAAGCTCTACAAAAACAAGAAATTCAAGTAAAAGCATTCAGGTTTCAGAAAGATCATTCACGTTATGTTGACAAATCACATGAAGAACCTTCTTAGCTGTTGTTATTCTGTCAGCGTGTGACAATCAATCAATCAATCAATCATTTTATTATATTTGCCATCTCCTATCTTGCGCTGCATGCCTTAATACCTGCGTACTTGACGATCTTATGACTGCATCAGCGAGCGGAGTTCGCTTAGCTGAATTTTGGGCCCAATATATTTAATAAAAAATTGCAATTGACACACTAAGCAGAATCATTTTATTATCAGGCAACGGAGGCCCATAGATAAAATACATAAAGTTGTTACTGTTTTAAGCTTTCACGGTTTACAACTAAACTAATACTGTCACTTACGGGATATTTTCCGTGAATAACATCACGGAAGATATCCCGTAAGTGACAGTATTAGTTTACATAAAGTAATCTTAAACAATAATAAACTAACCTTATTAAACTACCTAACGTTTGATTGATAGCAGATGAACTAATCAAGCGTTAAAATGAAATTACGTGCTGCATTGCAAAATTAAATTACCAACTATCAAAGAATCATCTTTAGTACTAAACTCGGGGAAAATATTTTGATGAAGAGAAGAAAATCACCAAGAATCTATCGAAAGTAGTGGCATATTGTTTTATATGGGAAAAATTTTGTGTTTTGTCATTGAAATTATGTCTGCAAACAACCATTTTGACTTTCGCTATAGCCGTGGGAATTTGTGAGTAAAAGAATTGTATTTGTTTACTCATTCATGTAAAGTATTTTTATTTGATGTGTGGCTTTATTCCTATGGCATACCTTTCTATATAATAATATGTATTGTCAAAAGTCAGAAATATTGCTAAGAATGGAAATGATTTACTAAAAAGAAACATCGTGAAACTCCGGTTTGGGAGTAAAAAACGGGTATAATAACTATCTAACTTTTAAATTAATCTTACGAAAATAGATTTAATTTATGCGACTTATTATGAATGAGTTATTAAAATCCATTGAAAATAAGCTGCAATAAATAATTAAAATTATATAAAACTTCAGCTCAATCAAATCAATGTTTTCAAATTAAATATGAGAAAGTTAAAAACCAAAAAAATCTTAAGAAATCGAAAGTTAAAAATCGAGTTTTTAACACCACATTCATATTCATAGCGGTTATCAATAAAACAAAAAGTTATGTTTTAAAAAAGTGATGTAAGTTAACGAAAAATAAAAAGTGAAATTTTTAAAAATCGAATCAAATAAAAAAGGAAAAGTCGAAAAGGCTTGTTAAAAGTTTAAAGTTATGTTAAAATAGTGAAGTAAGTTAACGAAAAATAAAAAGTGAAATTTTTAAAAATCAACTCAAATAAAAAAAGTAAAAGTCGAATAGGCTTGTGTTTGAGATTAATCATCGAGTCAAGAACGAGTTTAAATATCTACCGTGAAAGTTAAACTTAGTTCAGTTTGTATATGTTGGTCATGTCAGATATCGTGGCCGGCAATCATTAAGAATAATTATTTTGCACGGCTAGAGCTTGGTTCCAAGTCACATAAAAAATGAGCACGCTCATATTTGCTGAAGGGATACATAACATTACGCCTGTAGTCCCGAAGGGTTAAGCAGAGGTGTACCTAATAGTACACCCACATTTCGCACGTTATGTTTGTATCCCATGTAATAAAGGGCGATCCTATTGCCATCAACCGAACACAAATCCAGACTCCGTGGCTGCTACTGAGAAATTGCTAATCGAAAACCCAATAACACTTTGTCTGACCTGCGAATCGAACGCAGGACCTCATGCTCAACGGCTTAGCGTGTTTTCTGAGGTAGGGAGAAAACTCGGTATGCAATGTATGGTCACACACCACGGACCGACCTAGGCAAGCGCGGCTTACCCTCGAAGATCTATACTTCAATTGGCAACTACAAAATTAAGCTAGATCGTAAATACAAGGTGTAAACAGACCCTTCACGAGCCGTCAACCAAGCATTCTGTACATCAAACGAAGTGACTTTACGCAAAAATTATTGCTGGGAAACGATTTTTTTTTTTCGGTAGGACTCAATGTGACACACTCAAAGCATTGTGCTGGTGGATAGATTGAATAGTACGGGGGTCGTGGAGTTGTTTAAAATCTTGCATTAAAAACATGTTTTTAAAAAAAACTTGTGATTTTTTTTTACTTTGACCCCAACATTTCCGTAACTAGAAAGGTATGGTCTAGAACAAAAGAAATATCGTAAAGACGGGTAAACAAGTGCCTTTCGAATTCATTAAAGTGTCTATTTACAGCCTTTATTGAGAACAACGCCAGTCATCACCTTAACTTTTTAACCGATTTCTAAAAAAGGAGATGGTTATGTATTCGGCCAGCATCATTTTTTTTCTCTTTACGTGACATCAACATGTTATAACCACTTACTCGTACGTGTTGTTTTCGTGCGAATTAAAACCGTAAGTAGAGCGAATCCCTTGTTTAGTTAATAATTATAGTAATAACAGCATATTATCTAGTGATAATGTGGGCTGGGGACGAGATATAAATTATATGTAATTAGACGATTATAGAAAGCGGCTGACAACTTGTAGTCACGAGAATTTCTGGTTTGAATGAACAGCCTAAAGACCGAGCTGTCATTGTTATTAATTTCTGACAGAGGCTCCAACTGTCCAATTTTTTAATTTTTTTTTTGGTCTTTCCTAACTTGTTTGTTTGTTACCTTTTCACCCTTAAACCACTGAACCGATCATCCTGAAATTTTAGATATACGTTGTCAGGTGTACAGAAACGGACATAGGGTACCTTTCATACCGAAAAAAAGTACTGTTCCCGAGGAAAACAACAATAACGTTCTTATGATAATAGATGGCGCCACGTGTTCTTTCGAATCCTGATTGAGTTATATTATTACATCCAGAGTACAACCCGAATTGATTGGCAATTTCTAAATTAACGTGAGCGGAGCTGCGGGCAAAAGCTAGTTTTAAATAAATAAATAAGAGGCTGATAACTGAAAAATGTTCACTGGTCAAATGATTTACTGTGAAATACTTTGCTCGACTTGGATATCAATCCATCATTATCTATAGAGTCTTTTCCAAACTACTAACTACTAAACAAGCCTTTCGGGCCGGTATTAAGGTTAAGCCGTGCTTGTCTAGGTTGGGACGTGGATGGGTGACCATCCTTTACTATCCCGACGGTCATTTCTAGATCTTGGCAGTCGTTACAGGTAGTCAGTGGCCCGAAAGTCTGACAACCAGTCTTACCAAGGGGTATCGTATTACTCAGTACTAACTGGATTGTGGAGGTCAGATAGGCAGTCGCTCCATGTAAAATACTGGTATTCAACTGCATCTGGTTAGACTGGAAGCCAACCCAAACATAGTTGGGAAAAGGCTAGTCAGATGTTGTTGTGCTCGGCTTCCAGTCTTACCGGATGCATCTGAATATCAGTCTTTTAGACAGAACGATTGCCTATCTGATCTTCAGAGCTCAGATACTTATCCTAAGTCAAGTTCGATGTCATAAAAGTCATAAAGAGACTAGTAAATCGGTTAGTAGTATCACATCGTTACTATTATGGCAGTGGGTTCGAACCCGGTTGGGGCTGGCACGGAAACTGATACCATAAGCTTGTGGTTAGTGACTACTGTTAGATAGCTCTTACTTAGACTAGGGTTAGCAGAAATCTAGGTTTTGTTATTGAACTGATATATAGGAAAAAGTATAAATAAACTAGTCTATGCCCGCGGCTTCGCCCGCGTCTTACTGCCGGGATAAAAAGTAGTATCCTATGTGTTATAAAAAAATATCTTAAATAATTATACAAGAAACACTTATCTAAGCACTCTGCAGCGTTACAACTAGGGAACAGAGTGTTTTCGATGGTCTCTGGCACCCAATGTAAGATTTAACTTGTGTTTAGGGTGCCAGCGTCCTCGCTTATGGTTTGAGCATGTAACATTAGCTGCAAGACGAGCACAGTAACTTACAATATTATATTAACTAGCTAATGCAACTATGCAACTAGGAGCAGCGGTGGCCAAATAGTCGTGGCCCCGACTTACGAACAGTAAATTGTGGGTTCGAACCCAGGCAAGCGTATTACTTTGTGTAATTTATTTCATCACCACTGCTCTCAAAACGGTGAAGGAAAACATCGTGAGGAAACCGGCATGTCCTAGAACCAAAAATTCGAAGACATGTGACATCTACCAACCCGCACTGGGCCTGCGTGGTGGATTATAGCCCATTCCCTCTCATGGAGAGGAGGCCCAAGTCCCAGCAGTGGGAACATTATAGGCTGATTATGCTTATGCTAATGCAACTAAGATGTGGCCTATTTACATACCTCTGTGTGGCTGTGTATCTGTGACGGTGTGTATATGTGTGTGCGGGATAGAAAAATACGGTGAAAACTTGTGTATAACCAGGTTATAAATTATCGGTATGCCAAATTTCATCCAATACCGTTCCGTAGTTTTTGCGCGAAAGAATAACAAACATCCAATCCATGTTCACAAATTTTGGCATTTATAATATTAGTATGATAGTAGAAAGTAGGATTAAAAGATAGCCGAAACGAGTACTTGCATAAAACTTTAATGTCATTGAGCGATTTTTTTTAATTCATCCTTGGAAGCTCCGCAGAAATATGAGTCCGGAGCTATAAGATAGATTGTGGAGATGATGTACCTACTGTAAATGTGCCTAAATGAAGAGTGCGTAGTGAGTCGATGACTTTTAGGTGCAGATAAAAAGCAATATAAAGCAGTGACAGCATACTAGTGTGACCGTCGGACTGCCAAGTCATAGGTCTCGAGTTCGAACCCAAGGCACGCACCTCTGATTTTTCGGATTCATGTGCGTATTGTATAATCATCTCTTGCTTCGGTGAGGGAAAACATCGTGAGGAAACCAGCATGCCTGAGAGATATTTCTTGACGGCATGTTAAGCCAAGTCAGAGGCCCATGGGCGGCATAAAAACACTGACACCAGGTTAAGAACTAACCACACGACACGACGAGGTGCAGATATGTTGTACCAGTCATTGGTAAACGTGGCAACGGCTGGCGATTTTAATTTTCCCCTTTGTAAGATTTCTTATGCAGGGAATGCGTTTGATACACCCATCATGATCTGCCTAGCCTTTTCCCAACTATATTGGGATCGGCTTCTAGTCTAACCGGATGTAGCTGAATACCAGTATTTTACATGGAGCGACTGCCTATCTGTCCTCCACAACCCAGCACCCAACTCAGCACTGGGTAATAAGATACCCCTTGGTAAGCACGCCGTAAGGTAGACTGTAGCCGATCTCATTAATTTATGTACAACACCAAACCTGTACCTACTTTCAAAGCAAATAAAATTCTGATTCTGATTCTAAAGACTGGTTGTCAGAATTTTTGGGCCACTGACTGTCTAACGACAATTAAGGATATTATAACGTAAGATGTGGTACCCTTTCAAAAACTTAATTCACTTGTAATTACACTGGTACCTGACTGGAACACGGCAACGTTGGCTGACGAAACAACCACATAAGCATGATGGTAGTGTTTCTCCGTACGAGCTCCTAGACAAAGGGCTTTAGGTACTACCAACCAGTAAGTGGGGCCCAAGTGCGCGTCTCCTTTTTAAGTAAATATCTCGCCGAATGGTTGACAATTCGCGTGACCAGAGGGTTGGCTCTTTCTATGGCCAATGAATTAGCTTTGCCATTCAAAATGGCAATGCTTGTAGACTTCGGGCACATTTCCGGATGACAGCGATGTACTTCGACGTCTAAGCGCCCTGTTGTTTATTTAGTAAGTTAGTTTATTTTTATATAAATTAGTCCGTTTTTTAATTTTTGCTTTAATTCAATTATTTACAGTAAGTACATAAATATATCTACGACTCACAGCCCTATAATTGTCATATAAAAGTTGTACGGCGCGCGCGCAAGTAACTGTGACGCGAGTGCGCGCGAGTCGGCTCTAAACGCTAAATCGGTGAGCTAAATTATCGCGTTAACATCAAGGTTGCGGGTAGAAAGGTTGAAATCGTGTTAGCTGATGGTATTTCCGGGGTTAGGTACTCGTGGGTGTTCTGTTGCTGTATAGAAGCTTAATGTCTAAGTAGTTTGTTGTTTTTGAAGGTTCTGTACATTAAAAGGAAAATTAGAATCTCACTTTTAACTCGCCTACAGCGAAGCCAAAAGAAAGGGTTTTGATTTTAGCAGTCTATGTAGGTATGTATGTTTGTATTTACGTATGTTTTTCCGTAGCGCCTAAACTATTCATGCGGTTTTGATGAATAATTTGACAATCGATTCGTTATTATGGCCCGGGTTACATTTTAACCGACTTCAACAATAGGAATCGATTTTACCTTGTAAACCCCGAATTTAATTAGAGCGTGATTTTTAGTAGTCGAGTTTTTTAGTGGTAGCATACCACACAAATTTTTGTTTGTCACAGAGGTTTTTCTCTAAATCTTTGGCAAAAAAAGGCCAGCACTCTGCTCACGTGAAGAGTTGATCAGCTGTTTGGCGAAATACTGGGTGGGTATTTGTACCCCATGGCCCTAGTGTTTCAACCCCAAACGGCTCAAACACATAAGAACCAATTAAGTTATTGGATTTGCGCAGTTTGAGGTTTTATAACTAAAAAATACATAACATCACGCCTGTAATCCCCGAAGGGTTAGGCAGGTAGGTGTACCTAATAATACACCCACATTTCGCCAGTTATGTTTAAGTCCCATGTAATAGGGGGCGAGCATATTGCCGACAACAGGCAGATCTAGACTCCGTTACTGCTACTGAGAAATTCCTGACGGAAAAACCCAATATCACTTTCCCCAACCTGGGAATCGATTAAAAACGACGAGGACCTGATTAAAAACTAAACTTTTAAAAAACTGTTATTATTTTTGGGGTTTTGGTGGTGCCTTATTTGTGAGTAAATGAGCCAGTCACGGAACTGCTTCACATTATGTACTCAGAGAAAGTTAATACACACAGAGATTCTGCAATAATTGTCATGGACTTGCTAAACATTACACACGACGTCGCATGTACTATTTTTTTTAAATTATTTAGCACTTTTTCTTTCCACAGTTGTGTCACGAATAAGAGACAATATTTAGCACTTTCTTATGAAACAGAATAACTATGCAAATAAATAAAATTGAAGTGTCTGTTCGTAATTTCAGAATAACAGCTTTTTACTGAATGCATACGAAAGTATATACGGTACTTTTATCAAAAAACATATTTTTATGTTTTTGTCTGTGTTCCGGTTAATCTCCGAAGAGGCATGACCGATTTTGACGGAACTTTTACGGGCGGATAGCTGATCCTGGCCTTCGGCCTCGTAGAGGACCAAATGTACCTGTCTTAATTTTTTTTAATTTGTTGATTTTTTTTTATTAAATTTGGTTTTATTGTAAGTTCTCAAGCTTTCTTTTTTTAATTCTTAATTTAAAAACCGCAAAACGTAAATTATTGCTTAATTTTTCTGATTTATGATATCAACTTACATAATGTTCCCGGTGACACTTATGTAAAGTTTTCACTCTGTGGGTACAAAAGTCGAACAGTTCTCTCTTATTTAATATGCATGCTGTGTAATTTCTCCTGTGTATCAGATATGCTCACGACCTTAATCCCTTATGGCATGAGCAGGTAACCAGATATGGAATGATAATAATAAAAAATAAAAAATGATAATAATAATTATAAGTATGAAATAAACATTTCCATAAAAATTGTTTGCAAGTGTTTTATTAAAAATTAAACGCTGTTTTCATACGAGTTTCTCGTAAGAAGCAAAGTCATTCAATTATTTATGAGCGATAGACGGGACAAGACGAAGAAAATTGTAATCCAAAACTTATTACTACTTAGTAATAAATCGTTCTGTCTAGTGTCATACGCCCGCTGTCAGGTAGCAATCGTGTGTCAAAATCGAAAATGTTCGGGATCAAAATATTTGTGTAAAAATATTCCTAATGCTCGCTCTATAAGTATTTTAAATCTCTTTGGTAAGAAGTAAATATGTCACATAAGTATAGAGAAGAACTGGATATTTATAAAGTTTATTTAAAAGTATTTTCACTTCACTACATAGTATAAAACTAAGTCACTTCTTGCTGTCTGTCCCTATGTATGCTTAGATCTTTAAAACTACGCAGCTGATTTTCATGCGGTTTTCAGTAATAGATAGAGTGATTCAAGAGGAAGGTTTATATGTTCCGGCTGATTTAGATTTAATATATTTTAAACATTAATGTTAAACATACGCCATAATATTAAAATTAACTCGATGTTGAATCAAAATTAATGACGTCATGATAGAATGGTTTTTATTAGTTTATATAACTTTTCATAAAACGTCACTTTACGGAAACGAAATTTAAATCACGACTCGACTTCAAATTCTTTTTAAGTAAGATTATTGTAACCCATCACAGTCTGCATCCGGTAAATAGTGGGTCATCAATTTGATAAAAATCTTATTTTTTTAGTAACTAGCTGGAAAACATAACATAACATAACATCACGCCTGTAATCCCCGAAGGGTTAGGCAGTAGGTGTACCTAATAGTACACCCACATTTCGCCAGTTATGTTAAAATCCCATGTAATAGGGGACGAGCCTATTGCTATCAACCGAGCGCAGATCCAGACTCCGTGGATGCTACTGAGAAGTTCCTGATGAAAAACCCAATGACACTTTGCCCAACCTGAGAATCGAACCCAGGACCTCATGCTCAGCAGTCGTGCTTGCGATCACTAGACCAACATGGCAGTCAAAACAGCAGGCAAAGTCATGGAATTTTGGAAAGAAAAGTGTAATGTATCACTAGTTTCGTATTTCAGAGTTAAGTCAAAGTGAGCTATCAGGTTTTTTTTAACTATCGACCCGCCCCGTCTTCACACAGATGCAAAATATAGATATAAACCTGCCTCTTGAATCACTCTATCTATTAAAAAAAACCGCATCAAAATCTGTTGCGTAGTTTTAAAGATTTAAGCATACATAGGGACAGACAGACAGCGGGAAGCGACTTGTTTTATACTATGTAGTGATGAGGTGTCTTTTGTTTGACAACTACACGATACACAGGGTAATGTGAATATTACACCTAATGTTATTTAATAATTACTAACAATGATTAATGAATACTTTTAAAAAGCTTAAGTATTATTAACAAAAACCTTTTATTTATTATTCACATATAAAAACGACTTATACTTCGACTTTCTAGGCACTCCGGTATTTATTTTGCAAATAATTTTTAACTAGCGTTTGCTCGCGGCTTCAGTCTTTATGTTCGGAATGTACTCACGGGCACGTTTTAAATGTAGTCTATGATACTCGGGGATAACGTAGCTTCCCGTTAATGAAAGAATTTTCAGAATCGGATCAGTATTTCCGAAGATTACCCCCTACATACAAACTTACAAACATATTTCACCCCTTTATAAAATTAGTAGATAAATATTTATTTCTAATGTAATTTTTTCCTACGGGAAATTCAGAGAAAAAATATAGAATAAAAAAATAATCAAAGTTCTCCATTTACCTTCCCAGCTTCTCCGTTCCTTCTCCACCTCATCTTCCCACCCATCCAGCATCTTCCCCGCCTTCTCTCTCGCGCACTCCCAGGCCTCATTCTGGCCCACACATTCTAACATAGCCATTAAATTAGGTCCTAAACTCTTCCCCAAATTCACAAAATATTCATAGCCCTTCTCCAAGTACGACGCACTTTGAACTTGCGAACAAAACAGTAAAAGAAAAACTAGAAAAAATTTCGGCGCCATCTTGTTTTTTTTTTCGTTTTTTTTACATATGGCTACTTTCACTCGCGTTCAAGGTTATACTGAGAAGCGCGGATGCGTGTTGCCGGTTATATGGACTGCGGGTACTTTCTTTTTGAAGAGGGGCGGGTTAAGCGGCAGGTGGTGCGGACTGGAATTTGATGGGTGGGTTTGGTCAAAGTTGATTTTATTGCATGATGAACTAGTACCAATCTTTGTGTGAACAAAAGATTTTACTCATAATTAAATACAAATATTCACGTCTGTAACCGACTTTCTTCAAAAAGTTCTCAATTCGGTTGTATTTTTTTTTAATTTTTTTATATTTGTTACCTCATAACCAGAGGTCGGAATTAGGTAGAGTTGTTTATGTACTTGCATCGAAATGTTGATATTAATATGGATCTTCCTGGGATTTCCCGGGATTTATAATACAATCCCGTGTGGCCAACAATATTACAAATAATTAATAATAAAAACCTCAGAGATAAACAAGACAAATAAAACAATGATAATTAACATACAATTTTTATTAGTATTTACATTAATTCACAATACAATTTTTTATTTACGTTGCCCCACACTAGGATTTTTTCCTGTAACGTGGATGCGTTTACAAAGATTTAAACTCTCACATACACAAATACCCAGACCCGGAACAACTACTTGTAGATCATACAAATATTTGTTCCGTGCGGGAATCGAACCCGCGACATTTTTTCATTAACTGCTGCGCTGCGTGCGCATGAAGTCCGATGTGGGATGGTTTAAATTGTGTAAAAGTAAATAACTTTTTTATTTAATAAATCACGGGATTTTTATGCTCTTTAAAATTAATTTCGGGATTTGAGGCATATCCACTTTATTCTTTCGCTGTATGAAATCAGTGTAAGTACACAAATAACTCTACCTAATTCCAACCTTTGCTCATAAATCCGTCATTTCTAGACCGACTTCAATCAAAACCCTATAAAAGTTTAAAAGAACTTTACGTTCGGAAGTCGGTGACAAAAAAGCCTATGCAACAAACAAAGTCACCGACTTTCGAAAGTAAAGTTATTTTAGACTTTTTTAGTGTTTTTTTTGAAGTCGGATTTTTTTCGCAGAAAGGTTTTTTTGTACCTGCTTCGATCCTGACTTACTTCTTTCGCATCATCCACGTTCATATAAAATCTAAAAAAAAGAAATGTCATTTAATCGGGACCAAACACCACACACACCACTACCACCAATCTGGGCAGAGACGCAGAGATTTAAGGTATACAATTTTAAAACTAAAATGATTAAGAGAACAGACTCAGTGGTTTTTCAAAGTAAACACTATTTTGTCAAGCCTACAAACAAATCATTCAGTTCCGGGTCATGCTATTTGTAGAGGTATGTGACTTTGGTGTCTGTAAACACGCCCAAGTTTTCAAAACCTGTCAAGAAATGCAAAAGAATGAAGGAGTCTTCCGCAATTAGTGTTTCGTGAACATTTTTAGGGTTCCGTACTCGAAGGGTAACCAACGGGACCCATTAAGCTTCCGCTGTCCGTCTCTCCGTCCGTCTGTATGTCAGCGGGCTGTATATGATGATCCGTAATAGGTAGCCAGTTGAAATTTTCACAAAATGTGTATTTCTGTAGCCGTTATAACAACAAATAAAAAAAAATAAAGGGGGCTACCCTACTACGATGGTACGGAACCCTTCATGCGCGAG
Organism: Noctua janthina; assembly: GCA_963576755.1. Taxonomy (NCBI): domain Eukaryota; kingdom Metazoa; phylum Arthropoda; class Insecta; order Lepidoptera; family Noctuidae; genus Noctua; species Noctua janthina. The sequence continues at coordinate 9,578,361 of OY755078.1, read as the reverse complement.
TTCGACTCGCACTTGGCCGGACGGACGGACAGAGGAGGCTTAGTAATAGGGTCCCGTTGGTTACCCTTCGGGTACGGTACCTTGAAGATGCGAAAGTAACTCTGTCTGTAGCCGTTTCACTAATTGCGTGGATGAAATTTAGCAAATGTGCAAATTTTAGACCATGAACTCGGAAAGGACATAGGATGGTACTCGTTTGACATTCGAGTTTTATCTCGGTATCTACAAGAGTAGAAGAAGACCAAAGAAACGGTGAATAGACTGTGTGAAGGATGATACGGCTAGAAAGGAGCTGACTGCTGCGAAGACGAGTAATAGAGAAGTATGGAAGAAGAAGACATGCTGCGCCGAGCACAAATAAATTGGATTATGGCCAAGAGAATGATGATCGCGGTAGGACACGTTTCCGTTGAATAATTAATTTTCGAACTTCACGCTGTCGAAGCTCTGGGCTAAGTAAGTTCTTAATAAATATAAAATCAATACATAATGTCAATAATAACTTCCTCACTTGTCTTATAGCGCCATCTATTGAGTTTAGCATAAACTGCAAATCTGGTCGTTTTACTGATTCGCCACTAGATGGCGCTGTGGACGGTGACAATAGTTTTGTGTCGTGAAGTTACAGACTGAAGGCCTGTAATCCCAGAAGGGTTAGGCAGAAGTATATTTTCGCCAGTTATGTTTAAGTCCCTTGGAATAGGCGGCGAGCTTATTTCCATCAACCGGGCACAAATCCAGACTCCGTAGCTGCAATTTAGTGTCTGATGGAAAAACTCAATAACGCTGTGAACGACCTGGGAATCGAACCCAGGACCTCATGCTCAGCTGTTGCGCTTGCGACCACTAGACCGCCAAGGTTGTTGATTTTCCATTTACATGGAATATTGAGAAATTCCTGAATTAATTAATTAGGTTATTGATATATGTATTTTGGAGGCCATCATTATCATCATCATCATCATAGCAGGCGAAAGCCGTACTGCTGGACATAGGCACCCCACCAAGTGTCATCACAAGGACCTGTCCTGTGCTTCTCGCGTCCACCGGATTCCAGCGGTCTTCATCAGGTCAGGTGCATTTGTAGGTCATAAAAAGTAAAATGCGTGCGGACATATGTAATCCAATAGGAAAGTAATAATAGTTATAACAATTATTCGTAATAGTCGATTTTATACCACACAACAGACAATCTACAGAAGATCTAATGTTTCTCGCCACAACCGAAGACCCCTTATAAAGTGTAAAAATATCCTTAACGAAGCAGAAAGGCACTTGTCCTCCCGAATTACAATCATTTTTTTGTTCTAGGCCATACCTGGGAACCTTCTAGTTACGGAGATATTGGAGGTCAAAGTTCCAAATTTTTCTCAAGTTTTTTTTTAAATACTAGTTTTAAAGGTAATAACTTTACTTTAATTACTTCCATAACCCGTTTACTATTCAAAGCATCCGTCAGCACAATATTTTGAGTGCATTACTTTGAGTTTTGCTTGATTTTTCACCCAAAAAGAAAGTCGTTTCCGAGCAATAATATTTGCGTAGGATTACTTAGTTTGATGTACAGAATGCTTGGTTGACGGCTTCGTGAAAAGTTCGTTTCCAGAACTTTTCGGCTCCATCCGTTCTGCGAGCAATGTGCCCTGCCCACTGCCACTTAAGCTTGGCAATTCTAAGGGCTACATCGGTAACCTTGCGGATGTCTTCATTTCTGATTTGATCACCATTCCATTGCCCTTTGGCAGACTTGAAGTTTTCTGATGAGGCCCAATGTGAGCGACCACGTGTAGTGGAACTTCTCAACACTTTTCTATAACACAACAAAAAACTAAACTCCCGTACCAAATCATTTGATTGTTGTAACGAATCGTAGCACGAACTAAGTTGTTAGTCGAGTTTACACTAAAAACAGGTTTTAAAATAATTACCACTAGGTATTAGGCCTACGACTTGTGAAATAGAAAACTCTATAAATAAATGAAACTTAAAGACTGTTTTAAGCTTTCACGGTTTAAGCCTAAACTTATACAGTCACTTACGGAATATCTTCCGTGATTATTGAATCCGGCTCGAAGGACCATACATTACATTAATTTAATATGACTATTAAATTTCTTTTTCATCCACCCGCATTCTCCGGTCAAGCCGCGATCATGGCGCTTGCAACAGCGTCGAAATATCGGGAGCTCAAAATTATGAACAATCACGGAAGATATCCCGTAAGTGACAGTATAAGTTAAAGATGAAACTCATTTTTTTGTTTAAAACAAGTGTGCTGTCTATGATAGACAGCACACATGTTTTTCAAAACGATAGGCACACACCACGCACGACGGCCAATCAAGCAATACAAATCCAGTTTATGCGGATCTCTCATTGTATAGGAAATCTAATATTATTTCAAACTCATTGTGAATTGTTTCCTGAATAAATTGAATTAAATAACAATTAATAAAATTAAAAAAAAAGTCATTGAATATTTATTATTTCTATAACTGCCGAGACCCCCCTCTCTTCCTCGTGTGGTTGGATGAGATTCGGCTAGACGCCCTTCCCCCACTAAATCCCTCACTTAATTAATAGACGCCCCTGCACTAATGTTGAAAAGTGGTCGACCGTCAGTGCAGTTCAGTAGTACAGTCGCCAGCACGTCAAGTTACCACAAACTTTCAAATTCCAAATGATTTTAAACATCAAAATTTTGACGGTTAAGTTCAAAATCGAATGAGAAAATTTTACAGTTTGTAGTAACTTGATGCGCAGGCAACTGTACATGCACTCCCAAAGACTTGATCACCTTTAAAAATCAAATGAATGAACTATTTTGTAATGTACGAAGGCTAACAAGTATTCTTAAAGTTCAAATTATAATATTTATGTCATTTAGATTGACTTAATGTTGGTAATTTTAGCTGTTTCCTAGTTAGTACTAGTTGACACAACTAACGTTTTTATTATCCTTGAACTTTGTACATACCAAGTGCAATATTTACTTAGTTATAAAATAAACAAAGTTATGTAAGATACAATGGTCTTCTTCTTAGCGTGTCGATGGCAATCTAAACTGTGTCAGCCCACAACTGAGCTAGTAGTTTGGCGCTTTCGGTAGCGTCCATCAGTTCCTGTAGAGAACAAACAACAGGACAACAGAACAATAAAAAAAAATATTAAAAAAAAAGTGTAAAAATCTTGAAATGGTCACACAGTTATGAAATGGTCACAATGGTTCTTGTCTAATTTTTTTTTATTTATTTATTTATTTGCATCAGACACAACGATCCATAATTTAGTTAGTAAGTACACTTAAAAATAATGTTAGTTTTAGATTACATAATCAAAGACAAATACACACCACACAATAATGTTTATAACTAAGTAGTACACAAAATAAAATTACAATCATTTTTCGTCAAATAACAATATAAAATGTAAAAAGTAATGATCAAATTTAAAAATAAAATAAATAAATTAATTCTAAAAGGTCACAGACATATCATGAATTGTCTTTTTTGTGACCATTTTATGAATTTTAACGTAATTCATATTATTATTCTGCTAAAGCGCCCATTTTGGAAGTCGGTTGTTTTTTTCTCAAAAAAGATTTTATTTTACCCTTTTTTTTAGTTGTAGTATCTCACACAAATCTTGTCAAGTATCAATTTGACGCCCCGCGCCGTGACTTACTGGACCGTAAATGTATATGCATCAATTTTGGCAGTGTCGTCGATGGGGATGAAGATAATAATATTTTGTCCCGTTTACAAGACTTGTGTAAATGTTCCTTACCTACCTACTTTATAATAAAAATGAATTGCATGTATAGTTTGTTCACTTGACAATACTTTAGCTTCGATGACGAGTCGGTACTATGAAAACAAAAATTTTTGAAACAATTGTGAATTTGATGTGATCTTTTGTTTTTCGATGGCGAGTTGGAATGGAACAGTGGTGAGTCAGGCATAAGCCGGTAAAAAAGCCGCCGCAAAAAGAGGGGTGTTATAAGTTTGACCGCAATGCGTGTGTGTGTCTGTCTCTGGCACCGTAGCTCTTAAACGAGTGAACCGATTTGGATGCAGTTTTGTTTTATTATAAAGCTAGTTTCTTGGCAATGGTTCTTTGATACGTTTTATCAAAATCGGTGCAGCCATTTACTAGTTATGGGGGATGAAAGTGGGTGTGAAAAATCGAATATTTTCAAAATACCCAAGTGGGGTATCAAATGAAAGCGAATGATGTGTGTATTACAATTAGACTTGTATTATCAAAATCAGTTCAGCCATTTTAGACGTGGGGGTGAAAGTGGTGATAAATAATCGAGTATTTTCAAATATACCCAAGTGGGGTATCAAATGAAAGGGCATGATGTGTATATTACAATTAGACATATTTTATCAAAACTGGCTCAGCCATTTTATTGACTTTTCAAATATTTGTTCGCTTTTCTTTGTTGCGTTGGGGGTTTTTCAAATTGTTTTAATTTTTTTGTGTTTTAACAACAGAGAGTGATTCTTTGAAGTGGGACAACGAAAGGATATCCTAATCCATAAGAATTTTAGGGAAACTTTCTTAGGAAATACATGCTCTCTTTTCTGAAAACAATTTTGACTTATTTACCTTTTTGGTCAATTCATTTTGGTAAAGTAAAGAACAGACCCAGTGCCTATGAGGCTGCGTGATTTATGTCTTTATGCTAATATTTTAGGCAATATTTATGTAAAATTTTATTCCATTCACATTTTTAAATAAAAACATAAAAAAAAAACAAAACAAAAAAAAAAAAAAACAATATTACAACAAAAACATTTAAAAATATAAAAATAGTAGCTCACCGGAATCGGGAACAGGGTCCAAGCTACCGGTGGTCAGGGCTCCAGGTATAGGAACCTCCTAACAATACGAGCCGTGTCCAGGAGTACCGCTTTCTGAATCAAGCCCTTGATCCAGCTGCCTAACGAGAGCCTCCTCAGGTATTGGTCGAGGCTCTTGGTAATTAAGCCATTGGCGAAACGACTATCGCACGATGATCGTTTTTATTTAAAAACTTAAAAACATTACATTTAATGTCACCCCGCGAGCCAAGTCGAGATACTTGATTTGCTCATCTTTCTAGGTTTTTTTTAAATTATTATTTTTGGTTTCTAAAACTGCGTTCAGACAGGTTGTTTAAAAACCGGATCTTTTGCAATAGGAAAAAACGATTTACAAAAACTTTCAAATGTGCATAATTTTAATCATCTTCCTTAAAGTAGGAGGTTCACTAATGGAACTGATTCTGTGACAAACTGGTGTACACAACACATAACGAATACATAAATAACTGAAATTAAAAAAGTAAATTAATAAAAAAAATAAAATTCTTGGATTATACCAACAAAAATCAATAAAATAGAGAAAGATTATTTCTTTATTTAACTGGATAACCAGATAAATCGAGAAATTATTTTTTAAACAAAGAAATAATCCAGTAAAATAAAATAAAAAATCTAAAAGTATTTTTATATTATTCAATTAAAAGAATACAATAAATAAGTAACATCAAAATGAATGAAGTGAAATATACAGTGAACGAAGATTTTGACAAGACAATGTCTATTCTTTTGTATTTGAGGATATTATTCCATTTTGTGACTTGTGTTATTTATCCATCAGTATGGTGTTATGGCGGATATTTCTTGTACCAGATGGTTACTAGAACAGATATAAAAGTACCTGATACTTTAACTGACAAGGAGTTTGCACCGGGGTATGCTACCAATTGGAACTTTGTAAGTATTATTTTTATTATTACATATTTTTGACACATTTTTAAAGTTCCGTACCTCGGTTGGAAAAAACGGAACCCTTATAGGATCACTTTGTTGTCCGTCTGTCCGTCTGTCATTACCTTTTTTCTGAGGAACACGTGGAGGTATCAAGCTGAAATTAATATCAAATACTTAAGTTTGCTGCCTCATAGAGCTATGAAAAAATGACATTTGTAAGACAACGCGATCAAAAGATATGACTGTTAATGTCGCATATTTTGCGATTCCACAAGGGAATCAAAACCTATATATAGGGTACTTCCTGTTGCCCTAGAATCAGGAAATTTGGCAAGAAGTAAAGTCTTACAGCGCATGTAAAGAAAAATTCCGAAAACCTGAATATGTGTTTAATAACAAAATACCTAAAAGTTTATAAGGAACCATCGGTGCGCGAGTCTATCTCGCACTTGACTGGTTTTTACATATCGAGACTCCTCCGAACCTCGAAAAGTACGTTAAGCCGTTGGTCCTGGCTGTCATTTGTAGATGTTTGATAGTCGTTAAAGGTAGTCAGTGGCCCGAAAGTATGACAACCAGTCTTACCAATGGGTATCGTATTACCCAGTACTAACTAGTGGAGGTCAGATAAGCAGTCGCTCTATATAAAATACTGGTATTCAGTTGCATCCGGTTAGTCTGGAAGCCAACCCCAACACCAACATAGTTGGGAAAAGGCTAGGCAGATGATGATAATACGCTGTGAAAGAGTAAGAACTATTACCATTAATGCAGCATGTGATTCTGATCCTCTAGAAAATAAACTTTTCATCGTTTGTATGAAGCAAATCAGCTGGCCGTACATCCAGCACATCCAGCTACTACAATCTGTCAAATTTCTTTAATAGATTTTCAACTTTATCGCCAAAGCATTAGGTTCAAGGTTGTTTGCGAAAAATTTGACTTTTCGGGTAGATCAAGCTTCCCGAAACTGTCCAATTTGTGTTGGCGTCTGTAAATTTTGACCACTTTGGGGTTTTTTAAGAAACATCTGATTTTATTTTATCAGGCGACGAACAATGGAGCGCTTCGATATAGCTTACACCCTATATTCCTAGTGAAAAAAACCAACAACATTTTGTCCGACTTGGGTATCAAACCTGGAACGTCCTGTTCAACAGTAACACATGTGAACACTAAACTAACGAGGAAGTGGAATATTTTAATGCCTGTGAATGTTGATTTTGATTATAAGAAAATCCAATAAATAAGAATCAGTGATAGCCTAGTGGTGTGACCGTCGGACTGCCAAGTCATAGGTCTTAAGTTCGAACCCAAGACAAAAACCTCTGATTTTTCGGATTCATGTGCGTAGGTATTGTATAATGATCACTTGCTCCGATTAAGGAAAACATCGTGAGGAAACCAGCATGCCTGAGAGATATTTCTTGACGGCATGTAAAGCCAAGTCAGAGGCCCATGGGCGGCACAAAATCTCTAATACCAGGTGAGGCACTAACCACACGATAAAGAAAAAAGATTATAATAGAAACGATTTAAAATATCTTATTGATATTAAGAAAAGATACGAACACGTAAATATGTATACATATTGCAGAGGTCCCAGACTATACGTCATTAAAGACCGGTTAGATCAAGAACCGGTACCTTGGCTCGCAAACCTTGCACAGTGAGTGTTCAGAGGAAACAAAACATCTTTTTAAAAACAAATTTTTTTGTCAATGTCGAGGTTACCAAAAGGTTTATAGACCTTAGCATGGACTTGATCGTAAATAAAAAAAACTACTACTGTTGTATGGAGGTAAAGTTTGGAAATTTGTTAGTTTGGATGTAGGGAGTAATCTTCAATTCATAGCATCACGCCTGAAATCCCCGAAGGGTTAGGCCATGGTGTACCCATTAGTAGGTACAACCAGATTTTGCAGTCATGTTTAAGTCTCATGTAATAGGCGGCGAGCCTATTCACTTCACTACACTACGATACTGTGCGTTCGTGTGGCTCTTGCCCGTGGAAGCATCAGAACACCACTCCCTGCGGCCAAAAATCGTCTTCCAAGACGAGGTGCAGTAACACCTTGGCATTCGCATCACAAACGCCTTAAAGTTGACGCTCCTATTCCGTACACCTTTGCTTAACCCATTCGGGAATTACAGTCGTGATGTTATGTTATGTTACAAACAATAATACGTCAATCGAATATACCTATCTAAAGCTAGATTCCATGCAAACTGATCAAGTGTAATTATATCAATAACCAGTTAGTTAAAATCAGTATTATTTAGTAGCATAGCGTGTCTCGCGTCGTCATTGAGTCGGGTTTAATCCAAGCAGGTTTTATTGGCAAGTTTGCATCGTTTAGTAAGGTTCCGCACATTTATTTTTCACTTGCTTTTGCCAGCGACTTCAGAATAAAACTACCTTTTGCTCGCGGCTTGGCTCACCGTTAAGACTGGTTGTCAAATCGCATTACTCAAAGGCACGAATTAAACATGGCGTAAGGTGAAGGCACGGCGCAGGCATGATGCCGCTTCAAAACGTTTTATTACTAAATGTACGTAGGCGATGTGTCGTCGACACCAATCAAGCGGCGCGGCGCAGGCATGCCGTTCTTTCATTTCCTTATAAATTCCACGCCTGCGCTGCACCGTTACCTTACGCTGTTTCTGTGTAATTCGCGCCAAAGGTTGACTGGTAGAAAATGCCCATGGCATTAAGTCCGCCTCTGTACTTTGTGCTTGAAGTGATGAATGACTTAATAAATAATACCACGCGTAACTTAGGAACCACATAAAATAGAAGCTATTTCAAATATTGTGATATTTATAAATAATAAATTCGTTTACTAACATCAAAATGTAATTGATTTGTAAAGATATAAATAAAGGTAGATATTTATAAATGCTTGTATTCTAATTACGAACAATTAATAAGAACACATTAACTTAACCACAACGCAACGATTTCTCCTAACGACTAAGGAACCCTAAGTCACTGCTACACATACTAGACGATCACATAATATACTGTGACCTCAAACGGTCTGCACGTTTTCAAATAACAACAAAAATAATCCAATTAAAAAAAGTAATATTCCAATAAAAATCAGTAATGATCCAATAAAAATAAACTGTCACTTCAACTAATCCAGTTAAATAAAGCAATAATCAAAATGACAGAAGTGAAAATAACAGTGAACGAAGATTTTGAGAAAAGACGTTCAATTCGGTGGTGTTTAAGTTTAATTTGGCATGTAATAGCCTATTCTGTATTTAGTTATGTTTGTGTACACGCTTTTTACTTGTGGTACCTTCTGATATTAAGGACAGATATTAAGGATGAACGGGTCGATACTGCTAGGTGGTTCACACCATGTTTTCTCACGAATTGGAACTTCGTAAGTACACTCAAAGCATTTATTTTAAATAGATCACTTACAGGCATTTTTGTACTGTCAAAAACAAAATGATGAAACTGCAGTCCCAGTCACAAGGCATAATAACTGTGAAAAGGCTGTAGTTGCTCGTTTCAAAGCGTAGATCTCTATGAAGAGGATTGGGCGAAAAACTCCATGGACACTCTTAAAGATCAAAATTATTATGTCTGTTTCTCAATGCTGGGACACAGGCCTTCTCTCCATGAGAGATAGAGGTGTAATCTAACACCCGCGTGTTTTTTACTTTTATTTTAAATATTTATTTAATGAAATTATTACACAGAGTTGTTGCTTAATTCTAAACTCGCCAAACTTTTACGTTTGATGGCGAGAGGCGCTTGTTTACATGACAATGAACCACCTTACTTACATAGCTACTATTAATATATATTATACTGTTATGGTTTTATCTTAAACAATGTATTTTTTTTTTTGTTTTATTTTTTCTTTGCTGTATAAAGTTTTTTTTAATTTGTTCATGGATGACTAAAAATGTGGGGTGTATTACTATATAGGTACTATCCGTTTGTTAACCTGTCCAACTTAGTTGTGCTAGCACAGTACAGGTTTATGTAGCTTGTAGATACCGAACTCACCACTTAGCCTTAGACTCCTTGGTATTCCTGATTCCTAAAAATTTCCTAAAAATGTATCGCATGCTGAGATAGGAGCCTTTTGGCCTCGTACAGGACCTATAATTGTTTTTTTTTTGTTTTCTTTTTCATATTTTTTTATTGTTTGTTTTGTGAGTCTGATAAATACTTATTACTGTAGGTATGTAGTAGCGTATAGTAACTTCTTAAAATTCCAAGATTTCTCTTGTAATCCTTTCGTGTTCTTCTTTTATATTCTTTTAAATTGATCAATATATTTCTAGATTGAGGTCAAGAGTAGGCGCATTTAATATTAAAAGAAAATATGACAATGTGATTCATACATTCCGATACCGGTCATTTTGTATCAATCCAAGGATTTTAGGTATCGTATTTGTTTGGATTCAAGGTTTTTTTATCCAACAGTAAAGACTTGTTTCGGGTAATATATTACGGTTTACGATACAACTCAATGTATCGCAGTCAAAACATTGCACTGATGGATGCTTCGAGTAGTGCAAGAATCATGGAAATATTTAAAGTGAAGTTATTATTTAAAACACAAAATAAGTAAAAGGTAGTAAGTATATAAATTTTCGAAAGCAAGAACTTATTTGTTTTTAATATTTATTTTGTACCCTATCACAATGTTGTCCTATTTAACCTAAAGGTTGACTGCTAGAGAATGTCTTGTGACATTAAGTCCGCCTATGTACCACTCTTGTACATGAAGTTTAAATAAATAAATAAAATATATTAAAAAAAGAACTTGTGAATAAGTTCCTTATATCTCCGTAACTAGAAGGATCCCAGGTACGGTCCAGAACAAAAAAAAAAAGATCGCAAAGACGAAGAGAACAAACGCCTTTCACAAAAGTACATTTCACTCAAGTAAAGACGCCAAGCACATCAAGCTACTACAATCTGTCAAATTTCTTTAATAGATTTTTAAGCATTAGATTCTAGGTTTTGCGGAGTCTCCTAATACAAGCAATTCCTTGCTTAAAAGGTGACCTCCAATAATATGTATCTAAACGCCCATTGTAATTGAAATAAACATTTTTTTTTTTTTTTTTTTTTTTTTTTTTTAGGTTGATTGGGAAAATTTGACAGTTCCGGGTGCATGTTTTAAAATAAAGTCAGTTCTCGTGTCTGTCTGTGAGAGCGCACTGTCCTACTAAACTGCACGACGGATATTGATGCGGTTTTCAACATCGTTACGAAAATTTACACTGGTATATGTTTATAATACATTAATATTGACGGCACGGTTGGCGCAGTGGCCGAGCGATTGACTGCTGCGCTTCGTGTCGCGGGTTCGATTCCCGCACGGAACAAATATTTATATGGCCTACAGGTAGTTGTTCCGGGTCTGGCTGTTTGTGTATGTAAATTTAAATGTTTGTAAACGCTCCCACGATACAGGAGAAATTCCTAGTGTGGGGCAACGTTTTTTAAAAAAGAAGAAAGAAAAAAAGAAAAGATATTCAATGTGCTTATCATAAAGAAATCTAAATTGTTTGTCAAGTGGTCGAAGCAGGGGCAGGTTGCTAGTCCTAACTAATATACAGATAGATCTGGTTTAGGATTGGGATACTTCTTATCCCGCTAGTGGATCCGTTTGACCATCTAGCAGGCGAAGCCGCGGCCGACAACTATCAATGTAATACAACAAACAAAAGAAAATAGAAGTGTCTATTTGTAATTTCAAAATAACAGCTTTTTTTTACTGAATGCTTAAGAAAATATACAGAGTGGAAGTGCACCCACGCTAAAACGGTTACCAAGCATTCAGTACATCATTCTGAGCCCCCCAGCTAGAAATTTTTCGTCAGTTATTAAAAAACAGCAGCTGTTTTCTACAAAACTGTAATACATACACGGTCTTAAATGTTTGTAACGGCTGATTTAAAAAAAATACCGATGGAATATTTCTATGTGGGGCGTTTCACAATGATAAATATATACCATTACCATAAACGATTACCATGTAGGTAATCGTTTTAGAGTCGGGGTCCCTTCCACCTTGAATACGGTACTTATAAAAAAATGTCATTTTTGTTATAAAACGATAAACGATTACCATGTAGGTATAAATACCTACTAAAATATATATTTCTTATCAAAGTTTTTATGTTTATAATTAAATACCTGCCTTCGTGCCTCGTGTTCTTGGCTGAATAATAAAAGCTGCACGGGTCGATGTTCAAGGTTGAGCAGCACTTGCCAAGGTCGGTCTGTAGATGTGTGACATGGTAACCATTCATTACATAGTTCCTCTAGTACCTCGAAAAGCATGGCTTACCAACTGTCTAAGATCATTTGTAGATCATTGACAGTCGTTATAGGTAGTCCGTGGACTTAAAGTCTGAGAACCAGGCCACTGACTACCTGTAACAACTGTCAAAGATCTACAGATGACAGCCGGGACCAACGGCTTAACGTGCTTTCCGAGGCACGGAGGAAAATCGGTTTGTAATGGGTGTTGTTATTCAGCTTCAAGCCCATACCATACCATACCATAGTATTACATATATTTAGGAACAGTACAGTATAGAGTTTTCCATATGTTTCTCCACGTAACGAACGTAACATATTGAAAAAAAAATCATGTTCGTAACAACATGAAATTTTAACCAGAACAGTGGTAGAAAAACACTTTTAAAAGTTGTTAAGTGTTTACATATTGGTGCTCGTGACTGTACATTAGGCTATACGTGATAAAAGGTATTTATTAAATAACTACGTGATTTTACAGTGATAGAAGAACATGCTTACGCGTGACCTACGGTATTTCGATTGAATACTGATTAATTTAGTGATTAAATACAAATTATCATTAACAATCATCGTCGTCTATTATTTCCATGACATAACATCACGCCTGTAATCCCCGAAGGGTTGGGCAGAGGTGTACCTAATAGTAGGTACACCAACAATTTACTAGTTACATCTAAGTCGTGTGACGTGTAAAAGTGTTTTTTAAAGCCAATTTACAAATTCTGTCTCGTTGGTTTAGAGGTCACAAGCGCGACTGCTGAGCATGAGGTCCCGAGTTCGATTCCCAGGTCGGCAAAGTGTTATTGGGTTTTCCCATCAGGAATCTCAGTAGCAGCCACGGAGTCTGGATTTGTGTTCGGTTGATGGCAATATGGTCGCTCCCTATTACATGGGACTCTAAAAAAACTGGCAAAATGTGGGTGTACTGTTAGGTACACCTCAGCCTAATTCTTCTAGGATTACAGGAGCGTGATGTTATGTTATTTACGGATTTCAATTTTATTTATGATTTAGTCCCATGTGATAGGAGTCGAAAATTTGGCTTCACCTGGCATAAATCCAGACTGCTGCTACAGCCAAATTCCTGATTATGGAAAAACCCAATACCACCAGACCTGGGAATCGAATTCTGGACCTCATGCTCAGCAGTCGCACTTGCGATCACTAAACCGTCGAGGCAGTTACTGATTAATTTAGTGATTAAATTCAAATTATCATTACCATCGTCATCTAATATCTACATATAATACCAATATTAAAAATAATTATATTTTTAGCCTTGCTTTAAAATCAAATGTATATTTTTAGAATTATGTTGCAATCGTGGTCCACCTACCAATTGGAAAAAAAAACAGTATTCAAATGCTGAATGACGTGGTTGTTATTTTTTCGGACATCTGACCTGTATTATTGGTTTTTCTGACTTACCTATATGTCGCTAATAAAAAAAAATTAAATAACCTCGGCTGAAATATTGTTTGTCGTAATTATGAATGTGAATATACGTTATTACTCAAGTGGCACTGCGTGTGGTATTTCGTCCATTCTGCACCTGCATTTCCTACAGAACACGTGGTAACCGTTTTCACGTCGCGTCAGTGTTCTTTCACCTTATAAAGGGTGTTAAAAGACCCTTAACGAAGCCGAAAGGTACTTGTTCTTCACGTCATTGCTATATTTTTTTTGTTCTAGACCATACCTGGGAACCTTCTAGTTACGGAGATATTGGGGGTCAAAGTTCCAACTTTTTCACAAGTTTTTTTTTAAATGCATGTTTTTAATGTAAGGTTTTTACTTTAAACACGTTCACGACCCGAGTACTATTCAATCCAGTCCTACCGTGAAAAGTGATTTTTCACCCAAAAAAGTCGTTTCCCAGCAATATTTTTTGCTTAGTGTTACTTAGTTTGATGTACAGAATGCTTGGTTGACGGTTTCGTGAAGGGTACGTTTACACCCTGTATACTGACTATTCTAACACTATAAAATAAATAAAAGTAAATTCCATTTATTTCTGGTCCGAGACCCATTATAGCACCTACTTTAATATTATCATATTTATTATATTAAAAAATTAAAAAAAAACGGGTCTATAAAAACAATTGAATGACGATGAGAACCGGATTTAATAATAACAACTCTGTTTATTTTAATAGTATATATCTATACGTTAAACAAGTTACACTATTCTAAGCGACCTCCGTCAGAAAAGACGTTACTGCTTAAAAGTTTATAAAAATACAGTAAGATTAAGAAAAATAAATCCAGTAAATTAAAGCAAAAAATCCAGTAACATAAAGCAAAAAAACACAGTTCAATAAAGAACAGCAAGACAATGACAGAAGTGAAAGTAATAGTGACTGAAGAGTTAGAAAATAAATCTTTTCGCCGTTTGTATTTAAGGATTTTCTTTCATGTTCTATTTATTGGTATGTTCTACTACACCTCGTTAGTATTTTTATTTCGTTCGGTTGGAATATTTATAAATGGAAAAGTGAATCCAGAAACGCTTGCGATGATCAGGTTTGCACCATGTTTCGCAACAAATTGGAACCTTGTGAGTTTTTTTTTTTTGTGTTTTTTGTTATGGTGATACTGATACTGTTAGCCTGCGTCATCCCACTGCTGGGCAAAGGCCTCTTCCCATGACTTCCAGTTGCTACGATCCAGGGCTAATGTGGGCCACTGGTCGTTTGTTTTGTCCAGCTCGTCCCGCCATCTTCTACGAGGTCATGGTGAAATTTTATAAAAATATTACCTCCCTAATTGAATCGGATTTTGATAACAATTTCAAGGATTTTCATTTTTTTTGCACGGAACCTTAATTCTTTTTCTAAAAGTAGCCTATGTTACTTCTTAAAACATCAGCTATCTAGCTGCCAGTAAAAGGACCGTCAAAATCGGAGCAGCCATTTCGGAGATTAGCCGTAACAAACAGACAGACAGAAAATAAGAAAAAGGTTCTTTTTTGCTATGCACCCTGTAAACGGTACTTCCGTTTACAGGGTGGAAGGAAATCCGATGAGAAAACGGTTACCACGTATTCAGTACATCATTCTGAGCCAAGAGGGCTGTATACTTTCGACAAACCATTTGAAGTGCAATCGTTCAAATGACAGCTGTCTCTTTTACTTACGTGCTTATCCTATCTATTTTACGATTGATTAGTGAAACTTATCAACATCGTGCACTGTAGGAACGTATATAATTAAATACCACGTAACAATATCATTATTTCTACTGCTTTTAAGCAAAACGATACCGTGCTCAAATGTGAACTTAATATATATTAAAATAAATCTATTTATATATCAATAAAACAGGATGACCAAAATAAATCGACATTTCAATGTGAAAAATCATTAAACAAGATAAAATATTAATGAACTAGTCTGTTAGGAAGTTAATAAATGCCATACTATTAATAGTCATTTATAACGTCTGCGACTCTGATAGCACTCGGTAGTGTGATAATATAACATAACATCACGCCAGTAGTCCCCGAAGGGTGTGTAATTACACACCCACAATTTATGCCGTCCATGGGCCTCTGACTTGGCTTTTCTACAGTAGACACCTGGACATCGGCTTCTTAGGTGCCTCCAGGTCTGATAAGACACTGTTATAGTTCATAATAATATTTCCTTACATTCATATACATAAAAGCGAGATACTCTCTCAGAATCTCGATGATGAGGAGCTCGTGGTTAAATAATAATAGCCGCTCGGGTGGATCTTTAGGTTAAGCCGTGATTGCCTAGGTTGGTCTGTGGATGGCTGGCCACCCATTAGATACCGAGTTTCCTCCGTGCCTCGGAAAGCACGTTAAGCCGTTGGTCTCGGGTGTCATTTGTAGATCTTTGACAGTCGTTAGGTAGTCAATGGCCCAAAAAGTCTGACAACCAGTCTTACCAAGGGGTATCATATTACCCAATACTAATGGGGTTGTGGAGGTCAGATAGCTCCTTGTAAAATACCGGTATTCAGCTGCATCCGGTTCGACTGGAAGCCGACCCTAACATAGTTGGGAAATGGCTAGGCACATGAATCTCGATGATGTGAAGTAATTCGTCATAGCAAACTTTCGGAGTTCCGTACATCGCGATGATGTATATAAGTATTAGTATCATTGTAAGTGCCTATATTAATTTTCGATAGCAAGAAGTTATTTTTTATATATTTATTTTGTAACCTATCACAATGTTTTCTTATTTTACCCAAAGGTTGACTGGTAGAGAATGCCTTGTGGCGTTAAGTCCGCCTATGTACCACTATTGTACATGAAGTTTAAATAAATAAATAAATAAATGATGAACATTCTGAATGAAGTAGTTCGTCATATCAAGCTTTCGGTGTTCCGTACATCTCGATGATGAACATTCTCAATTAAGCAGTTCGTACCTTCATTCTCAATTAAGCAGTCCGTACCTTCTGACTCACGTAAGTCTTACTTTCCACCCAGTATTTTAAACTTCGAAGTTCAGTAATACGTCATAAAATCCGATTCAAAAAGGGTGGTAACATTTTTTTTTAATAATAATTTCATGCGAACGAAGATCGCTAACAGCTAGTTACTTATATGGATGTACTTGATTCAATACTGAGTACAGTAGGTACCTAATCTAATTGGGGAGGTTATTAACAAAAGGTGTCATTTATGTATTTGGCTATTCTTGTTTTTTTTTTTAATCCGGTTCAAACGGTTGATTTTTATCCGAATCTGCAATGATAAAGGTCAAAAAGAGCACGTTTTTCATAGAAAAATCAATCCGAAAAGCTTCTTCCGGAACAAAAAGTAACATAAGATTAAACTTTCATGATCACTAAAATTATTATAACTAGAAGACGGGATATTTACCATGTTTATTGTTTTCTTTGTTTATCCGTGATCATGGTGCTTGCAACAGCGCCGAAATATCGGGAACTCAAAGAAAACAATAAACAGGGTAAATATCCCGTCTTTTAGTTATAATAAAAAGTAACATTTTTATTTAACCACGGTAGGACTTAAGAATTCATTATCAAAAAGTGTCATTTTTCTTAGTAAATACGTCCGATGGCATTAGGTCGGATCTAAACGTACACATATTACAAAAAAAAAAAAAAATTAATTGTTTTATGACGATACATCGATATTAGTATCGGCAAGTTAAACAATTTGAATTATGGTAAAATATGGTAACACTTAATATTTATGGTTATATTTTTTTCTGTCATGTTTGACGTTTTAATAATCTTATGAAAGCAATACCAGTGATAAAAATGATGAAGATAATGAAGACGCTGAGTGTGACTGTATGGAGCCTGACTGTGTGGAGAGTTACATGTATAATAAAAAAAATTGTATGAATGTCAAAATTTTTAATTTACTTGCCTAATTTGTTTCATAAGGTAACGTTTTTTAAACTGTGAGTTTAAAAAAGGTGACATATTACATTGTTATTGAATCAAATGGTGACATTTACATGGTATTGGATCAAAAGGTGTCATTTTATAATTACTTTGTAGCATATTGGCATAATTTTAAAACCTACACAAATACTTAAAGTAGATTATAATCTACAATATAATTGACACCATTCCGGCAAATAAAAATTAAATAATAATATTACAGATCAACAAAAAAAATATTTTTCTAATTTATTAAAAAAACTAAATTGTGTAAATGTTACTTTTTGTTCCTAACCTCGTCAATGTCGTCGAGTCTTGGAGTAAGAAAAAAATATTGTAATAACTATATAACAATGAGTAATCTTAAACAAAAGCCTTCACGGTGCATGATCATGTGTCTACTTTGTTAGAAGTTCAAAAAACTTCTTATTAAAAAATGCTAAAAAACTTGTTACTAAAACACGCTAAATATTTCACTTCCTGTACCTAAATTTAAATTAAATTCGTCTATTCTTATACGACATTAGTTTTAGTATATGCGAAACCTGAAACACGTGTCTATTATTTTTATGTAAAGAATCTATGTACAAAATTTCAAAACTGTATCATGAAAAAGCACAAAGTTATAAGCTTGTTCTGTTACCTGGTTGTCCGCACAAAAACGTGGTCACCACACAGAGCGCGCCTCCAGCATCGTCTTGAGCTTATAGATAACAATAATTTGTAGGTAGGTCAGTAGGTACCTAAATTATTGCGATAGGTACTTAAATTAGCTCGGTGTTCAACATTTAAATCTTTAAATATTTTTGTGAAAAAATATAACAATGTTTAAAAATTATTGGAATCGATTCACTTACTTATTCTGAACAAACTATATTCAGATTTTGCATATACTAACCATAATATATATAATATTAACTTACAAGATAGACAGTAATAACGCAGCGGCAAAACAACATGGCGGCAACAATATCGCCATCTTCTTTCTTCCCTTGTCCCATTCTACTTGGGGTCGGTATAACACGTATCAATATCGCCATCTATGGAAGTATTTACATAGAGTTAGGTACATAGAAACGAAGCTAAAAAACAAAACAAACGTGGCTAAATAACTGGCGCACGAATCAATCTACAAGGTTAAGTAGCGCTTGCCAAGGTTGCTCCGTGGATGGGTGACCATCCATTACATACTGAGTTTTTTCCGTGCCTCGGATAGCATTTTAAGCCGTTGGTCCCGGCTTTCATTTCATCTTTGACAGTCATAACAAAGAGTCGTTCTTACCAAGGATTATCGTATTACCCACTACTAACTGAATAGTGGGGGAGTTACTCTGTGTAAAATTCTGGTATTCAGCTGCATCTGGTAAGACTGTCGACCCCAATATAGTTTGGAAAAGGCTAGGCAGATGCCTAGCCCTTCGGCGACTAAGATGATTTTTTTTTAAACTTTGACACGATATGAAATCGTGACTAACAAAACATAAAAACTAAAGTCTAGATTCTTATAAAAATCTTATTTAATTCAGGTACCGATTAAATAACAGGTTCTATTGCCGTTCGTTTTCATGATTGTCCAAAGACACACTTGATTTTATGTAAGAAATAAATATTAAAATTGTACATTGTTAATTTCAGTAAAATTAATATTATGTAAGACATAATTGGGCACATCATTGTTTAGCACATGCTAGGAATATTTTAACAATTTGATGAGTAAGCAGGTTTGTTAAAAAAAACTGGCAAGTGCAAGTCGGACTCGCGTATAAAGGTTTCCGAACCATCAAAGTAGGGAAGCCTCCTTTAATTTTTAATTTTATTATTTGGTGTTTTAGCGGCAACATAAATACACATTCTGTGAAAATTTCAACTGTCTACCTATTACGGATCATGAGATACAGCCCGCTGACTGACAGACGGACGAACAGCGAAGGCTTAGTAATAGCGTCCCGTTGGTTACCCTTTGGGTACGGAAACCTAAAAAATATGGTCAAAAAACACTACCTCTCTCGTAAAGCATCACTCATGTGTATTTTTCTTGTTTCGATATTATTATACATATTTTATACAGGGTGTAACAGAAAGGGTATAGTCATATGAAAGGGTATTTATGCTGCACTACTCGACCCAAATGTATGGGACAGCTAATATTTTTTTCGCATTCACGACATTGGACCCAAGGAGAAAATTCTTCAGTTTGATGGTCTGCAGCATATCCTTTCATATGACTACACCTACCCTTTATGTTACACCCTGTATATATAATTATATGCTTTATGTATCTATTTATGTATACAGGGTGTAAACGGACCCTTCATGAAGCCGTCAACCAAGCATTCTGTACATCAAACTAAGTAACTTTACGCAAAAATTATTGCTGGGAATCGACTTTTTTTTGGGGTGAAAAATCACGTTTAAGGTAGGACTCGATGGAAAACACTCAAAGCATTGTGCTGATGGATGGATTGAATATTACGGGGCCATGGAGGTGTACAAAGTAAAAATCTTACATTAAAAAAATGTATTTAAAAAAAAACTTGTGAAAAAGTTGGAATTTTTAAAAAGTTGGAACTTTGACCCTTAATTAGATCTTTGAGCTCCAATATCTCCGTAACTAGAAGGTTCCCAGGTATGGTCTTGAACAAAAAAATGATCGCAAAGACGGGGAGAACAAGTGTCTTTCGGTTATGTTAAGGGTCTATTTACACCCTTTATTATTATGTAAATAGCACACCACAAATTACCTGTAGACTGCAGTATTGTTTCTCCCTCTTCCTCTAATCCGTCAAAAGATCGCTTTTATCGATAAGACCATTGTGTCACCCTATGTGAAATATTTTCTTTTATATAAATCGAAATATTTGTGTTGTACATAAAGAATATTCTATCTATTTATTTACTTACACGCCAGTAGCGAAGGGTAAATTTTTGTAAGAGGTATACCGCAGTACATATCTTTGATGTAATTATATTTTTTGTCTATAGAATACTGACTGTGCCATTTTTCAAAGGGAAGCCGGTAGGAATCGAGTTGTATGGAACCTTCGCCACTGTTACACGCAATAATCAAGATTCGTTAGTAATACTCGTTCGTTTTTTGTATGAGAAGAGGACTTTGACATTAGTCGAAAGAAACAAAAATAACTATAATTTGTTGCTTCAACAACTATGTGGAAATATTTAAGAATTTTGTTTCTATTTCTATACTAAAATGACCTTATGAGTGTCGTTATCAACAATATTAATTTTCAAAACTGGTTTGTTGCAGCTTGTTTGGCATTTTCGAAGATTTTAGCCAGAATTTTTAATACGATATCTTTCAAATGTTTTTTATTGCTTTCTGAAGGCTGTTGACATTGCAACGGGTTTTATAGTTATCTCTGTGGACCTGGGTAAAGAGACACTATCAGCGATACTCATGATAAGAGTAAAATTACATAGCCCTAACCACAGGCCCTAACTATATTCTATTCACACTGGCGGACAAAATTGATGGATCATTTATAAACAAGGTGCGCGTGGAAGCGGAAAATGGTATTCAGTACGTAAAGTTTATTAATTATTGTTTTATGTGTTTTGTTATTATCATTGATAATTATCACTTCGAATCCTGTTTGTCAGGCACTGCGCAGGTAGACAAGTGCGCACAGACATCCACGTCGATAATTAAATTTATTTTTTATTAATTGTATGTTTTTACTGACTAACAATAGGTTAGATTATGATTATTAAATATGTCGGATATGTCAGGATTTATTTCATTAGACTCGTACATCAAGAGGGCAGACGATGGGTTTCGTGCTATGAAAACACACTGGGTGCGATACACTGTTCCGAGCAAACTAACAAATTACTTGAGATTACAACTTAACACAATAACGCGGGGCACAATTAATAGGGTACAGTTCCAAGATGTCCGCCTCCGCCTCCGCCGTGTTCAGACATGGACTGTCGTCCTCCCTTGAGTTGAACATCAGGGCTCTGTAGAAGTACGCTGTGTTGTGGGTAGACTGGATAGTAGTTGGCGTGATGTCACCATTGCACACAGGTGCGCTTTCCAATTCATTTTATATCAGTCCTAACGACCGGATCCGACAAATAAATCAAATTTTATTGACACAGGTTACCTAAAAGCTTACCCTATGTCAATTCTGAAAAGACGTCGGTGTAAAAAACAGCAACGCTTTGACGCTGTTTGACAACCGAAAATATGAATACCTGAAGATATTCAAGGAGCTTAAGTTCCTCTAGGTACTTCATTCCAAGAGGTAACGTGTTACTCACAAACTGGATTGTCGGGGTCAGATAAATAGTCGATCCATGAAAAATTCTGGTATTCAGCTAGATTCAGTTCGACTGGAAGCCGATCCTCATAGTTGGAGAAAAGTTAGGCGGGCGATGAGGATAGTTTTTCATTTCTTCCTGCTTTTTATTTTATCTGCCCGTCTCACACAGTGTCAGTGATCACAATTGCTTCACCTGAGCAATGGCCCTGTCTTCGTTTCGCAAGTTGCATAGCATAGGCACAGCTTGTAATGTTCCCACTGCTGGGACACAGGCCTCCTCTCTATGGGAGGGAAAGGACCACCACGCGGGCCCAGTGCGGGTTGGTAGATATCACATGTCTGAGTTTTTCCATCAGGAATTTCTTAGTAGCAGCCACCGAGTCTAGATTTTTGCCCGGTTGATTGCGATAGCTCATCAGTCTCTGGGTTCGATTCCCAGTTCGAAACCCAATAACACTTTACCCGAGTAAAGTGTTATTGGGTTTTTCCATCAGGAATTTCTCAGTAGTAGACACGGAGTCTGGATTTGTGCCCGGTTGATGACAATAGGCTCGCACCCTATTACATGGAACTTAAAAAAAAAACTGTCAAAAATGTGGGTGTACTATTAGGTACGCCTAATCCTTCGGGGATTACAGGCATGATGTTATGTATTAATTGAAAATAATACAGAAAAAGACTGCTATTAAAATATATTTTTTCCATCTTAGTACATTGTACAGCTATTAATTAGCGTTAGCCTATGTTAAATAATTTTATGTTAATGATTCATTATCTTCAAGTGATGTCGTTAAGTGCGGAGGTTGAGGCTAGAACAATAAGAATAGAACATAATTGCCAGCTAATAGTTGCAATTTTAACTATACCCAACAGAATATAATGGAAAAATACTTCATGAGTATGTAAAAAACGATCAATTATCTATTATTAAAAGATAATTGAGAAAGCTTAAGTTCATTTCCTACTCTTGTTGTAAACGGAATGAGTTTTAGAGTAACTTTGAAAGTGGAGCCTGTTACAGAAAAAATAAAAGGAAGTCGTTTGGAATGAAGATTACTTTGTGTAATTTATTTCATCACCACTGCTCTCAAAATGGTGAAGGAAAACATCGGGAGGAAACCAGCATGCCTGAGAGATGTTTCTCGACGGCATGTTAAGCCAAGTCTGAGGCCCATGGGCGGCATATAAACTCTAACACCAGATTAGGCACTAACCACACGATAAAGAAAGAAGGTGTAATGGATGGCCACCCATCCACGGACCGACCTTGGCAAGCACGACTAAACCTTGAAGAACTACACGTGCGGCTGTTATTATTTAGCCGGATTAAGACCTGTACCATTAAATGTAAATATACCTTTTGACTCGATACTCTTGCATCTAATTATAACGCCGACCTATTATTATAAATAAGCGTAGTCAGATACACGTAGACACGCAGTGGTAGATCTATGACATTGTTTTACCTCAATACCTACACTATATATACTGGGTGTAAAAACAAATTTAACGAAGCCAAAGGCACTTGTTTTCCCCGTCATTGCATTGTTCTAGACCATACCTGGGAACCTTCTAGTTACGGAGATATTGGAGGTCATGGTTTCGATGTTTTTTTTTAAATACAGGTTTTTAATGTTATAACTTTCCTTTAAACACCTCCACGACCCCCGTACTATTCAATGCATCAATCTGGACATGTTTTGAGTGCGTTACATTGAGTCCTATCATAAAACGTAGTTTTTCACCCAAAAAAAAAGCCGTTTCCCAGCAATAATTTTCGCGTAGTTATTTTGATGTACAGAATGCTTGGTTGACGGCTTCCTGGAGGGTCCGTTTACACGTTGTATACATAATTATTATGAACCGTGATAGTTTACCATAGATGTACCTACATTGTGGAACGCAAATAAATAAATATGAAAAAATACGTCATCATCTGCCTAGTCTTTTCACAACTATGTCGGGGTCGGCCTCCAGTCTAAATGAACGCAGCTGAATACCAGTATTTTACATGGAGCGACTGCCTATCTGACCTCCAGAACCCAGTTAGTACTACGTAATACGATATCAACGGGTTTAGGTAGTTGATTAAAACTGGTTTAACTGACTGTCTTGAAAGCCAGGACAAATAGTGGTCTCGAATGGTCACCAATCCACTGACTGGACTCGGCAAACGTTGCTTAACCACGTGATGTTTTTATTAAGCCACGAGCCGACATAGATGTTTATAGTGTTTTTCCTAGTTACATGGAAATAATAATTGGTTTATTTAATCTGCGGTTTACCGAACTAGTGTGGTATAAGATTCCTTACTGATAAATTGCATCGCTGTTTACCTTAGAAAAACATTTGAATTCACCATTCAATACTGATTGTTAATGCAATGTGTTATTTTGTTACGTCTTACTATGTACACAGGTTGTAACAGAAAGCGTATAGTCATATGAACGGATATGCTGCAGACCATCAAACTGAACAACTTCCTCCTTGGGTCCAATATCGTAAATGCGAAAAAATTATCAGCTGTCCCGTACATTTGGGTCGAGTAGATATTGAAATTTAGGTTGGTACAGCTGGTAATTTTTTAATTCGAACTAGGAGTTCTTGAGATTAGTGTGATCAACCAAACAAAGTCTTCAGTTTTATATAGTATTAAGTATTAAGCATTAAGTATAAAGGATGTAAATAGACCTTTAACATATCCGAAAGGCACTTGTTTTCCTCGTCTTTGCGATCGTTTTTTTTTGTTATAGACCATACCTGGGAACCTTCTAGTTACGGAGATATTGGGGGTCAAAGGTCCAACTATTTCGTTTCGTTTTCGTATTATTTATTTTTTAAATACTTGTTTTTAATATAAGATTTTTACTTTACACAACTCCACGACCCCCGTACTATTCAATCCATCCATCAGCACAATGCTTTGAGTGCTTTCCATCGAGTTCTACCGTAAAACGTGATTTTTCACCCCAAAAAAAAAGTCGTTTCCCAGCAATAATTTTTGCGTAAAGTTACTTAGTTTGATGTACAGAACGCTTGGTTGACGGCTATGTGAAGGATGCTGAACTCAACGAATCCACAGTGCGCATGTGGGACAAAATCTAATTTTTGCGTAAAGTTACTTAGTTTGATGTACAGAACGCTTGGTTGACGGCTATGTGAAGGATGCTGAACTCAACGAATCCACAGTGCGCATGTGGGACAAAATCATTTATGACTTTTTATGTAAGTAGATCTTCCTTGCCATCCTCCATGTTAAATACGAATAATCATCATCATCTGCCTAGCCTTTTCCCAACTATGTTGGGGTCGGCTTCCAGTCTAACCGGATGCAGCTGAATACCAGTATTTTGCATGGAGCGACTGCCTATCTGACCTCCACAACCCAGTTAGTACTGGGTAATACGATACCCCTTGGTAAGACTGGTTAAATACAATTAATAAAAGCTTGATTCTATTTCTCCATAGAGGCGGTATCCGTTGGTTGTACGAGACGGCTGACAGTTCGTGCGAATCTTTTTGCGGTGATGTTGTGTCGTTTCCATCGTTCTGCTTCGAAGTAATCGGGTTCATGTTTGTTTCTAGGTGTTTCTTCAGTCGGGGTCACCACTGTTGGGTACGCTAGGTATGAAAATGAGTCTCGTGGTGATGGCTGAAATATGGAATGAATGTATTTAGAAAAGACGGTCCCTTTTATACAAAATTTGTAACAAAAAATCAATGCATAGTAGGTACATATAAAAACTTAGTTTGGGCACAATATTGTCGATGTACCCTACGTACTATATTGTTACTGTGACGATGATATTCCGCTACAGGGTAAATGTTACTTGATATACGCCAATCATCCCCTTTAAAATCATTACGGGGGTGGATGAAACTTGAAGTGTGCCATCCTCCCCTTTAGCTCCGGCGCCCGTTGTAAAGGAGACGATGGCACTACTTTCCCATCTGACCATATGAAGGGTAGTGGCATAGGCATGGATAGGAGGAAGTAATCTTCCACATCTGTCAATCTTTTTTTTAAACTATATTGTAGAGGTCGCACAGGCCACACGTCAGTAGTATTTAGTCCGGTATAAGCTGGCCTCTTGGTTCATTGAAGGTGCGTACTATGCAAGGCTAGCTTAGTTTGTTTCCACTGAGTATAGGATCGATTGATCCGCTGGATGCGAGTCGCACGGGACCGGTGAATGTGGCGACACTTGGGGGAGGCCTATGTCCAGCAGTGGACGTCTTTCGGCTGAAATGATGATGATGATGATGATTATAGGATGATATGGCAAGATAGGAGGTGTTTGATGAGATGACGAGTAATAGAGCAGTATGAAAGAAGAAGACATGCTGCGACGGCCTTAAATAAATTGGGATAAAGACAAGAGAATGATAATGACTGTAGGTACTTCATGAACCCATTATCTGCCTAGCCTTGTCCCAACTGCATCATATCCGTAACCTCACTAAAATCCAGGTCCAGTTGAAACCCAGCGTCAGGCACTAATTGTCCGGCATTTTTTTGAACTGAGGCTATTTGGCGCAGCCGTGTGGCGCACACTGTCACATTTTTATTTTATTTTGTTTTTTTTTGGAATTGTTTGCACTTGTGTGTGGAATGTGTCAAATAAATATATTTACTTTCTTCTTTCAAACTGTGTTATGGTCGGCTTCCAGACTAACAGATTTTCCATGACCTCCATAACCCTGTTACTGGCAGTAATACAATGCCTCGCCCTTGGTAAGACTGGTTTTCTGACTTTCGGGCACTGACTACATGTAACGACTGTCAAACTACTAATGACAACCGGGACCTACGGCTTATCTTGAATTTAATGAACCACGTAATTAATACACATAATGATTATTTAATTGGTGTAACCAATTAAATAGGTACATTTAAAAAAACCTTTTGTTTCTATATATTGCTGAAAAAATAACGTAAACAAACAAATTAAGCAACATTAAAAAACCAGCCAAGTGCGAATTGGAGTTGCACACGAAGGGTTCCGTGCAACCATCATCATCACCTGCCTAGCCAATTTTCCCAACTATGTTGGGGTCGGCTTCCAGTCTAACCGGATACAGCTGAATTCCTGTATGTTACATGAGGTGACTGCTTCAGTGACAGCCGCAAACTCATTTAGTACTGGTTCCGGACGACCTATTGAAAACACGTTCGTTCGTTTCTATGGGCCATTGTAGACTGAAATTAATGATGGGAACCCTTGATGAAGGTTGCGGCGATTCGTTGGATGTGAGACGCACGGGACCGGACAATGTGGCGACACTTGGAGGATCCCTATGTCCAGCAGTGGACGTCTTTTGGCTGAAATGATGATGATGATAATTCCTCAAAACTCCATCGTCATCCTTTTAGTTTTTAACTTTATTACCCGACTGATAAGGAAGGGTAATAATGTTAAAAACTAAAACTACTATGCTCGACTACTCAGTACTATGCTCGATGACCTCAGCAGAGCTTCCGGAAGAGTGGGTCTTAAAATGAACATGGATAAAACCAAAGTCATGTTGAATGCCCATGTAACACCCACTCCTATCAAGATCGGAGACTCTACACTCGAAGTTGTAGACGATTATGTCTATCTGGGCCAAACGATCCAGTTAGGTAGGTCTAACTTCGAGAAAGAGGTTAATCGTCGAATCCGACTCGGCTGGGCAGCGTTCGGGAAGTTGCGTGGTATCTTCTCGTCCAACTTACCGCAGTGTCTCAAGACGAAAGTCTATGACCAGTGTGTGTTGCCAGTGATTACATACGGGACTGAAACGTGGTCGCTCACAATGGGCCTCATCAGAAGGCTTAAAGTCACCCAAAGGGCAATGGAGAGGGCTATGCTCGGAGTTTCCTTGCGTGATCAAATCAGAAATGAGGAAATCCGTAAGAGAACCAAGGTTACCGACGTAGCCCGAAGAATAGCCAAACTTAAGTGGCAGTGGGCAGGGCATATTGCTCGCAGAACGGATGGCCGATGGGGCCGGAAAGTTCTGGAGTGGCGACCGCGAACTGGAAGACGTTGCGTTGGAAGGCCTCCCACTAGGTGGACCGATGACCTGGTAAAGGTTGCGGGGATCCGCTGGATGCGAGACGCACGGGACCGGTCAATGTGGCGACACTTGGGGGAGGCCTATGTCCAGCAGTGGACGTCTTTCGGCTGAAATGATGATGATGAAGGAAGGGTTTTGTTTATCGCGCATTTTTGTATGTTTCTTTGTAATTTTTTTTATTACCTCGTATGTTCCAAATGGCGGGATGGATTTCGACGATTAAGGTATCAGATTCGTCTCAAAAACGTCCTTAGATAGGTGTTTAAAAAAAAACAAAATGGCGGAGATTTGGCGCTAAATTGTAAACAGCGACGTCGCGATGGAACCCTAAAACTATACAAAAAGCGTTAAACACGCTTCCTATTATCCCTGACCTTCCCTCAAACTCAACTGAGCAAAAATCCATTAACTACACTATAATATTTTCTTAGTTTTATAATTTAGCACCTTTTTGCGTTACCACATTATTTTGTGTCACTAAAACAATCATTAGCTATTTCTTACAAAAACATAATTATCTCCAGAATCATTCAGTGGAAAATCATTTTGCTTCGAAAATTTACGAGTTTCAGTCATATTTCATTTAAAAATGGCGAAGTTTTCTGTTGAAAAAGACGTTTGCTCCCATCTTTTTACAAGAACGGTGTTCCATGCTTTAAATTGTTTTATATTTTATTTCACTGTGAGTTTCGGATCGGCCATTACATCGAATTTAACTGAAGAACAGCGAAATGATCCAGATTTGGAATATGTTTCGAAATATTCTTTCTTAATGTTTACTAATTGGAATCTGGTAAGTCTTTTTAACCCCCGACGCAAAAAGAGGGGTCTTAAAGTTTGACCGCAATGTGTGTGTGTGTCTGTCTCTGGCACCGTAGCTCTTAAACGAGTGAACCGATTTGGATGCAATTTTTATTTGAAAGCTTGTTTCTTGGCGATGGTTCTTAGATACGTTTTATCAAAATTGGTGCAGCCATTTACTAGATATGGGGGATGAAAGTGGTGATGAATAATCGAATATTTTCAAATATACCCCCCAAGTGGGGTATCAAATGAAAGGGCATGATGTGTATATTACAATTAGACATGTTTTATCGCAACCGGCTCAGCCATTTTATCGACTTTTAAAATGTTTGTTCGCTTTTCTTTTTTGCGATGGGGTTTTTGAAATTTTAGTTTTTAATGGTAATATTAAGCCGCAGTCGCTCCATGTAAAATACCGGTTAGACTGGAAGCCGACTCCAACATAGTTGGGAAAAGGCTAGAATAAGAATAAGAATAAGAAACTTTTATTTGTAAACATAGGTAGTTACACGGTGTGTGAGATGTTACAATATACAAGTTAGATTCTCTATGTTTTGCCGTGAAGCGTACAAATATGAATGAAATAAATGTATTAATTTAAAAATAATGGCATGCCGTCATTATTTTATGAAGTTGTTATATAAGAACTGGAATTTAAGATTACGATAACAACATATTCAATTAAATGCGGAAATAAAATGACAATTATTTAAAAATAATATAAAAAAATTGAAATCATAATAAATTTTATCAATTAATTAGCAATCAAGATTAATGTCATGTATAAGAAAAAATATAACAAGGCAAGGCAGATGATGTTGATTATTCCGAAATCAGCGGACGTCTACGGATGTTTGACCGACTCTTTTCTAACCTCGTGTTTCGGAAAACACGTTAAGCTGTCAGTCCCGACTGTCATGCGTAGATAAGACTGTCATCCTAATTCTAACTAATATTATAAATGCGAAAGTAAGTTTGTTTGTTTGTTACCTTTTCACGCCTAAACCACTGAACCGATCATCCTGAATTTTTGCATATACGTTGTCCGGTGTACAGAAACTGACATAGGGTACCTTTCATCCCGATAAAAAGTAGGAAATATTTAAATGTAATGCAACGTATCAATCAGCCTATCAGAAGGTGTAAAATGGCCGGTTTAGTAGAATCAAAGCTTAATAATATGTATCACACAGTCACACAGTATGGTCATAGACAGTGTAGGTAATAATATTATGAATTGTTTTATGAATCGTAACGTAATTCTTTAATAATTTTTCATACCTACATATATTTTAACATTTTTAAATATTAAAAAAAACCAAAAAAAAAATACATTTAAAAATATTAAAAATAGTAGCCCGCCGGTGTCGGGAGCAGGGTCCAAGCTACAGGCGGTTTGGGCTCCAGAGACAGGACCCTCCCGACAATACAAGCCGTATCGAGGAGTACTGCCTTCTCAATCAGGTCCTTCATCCAACCGCCTAAGGAGACTTTCGAAAGATGGTGATCGACGCGTCATTTTCACTTGTGACCATTATTATTGTCGTACGGAGTTCCTATTATGATTCTTCTAAAGCGGCCACTTTAGGCCCCCAGTAGACAGACAAACGCAGTTCAAATTCGCAGTCTCTTCTCATAAGGGGCCATTCATAAAATACAGGGTGTAAACAGACCCTTGACGAAGCCGTCAACCAAGCATTCTGTACATCAAACTAAGTAACTTTACGCAAAAATTATTGCTGAGAAATGACTTTATTTTTTGGGGTCAAAAATCACGTTTTACGGTAGGACTCGATGTCAAAACATTGTACTGATGGATGGATTGAATAGTACGGGGATCGTGGAGGTGTTTTAAGTAAAGTTATTACATTAAAAACATGGATTTATAAAATAAACTTGTGAAAAATTTGCAACTTTGACCCCAAAATATCTCCGTAACTAGAAGGTTCCCAGGCATGGGCTAAAACAAAAAAATGATCGCAATGACAGGGAGAAGAAGTAGCTTTCGGCTTCGTTAAGGGTCTTGTATAATTGATGTGTGTACATTATACGAAATTCACGCGACGCGACATTATAGCTACGCAAATGGAACAAGTGACGCCCGCATGACATAACTCGAGACCCTGAGCGGGACCTTAACTTCAGACATATTTATGAACTAGCCTGTTGCCCGCGACCTTCGTCCGAGTAAAATTATAATAATATTACTTTCCGGTTTAGATCGTATTTTGTTAACAATTTCATCGGTTTAATTTTTTTTCACGGAACCCTAATCCATTTAAAATAAAAGTAGCGTAAGTTACTCCTTATAACATCAGCTATCTGCCAGTAAGTCCGTCAAAATCAGTCCAGCTGCTTCAGAGATTAGCCGGAACAGACAGACAAAAATAAAAATAAATGTTTTTTTTTTATAATTACCGTTTAAGCTTTCATATGCATTAACTTCGTTTATGGGTATTTATTTGTATAGATATTCTTTGGACAAATATTTTAAAAGAACTCAATGTTATATCTACATAATAATATATAAGATAATTTTATACTGTCAATTGCCGAGGTCAAATAAACAAAAATGAACGTTATCCTAAGCATAATTTAAGCAAGCTTCCCCACATCAAGGCTATTTATTCTGGCCTTCTCGTAACTATTTGTAAAATATTTATTAATTTAAATTGGTTTTGCCATAGGTAAATAGATAACTAAAATAATTAAATTAAAAAAAAAACAAAAAATAATGGGTGTAAATAGACTCTTAACGAAACCGAAAGGCACTTGTCCTCCCCGTTATTGCGATAATTTTTTTTGTTCTAGATCTTACCTGGGACCCGTCTAGTTACGGAGATATTGGGGGGGTCAAACATCCAACTTTTTCACATTTTTTTTTTAAATTCTTTTTTTTTAATGTAAGATTTTTACTTTAAACACCTCCACGACCCCCGTACTATTCAATCCATCCATCATCACAATGATTGAGTGCGTTGCATTCAGTTCTACCGTAAAACATGACATTTAAACCCAAAAAAAAGGTTATGACGGTCTAAGTTCTCTTCCGATAATCATCTGCCTGCCTAGCCTTTTCTCGAGCTGAATACCAGTATTTTACATGGAGCGACTGCCTATCTGACCTCCACAACCCAGTTAGTACTGGGTAATACGGTATTCCTACTTAAGGCTGGTTGTCAGGCTTTTGGGCCACTGACTACCTACTATCAAAGATCTACAAATGACAGCCGGGACCAACGGCTTAGTGTGCTTTGCAAAGCATGGAGGAAACTGGGAAGGTAATGGGTGGTCACCCATCCACAGACCAACCTAGGCAAGCGCGGCTTAACCTAAAGATCGACTCGAGTGGCTGTTGTTATTTAGCGACGAGCTCCTCGTAGGTTTAAGACTTTAGGTAGTTGCTAAATCGATTATTTTCAAAAACTTTCGTTTTGTTTTACTTTCTTTTTGTTGCGTAATGGGAATGAAAGATAATAGGAATAATACTTAAAAAGTAAACGTGTATAAATCCAAAATTTCAAGTTTCTTGCGTGTAGAAAATTAATGGATCTTACTAGCGTCATACAAACGTGTTTCCCGATATTTAGCCTTCATAGTTAATAGGAGGTCGTGGCTAAATAATAACAACCGCACGGGTCGATCTTCAAGGTTAAACCGCGCTTACCAAGGTCAGTCTGTGCATGGGTGACCATCAATATATACCGAGTACCCCCGTCATTACAGGGAGTCAGTAGCTCGAAAGTTTGACAACCAGTCTTACGAAGGGGTACCGTATTACTCAGTACTAACTGGGTGGTGGAGGTCAGATAGGCAGTCGCTCCATGTAAAATACTGGTATTCAGCTGCGTCCGGTTAGACTGGAAGCCAACCCCAACATAGTCGGGAAAAGGCTAGGCAGGCAGATGATTATCAACAGACAACTTAGTCCGACTCAGGAATCGAACCTAAGAGTCCACGGACAGCTGTCACACCTGACCTGCGGAACAGCTGATCTATACAAATACAAATTATAATGAGGTAGTACTAAATATCTGTTACCCACGACAGCGTGAAATTATTATTAAAATACTAGCTTCAGCCCGCTGCTTCGCTCGCGTTATTTTTGAATTTGACAATCGATTCGGGTTGTACTCTGCTTGTAATAATATAATTCAACCATAATTCGAGACACGTGGCGCCATCTGTTATCATAAGATCGTTATTGTTGTTTTCTTCGGGAACAGTACTTTTTTTCGGGTGAAAGGTACCGTCTGTCCTTTTCTGTACACCTGACAACGTATATGCAAAATTTCTGAATGATTGGTTCAGTTGTTTAGGCATGAAAAATTAACAAACAAACTTACTTTCGCATTTATAATATTTGTTAGTATTAGGATGACTGACTCATCTGCGCATGACAGTCGTGGCTAATGGCTTTACGTGTTACGTACTTCCCTGTTTTTTATTGCACGAAATCCTTATCCTAATTTTAAAATAAAAGTAGCCTAATTTACTCCTTATAACATCAGCTATCTGTCAGTAAAGACCCGTAAAAAACGGTCCAGCCGTTTCGAAGATTAGCTGGAACAAACCGACAGATAGACAAAAAAATACTTTTTTGTTATAAGTACCGTATATACTGTCCCGTACCGAGTGTACATGCATTCAGTGAAAAGCTGTTATTTGGAAATTACAAACAGACAGACACTTCAATTTTATTTATTTGTATAGATGGGAAGCTACATTATCCCTGAGTGTCATAGGCTATGTTTAAAACGTTCCGCAGGTATTTTTTCCGTTCATCACAAGAGCAAAGCCGCGAGCACTAGCTAGTTAGAAATAAGAATATATTATT
Organism: Noctua janthina; assembly: GCA_963576755.1. Taxonomy (NCBI): domain Eukaryota; kingdom Metazoa; phylum Arthropoda; class Insecta; order Lepidoptera; family Noctuidae; genus Noctua; species Noctua janthina. The sequence goes on along the minus strand of OY755078.1, from coordinate 9,544,917 downwards.
TTCATTATGAACTCACGACAGTCCGGTTCGCTTACCTTGAAAATTATTAAGCTGTAGTATATAAATTGCTAGATTATTATAAATAGGCTAGATTATTCCCAAAATAACAAGTCAAGACATGAGGCATTATTCATATTTTTTCGGTTGTTTGCTGGTTGTTGTATTTCCGGAGCATGAGGTCCTGAGTTCGATAGCTAGTTACAGCAAACATATATTAAGTTTTTCCATCAGGAATTTCTCAGAAGCAGCTTTCAGGTTGAAAACAAACTAAAAAAAAAAACAAACAAATCATAAAATCATAAGCCAGTCATTAGTAGTCACAGTAATTATTATAGGGTTTCTCGTATTTTGGACTATTTGTATTTGAAAAAAGTACTGTTTCCGAGGAAAACATCAATAACGTTCTTACGATAATAGATGGCGCCACGTGTCTTTCGAATCATGATTGAATTATATTTAAATTCCAAATTAACGCGAGCAGAGCCGCGGGTAAAAGCTAGCTATTTATATAAAGTTAAGTACTTGCCAGGATTCGGAGTTACGACTGAAAATATCACATTACAAGAAGTAACAAGCAAATTGGTTGAGGCAGTCGATTGTGCGATTATAATCGAGCAGGCGCCACGCTTGGGCTTGACTCAAATTGGACTTTACACTCTCCATCTACAAGGTATCTATTGGAAGAATCTTCAAATCGTTATATCAAAAAATCTTTTTTTTCTTTTCGTTACGTGTACATGTACATAAAGGGTGTAAAAATACCCTTAACGAAGCCGAAAGGCACTTGTTCTCCCCGTCATTGCGGCCATTTTTTTGTTGTGGGCCATACCTGGGAACTTTTTAGTTACGGAGATTTTGTAGGTCAAAGTTTCGACTTTTTCGCGAGTTTTTTTTTTTTAAATACTAATTATTAAAGTTATAGATTGATGATGATTATTTTGAGTGCGTTACATTGAGTTTTACAGTAAAACGTGATTATTCACCCAAAAAAAAAGTCGTTTCCAGCAATAATTTTTGCGTAGGGTTACTTAGTTTGATGTACATGCTGCTTGGTTGACGGCTTAGAGAACACCCTGTATATCCGGTGCGTCAGGTGAGTGCAGAAGATATATGAATTATTATTTTTTTTATTTCGTTTGTTACTTACATAGCTTTTAAGTAGTGTGTATTACTAATACAATATGGATATATCATATGGATCAAGGTCTGAAATAAAGTATTTTTTTTTAACGTAATATTTTATAAAAAGAAAGGACTAAAAAAAAAATTTTTACGCTTGTAAGATAAAAATGAATCTAATTGAGGGTAAAATACGATTATGATTAGTAACTAACAACAAATAATGAGATACCGTCGACCTCATTACAGTGACGCTAATTATCAAGTAGTCGCCCTAAACCGCCTCGGGAGACAGGCGTCTATTACCATAAGTGCATTATTAATAATAAAAAAACTAAAATAATAATAATAAAAAAAAAACATAATTATTTCATAAAAATAGTGATTTTTATTTAAAAAAAAAGCGTAACAGTGTAATGTTCTTTATTCAAAATCGTTTTTGAAAAAAGAAGTTTAATTTTAATAATTTTTGAAAAAAAGAAATGGAAGAATATATTTGGAATAATAATAATATTTTTTATAACGTTTTATGCTTTTTCATAACTGAAAATGAGAAATTATTTGACCGCAGTGATTCTAAACTATACTGGACTACCGTGTACCATATGTTCGGGGTTCTTCATAATGTCTATATTACTATTTTCGCCGGAACATTGGATATAAAACCTAGTCCTAATGTGGAACTGGATAATCTGTATAGGTATAAGCCTGGATATCTGACTGGATGGAATTTCGTGAGTATTTTATTAATTCTACATTTAAATAAAGCATGCTCCATATTTTTGAATGCATTTATATCTTAAATCGGCTAAGAAAAATTGTCAAAGTGAAACTATTTTAAATTATTGACGGAATTTGTGTAATTTCTTCAAAAACTTTGATAAAGATCATGTTAGCATTTTATCTACAAAGAATTATATGTAAACTAATAAGCGGGTATTACGAAAAAAAAAAATCGTCGAATTTTTGTAAAAAAAAAACATAATTATTACGTTTGACAACGAACATAAATTGCTTTAATTTTTCCAAAAAAACTGTGTTCACCCACTTTCCAAAAATTATAAATTACCGTTCATAACATAACACACCAAACAGATGTATTGCAACTAATACAAACCTATTAAACTAAATTTTCAGTTAAAATACATTCAAAGATGAATGTTAATCATATATGTACGGTGATAGTGATAACTCATACAAAATAGTTCCGTGTGAGAATCGAACCTGCTACCCTTTTTGCAAAAGTCAACCTTTCATCCACTGCACTAATAGAACCGTAATTATCACATAGTTTACTTTAAAAATGTCACTAAGCTATAATTTACCAATTAAGTATAATATTCGTAGTTATTTATTATAAATAAAACATAATTTGATGCTTCTTGTCACCCACACACAACACTTATCACAGTTATCACACGTGAATTGGTAATTTAAAAAATGAAAAAAAAAAAATATTGAATTGAATTAATTTTGATTGATTTTTTATTGATTTTTGTTTTGTGAATTGATACTTTTAATATTTATTTATTTGTATCTTACAACTCCACGTACAACTTTACACATAATTATGTACATAACATCACGCTTGTAATCCTCGAAGTGTTAGGTGTACAACCACATTTCGAAAGTTGAGTTTAAATCCCATGTAATAGTGGGTGAACCTATTGCCATCAACCGGCAGTTTACAAATTGTTGGATTTAAATCTTTTGGCTAATAATATTCTTTTTAGGGTTGCGTACACAAGGGGCGAAAACGGTATCCTAATACACGGAACCGTGAGCCCACAATACCCTTCCGTCTGTCTTTATATCACATGAAGAGCCTAAAAGCTAGTCAGTTATTTCTTTTACAACAGAACAAGCGTTACTGAGACTTCTTTTATGGAAATTTATAATATTTTTTTGGTGGAACGCATCCCTCTGGGAATTCTCCCAAGACACCGCTCGTCCGCGCGGTTGGGCGGTGAAGCGGATCACACGTCGCATTGGCTTTTACGAAATTCGTTAATGCCTAACACAAGTACAACGCCCGACCGCGCGGCTGAGCGGTATCGCGTGAGAATCGCCTTAGAGCAATTGCGATCCCGACTCTCGTATTACTACGTCATCATTATTTTCTTATCAGTACATACGATAGGAAAATGGAAAACTAGGTTCAACTGACCTTTAACTTTACTCCTCACACTATCACACCGTCATCACTTTTATCATCGGACCTAGTTATCTATAGGGTATGTAGGTGAGATCATTTGCAACCAAATGACCCCCTAAGACCCCAAAGTACTTCTGTGTTTTTTTTGCAAAAATCTTTTGAGTCAAAAAATGTGCTCAAAATTATGAAAACCGTAACAATTTGTAGCTCTGATTTAAAAACTATTGAAGATGATTGTTATTTTATTATAGATTACTATGTATTAAAGTGCAAGCTAGCAGATATTAATAATATTTCATGCATTGGTTTTCTTTTTTATAAATTTTCAAAGTTATACTGCAACTTTGAAAATTTCTGCAGATATCATCATCTGCCTAGCCTTTTCCCAACTATGTTGGGATCGGCTTCCAGTCTAACCGGATGCAGCTGAATACCAGTATTTTACACGGAACGACTGATTTCCAATCAATTTCCGCAGACCTGCAAAAAAAAAAGCAACTTACTCGAAAATGGTTGACATTTGCACAGGGGTCATAGGGGGTCGTTTGCCGTCATTTTACCAGTAACTATGTATATTAAACCATCATCTGCCTAGCCTTTTCCCACTTTGTTAGAGGACTTCTAGTCTAACTGGATGCAGCTGAATACTTCCACACTGTTTGTCAGACTTTGCTTTGTGCTAATGGCTCCTTTGCTGAACTGGTCCTATTTGGCTCAGCTATAAGGCACACCGTGTTACCTACATTTTTTTTTTGTTTAGTTTTAATTTCTTTTTTTTTTCTTTTATTATTTTTGTTTTATATTGTGTGCACTTGTGGCATGTGCCAAATAAATGTATTTTCTTTCTTTCTTTCTTTCTTTCCTTCTTCCTATTTTCACCATTAAATTAAAGGACTGCCCTCTTTGGTCGCAAACGCCACTGCTGAGCTTGAGGTCCTAGTTTCGACTCCCAGGTCGAGCAAAGTGTTATGGGGTTGTTCTATCAGGAATTTATCAGTAGCAGCCACGGATTCTTGCATTGCAACCGGCTGATGGCAATAGGCTTGACCCTATGACATGGGCTTAAATATAACTGGCGAAATGTGAGTATATTAATAGGTAGCAGCTTTGCGTGATGTTATGTTAAATTAAATGTATTACATTATTATTTCCTTTATTTATTTCTATACAAATAAATTACATTTTTAAATATTCCTTAGAAAAAATATTTAAAAATATAAAAAAAATCGTAGCCCACCGGTATTGGGAACAGGGTCCAAGCTACCGGCAGTCAGGGCTCCAGAGAGAGGAACCTCCTAACAATACGAGCCGTGTCCAGGAGTACCGCTTTCTGAATCAAGCCCTTGATCCAGCTGACTAACGAGAGCCACGCGAATTAAATTTAATGATATTGATATAATAAAATGATTTAATGTCATCATCAAATCTAACGAATAAAATACCTACTGGTATTCAGCTGCATCCGGTTAGACTGGAAACCGACCCCAACATAGTTGGGAAAAGGCTAAGCAGATGATGATCAAATCAAATAAATTTTGAAATATTACAGAGTGCATAAGCAATTTTGAAATGACCTTAAACTTTACTCCTCACGATCACACGATCCTCACTTAATAAGTACCGTACCTAGCTATATACAACGACACGACATACTACTATGAGATATGTAATAAGTTTATAATAATCTTGATAATCGAGTCATGCGCCGATTACAGTTCAAATCGGGTCACATGATTTTCAACATAAACTTTGAAAGACATAATTATGAATGAAAGACTGTAAACTGTTTCAGAATATCGGTTTTCTTATTTATTGCAATTAGGTACTTATGAGCATATTATATGCCTGTGTTGTTTCTTTATTCTTGTATTGGTGTGGTTTTCAATAAGTAGTTTATGCTCCAACTTTGCCCCTGCGCAGGTCGGTAATTATCTCACGGGAATGCTTTCAAAATCATAATATTTTATTTCTCACTAGCGACCCGCCCCGTCTTCGCACGGGTGCAACATATATATATATATAATTAAATAAACCTTCCTCCTGAAACACTCTATCTATTATTAAAAACCGCATCAAAATCCGTGGCGCAGTTTTAAAGATCTAAGCATACATATGGACAGACAGACAGCGGGAAGCGACTTTGTTTTATACTATGTAGTGATACAGGACTGTATTACTGAACTTCGAAGTTTAAAATACCGATGTACCGTATACATAAAGTTTGAAAATACAACTTACGTGAGTCTGACGGTACGCTATGACGAATTACTTGTGTAAGTGAGAATGTTCATTATCGCGATGTCCAAATAGTTAAGCCGTTTGGACCGGGCTGTCATTTGTAGATCTTTGACAGTCGTTACAGGTTGTCAATGGCCCGAAAGCCTGACAACCAGTCTTACCAAGGGGTATCGTATTACCTAGTACTAACTGGGTTGTGGAGGTCAGATAGGCAGTCGCTCCATGTAAAATACAGGTATTCTAGACTCTCGATTAAAATATGATCGCAATGACTGGGAGGACTAGTGGCTTTCGAGCCGAAAATGAAGCCTCATTGAGAGTACTTTTACACTCATTTGACCCACGGATACTAAAAATGGGTATATTATAATATGAAATACATCTCTGACCTCTGTCTAACCCTTCGGGGATTACAGGCGTGACGATATGATACACTTATGATGATCACGCAATACGTGCCTAGCGAGTGATGCGTGTCATCATCTCACGGAGATACATATTTGCAAATACAAATATATCATGCTACGTGTGTCGTACGTGCGAACAAGATGATAGAGATAAACGGATGAACTCGATTGGTAAACAAATATAAAGATTTTTTTTAATAAGATTAATTTATTTGAATAAAATACAGGTGTTGCCAATGATATTATTAATAAAAAGAGGTAGACATCGCACTAGCACTCGCAAATTGTTGCAGACAAATTCAGACAATTGTCGTAATTTAAGTACTTTCTGTATCATACATTCCGTATTATCTATCGCAGTCGTAACAACGCAACGATTTTTGAACGTAGCTCAGTATGGACGTAGCGTATCTTTTTTAAAGTTGGTGATGTGTGCACAAAAAATATTTCGCCTCTTCAGGCATGCCTAATATGTTTTAAATTATTATGTAGGTAATGCTTATTTTGTTTAATACAAATGATTATCCAAAACTCATTTTAAATTAAGTAAGTGCCTAATAATAAAACTACCTATTAGCTTGGACCGTTCCCGATACCGGTGGGCTACATTTTTTAAAATATTTTTAATGTTTTTTTTCAAGAAACATTATAAAAAAAAAGCTGTTGCATAAATTTTGACCGAGTAGGTAAGAAACAGCAGTTTTTTTTTAAATTACCGATGTAACATTTTTATGTTCAGAATGATGTTCTGAATACGTGGTAACCGTTTGCAAGTCAGTCATTACCCCTTTGTATTGTAGTAATGTTAGCTAATCAAAAAATGTAAAGAAGAGACAAAGTTTAAAACTTGCTCCAGTTACAGAAAAGTTGAAAGGGAATCGACTGTCTTGGTATGGACATGTGAATGATGAGGAGGGACGAATAGCATGTGACTTAAAGAGTGATGAATATAAATGTTGTTGGATGGAGAGGAAGACTGAAGAGATGAATGAAAGGCATTTGCATGTGGCTGAGATGTGAATGCTAAGGGGGATGTGGTGTTACGGGAATGGATAAAATAAGAAATGAGCATATAAGAGGAAGTCTGAAAGTGGCGCCGGTGACTGAAAAGTTGTGTGGCAATCGGTTGTCGTGGTATGGGCACGTGATGCGAAGGAATGAGGAAAGTTTTGAGTATGACTGTGGATGGGTATAAGAGTAGAGTAAGACTAAAGAAACGATGGATGGACTGTGTAAAGAATGATATGGCAAGAAAGGAGGTGTCTGATGAGATGACGAGTAATAGAGAAGTATGGAAGAAAGAAGACATGCTGCGCCGACCTTAAATAAATTGGGATAAGGGCAAGACAATGATGATGGATGGAGAGAAAGACCAAGGAAACGATGGATAGATTATGTGAGGATTGATATGAGAGAAAAAGGAGTAAATGATAGCGTGACGGTTGACAGGGGAGCCGACCCCAAGTGACATGGGACAAGAGTAGGGAGATGTGAATCAAAAAATACACCGTGTTCCGGACGTTATACATAAACTTCGACCAGATGTTCAGACCACGAAAATAAGCATTTTTCATTATGGACACTTTAATGAATTCTTATTTTTTTATTATTTACTCTCGAGTTCCTCTCGTACGTGCAAATGAAATGCAAATAGCATTTGATAACTTAATTAGTCTAAGCGGCAACATAGGCCAAATTAAGACCATTTCTTACTGCATAGCTCAATTAAATTAGTCCTGTTCTTAGTCATATTATAAATTTATGTTTTACTCATGGTGTATTTCCTGATAAATTAAAGGTAACAATAATCAAACCACTTTTCAAGAAGGGAGATAGACTGTCCGTAAATTGTTATCGCCCTATAGCTCTTATACCAGTGTTTTCAAAAGTATTTGAAAAAGCAGTACATGAAAATATTTACAACTACTTTGTTAAGAATAACTTGTTTGCAGATGAACAATCGGGGTTTAGAAAAAATAAATCGATTGATATGGCAGTCTATAATTTTTTAAATGAAGTAATGCGTAATTTAAATAATAAGAATCATGCTTGTGCATTATATATGGACCTTACCAAAGCTTTTGATAATGTAGACCACAATATACTGTTATCGAAATTGTCGGCTTATGGCGTTAGAGGCAGTGCTTATGATCTAATAAAGTCCTACTTAAGTAACAGGAGACAATCGACTCAGATCACAAGGATTTGTGCTAAGACTAAAAGAGAAATAACTTACTCATCAAAATATAGAGAAGTAAAAATAGGGGTACCGCAAGGCAGTGTTTTAGGACCACTTTTATTTATCATTTATGTGAATGACTTGCCGCGCATTACGAGCCATCCGACTGTTTTGTTTGCTGATGATGCCACTGTTGTATTCTCCAGCAAAGAACTGTCTCAACTAAAAGAAGAAGTAGAAAATACATTACTAACTATTATAGAATGGCTGACATCAAATAAATTAAAAATAAACTTAATCAAAACTAAAATTATGACTTTTAAGAATAGAAATGGCAAACAAACAAACGTCGATGTTTATTTCCAAGGACAGAAGATTGAGCAAATCAATACAACAAAATTCTTAGGCTTACATATAGACTATAACCTAAACTGGAAGTCACATTTGGAAAGCTTGTGTCTCAAATTAAGTCAGCAGTCCTATGCGTTATATATGCTTGCAAAAACGGTCAGTACCAGTGCGGTCTTAGCATCTTACCATGGTTACGTAGGGTCCTTGTTGAGATATGGCATTATGTTTTGGGGCTATTCTACAGAAAAAGAGGCTGTATTTAAAATGCAAAAGAGATGTATCCGCGCAATATGTAGTTTAAAACCAACAGATAGTTGTAAGCCCTTTTTTTAAAGCCTAAAAATATTAACACTACCATGTTTATATATATTGGAAGTCGTAGTCTTTGTAAAACGCAACTTGCATTATTTCAAAAATTATAGAAGTCAACGTAACAATAGAAAAATTTATTTCCCTGACAGCAGTAGAACTACTTTGTTTAGCAATAGTATTTTTTGGATGGCACCTCGACTTTATAACCATTTACCAAAATGTGTAATAGATTTAAAAAGTGTGGACATATTTAAATGTAATGTTAAAAAAATGTTATTGGTAAAATCTTATTATAGTGTTAATGAATATTTGTGTGACAAACCCTAAATAATGTTTATTACTTAAGTTTGAATTAAATTGCGTATTTCACAATGATTAATTAATGACATTTTAGCATAATAGATTAACTTTGACATTATTACTTTGACATTATTTACTTTGACTTTAATTGACAAATTTAATAGACATGTAATTTTGAACTTTAATGTATTTAAATTTTTAATTTAGGGACTAACCACGTTCCGAACTAAATGTTGCATGCCTAGTGCAGAATATGGTGACACTAACAACTTTCCTGTTTTTCAAAAACCCACCTGTATAACTACCCATATTTGCAATAAATGAATTTGAATTTGAATTTGAATTTAAATTTCATTAAATGAAATTACAAATATCTTTGTAACGAAGCCCTTTTATGTACTACTTCCTTTGTAAGATTTGATTTGTAAAAGCTATAGAAGCGTTTGCCAAAGTTTATGGATAACGTAAAGAACACGGTGTATATCCGAACTCGTGTTAACCCACTTTAGTCGGTTAACTTACACGTGGTTTAACTGTTTACAATACGGGTTGAAAGATCAAAATATAATTGGGGACAGTTCATTAAGAAATCGAACCATAGTAATTAGCCAATCCACGAAATAATTTACCACAATACGGATGATAACGCTTTAATTAATTTCTTTGTTATCACTAATTAAGGAATTGTCTGTTGGTTACAGTTAATTATAATGTCTGGTAGTATTATGATGTCTCGGTCTTGTCAAACTCATTATCTGTCTGCCTTTTCCCAACTATATTGGGGTCGGCTTCCAGTCTAACCGGATGCAGCTGAATACCAGTATTTTACCAGTTAGTAGGTACTGGTTAATACGATACCCCTTGGTAAGACTGGTTGTCAGACTTTTTGGGCCACTGACTACCTAAAGTCTGTCAAAGATCGGATCTACAAACGACACCCGGGACCAACGGCTTTACGTGATTTCCGAGGCACGGAGGAAACTCAGTATGTAATGGGTGGTCACCCATCCACAGACCAACCTAGGCTAGCACGCCTAAACCTAAAGATAGACCCGAGCGGCTGTTATTATTTAGCCACGAGCTCCTCCACAGCATTTTTAACCGACTACTAAAAAAGTAGGTGAATTTTCCTCCGGTGTATTAATATTCCATAGTAAAAGAACTTAATGGACGCAAACTACCCTGCATGTCAAACATTGATATTTAATAAAAAAAACTAAATGCATTTTCGCTTTTTGTATGCACTACCCTAAAAACACCACAACAGTTGCATAAACCGGACATCAAACCCCACTATCGTACGACCAAAGTTCGTTCACGTGCGTGCCCCACTATCGGCGCTATCGGACCTGCGGATACAATTCGACTACTTATCTAGGCCGCCCTCGATTTGATAAGGTGCCACTGCGAGCGGCCAGCGGGGCGATAAGCGTAGCGGTTATCTTCTGTTGCGTACCGCATAGTCTTATCAAGGGGTATCGTATTACCCAGTAACTGGGCTGTTCAGGTCAGTTAGGCAGTATACTGGTATTCAGTTGCATTCGGTTAGACGGGAAGTCGACCCCAATAGAGTTGGAAAAAGGCTAGATAGATGATGATGATTGTTCTGTACTTTTTATTTTAAATCTATGATAGTTTTCTGTAATTCTAAGCTTCATACCCTGGCCTCCGTCGCAATGTTGCATGTTTGTCGGTCTACAGACTGTACCTCGGCGAGTGAGCCGTGTGATGTGAGAGGAGCTCGTGGCTAAAAAATAACAGCCGTATGGATCGATCTTTAGGTTTAGCCGTGCTTGCCTTGGTTGGTCCGTGGATGAGTGACCACCCATTACATACAGAGTTTCCTCCGTGCCTTGGAATGCACGTTAAGCCGTTGGTCCCGGGTGTCATTTGTAGATCTTTGACAGTCGTTATTGGTAGTCAGTGGCTCAAAAAGTCTGACAACCAGTTTTACCAAGGGGTATCGTATTACCTAGTACTAACTGGGTTGTGGAGGTCAGATAGGCAGTCGTTCCATGTAAAATACGGGTATTCAGCTGCATCCGGTTAGACTGGAAGCCGACCCTAATGACTTCGGTGAGTGTGCCCAAGAGGTCCACGAGCAAATTCCACCATCTCCTTTCTTCCATCAGGAGTCCAGACGTACTGTGGGTTATCGTACGTACCCATACCTTGTCGATGTTCCACATATTCGCACAAAAGAAAGCTAGTTTTCGAACTTTCGAAATTCTAAAAATTAAGTAGGAATTTAGATGTTGTAATTACTTTTCGTATATTTACATAGGCTTGCGAGACAAAACAATACAATGCAATTCGAAGTTTCTAAACACTAAAGCAGTATAAGTAATTTCCAAGGTCAGCCCTTCGCAGTTGAGAGGTTAGGTGTCTTGAATAAATTTGAATAGAGAAATCACTTTCGTTTTTTGATAGTTTATAACGGTGTTCGTGTTTCTCCTTTAGATAGGCCTCCAAACAGTTTTTAGGCTTACATAAATTTAATTTTTTTTTTTAAGTCAATGGTTGGTGAGAAATTCGAGGAGCTCGTGGCTAAATAATAACAGCCGCTCGGGTTAATCTTTGGCTAAGTCGTGTTTGCCTTGGTTGGTCTGTGGATGGGTGACCACCCATTACATACCGAGTTTCCTCCGTGCCTCGTCATTTATAGATCTTTAACAGTCGTTAGGTAGTCAGTGGCCGAAAAAGTCTGACAACCAGTCTTACCAAGGGTTATCGTATTACCCGGTACTAACTGGGTTGTGGGGGTCTAAATATATATAATATATATAACCGGATGCAGCTATATAAAATATAGCTGCATCCGGTTAGACTGGAAGCCGACCCCAACATGGTTGGGAAAAGGCTAGGCAGATAATGATGATGGTTGGTGAGAAATTCCCTTCTAAAACCGTAAATGTTGTGTCCCCCCTCCCCCCTCTAATTTTTAAAGTAACGGGAGGAAAATTCTGAAAAAAATTTGGTTTATAGAACGTGAACGGAATTTTCAAGGAAAGTTGGTTAGGACCAGATTTTTTTCTTTGTTTTTGAGATATGGGACTTTTTTGCAAAACTGCAGCAGCGGTAACTTGGTTTTTCATTAACTTACCATGAAAAACAATGTTAGTTTTGCTGTTCAATGTAAATTGACATTATTATGAGTGATCGTTAAAAATATTGTCATTATATTGGTGGGTGCCACGGAACCCTGTGTGTGAATCCGTTTATAAAAAAAAAACCGGCAAGTGCGAGTTAGACTCGTGCATGAAGGGTTCCGTACCATCGTAGGGAGGGGATAAAATTTTTAAGAAAGAGGTAAATGTAGTAAAGAAAATGTTGAGTAAGAATGTAGATGGCTATAAGAGTAGAGGTAGACCAAAGAAACGACGGATGGACTGTGTGAAGGATGATATGGCTAGAAATGAGGTTACTGCTGAGATGACGAGTATAGAAGAAGAAGACACGCTGCGCCGACCCCAAATAAATTGGTATAAGTGTAGGAGAGCTGCGGGACTGTTCGAAAGAGATACCGCGGCCCTGGAACACAAAGGGCAAAGAAGGAACATGGATGGGTTTTAGTCAGTACAAGTCTGACACTCCCTTCCGCTCCGCCCAGAGTGGGGGGTCAATTGACGATATACCATCCGAAAAAAAAAAATAAACAAAAAAGGGATAATGATGATGTTGGGTAGTAAAGATTTTCAGTACGGAACCCTTCAAGAATCCGCTTTCAGTGCGACCTAACCCCAATCACGTGTCCATCCTATGACAGACCCGTCTGTCCTAAACACAACTGAACTTTGTCTGGCTGCCCGATAGCGCCCAGACATGATTTGACCTCGTCTTCACCTTTGATTATTAACTCTAACTGATTAATCAAAGCAATTAGTGTTTTGAGTTATTTATTTGTATAAGAATTGTCTGTTTGTTTGTTGCCATGATCTAATAAAATGCCGTAGTTTAAGTTTTTAAACTACCATGGTCACTAACATTATCATTAAAACTAGAAACGGGATTTTTTACCATGTTTACTGATTGTTTTGAGTTCCCGATAATTCGGCGCTGTTGCAAGCACCATGATCACGGATAAACTGAAGTTATTGCGGGTGGGTGTTTATGAGCAGACAAATCGGTCTACCCTCTTTCACCACCCTGCAGCATCCTGCTACCACTGTCACTCGCAACTCGATTCTGTTCCCGACACACGAAACTCACTGTGTCCGTTAGCGAACTTTTTTCGGCATTTTTTCGGTTCTTACACAGCTGGAAAACAATTAGTAAACATGGTAAATACCCCGTTTCTGGTGTTAATGATAAATGTCGTAGTGATGTGCTCTCATAAACTTGACAGGAACAGACAAGCCTCGCCAGTTGATGATGATATTACCATCTTCTTTTCTTTCCTCAGCTGTTCCAGACCGTGTTCCTGACGATGTCCTTGGTGTACGATATCATGGAGTGGTTCGACCGTCACGAGTCTCCTTTGGGGAGGAAGCTGAAATATTTCAGGGACGTCATGTTTGAGGGGCTGGTGGTGCCTTTGACCCTGGTAAGTTTAGCAGAAGCATAGCATATTCAACCTTTATTGTTCCCACTGACTGCATCGTTGGTCTATTGGTGGCAAGCGCGACTGTTGAGCATGAGGTCCTGGGTTCGATTCCCAGGTCGGGCAAAGTGTTATTGGGTTTTTCCATCGGGAATTTCTCAGTAGAAGACACGGAGTCTGGATTTGTGCCCGGTTGATGACGATAGGCTCGCCCCCTATTACATGGGACTTTAAAATAACTGGCGAAAAGAGCACTATATGTAACGCACTCAAAACATTGTGCCGATGGATGCATTGAATAGTACGGGAGTCGTGGAGGCTTTTAAAGTAAAGTTATAACATAAAAACGTCAAACATACGGTGGGACGCTCTCAGGCGAGCGTCGAGTGACGACCTTCGCAGGGTGGCTGGTAGCAAATGGATGACAGTTACTGAGAATCGAGATGAGTGACGTGCTATTGAGGAGGTCTATGTCCAGCAGTGGACTGCTGTAGGCTGATGATGATTTATTATTAAATCTACTTCCATAAATTTACTATTTTATAACATCCAAATCACCTTCTCTTCCAGTTCATAACCTCAATGTTCTGGACCGTCTACTGGATCGACCGTGAGCTGGTCTTCCCTCAAGTGTACGACCAGCTGGTGCCGTGGTGGTTCAACCACTGCGTCCACACCAACATCACTATTGTGGTGCTGGTAGAGACCGTCCTGCTGGCTAGGAGACATCCCACGAACTTCAAGCTGGAGCTGTGGTTGGTTGGTGGGGCAGGCGTGTTGTATGCTATTGTGTGAGTATCTACAAACAAATTTATTTTTTGACAGTTTTGTTGGTCCTAGTTGGAAGCGATTCTGCTAACCATGAGATCCTGGGTTCGATTTCCAAGCCTGGCAAAGTTTTATTAGTTTCATTTATTTTTTGCCCGGGGCCGGGGTCTGGAATTTCATTTTTTTTCCCCACTGACTGCCTCGTTGCTGTAGTGGTCGCAAGCGCGACTGCTGAGCATGAGGTCCTGAGTTCGATTCCCAGGTCGGGTAAAGTGTTATTGCGTTTTTCCATCAGAAATTTCTTAGTAGCAGCCACAGAGTCTGGAATTTTTCCCGTTTGATGGCAATACGACCGCCCCACATTGCATGAGACTTAAACGTAACTGGCGATGTGGTTGCACCATTAGGTACGTCTCTGCCTAACTCTTCGGGGATTACAGGCGTGTTGTCGTTTTGTATATTGAGAAACCTTGAAATTCACGCCTGTACTTCATACAGAGGTGGACAGCGTTACTTACATGTCGTCAGATATGTTTGCCTTAACAACCTTATTGTCATTATATCTGTTAAATCAAAGATTAGATCCCAGATGAGAAGGAATCCACTATTAAGGTCATCTTCATTCTCTTGCCCTTATCCCAATTCATTTGAGGTCGCCACAGCATGTCTTCTTCTTCCATACTTCTCTATTACTCGTCATTTCAGCCATCACTTCCTTTCTAGCCATATGATCCTTTACACAGTCCATCCATCGTTTCTTTGGTCTTTCTCGACTCTTATAGCCATCCACATGCATACTCTTAATTGGGGTCCGCTGTTAAGATGCAATAACTAAATACTTTAAAATTCTAGACCTGTATAGCGTTGACTACCTGACCAGAATCTACAACATCAAAATATTACAATTGCATTAAAGATCTAAAACTCATTCAAAAAGTTAGTCTTACAACACCTGCATGTGAACACCTAAAAGTTAAAACCACTAAGACAAACTCATCCAGGTGTAGTGAAATAATATTTCTTTTATCTCTTTTCCAGGTATTACTCAATCTACTTCTTCGCCCACCGCTGGCTGTACGGAGTCTTCGGCATCATGACCTGGTGGCAGGTCTGCCTCTACCAGATCCTCATCTGGTCTTCCACCTTCGTCTTCTACTTCATCCAGTTCCCCGTCAACAGGCTATTCCATCGCGAAGAATCCACAGGCCAGAAGGAAGTCCAAGAAACGAAGACAGGAATCCAGAATGGAGCATATAGCGAAGAGTCCAGTGGACATCCTGACAGCTGGTTAAAGGATAGATCTAAGAATCAGGTTGAGAACTCTAGCTTCTGATTGGCTGGTTTCTGGTTAAGGTTTTAAAGTAATTGGATTTAGTGTGTTTGGTTGCCCACCTAAAGGTAAGTAGGTTGCTGGATACAGGGTCCTCGATCTGATAAGAACTCTAACACCAACAGAATAAAGCTGAGAATTAAAAGGCTCCCATAAAATATCAGTCTGGAATTGTTCTACTGCAGAGCTAATATATCTTCTGATGAAGGCTCGAGCATTGATCACCACGTTTGCTTGCCCAGCCCAGGTGACCTGACATGTCCTCTAGAGCAGTATTGTTTTTATCTCACTTTAGTGTAAGAAAGGGATGGAGCTAGACGTCCTGTATCACTCCAACTGAAGTGACATTAACGTAATGCTATACAAGAGATGGTTGGTATCCCTGCAAGTTTCCTCAAGAAGTTTTTTTTTTAAATTTAATGGTGTCTTAAACTAACTTAGAAAGTACATTATGACGTTGAAAAAGTCACAATCAAGTCAGGTTTTTGAACCCAAAATTAGGTGCTTAATAAATAAATAAAATCATTTTATTTCGGACAACTAAATGATCCATAAATAACAGATTTGGACTAGAACACTGTTGTTAGTAACTTAATTAAAGACGAATTAATGAGAGGACCACCCCAATAGGTCAACGAGATACTAGGGTATAAGTCTTCTTTCAAATTGCCTTATTATGGTGGAGGAAGTATCGGCCGCCACCGCCTTCAGGATGCTATTATGACTGCTCCTAATTCTGCTACTTGAAAAACGAAGATTTGAATTGTAAGATTGCCCGTCAAAAATATTGACCTTTCTGATTCGTTGACGAAGACTTTTGAATTGCATTGTCTCGCTCTCATGTCAAACTCAAAGCATTATCACTAGATTCGTTAAAAACAATATGACGAAGAAACAGTCCTAGCCACAAGGCAAGATAACTAAAAGTACTGTAGTTGCTTATTTCAAAACATAGCTGATCTCTATGGAGAAAAATGGATAAGAAACTCCATGAACATTCAAACTTTAAAATCAATTGGATCTATATACTGATACTGTTAGCCTGCGTCATCCCATTGCTGGCCAAAGGCCTCTCTCGATGACTTCCAAATTCTTCGATCTAGTGCCAAAATAACCACGATGTGGAGCCCTGACACAACCAGAAGGCGACGCGGTAGACCTCGCAGGAGATGGCGGGACGAGCTGGACTAAACTAACGACCAGTGGATTTATATATGACGGTAAATCTGGCGATTAAAACTTTGTTTAAAAAATCAAAATCAAAATCAAAGCATTTATTTCAAGTAGGCCAGTTACAGGCACTTTTGAATTGTCGAAACAAAGACAACAGTAAAATATAGCTACAGTCCCAGTCACAAGGCACAAAAACTGTGAAAGTACTGTAGTTGCCCATTCCCTAACGTAGATCTCTATGGAGAAAAACGGGCAAGAAACTCCAAGGACACTCTTTTAAAAATGTGTTCTTAAAACCTTTGGGCTATCGAGGCATTGCTCTATAAATCAGTGTAAAATCTACCAATGGCTGTGATTTCTTCAAATAAAATACAGCAGAGCATAGTAGCTTAAGAATGGGTGATATTTTAATCCTAACTAGTGTACCTACAATATGTCTTTCTAGGTCATGAGGGCCTACAGCCAAATCGCTTAAAGCAGTCAAAATAATTGAATGAGAACTTGTACCAAAAACTCGCATTTGCAAACGATAGCTATCGCTACTCATATTAAATGTCGCTATACATCATATCGCACGCGTATCATAATTTCATAATACACAGGTCCTGTATTATGATAAGCGTGAGGTATATATGTAGCGACAGTGTGTACTGTAAATAATAAATAAATAAAAAATCTTTATTTATACAAAAACAAAAATATCGATTACAATTGCGAGTTTGATTGTTGTTTGTTTGTTTTGACAGTCTATAAGGATGCTACTAAAATGGTTGTAACTAGACCCTTAACGAAGCCGATTTGAAAGGCACTTGTACTCCCCGTCATAGCGATATTTTTTTTGTTCTAGACCATACCTGGGAACCTTCTAGTTACGGAGATATTGGGGGTCAAAGTTCCAAATTTATCACAAGTTTTTTTTTAAATACATGTTTTTAATGTTAAATTTTTACTTTAAACACCTCCACGACCCCCGTACTATTCAAACCATTTATTAGCAAAATGTTTTGAGTGCATCCATGGAGTTCCACCGTAAAACGTGATTTTTATTTATTTATTTAAACTTCATGTACAATAGTGATACATAGGCGGACTTAATGCCACAAGGCATTCTCTACCAGTCAACCTTTGGGTTAAATAAGAAAACATTTTTCACCCCAAAAAAGAAAATCGATTCGCAGCAATCATTTTTGCGTAGGGTTACTTAGTTTGATGTACATAAATGCTTGGTTGACGGCTTCGTGAAGGGTCTGTTTACACCCTGTAGATAAAATTGCTTCTATCGGCGATAGTATGATTGTCAAAAGCTTGGTGAAAAGCGTTTTTCAGTCCTGTTACAAATCGTTGTAGAAATACTAAATGCTTGAAAAACGATTGTTATTTGTAGACCTGCAGATCATGATGAGTACTTGACGAAAAAGTGTATAAAAATCATAGATAATTGTTAAATTCTCGGCGAACTGTTAAAAAATTCCTACCTAAACTGAAATATGTCCAATTGATTTCACAATGATTTCATTTTCTATTTTTAATGTTGCGTGTTGATACGAGTAATTTGTAATAATGTAGCCTGTTGAGATACTAATAATATTCCAATTTTGTATTTTTGTAAAATAATGTAAGAATTGTGCCTTAAATAGGTTAAGTTTTATCCAATATAAGCTAACAGAGATTTTTGTAAGGCGATTTCAATCCCAAAGACGAACTTGCAAAATATGATGACAGAGTTTTTCTTGGCTTTTTGCTTTCACCTTAAACGACGACAAAACCTTTGTCTACTACAGAGGTTTTGTCGTCGTTTAAGGTGAAAGCGCCAGGGTAGCCCGTAATATTAAAATATTCTTACGTTTTTTGCAATTTGCAGGTCAGTGTCAGGTTGTATGTTGATTCAAATATGATTTGCGACCTTAACAAATATCGTTTTACTGAGTTATAACAATCATTAAAATCATCAATTCAAATCTCGCAGTTCACTGAATCCTATTAAATGACTTTATAATGAAACAACCATTCTATGGGATTAAATTAACTTAAAGGGGCTGTATTGTTGATTTGAATGACTACAACTCTGTGAACACAAACGTTTTACGGCCGCGAATATTTTTTTGTTCAACATACAACCTGACACTGGCCGGCAAATTGCAAAAAAACGTAAGAAAATTTACATTTCGCGGGTTACCCTGGCGCCTTAAGATTATAATTCACTTCAAAACGCGAGAAAAGTATTTAGTCGTTTTTAAAAATCGTAGCTCTCTATATCAAATAAAATTATTGTAAATACTTTCTCAGTAAACTAGATATTTTTATTTAAATAAAATAAGAGTTCTTTCTAAGGGGCGACCCCTTAAATAATAGGCATCGCCTTACAAAAAAGCCTGTTCCTACTGTAAGTGTATGAGTTTGTAATTATTGAAGTTAGATCAAAATATATTTAGAACAATTTATTATTTTAATAAGCGTTGTTTTATTTCCTCCGTGCCTCGGAAAGCACGTTAAGCCGTTGGTCCCGGGTGTCATTTGTAGATCTTTGACAGTCGTTAGGTAGTCAGTGGCCTAAAAAGTCTGACAACCAGTCTTACCAAGGGGTATCGTATTACCCAGTACTAACTGGGTTGTGGAGGTCAGATAGGCAGTCGTTCCATGTAAAATACTGGTATTCAGCTGCATCCGGTTAGACTGGAAGCCGACCCCAACATAATTGGGAAAAGGCTAGGCAGATGATGATTTGCCAAATGAATAATATTTTATAAAAACGTTGCCCTACACTAGGAATTTCTCCTGTATCGTAGGTGCGTTTACAAACATTTAAACTCACATACACAAACAGCCAGACCCGGAACAACTACCTGTAGGCCATACAAATATTTATTCCGTGCGGGAATCGAACCCACGTCACGAAGCTCAGCCACTGCGCCAACCGTGCCGTCAAACGATAGATAAACAACCCCATATAAATTCTGGTATTCAGCTGCATCCGGTTAGACTGGAAGCCGACCCCAACATAATCGGGAAAAGGCTAGGCAGATGATGACTTGCCCGATGGATAATCAAATAAAACAACTCTTCATCATCTGCCTAGGCTTCCAGTCTTAATCGCATGCAGCTGAATACCAGTATTTTACATGGAGTGACTGCCTATCTAACCTCCACAAACCAGTTGGCACTCGGGTAACGACCTGTAACAAAGATCAAAGATCTACACATGACAGCCGGGACTAAATGGGTGTTCATTTCAGACCCCAGGATAGATCTCAGACAAACTGAAGTTGTGAAACAGGCAGTAAAAAGAAAACACAGAAGTATTTTACAATGTTTTTTATTACAGGAAAGTCTCCTTAAAACTATTGTGTACAAAATAAAAAAAAATATGATGTCCGTATTTATAAAATGTACAAATGTTTTGAGTGTGTGTGTAATCGAGAAAAAATTATTACGAGAAAAGTTTCCATACACGATAAGGCTTGGTTACCAGTCACATTTTATTACATTACCACTTTTTGCGTTGTCGTAGTTGAGTAAAAATGATAGAGAAGAATTTTTTTTTTTTGTAATTTGAGTGATTCTTCCCTTTGCACTTTCTAATAAATATTAGTGCGTTTTTTTTACAAATTCTCTGTTTGACGAAAGTAGACAATGTCCAAAAATAATATATCTGATAAATAATACTGTAGTGTGTTGGATGAGTCCTGGACTCGAACCCAATACACTGTAACATTATATCATGTCATTTTTCTCCCAATCACAAACACACTTGATCTTTTCTTAAAACTACAGGTAACTAAGAGTATTTTAGACACAAATAATTTTCTTTTAATTTTTATAAATTAAAAAATTGGCAGTGGTCTCTCAATGTTTCGAAAATAGTTGATGTTTTCTTTACATAATTTATTTTTTATTCATTGACTTATTATTTAATGTACTTTATTATACGAAAACCTGTAGGGTATTAGAATAATTTTTGTTGGTAACAACAAATTGTCTGACTGTGCAACACTTTTTTGTGAAAAAATCGAATGCATAACCTTTTTTTCAGGTGGCTTATTAAATATTCTTCACTAATTCACGCTCTTGAGATCCTTCATTTACAAATAATAGTCAACTAATCTTGATCAAATAATATCAATTACAATATGGCCTAATCGAAAATCTCACCCTTTTACAAATTCAGTTTAAAATAAATTCATAATCGACAGTTATTTTGTAAAAAAAATTTGGACTGAATTAACTCAGATCATCATCTGCCTAGCCTTTTCCAAACTATGTTAGGGTCGACTTCCAGTCTAACCAGATGCAGCTAAATATCAGTATTTTACATGGAGCGACTGAATTAATTCAGATAACAATTTGAATTATTCAATTTAAATCCCAATATTTTAAGATAATTTAAATTAATCAATATTTATATTTACGTTTTAATTATTTTTTAATGTTGCCACATTCATCAGACCCTCAACTACCCTACAAGTTTTCATATGCCCAGTATCTCTAATAAAAATCTACAGATCTATAAAAAAGCTGTCTTGGATACCTATGGGAAGGATCTTCTTGGTAGACCAACCTCTGTGGATGTAAATAATATGAAGACGGTGTTCTTACACTGACCCCAGACACCTGAGGCCGTTTCCTGACTTGGTAATTATCTGAAGCTGCGTACTGTGGATCCGCAGGTTGCAGATTATTCCTAAATCTGGAAAATGTATAGTCCCTATCTGATGGAATGACAAATCCTGATGGTACTCGACTTACGGGCAGAGTAGGATTTAAAGCTTCATTGAGCCTGACATCGTAATCATTCTCAATGCTGTCTGCAAGATTTTGTTTAATTGAAATATTTTCTGGAAGTAAAGGTTTTCCGGTAGCTGTGTAAGGCTTCGATATTTCTGGTCTAGGTTTTATGTCTTTTTTGTAATCTGAAGGTCTGTATGGATTCTCTGCTACTAGGGGTGTAGCTGTAGCTAGATACGGTTTTATATAATCACCAGGTGATAACGTAGATTCTAGTTTTCCACGAATTGCTTCGTAATTATCGTTGTAAACTCGTAATACTTTTGAAGCTAAGTTTTTAGCTTTCTGTTCAGGTGTGGTAGGTTCTTCAGTTGTCGGGGCTACAGTTGTGGTCGTTCTAGTCGTTGAAGCTCTTGTTGTTGTTGGCTGTGTAACAAAAACTGTTGTAGTTTCTTTCTTGTTGTTTTTGTCGTAATCTATGTCTTCTTCGTCGTAATATTCTTCGTCATATTCTTCTTTTGGGTCTTCTGTTGTTGTTGTTGTTCTTGTGACAGTTGTTGTAGGTTTTTCTGTAGTTGTGGTTGTAGTAACAGTAGTGCTAGGCGTTGTAGTAGGAGTGGTAGTGGTAGGAGTGGTAGTTGTGGGGATAGGCGTAGTTGTAGGTTTAGGAGAAGTGGTGGTAGGTTTCGGGGTGGTATTAAGTGGTGCTGAGACATCCCTTCCCGCTACGGGTTGTAGTCCGCGGGGAAGGTACGGGCTTCCACCCCTAGAGGGTAAAAAAGGACGTTTAACTACCTTCACATTGGGTCGCAAGTCTTTAATTTTGCTTGTAATGTCTTCTCCTGCTCTAAATCTTTCTTTCTCTTTTCTTTCCTCCTCATAATCGTAGTATTCATCATCTGCTGGTACAGGTTTAGGTTTAACCCTTTCTTCTTTAACCCTCTGATTATAGGTATACTTTTGTGATTTCACTGGTTCATCATAAACCTCCTCTTCGTAATCAATTGGTCTTTTAGTCTTTCTACCCTTAACTGGATAATGAGGTCTCGTCGGTTTAAATCTTTCCTTTTCAACCGGCTCAAACTTTGGTCTTTGCTGTACAGTGCTGGTCTTTCCAGAAGACGATGGTCTACTGGTATCATCTTCCTCATAATCATAGTACTCATCATCGTCTAATTTTGGGGGAGCCTTTGTTGTGACTACTGGTACATAATCAAATTTATCTTTTTCATTGATTGGGACTGGTCTTTTGATCTTCGGAGGCATTCGTGGCTGGCCGAAAATACCATGTCCATTTGGCTTGACGAGAGTACCTGGAGTAGCTGGAGTTTCTGGTGCCGTATACCATTCTTTTTTCTCCTCATTCCTTTCGTCGTATGGTCTTTGGACAAAGTCAGACTTTGTGTACGGTCTATCGTCCCTACTTTTAAAAGGGGTCCCTCCTCTATATCTTCTGCCTTCGGTGATCCTGTCCTCTCTTGGTCTGGATGGTCTGACAGGTTTTTCTTCCACTTCTGCATCTTCTCTAATAGGTCGTCTTCCAGGTCTTTCACGGGAAGTTTCGTCTCTTGGTTTGATCTCATCCCGAGGTCTAATTTCATCACGGGGTCTGATTTCATCACGTGGTCTTATTTCATCTCTGGGCTTAATTTCATCTTGTGGCCTAATTTCGTCTCGCGGCTTAATTTCGCCACGTGACTTATACTTTTCTCTGGGTCTTATTGGTTCCCTTAGAGGTCTAATTTCATCACGAGGCCTTATCTCATCACGGGGACTGATTTCATCACGAGGTTCATCTCTTGGCCTAATGACCTCTTCTTGAATTCTTGGTTCATCTCTGGCTCTGATGACGTCATCCCTTGATCTGGTAACTTCATCCCTAGGTCTGACTTCATCTCTAGGCCGTACTTCATCCCTAGGCCTTACCTCATCCCTAGACCGTACTTCATCTCTAGGCCTTACCTCATCCCTAGGCCGTACTTCATCTCTAGGCCTTACCTCATCTCTTGGCCTATATTCATCCCTCGGTCTCGGCCGTTTCGGCCTATCCTCTCTGTTCTGATCCCTCTGTCCCACTCTAGGCCTCTCATCATCATCAGGTCTGTATCTTTCTTCCTCTTCATCCCTGGGCCTTGGCCTTGGTCTCCTGTCTGCAGGGCGTCTGTCCTCCTCATCGTCGTATGGTCTTCTTTCAGGGTAGGCGGGTCTTTTCGCTGGTCTTCTGTCGTAAGGTCTTCGCTCTTCGTAATCGTCTTCTGGTTCTTCGTCTCTTGGTCTTGGACGACGTTCGTATCTGGAAATATTATTAAAAGTGGTGAGTGTCAATAACACTGTACCTAAATAAAATATTATTACTTATTATTACTCATAAATACTTCTACTAGAAGTTTCTCACGCGAACACAATGACAATCTAAACCATAACAACTGCCGCTATTTGTCGAGTAGGTTACGAGATGCCCTGGATAATGTTGAGAAGAAAAGCAACCAAGGGAGAAGTGAAAGAAATTGGTGGGTCCGAAGCGTGGTCAAGTACAGGCTGGTAAACATAAAGGTTGTGAAGTTCTTGCTATCATTTTTGATACATACCTATCTTCTTCGTAATCGTCTACTGCTGGTCTCTTCTTCTTGCCAGGTCTACGTGGTCTGGGTCTCCTTCTGTAAAAATTGAAATACACATTAAAAAAAATCTAATAACACTTTGTCGGTCCTGGGAAACGAACCCAGGAGCTTGAGCTCAGCAGTCGCGCTTGCGAACACTGGTACGAGGCAGTCAGTTCATTGTTTAACTCAAATAAAAATACTAAAAAGATACACACCTGTCCTCATAATCATAGTCATCCCTAGCATAGTAATAATCATCGTCATCATAGTCATATCTATAGGCTGGTCGCCGGCGGCCGGGGCGCGGTGGTCGCTGTGTGGTGGTGGTCGTAGTTGTGGTGGTGGGCGGGGGCACTGGCGTGGTGGTTGTCGTGGCTTGGTAGAGGGCATCGTTCCTGAAAACAAGCAAAAGAAACTTGAAGAAAGAAAAAATATTTATTTGTCACAGGGTCACGTGCATGCAAAATGACAAAAAAATAAATAAACATACATCATCATCTGAATACCAGTATTTTACATAGAGCGACTGCCTATCAGATCTCCACAACCCAGTTAGTACCGGGTAATACGATACACCTTCGTAAGACTGGTTGTCAGACTTTCGGGCCACTGACTACCTGTAACGACTGTCAAAGATCTACAAATGACAGCCGGGACCAACGGCTTAACGTGCTTTCCGAGGCACGGTATAATAAATAAACATACAATGCATAACAACTTTTTTAAATACAACAGGACGGAACAAAAAAAGTTGACAACTTGCACGTCGTGACTGTGAAAAGCGGGTTACCACTCAGCATGATCCAGTACAGTCCCCCACAGCACAGCGCTGATTTTCAGTGGTCATCCGAGAAAAAACGTACGGAAGCCAAGACATCATACATTCTTCATAGGTTTAGGTTCAGATGTATTAAGGCTTAAATGACGAGCCCTTTTCCATCAACAACCAAAGGTAACACACGTTTACAAAGCGTTTTGTCATGTTTCATCAAATACATAACATCACATTTCGCCAGTTATGTAATAGGGGGTGAGCCTATTGCCATCAACTGAGCGCAAATCCAGACTCTGTAGCTGCTACTGAGAAATTCCTGATGGAAAAACCCAATAACATATTGCCCGACCCGGGAATCGGACCCAGGACGCACGCAATCGGACACAAGCACGACTGCTGAGCATGAGGCTCAGCAGTCGTGCTTGTGTCCACTACACTGCTTTTCATTTAAAACATATGTCGATTATTTTGCCTTTTAAAATATTCCTATTTAAAAGAACCAATGATTTAATAAGCAACTGTCGATAATGTTATACCACAGTTAGCATTCTCGACCTAGGAACAATCAGAACTTCGCAGAATTACTAGACCGCATTGCAATCGGGTTTTATAGAATGTGGTGCCTAGGACGTGATAATATTCTAAGCTGATTGCAACTAACAGACGGCCTATTCGCAACATTCTGCAAGATATTTGCAGAACAGGTCATGTTGTCATGATATTTGAAAGAGAAGAACCTTGGCTCTTGCAAGGATATTGGATATTTCTTTACCATAAGACACAAGCTAAGCTACATAAAATAAATTAGTCATCATCATCTCCCATAAAGCATCCTTTAAAAAGAACTTTAATTTTATAGAACGTATTTTCAAACACATTAGGTATTAATTTATTTACATCTTGATCTGCAAACCCAAGCTCATCAAGTCACGATGCAGATGTATTGAAAGTACCATTCCCTTTTACCAAGGTCTGATTGTGCATATGTTTATTTTATATTCTGACACCGTTCACGTGGTTTTCTTAAGAGATATACTTACATCGAGCCAGAGAACATTAATATTGATCACTTAAAGAATGGAGACCAATAGAGATAGTTATGCTCGAAATTTCCTTGCGTGATCAAATCAGAAGTGAGGACATCCGCAAGAGAACCAAGGTTACCGACGTAGCCCGAAGAATTGCCAAACTTAAGTGGCAGTAGGCATTGCACATTGCTCTCAGAACGGATGGCCGATGGAGGCCGGAAAGTTCTGGAGTGGCGACCGTGAACCGGAATACATTGCGTTGGAAGGTCTCCCACTAGGTGGACCGATGACCTGGTGAAGGTTGCAGGGATCCGCTGGACGCGAGAAGCACGGGACCGGTCAATGTGGTGACACTTGGGGGTGACCTATGTCCAGCAGTGGATGTCTTTCGGATGAAATGATTATGATGATGTTGACTTAAAGAATATACAACGTAACAATCTGAGCTGTTCCGGAACATTCAACTGATAGATTAGTATAGGTATTACACAGCTTACTGACTTGGGGATCACCTGGCTAAATAATAACAGCCACTCGGGTCGATCTTTAGGTTAAACCGCGCTTGCCTAGGTTGGTCCGTGAGTGGGTGATTGCCCATTACATACCGAGTTTCCTCCGTGCCTCGGAAAGCACGTTAAGCCATTGGTCCCGACTATCATTTGTAGATCTTTGACAGTGGGTACAGCTAGTCAGTGGCACGAAAGTCTGACAACCAATTTTACCAAGGGATCAAGTACCTAGTACTAACTACAAGGCCACTGCAAGCATAATCTGTCAAAATGGGGTACTATTGGTTCTTCCAACACCGAGTGCGAGAACGTTGCTTCGGAACTATGCCCCAGCTGTTTGAGTGTCCCAGGTGTCCGTTTACCTGCACTCTTGACAACCTGAATAGCGCCTCAGCCGCTGCAATAAACGTAGCCATCTACTGGGCCCAAACCGTGTAATATGGAAGGAACATCGATACGATAAGAAGAAGAAGTACTAACTGGGTTTTGGAGGTCTGATAGGCAGTCGCTCCATGTAAAATACTGGTATTCAGTTGCATACGGTTGGACTGGAAGCCGACCCCAACATGGTTGGGAAAGGCTCAGCACATGATCAAGGTATGGTCGATAGTACTAACCTGTTGAAGAAATTCTTCGAATTCTTGCAGTCTACTTCAGACACGAACTGGCAGATGAATGTCTTCTGGTCGAAGGCGGTGTAGTTGGCGCAGAGGAAGTCGTAGCGAGTGCCATACAGGCAGTGGTGGTATAACTGGAAGATGGGGAGGTGGTTATCAGTAAGGCACAAATTCAAATAATCAATTTTGCGAGGATGATGTTTATTTTGGTCAAATAAACTGATTGCAATTAGATGTGACAACGCATTTACTAAACCACGTTTGACGATACAACGCCAAACTTGAAAGACAGAAAATAAAGGGTGTAAATACACCCTTAATATAACCGAAAGGCACTTGTTCTCCCCGTCTTTGCAATGGTTTTTTTGTTCTAGACCATACCTGGGAACCTTCTAGTTACGGAGATATTGGGGGTCAAAGTTCCAACTTTTTCACAAGTTTTTTTTTAAATACATGTTTTTAATGTACGATTTTAACTTTACACACCTCCGCGACCCCCGTACTATTCAATCCATCCATCAGCACAATGCTTTGAGTGCTTTCCATCGCAGTCCTACCGTAATACGTGATTTTTCACCCCAAAAAAAAAAAGTCGATTCCCAGCAATAGTTTTTGCGTAAAGTTACTTAGTTTGATGTACAGAATGCTTGGTTGACGACTATGTGAAGGGTCTATTTACACCCTGTATAGCAAATGAAGAAAATAAAGAAAAAATACTTTTTTGTCTGCAGTCACGCGCGATCAACGACGCAGTCCATAGAAAAATAAGTTACATTATCTTACCTGACACTTATGAGGAACCGAAGCGTAGAACCCATCATGTAGTCCATCGCACTTGAATTCAATGGTCTCCGGCTTGGGCACAAGCCCGAGGAATGGATACTCTGACAGGTTGTACCCGTTCAGCTCTCTGGGCAGGTTCGGATCGTAGATGTAGTCCAACTGAGGGTTGCCTGTGTATTTGCTGGTGGTGTTCGTCTCCTCGCCTTCTCCTGTCGTTTCCGTCTGTAATGAGAAAAGCATGGTGTGAGTGAGTAGTTATTTCTACTGCCATTTACGGGATATCTTCCGTGATTGTTTATTATTTTCAGCTCCCGATATTTCGACGCTGTTGCAAGCGCCATGATCGCGGGTTGACTGGAGAATGCAGGTGGATTGGTAAATAAATTGTTAAGAGCAGACAAATCGTTCTACAAACTTTCTTTGTCTTTTGCTACGTGCACTACAGGAACTCGATACTAAGTCACGACAAAACACACTCACTGTATCACCAGGTTTTGTGGAGTCTTTATTACGATGCCGGCTGCTACTCTTTTTTAGTAACAGTATAAGTTTAGTTGTAAACCATGAAAGCTTAAAACAGTAGTTATTTGTATAACAAAAATGAGTTTTATGGTAAAGGCTTAAGACCTAACATCATTGTTGTAGCATAACATAACATAACGCCTGTAATCCCCGAAGGGTTACTCAGAGGTGTACGTAATAGTACACCCACATTTCGCCAGTTATGTTTTAGTCTCATGGATTAGGGGGTGAGCCTATCGTCATCAACCGGGAACAAATCCAGACTCCGTGGCTGCTACTGAGAATTCCTGATGGAAAAACCCAATAACACTTTGCCCGAACCGGGAATCGAATCCAGGGCCTCATGCGCAGCAGTCGATCTTGCGACCTCTCGACTAAAGAGACAGTTACGTAGCATCATGATTATATTTCCCCAAGGAATAGGGTAGAGTCGAAGAGCCGGCTTCCAGTCTAACCGGATGCAGCTGAATACCAGTATTTTACATACAGTGACTGCCTATCTGACCTACACAACCCAGTTAGTACTGTTTAATACGATACCCCTTGGTAAGACTGGTTGTCAGACTTTCGGGCCACTGACTTCTTGTAACGGCTGTCAAAGATCTACATATAACAGCGGTTTTACGTACTTTCCAAGGCATGGAGGAAGGTCGGGATGTAATGGGTGTTTACCCATCCATGGATCAACCTAGGCAAGCGCGGCTTGACGTAAAGATCGAAACGAGCGGCTGGTATTATTTACCCATTCCTGTACTGTCATACTATAAAGGGTCTAAAACGATCCTTAACGAAGCCGAAAGGCACTTGTTCTCCCCGTCTTTGAGATCATTTATGTTCTAGACCATACCTGGGAACAATAACTAGAACTAACTAGAATAACTAGAAGGCTAGTTACGGAGATATTGGGGGCCAAAATTCCAACATTTTCACAAGTTTTTTTTTAAATACATGTTTTTAATGTAAGATCTTTAAACACATCCATGACCCCTGTACTATTCAATCCACCAGCACAATGCTTTGAGTGCATTCCATCGAGTCCTACCGTAAAACGTGATTTTTCATCCCAAAAAAAAAGTCATATAATTAATAATTTTTGCGTAAAGTTACTTAGTCTGATGTACAGAATGCCATAAATATGTATTGTTTCAGCCGTTTAATTTAAGTAGGCAGGTAAGTGATTGCTCAACATTTTGCCTGGCTCATCCTTGGCACTTCACATTACCTATCTGCAACGAAATCTAGTTTCTAACTCAGTCATAGCGTGATAGGTCGTAGAATTCAAATTACAGTTAGAAGGCAAACAGATTTATTGTGATGGGCTATTGTTTAAAAGATCTAGGTTTTATCATCTTAGCCTATTTCTTAAGTAGGTTGAGGTCGGCTTCAAGTCTAACCAGGCAGGATAGATGTAAGAAAGCAGAATCATCATCTGCCTAGCCTTTTCTCAATTATGTTGGGGTCGGCTTCCAATCTAACCGGATGCAGCTAAATACCAGTATTTTACATGGAGCGACTGCCTATCTGACCTCCACAACCCAGTACTGGATAATACGATACCCCTTGGTAAGACTGTTTGCCAGACTTTTTGGGCTACTGACTACCTGTAACGACTGTCAAAGATCTAAAAATGACACCCGGGACCAACGGCTTAACGTGCTTTCCGAGGCACGGAGGAAACTCGGTATGTAATGGGTGGTTACCCATCCACAGACCAACCTATATAAGCACGGCTTAACCTAATGATCGACCCGAGCGGCTGTTATTATTTAGCCACGAGCTCCTCAGCTAAAACACCAGAATAGGTTTAGTTATTTTTACCCGACTGCGAAGAGTTATGTGTTTATTAGCCAGTATATGTATGTTTGTTCCTTTGTGGCGCTCTAGAGACGAAACGAGTGGGCCGATTTTGATGATTCTTACGTCAATCGATTTATCTTAATTTTGCGAGCGTGAAACATGACAGTAATCAAATTTCAATATGGCGAAAACCAGACGCCATATATGAAAAATTAAAGTCGTAAATGCGGCTGCTGCATACAGTTCATAGGCTTGTTGCGATTACAGGAATGATGACCTGTGGAAGCATTTACACATCTGCCTACCCTCACAGGCGTGAATGTTATGTTAACTTATTAAGTCACCGTGCCCTCGCATAACTTTCGCTTTAACACGGCTTAGATAAATCTTATGAATATTTCATAACGTAATAAATCATATTTGAATATAAAAGTTTACAACCTTGAAGGCTTTGGGTATTTCTAGACTTTTAGATTTTATTTGTATCCGGGTTTATTGTTTAAACGTAGATTTATAGTCGTGTAGTAGTGGCAAAGCATCCTAATCCTAACTAATATTATAAATGCGAAAGTAAGTTTGTTTGTTACCTTTTCACACTTAAATCACTGAACCGATCATCCTGAAATTTTGCATATACGTTGTCAGGTGTACAGAAACGGACATAGCGTACCTTTCATCCTGAAAAAAAGTATTGTTCGCGAGGAAAACAAGAATAACGTTCTTATGATAATAGATGGCGATGGTTGGCGTCACGTGTCTTTTATTATTCAATGAAACAAACAGTGTTACCAACTTCCGCAAGTTTTGTGTTTTTTAGTGGGTTATGTTTTTCGCGCATATCTACTGTTTGTAAATTTCTTTATAACCTTGTATCTTCCAAATAACTGGATGCATTTCAACTTTTTAAGGTATCGTTATATTCGTCTTAAGCACCCAAGTGTCCTTAGATAGGTGTTTAAAAAAAAAACAAAATGGCGGATTTTTCGCGCTAAATTGTAAGTCGTTAAATTTTTTATTTCAACCAAACCTTTCGAGTAGGGTATCAAAATGAAGGAAATTAAAAGAAAATTACAAACATATAACATACATAGGCACATAATAAAATTTTTAGTCAGGTTTTTTGATACTTTTAATTAAATGTTACTTGTTACATTTTACATAGGGTGACACAATCAGAGTCATAACGTTAAAAGCGATCTCTTGAAGACAAACAAAACTGACGGTAAAGAACTTCTACCAACCTCGGTTCCTGCATCTTCCGCTGCCTCTTCAGGCGCTGCTGTGGTGGAACTCTTGGCGAAGATGAGTGACGTGGCCTTCGCTGCGGAGGTGATGGGTAACTCGATGGCTAGGAGGGTGAGGGAAATACCTGGAATGAGGAGAAGACACGGTTAATCAAAATGGTGGGGAAACACCGCGCCTGGCGTGAGTACCGTTTGCAATCTACAGGATGTTACAGAAAGGGTGTAGTCATATCCACCAAACCATCAAACTGAACAACTTCCTCCATGGGTCCAATATCGTAAATGCGAAAAAAAATTCAGCTGTCCCATACATTTGGGTCTCGAGTAAGTATTCAAATTTTGTATGGGACAGCTGATATTTTTTTCACATTTACGATATTGGACCCATGGAGGAAGTTGTTCAATTTGATGGTCTGCAGCATATCCTTTCATATGACTATACCCTTTCTGTTACACCCTGTATATGTCACTTAATTTTTTCACTTATCCAACATAACATCACGCCTGTAATCCCAAATGGATTAGTCAGAGGTAAACCTAAGGTAGACTGGTAGAAAATGCCCAAGGCATTAAGTCCGCCTTAGTACAGTGTTTCTTACATTATGTTCATAAAGTTTAATAAATTATAAATAAACATAGTTGTACACCCACATTTCGCAAGTTATGTTTAAGTCCCAAGTAATAGGGGGCGAGCCTATTGCCATCAACCGGCCTTAAATCCAGACTCCGTGGCTGCTACTGAGAAATTCTTGATGAAAAAACACAATAACACTGCCCGACCCGGGAATCGAACACGGGACCTCATGCTCAGCAGTCGCGCTTGCGAACACTAGACCAACGAGTAAGTCACATATCTCTAATTTAATTAATTAGCATTCCCGCTTAGATGTTTGTAGTTACCCTACTCTCCCCTACCTGTGTTACAGAGACCTGACAGATAGGCACTTGCTTCATTTAAAATTATTAATCCGGCCTCAACATAGTTGGGAAAAGGCTAGGCAGATGATTATTTAGAGTTTAGTCATTTCTTGTGTTTCACTCATGAATGCCAAAGACGTCTTTCAACACACGTCCTTCGTAAGTTTTTGTTGAAATTATCCTCAAAGTTGAAGACCAATATTATGTTTCTGAGAATAAATGCTTTTTTTACGTTCGTGGTGTGGCCTGCGGTTTAGTAAATAACAAGAAAGGTAATAAATTGCATGATGAGATAATGTTTTTAGTTTCTTGCCCGTTCTTCTCCATAGAGATTTACGTTAGGGAATGGGCAACTACAGCACTTTCACAGTTTAGATGCCTTGTGACTGGGACTGTAGCTATATTTCATTGTAGTCTTTGTTTCGACAATTCCAAAGTGTCTTTAACTGGCCTACTTGAAATAAATGCTTTGATTTTGATTTTGGACTTTAACTATTTAATTGCCGTTTTTTTCTCACATTTTGTTCTGTTTGTAACTTTGTCGTTTAGTTATATTTTTCATGATTCCATTTTTTTTTAATAATTGTTAAATTACGTACCTGTCAGAGTTTAAAAACCGTACCAGTAGTTACGTATTACCTCATAGGGTAGTGTGTCAAAACTCTTGTTTCAATGTGTCTTCGGTTCCACTACTTCAAGTAGGTATATTTTTGCCATAGACTGTGTTTTAAGAATTGAAGATACGCAGTGCAGCGCAGTTTTGTTCACTCTGTAGTTTGTTTCCGAGAAAAACAAAATTGTTATTATGGAAATATCACTTTTCATGAAATCATCGGCAATTTCATACTTTAACCCTAATAATAGGTCTTTACCTATGTAATTGCAGATTTTATAACCAGAATTTTCAGATTTAATTATCTGTGGATTGGCGCGCAATTCAAAATTCAAATAAATTTTATTCGAAAGCCGTGTTCTTTTAATTTCAAATTCAGTCATTTGTTTTTAGATAGTTTTTTGTTTTTGTGCAATTGTGGTAGTTTTTGGCGCCATGGATAAACTGAAAATTCGTACAATTTTCGAATATGAGTTCCTACGTGGACATACCGCTGCGCAAACAACACGAAACATTAACGACGTGTACGGGCCTAACACGGCTTGCATAAACACGGTCCATTATTAGTTCAATCGTTTTAAATCCGGAAATTTTGAGTTGAAGAATGAGCCTCGCGGTCGGCTGGTAACTATTGTCGACAACGAATTGAAGGCGGTATTGGAAACGGATCCAACTCAATCTACGGCTGAGCTTGCTGCGGGCCTTGGAGTTAGTGTCAAAACGACATTGAAGCACTTGCGTCAAATCGGAAAGATAAAAAAGCTAGACAAGCTAAAAAAATACAAAAAATTTTGTGTTTGTTAAAATTTTCATACAAATCTCCAATTTCATAGGTAAACACCTAATATTAAATAATTGGGTCCCTGCACTGGTAGTTCTGTCGATTACACAGGGTGTAAAAAGAAACTATCACAAGTCAACCAAGATATTCTGACAATCAAACTATCTATGAAAAGTGTCGACTTGTGGGATGCACGTAGGGTTCCCAGTTCTATAAAAAAGTTTTCCGGATAAAATTCCGGATACTTGAAAACATGTAGTATAATTTTATACCGCGATTCTTTTTACAAACTTATATGAACAGGAAAAGATTTGTTGCAGAACATTTGCTCGCATTTAAATAATAAACGCTACTTACATTAGATTATCTACCTATACTAGTTAAACTATTGATTCCTACGTTGATTTTGTTTAATAAATAAATTATTTTGTTAGGAATAAACAGTCCTAATTTTCATATTTTGGCGAATTTCGGACGTCTTAAAATTCCTTCTTAATTCTGATTACTGAGCTAAAATTCATGACTTGTCTGAAATTTTCGGGGCGTATGGCAACCCTAGACAAACGACTATCGTCACTATAACTGCCGTACTGTGAGACGTGAGTACGGCAGTCATTGTGCCGATAGTCGAGTCGGCCAATGGCTTAATAGCCAATAGCCTCGACCAACATCTGAGGAGGCTCTCGCTTGGCAGCTGGATCAAGGGCTTGATTCAGAAAGCAGTACTTCTGGACACGGCGCGTATCGTTAGGAGGTTCCTCTCTTAAGAGCCCTGATCATCAATACCTCTAGCTAATAATTTTTTTATATTTTAAATTGTAAAGTAAATATGTTAAAATGAATTAAGAAAATCTAAAAGTTGCTTAAATCAATCAACAACTTCATAACAGCCACATCAATCAAATTTTATCATAAAATTTTCCACATAAGCGCAAAATATTTTACTATTTATGTAATGCAAATCTTGGCATATCTGCTAAGGTTTCAACATCTGTCAGTCCTTGACTTTTGCAAAGAGCTGTGGTGCAACTCATCTGAAATGTTCATATAGTCATTAACATACAAATATAGGCTATATGTATGTAGCAGTGGTGGTAAAGTATCGATAGTTTTGAATATCGATAACTGACTTTATCGATAGTATTTAAGCAGAGGATAAATTTTTGTCACAATAGATCTGGTCCGATCAAACAATGCTACATTCGATAGCAAAAATCATTAGTCAGACGTTATTATTGATTTTTATTATTTCTGTCAACCTCAACAACAACACGTGTGATGGACTGCAGCAGCCCAGTCACTCTCACAGATGAGGTTCGTGGACCAGAAATGGGAATGTCATCAACAGGCAACATGACATTCTACACAGTAACTATTATATTCTACATTATAAGTAGTAAATATGGCAATTCGAACTTTTATAGGCCGTATAAAGATCGATGACATAATATCGATAGCATTCAACTATCGATATTAAAACAACACTACTACCGATATGTCAGATTGCATAAATTTTAATAAAAGACATAAAATTACTCATCCTTCATAAAATTCGCAAATATATAGGAAAATTTTATATAATGATTATGTAACGTGGGTGTTATGGGTAATAGGTCACCTACGAACTAGTATTTAGGAATAGGTCAAGGGTATCTAAAGTGGGTGACATCTGAGTCAGAGGCAGCCAGGCTTTTGGAGCCTGGCACGTAATTTACATTATATAACGTCTATCTTTTCAAACACGAAATATTATATGTAATATACAACATGTAACGTAATTAACGCACACCCTCAGACACCCCAATTAGTATATTATGTTATAATCATAATACATACACTGAATTTTTAGTTAAACATATATGAGCGTTGATTATTGATTGATTTAGTTATACTAATTCCGGAAGAATGTTGTGGTCACAGTACAAATCCACGAACGCAGACAGTCGCACACGTAGGTATGAGGGTCTTGTTAGCCTAGTAGGTATTCGCTCGCGTTCGAAACGAGTTAACGAGTTTTTACTGTAATTTACGTAGTTTTAATTATTTTTGGGAAAAAAAAATACCTATAATAGAAATTATAGAAATCGATTCAGTAAACGATTCTGAACAAACTAATTTCAGGATGTGTGTTAATTATGTTACATGTTGTATAAGAGTAACTTCTATAAGTCGTAAAGTCGCCATAGCAAAGAAAAAAAATATATCTTAGTGTTTTTTTTTCCGAATTTATTATAATTCTAATATTTATTGAGACTTTTTACATAAAACCTTTATTCCCATATTCTAACAATGACAGTAGGTAAATACGACGTAGTAAACTAGCGTAATGGATGCTTAAAAATAAGGAGCCAGTATTTTTTTTGTGGGTCAAGTAATTTTAAATTATTTATTTAAAAAAAAATATATACTCAGATAAAAAAAAAATCCCTTGAAATGGCTTTGTTATAGCCGTTAGATGATTCCCTGAAAATATTTCGTGTATGAATAGATAGACCTTATACAATGTGTTACGGCTAAAAGCCGAAGTACAGTTACGCCTAGTTCTAGCCGGCTAAACCTAGGTGCGGCCGGTAACGGTAAGTTGTGTATTCTGTTTATTGCTAGGACACTCCGACCAAATGGATTAGGTTAGGTTAGAACTGTGACCAAACGCTACATCCAAATTGGTTGCATGTTCTAACCGAAGATAAGTAGAATACATCTAAGTCAACTTTTTTACAATATGGAACGCAAAATAAATGAATAATGAATAATAAGTTTATCCGGCTGTACCTAGTTTTAGCCGGCTAAAACTAAGTGTAGCCGCACTTTGGCTTTTAGCCGTAACATATATATTTATTAATGAATTGTATTCATATTATTTATATCTAATTGTAAACAGGATTGGAAAGTCATGGGGGCGGCCTTTGCCCAGCAGTGGGACAGAGCAGGCTGATATAAAAATATATCTAAATAACTTTACTTGAATTACTTTTAATATTTTTTTTTTAGTATCAGGTGGCCGCTTCAGAAGAATCATAATAGGATAATAAAGGGTGTAACCAGACCCGTAACGAAGCCGAAAGGCACTTGTTCTACCAGTCATAGCGATTATTTTTTTGTTCAAGACCATACCTGGGGACCTTCCAGTTACGGAGATATTATGGGTCAAAGTTCCAATTTTTTCACAAGTTTTTTTTTTTAATACATGTTTTTAACGTAAGGTTTTTACTGTACCTTCCCAACTTCCGTACTATTGAATTCATCCATCAGCACAATGTTTTGAGTGCGTTACAGAGTCCTACCGTAAAACGTGATTTCATCATCATCTGCCTAGCCTTTTCCCCACTACGTTGGGGTCGGCTTCCAGTCTAACCGGATGCAGCTGAATACCAGTATATTACATGGAGCGACTGCCTATCTGACCTCCACAACTCAATTAGTACTGGGTAATACGACTGACTGAACGACTGGGTACCGTAAAACGTGATTTTTCAACCCAAAAAAAAGTCGTTTCCCAGCAATATTTTTTGCGTAAAGTGACTTAGTTTGATGTATGTATGTATGCTTGGTTGACGGCTTCGTTAAGGGTGTTGTTACACCCTGTAATACCTTTGAACCACGTTAGAATTCTTAAAATGGTCATTGAATTGTTGCTTTGTGACCATTGACATTCACGTGACAGAATATCAGGTTTCTTTATACAAAAACTAATGATATAACATCTAAGTCCGTAAAAAAAATACATATGTATCCATATTACATTTAACAAGTATGCCAATTCGTAGCAACATAAATACTTAATAATGTCATCGCTAGAGAATTTGAATAGTGAGTCAAGGTTGATTATAAGGAAGTAGAGGACAATCTAATTTAGTATTTAATGCTGTGTACGCAAGTCAGGACCTTGGAAAAGATCTAGAATGATTTTGGAATAGGCTACGGCTGGGCTTTATGTTGCTTCAAAGAGAGACTCGAAGTTTTGACCTGGTGAGCTGGTGCAATCGTTTTTAACGCTAGGCACTAACCGCACGATAAAGAAGAAGGATTGATCTTCTTTCTCGTGTGGTTAGTGCCTAACCTGTCGTCAGAGTTTTTATGCCGCCTATGGGCCTCTGACTTGGCTTTACATGTCGTCCAAAGTTCCAACTTTTTATATTTTTTTTTAAGTTTTAGAAAGAGTTTTTAATGGTTTACTTTAAACGCCAATACGACTCCCGTACTAAACAATGCATCCAACAGCACATGTTTTGAGTGCGTTAATTTTTGTGTAGTTATTTAGTTTACAGAATGCTTGGTTGACGGCTTCGTGAAGGGTATCTTGTATTTTTGACTTGTACATCATCGGTATTGCTGATTTAAAGTTAATATAGTTTATTAGAAACTTCTTTCGTTGTCAGATTGGGAAGGCGTCGAAACCGGTAGGTGCCGTTTTGGAATCTTGATCATCTGCCTAGCCTTTTCCCAACTATGTTAGGGTCACAAACTTTTGAGCAAATGACACCCGGGACCAACGGCTTAACGTGCTTTCCGAGGCACGGAGGAAACTTGGTATGTAATCTTACTGGTAATTAAATTGTTATTTATACTTACAAAATAAGCTCAATCCCACCCATCTGTGACGGGATCGCTTCATTTTGTTACTTCCACCTGTGAATAAAGAAAACATTGCTTTATTTGTTTGTCACACAAAAGTCGGTACCTAACTATCTATACTAATATTATAAAGCTGAAGAGTTTGTTTTGTTTGAACGTGCAAAGGAACTACCGGTTCGAATTTAAAAATTATATTTATGATGGCTATAACATCACGCTACAACCAAAAGGAGAGGAGCATCAATGAAAAATGTTTCAAAAACAGGGAAAATAGATTCTATTTTTATAATAATTAAAAACAATTAGTTGTTACACAGAGTAAATAAGTTTCAGAAAGATTTCCATTTATGTATACCCATAGATAGACATAAAAACAGCACTCCTTTACTTCCATAGTTGAGTCAAGTGAAATGTAAGACCTTGCGTTGTCGTCGCTAGTGATGGGACATGTTTATCGATATGTTAATCCGATTATATCGGCTTTGACATTTGGTAAAACTATGTGTAGGTTATTGGTGTGTTTTTGTTGTTTAAGAATTAATTTTAAAAATAACCGTACCAAGACGAGAGCTTCGTTACCGCATTCAAAATCAAAATATATTATTGCACATAGGCCTAAATGGGCACTTATGAAATGCAGAGAAAAGGTGCTCGGTTCGGGTTGGTCGTTTCTTATGGAGAAGAACCGGCAAGAAACTCCATGGTTACTCTTTTCAAATCATTTGGTATTACAATATTCTCATGGATACAGCATTTGTACTTAAGTATGGGGGGACAGCGTAGGCCCATTCTTGACGATCATGCAAGCACTAGAATAAAAATTCGTTTAAAATATAAATATAAAATGCAAGATTATTTTTTTGCAACAAAATGATGATAAATATAAAAATTAACATATGATTTTGAAATTACTAGCAGCTCCATGAAAGACTAAATTAATTTAGATGAATTCGCACTATTGTAACCTTTTATTGCGACATTTAATTGCCTATTTATATTTCTTGACCTCTGTAGTTAGGAAATAGGAAAAGAAATCTAGCAAAAACCTTGTCTTTAATGTTATACTACAAAATTACAAAACCATCATCATCATCATCATTTCATTTTAGCCGAAAGACGTCCACTGCTGGACATAGGCCTCCCCCAAGTGTCGCCACATTCACCGGTCCCGTACGTCTCGCATCCAGCGGATCCCTGCAACCTTCACCAGGTCATCGGTCCACCTAGTGGGAGGCCTTCCAACGCAAAATTACAAAATGTTCAAACATTATCAATAAAAATATTGTCCTGTATTTTTTATTGTTTAACGTAATTTATATGATTTAAGTCATTCTAGACAGAAAGAGCCTGTCTATTGCACCGAGTATGGTGTTTATAATTATTTGAATGCATCGTTGCTTTTAAACTACTGTTATTACCTTATTCAACCGTTTTGAATGTAACCGAGTACATTATGTTGTGACGATGGATGGATGGATGTTTATTAATCTTTCACGCAAAAACTAGTGTACGGATTTGGATGAAGTTTGGCACACAGATAGTTAATAACTTAGATTAGCACATAGGATATACTTTTTATCCCGGCGATACGATCCCGTGGGACAACTGCCAAGCTTGGACCGAGTTGACTAAAATAGTTTGACAAACGCTTGTCAATTACAATCACCTACGCAGATATTGAGGAAAATACATCAATAACTATATCATTTAATTAATCTCATCACTACATAGTATAAAACAAAGTCACTTCCCGCTGTCTGTCCCTATGTATGCTTAGATCTTTGAAACTACTCAACGGATTTTGATGCGGTTTTTTTAACAGATAGAGTGATTCAAGAGGAAGGTTTTTATGTATATATTGCACCCATGCAAAGCCGGGGCGGGTCGCTAGTTCTTTACATACGCACAACTTGGCACATTTCTGAAATTCCGCCAACTTTACTAGAAGGCTGACTTCTCTTAGTCGTCATTACTAAAGTATTTACAAAGTACACTGTCGCTTGCTTAACCTTGGAGGATAAGTAGAATTTATACCGATTGGTTTTTTCTACGGCGCCGGTAAAAGGTGGAATTATGATGTAGGTACCTCCGGTATCTGCATGTGGTTAAATGTAATTTACTAATAAATTAAATTATTAAAACAGACAGCAGAATAATGTAGCCTTCAATTTGATTTGTTTTATGTTTTTTAATACTAGCTCCAAACCGGGGCTGCGCCCGCGTTTATGCCTGATTATACCACAGGAACGTATTACCGCGATAAAAGTATTGTATTTCGTAATATAGTTGTGCATAGTCTCTCAGTGTGCTAAAGATCTAAATTCGTCGTTCGTTCAGACGTCTCACATATTATTTAAAGCACAATTTTCCTTTTTCAATAGTATTTTGTAATAATAATTATTACAAAATACTACTGTTCAGCGTTAAATCGTTTTTGAAAAAAAAAAAAAACTATCGACAATTTTTTACAGACCTATGCTTGCCCATCACTACTCAAGACAATAGAATCTGATACCTATGCGATACGGTACTCACTTCCTATCATTGTGTGCACTTATATGAACAAATTAGTTATTTTACAATAACGTTATGTCTACAGGGAAATAACAATAGTAGTAAAATGACTATAATTAGCGGAAATAGGGGTTTCGCAAATTGGGAGAGATATATCGTATTGCTTGCGTATCATACAAGGTGTAAACAGACCCTTCACATTCAAAGAGATGTCAGCAAATAAGTAGGCGTCCGCATGGGCCGATGCCTGCCAGGGCTACGGGACTGTTCGAAAGAGATACCGTGGCCCTGGAACACAAAGGGCAAAGAAGGAACATGGATGGGTTTTAGTCAGTACAAGTCTGACACTCCCTTCCGCTCCGCCCAGAGTGGGGGGGTCATTTGATGATTTCCCAACTGAAAAAAAAAACCCTTCACATAGCCGTCAACCAAGCATTCTGTACATCAAACTAAGTAACTTTATGCAAAAATTATTGCTGGGAAACGACTTTTTTTTTGGGGTGAAAAATCACGTTTTACAATAGGACTCAATGTAACGCACTCAAAACATTGTGCTGATGGATGGATTGAATAGTACGGGGGTTGTGGAGGTGTCAAAAAATCTTTAATCATTAAAAAAGTACTTTAAAAAAAAAACGTGAAAAAGTTGGAACTTCGACCCCCAATATCTCCGTAACTAGAAGGTTCCCAGGTATAACAAACATCCATCCATCCATCCTCACAAACTATTGCATTTATAATATTAGTAAGATTCAGCAAGATGGCGCCGGCTACGAAAAACAGGCAAATATCGCTATTCGAGAAGTTTCTATCAAAGCCGCTCTTTACATTCCTTTTCAATAAGAGTCGTGACAATATTACCAGTTCAGTATTGTAACGAAAAGGTAAAAGTGCTTATAGCAAGGACGACGCGAAGGTGAACGCCCCGCTGTTGCATTCTCTACATAGAGTGTGTAGAGCTACTCTATATATGTAGAGTTTTGTAGCCACGTATTATTGTTCGGTTGCTCGTTCATGCCTGATTTCTGTACAAATACTGAAGGGTCCTTATTACTAGCCCCCGTTGTCCGTCTGTCAGTCAGCGGACTGTATCTCATAATCCGTAATAGGCAGACAGTTGAAATTTTCACAGAATGTGTACTTTAACAAAATAAATTAAAAATTGAAGGCTCTACTACGATGGTACGGAACCATTCACGCCTTTTTTTAAATTCCCTATGCTATGGTTTACGAAAAATATTTATGTGATGGGGTTCGGAATGATGTGGTGGATACGTGGTAA
Organism: Noctua janthina; assembly: GCA_963576755.1. NCBI lineage: Eukaryota > Metazoa > Arthropoda > Insecta > Lepidoptera > Noctuidae > Noctua > Noctua janthina. Next base: position 9,502,762 of record OY755078.1, on the reverse strand, counting down.
TCCAACCAGTATAGTGCCTACTAACGATACTAGTGCACCCACAATTCACCAGTTTCGCTTAAAATCCATGTAATAGGGGGCGAGCGTATTCCCATCAGCATCATCATCATCCACAGCCTAACTTCACCCACTTCTGGGTATAGCTCTCTCTTTGCTTGTGCCAAGCTCCACGCTCTTGTGCCAGCCTCATCCAGGATATTCCCGCTATGGCAACAATGTCATGTGCTCATCTCGCCGCCGGACGACCAACACTTCTCTATTCATTCCTTGGACACCACTCGGTCTCAGCGTTACTATTGTATTCGAATCAACCGGGCTCATATCTCAATTGGTGTAGACAGACCCTTCACATAGCCGTCAACCAAGCATTCTGTACATCAAACTAAGTAACTTTACTTAAAAATTATTGCTGGGAAACGACTTTTTTTTTTTGGGTGAAAAATCACGTTTTACGATAGGACTCGATGGAAAGCACTCGAAGCATTGTGCTGGTGGATGGATTGAATAGTACGGGGGTCGTAGAGGTGTGTAAAATAAAAACATGTATTTAAAAAGAAAAAATTGTGAAAAAGTAGGAACTTTGACCACCAATATCTCCGTAACTAGAAGGTTCCCAGGTATGGTCTGGAACAAAAAAATGATCGCAAAGACGGGGAGGACAAGTGCCTTTCGGCTTCGTTAAGGGTCTTGTTACACCCTTAATATACACAGGTCCTGTATACGCATTAGATATGATGTAGCGACAGTTAGTGCGGGTATAATATACATACATAACATCACGCCTGTAATCCCAGAAGGGTTAGGCAGAAGTATACCTAATAGTACCTAATAGTACCCACATTTCGCCACTTATGTTTAAGTCCCATGTAATAGGGGGCGAACTTATTGCCATCAATCGGGCACAAATCCAGAGTCCGGTGCTGCTACTGAGAAATTCCAGATGAGAAAACCCAATAACACTTTGCCTGACCCGGGAATCGAACCCAGAACCTCGTGCTCTTGCGACTATTAGACCAACGAAGAATGAAATTTAGAAGAAAATTAAGACCTTTCCGTGCTTCACAGAGCATAACTATTCAAAATTAAGTTATTAATATAACACCTTTAATTACTTTATAACAAGCTGGTAAAAGCCTAATAAAAATTACGTAACACAACAATATTTACATATAAAAAGTGTTGCATAATGTTTCATTTGAAACAATGCTCTTGTTATAACTTCAAGTGAGTAAGAGAAAGTGGGTAGGCAGTGGAGCGTGTCTGCAATGCGCCGCGTCACATATGAAACGACCTTCAGTACTTGCTTCTGTTTCACTTATATCAGTGCTGAATGGTTCGTTGGTGTAGTGACTGCCTCCATGGCGTGAGGTCCTAGTTTCGATAACCATGGTGTTCCTTGCCGGTTCTTCTCCATAGAAAACGACCAACCCGAACCGTGCACCTTTTTGTCGACGTTTATAAGTGCTCATCTAGGCCTATGTGAAATGAACTATTTTAATTTTGATTCGGAATTTCTTAACAGTAGCTAGGCGTCTGCATTTGTGGCCGGCTGATGGCAATAGGCTCGCCCCCTATTATCATCATCGTCGTCATTTCAGCCGAAAGACGTCCACTGCTGGACATAGGCCTCCCCCAAATGTAGATCAACAAGTCCCCTATTATATGGAGTACTTAAGCACAACTGGTGAAATGTAGGTGTAGATGTTCGATACAGCTCTGCCTAACCTTTATAGGGATACAGGGAAATAATGCTAATTCAAATCATTCAGTAGGTAATTTACTGGTTGACCGGTCTCATTTAGGCCCTTTTTTTTTCGTATGGGAAATCATCAAATGACCCCTCACTCTGGGCGGAGCGGAAGGGAGTGTCAGACTTGTACTGACTAAAACCCATCCATGTTCCTTCTTTGCCCTTTGTGTTCCAGGGCCACGGTATCTCTTTCGAACAGTCCCGCAGCCCTGGCAGGCATCGGTCCATGCGGACCCCTACTCGGTTGCTGACATCTCTTTGAGGCGCACGTGGAACACGAACGCGCCGTCGAGACCGCCTGTCGTCATAAGACGGCCGGACGGCGAGCTAGCCCATAACTCGCCGTCCACAGGCCCGTGTTTATTTAGGCCCTGACTACACTATAAGGGTAAAAGCACCATAAACGCAACATGAACCTCGCGCATTTGAATACAATAAATAATTTCTTACCACGTAATGTTACCGTTATAAGTGACAGACGGACAGACAGACGTGACTGAACTGACCTAGATTATGTATTCTTTGAAATTATAAGCAAGGTGAAATTTTCGCTAATAATTATTTTAAATTATCAGTAATTATAACTGTGTATGACAAGTTAGTGAACAGTCAGGGATAAAAGTCGCTGATCATTTCAATAATTAAAAAACCGTCTGAGTGCGAGTTGGACTCGCGCACCGAGGGTTCCGTATATACTTGTAGGTATTTTGCTATTGAACTACATATTTCGGTTTACAGATTTTTCTTTTACATGTGCTGTTAAAAATTGCATCTAGCCAAATTTCATGGTTCTAGGTCAACAGGAAGTACTATAGGTTTTGATTCCCTTGTAAAATCGCAAAATATGCGACATATATCTTTTGATCGCGTTTACAAGTTAGTTTTTTTTACACTACTCCAAGGGGTAGCAGACTTGGCGCGTTCGTGTTCCACGTGCGCCTCAAAGAGATGTCAGCAAATAAGTAGGGGTCCGCAAGGGCCGATGCCTGCCAGGGCTGCGGGACTGTTCGAAAGAGATACCGTGGCCCTGGAACAAAGGGCAAAGAAGGAACATGGATGGGTTTTAGTCAGTACAAGTCTGACACTTCGTTCCGCTCCGCCCAGAGTGGGGGGTCATTTGATGATTTCCCATCCGAAAAAAAAAGGGGTAGCAGGCTTGAGTATTTGATATTAATTTCAGCTTGATACCTCCACACGTTTTTGAGAAAAGGGGTCTTGACAGTCGGACACACAGACAGACTGACAGACGACCAACAAAATGAGTCTATAAGGGTTCCGTTTTTTGCTGACGACGTACGGAACCCTAAAAATGTCGTAAGTCATGGTTCGTCTTCTGTCTAAGATTTTCCTAACTATGTTGGGGTCGGTTTCCAGACTGAAGGATTTTACGAGTATTTTACATAGAAGGACCTCCACAGTTCATCATCATCATCATTTCAGCCGAAAGACGTCCTTGCTGGACATAGGCCTCCCCCAAGTGTCATCAGCATCCAGCGGATCCCTGCAACCTTCACCAGCTCATCGGTCCACTGACCAGTGACTGGATAATACAGCCAAGATAGACAACCAGTATTACCCCTTGGTAAGACTGGTTGTCAGACTCTCAGGATTCTAGCTACCCGAAACGACTGTCAAAGATCTACAAATGACAGCTGGGACCATCGGCTTAACATGCTTTCTGAATCACTGAGGGAACTCTGTATGTAATGGAATGGTCGCCTATCCATGGACCGACTTCGGCAAGCACTGCTTTACCTTGATTATTAGCCGGTGAGCTTGTTAATTTAGCCTCCCAATTAATCCTACTAATATTATAAATGCGAAAGTTTGTGAGGATGAATGGATCGCTGGATGTTCGTTACTCTTTCACGCAAAAACTACCGTACGGATTTAGATGAAATTTGGCACACAGATAGAGTATAACCCAGATAAACACATAGGATACTTTTTAACCCGGTAGTACGATCCCGTAGGGCAATTACGAAACTCACGCGGGCGAAGTCACGGGCATAAGCTAGTATCAAATAAAATGACAAGCTTCAGTGTGACCAACTTAAAAATAAATGACACTTCAATCAAATGACATATGACTATGATAAAACAACAAGTAGTAATAACTGAAATATACTTAAAACTATTATACTGTGTCTGTATCCAATTGTTTGACATCATACAAAGTACCATGAAACATTGGTCATACACGCACATTCAAACAAAAATTACGATTGATGTAAAACGTGGGAATGTTACTTGTATTGTGTAATGATGGTAATAACACATAACATCATGCCTGTAATCACCGAAGGGTTAGGCAGAGGTGTACCTAATAGAATAGGTCCACATTTCGCCAGTTATGTTTAAGTCCCACGTAGGTCGAGCCAATTGCCATCGACCGGGCACAAATAAAGCATCCGTGGCTGGTACTGGGAAATTTCTGATGGAAAACTCAACACCACTTTGCTCTAGCTGGGCATCAAACCCAGGACCTCGTGCTCATCTGTAGCGCTAAAAAGCGTAAAAAGCAGAGAAGTGATGTTATCAAACATTGTTTTAAGCTTTCACGGTTTACAACTAAACTTGTACTGTCACTTACGGGATATCTTCCGAGATTGTTCATTATTTTGAGCTCTCGATATTTCGGAGCTGTTGCAAGTGCCATAAAGAACAAGAATTTGAACGAAGTAAGAATCATCGAAGAAAGCGAAGCTAAGAATTCTAACTTTTGAAGGTTCTAACTTCGTAAAAAATCGTATCTTAAGTAATTACTTTTACTCAAGTTATCACTGACCTGTTTATAGATACGGATGTAATGCTATCGAGGCAGTCAGTTTATTATTTATAGAAAATTACTCGTAGATGTTCATGGCACATTATAAAAACCGGAAAAATAAGAGTCGGACTTCCGCATGTAGGGTTCCGTGCCATCGTAGTAGGGGAACCCCCTTTTTTATTATTTAGCGGCAACAGAAATACACATTCTGTGAAAATTTCAACTGTCTACCTATACGGATCATGAGATACAGCCCGCTGACAGACAGACGGACAGCGGAGGCTTATAATAAAGTCCCGTCCTAAAACCAACTAATTAAATAGTAAAACATCCTATTAACCAATTAACGTCTTTTCAAAAGATCGGTTTAGCTAAAGACAAGTTTTATATTAGTGTAAAATGTCAACTTCAAAGGTCACTCGCCAAGTGACACTACGACATAAGACACAACAACGTGTTGTATAACACAGGTTTACCCGACTGCGTAGGTCGGAGAATTATGTGTTTGAACTGTAGGTCTGTATGTCAATGGTTGACAAAAGTATAAATGTAGGACCAAAATGAAACTTGTATATTGATCTTTAACTTCTTTTAATGAAAAGTATAAATTAAAAAATATGTACTACTATTTACTCCATTTTGCTTGTTTTATTTCTGTCCCAAATACCCTTTTAAATTCAGAAATCTTATACTGACAATCCTGCTTTATATTTTTATGCATACAAGACAGAGAGTCAGACACACAGCACTGATAATTGCTGCTGTTTCGTTCAAATCTAAACTAATAATATAAAGCTGAAGAGTTTGTTTGGTTGAACGCGCTAATCTCAAAAACTACTGGTACGAATTGAAAATATATTTTAGTGTTAGATAGCCCATTTATCGAGGAAGGCTATAGGCTACATAACATCACGCTACGACCAATAGGAGCGGAGCACCAATGAAAAATGTTGCCAAACGGGGAAAATAGTATTTTTTATTTAATTTCTCGTGGACGAAGATCGCGGGCAAAAGGTCGTTCCGACATAAATGATAGATTTTTTTCTCATTTAGTAAGCGGAAAGACGACCTCGACCCATAGCTCACGAGGGTTGGTTCAAGGTGGCGTGGGACAACAGCTCTTGAAAGACTTTGGAGAGGCCTTTGACCAGCAGTGGGACAGTATGTGCTAAACAAAAAAAAAAAAACTAACCAACACAATATTTTGACCTTTCCTCATTGTAGCTCATATGTAACTTTTTGATTATGTAAGTACAAACAGGTGCTATGTTTGATATGCCCTAATTAATGGTTTTTTCAATTTACAAGTGTTACTAGTTCGAATTGACCCACTGTTGGGCCAAGGCCTGCCTCTTTCTCTTCCTTCCTTGGTCTGTTCATCATCTGCCTTTTCCCAACTATGTTGGGGCTGGCTTCTAGTCTATCCAGATGCAGCTGAATACCAGTATTTTAAATGGAGCGACTCTCTTGGAAAAGACTAGTTGTCACTTCTACATGGAGCGACTGCTTATCTGTCCTCCACAACCCAGTTAGTACTGGTAATACGACACCACTTAGTAAGGCCGGTTGTCAGACTTTCGGGCCACTGACTACCTGTAACGACTGTCAAAGATCTACAAATAACACCCCGGACCAACGGCTTAACGTGCTTTCCGAGGCACGGAGGAAACTCGGTGTGTAAGTAGTTCTTGAGCATGATTTTTCTGCTGAGTATATCCCTTATGGCAGGGCTGGTTATCAGTCTTTCAAGTTTCTTTCATAACCGCAATAACTGTCAAAGGTGTAAGATTCTTCTTCTTCTTCTTCTTCATCATGTCGATGATTTCACTTTTTTTTTAATTAAATTTGTTTCGTCCAGTACTCTGCCACCTCAACGGCGTTGGTGGTGACCTCGGACAGGTCCCTCAAAGTGCACGTGGAACCACACATAGTGCAGGACAGGAGGTGAGCCATAATTTGCGTTGAGGGACCGCAGTCACACATGGCTTCATCAGAATATCCCCACCGGAACAGGTTGTATCTGCAGCGGCCATCTGGCTTCGCAATCGGTTTAGGGTCTTCCAGGAGGACATGGTGGTGGGAGCCTTTCTGCAACTTCGACATAATGTGTCGGAGGGGGGTGTCTGAGGAGCCCTTTTTTTGCTTCACTAGCCCTGTTGTTGTCGACTAATGAATTAGACGACTCGGCAGCCTGCCTCTTGGTATCGCCATATTATACGTTAGTCTATCTGCTGTTCATGCTTTTCCGAAGAGCAGGCCATCTCTCTTCTTGCTTCTGGGGGGGGGCACTCCTGCGGGCGGATATAGTGCAGTTAATGGTGTTGGTTTGAGGCAGGTGAAAAAATGACAGCTGTTTATAATGGTTATTTTGACAGTGTCCACTGTCATTTTTACATGTCTAAATATTACTACATCTGTATTGTAAATACAGGACACTGGTAGACCTTCACGCATCTGTCGGCAAGGTCGTTTGTATACACATGCTTATGTATATTATGTATGTCGTGTATTTAATGTATTCTACCTTTAGTTTGGTCATTGCTCTGAATGGATGTGGGTTAATAGTTAGGTGGGTATCATCAGTTCATGGCTTGTATTGATAGAGGTTTTTTTTTTATTATGATGTAACCAAGGTTTTGTAAAAATATTCTGATTTAAAAGAGTGTTCATGGAGTTTCTTGACCGTTCTTCTCCATAGAGATTTACGTTAGGGAATGGGCAACTACAGTACTTTCACAGTTTTTGTGCCTTGTGACTGGGACTGTAGCTACATTTCATTGTTGTCTTTGTTTCGACAGTTCAAAAGTGCCTGTAACTGCCCTACTTGAAAATAAATGCTTTGATTTTGATTTTGAATACCCCCACGCTAGGAATATCTCCTGTATCGTAGGTGGGTACTCAAACACACAGTCAGACCCGGAACAACTACCTCTAGTCATACAAATATTTTTCCGTGCGGAATCGAACCCTCGATATGCAATGCAACAGCCAATCGCTCAGCCACTGTGCTAACCTGTTTAAACCTGCTTAAACCGGTTTAAATCTGGTAAGTAGGCCATAATCTTTTTAGCTGTTTAGACATAGAAAGAAAAATTCCAGTGCGAGCAGTGTTTGAACCTGAGACCTTCCGATTCAGTACACCGGACGTCTTAACCAATTAGACCATCGCACCCTGCTCACAGACCTCGAAATTTCCGTTCCATTAATAACGTTATACGGTGTCGTCATAATCTTTTTTTTTATATAACATAACGGTTATGCACTTAAAGGGTTAGCAGAGATGTACTATATAACTCACATTCCATGAGTCCCAAGCAGTTAGGGAACTATTGCCATCAAACGGGCACAAAACCATAATGCGGGCTGGTATTGCAAATTCCGGATGGAAAAACCTAATAATGACGTGCCTGACCTGGGTATCAAACCCAGTTCCACCACCCATTACATTTACCACCTTGCTGCCTAATTTTTCACCATAATATCACATCCTACTTCCTACTTCACTACATAGTATAAAACAAAGTCGCTTCCCGCTGTCTGTCTGTCCTTATGTATGCTTAGATCTTTAAAACTACGCAAAGAAGTTAGATGCGGTTTTCAGTAATAGATAGAGTGATTCAAGAGGAAGGTTTATAAATATATATTGTACCCGTGTCGTTAGTAATATTATAAATGCGAAAGTTTGTGAGGATGGATAGATGGATGGATGGATGTTTGTTACTCTTTCACACGAAAACTAATGAACAAAGAATGAAATTTAGCATACGTATAGTTTATAACCAGGGTTAACACATAGGACACTTTTTATCCCGGTAGTATGATCCCGTGGGACAATTACCGAACTCCACGCGGGCGAAGTCGCGGGCATAAGCTAGTTAGTATACAGGGTGTAACAGAAAGGGTAAAGGATATGCTGCAGACCATCAAACTGAACAACTTCCTCCATTGGTCCAATATCGTAAATGCGAAAAAAAAAATCAGCTGTTCCATACAAAATTTTAATACCTACTCGACCCAAATGTATGGGACAGCTGATAATTTTTTAAAGTTGTACAGTTTGATGGTCTGCAGCATATCCTATCTTATGACTATACCCTTTCTGTTACACCCTGTATATAACTTGTGTTGACACAAAAATATACGAAAAAGTGAACCGTGAAGTATGTTGCGTACAAAACTGCCGCACGCCGGAAATATCAATGGCAGTTTGTAACGTGTTACATAACCTCTCTTTTGATAATGTCGGTCAAGAAACTAAAAGTATTACTGCCTACCGTTAGATGTAAATGAAGTATTGTTTAGGTGTTATGTGAGTTACGGAAACATTATGGATGACATCAGTAGCGAAGGGTCAATTTTTATAAGAGTTAAGCCGGAGTACATATCTTTAATGTGATTGTATTATTGTCTATAGAATACTGACTGTGCCATTTTTCAAAGGGAATCCGGTAGGAATCGAGTTGAATGGAACCATCGCCACTGGATGATATTATGTTTAAAGCATTTCAAGTACTAACTGGATTGTGGACGTCAGATAGGCAGTTGATCCATGTAAAATACTGGTATTTAGCTGCATCCGGTTAGTCCGGAAGCCGGTACCAATAATCAGAAATAAAAAGTATTTATTTGTCTCTCACACGACAAAACAACCAGGACAAACAAGTTTAAATCTATGCGAATAAATAAAATTGAAGTGTCTGTTTGTAATATCAAAATAATAGCTTTTTACTGAATGCATATTAAAGTATATTCGGTACTTATAACTAAAATGCTTTTTTTTAGTTTTGGCTGTCTGTCTGTTCCGTTTAATCTCCGAAACGGCTGGACGGATTTTGACGGGACTTTCAGTAGATAGCTGATGTTATAAGGTCTAACTTAAGCAACTTTTATTTGAAATTGTTAACAAAATCCAATTCAAATAGGGAAGTAATACTTTATAATAATTTCACGCGGACGAAGGTCGCTGCTACTGAGAAATTCCTAATGGAAAAACCCAATAACACTTTGCACGACCCAGAAATCGAACCGCGGACCTCATGCTCAGCAGTCGTGCTTGCGACCACTATACCAACGAGGCAGCTAGCCAAACATGACATAAAAATATATCCAACTAGCTTCAAGGATAACTCAAAGAAAAATTCTCAAGGACAATACAAATGTCTACACCTAATAATAGACGCTAAAACATTGTCATCTTGCATGCACAGGTGTTAATTATTACCTCAATACTGCAGAGACCACGCGACCTGCTGACCCACTTCGATTTTGTTTACTTTAGTTATAAACTGTGAATGTGATTGGACCTCTTTTGAAGTTATTGTGAAGGAAGGTAGTAATTGTAAAGAAGAGTGAGAGAATATTATCATTCCATTTCGTCATAGTTGCATAAGTATCCATTATTAGTTGTTTTATTGTATTTACAGTATTGTTATATTTTGTCTTTATATTTATAAGTATGTTAGTATATTCTTATTTTATTATGTTTAAATAGTTCTGCTTTAAGTTTTATGTATTCCATTTTCTCTTCTTCTTTGTCTACATCTCTTTTTTTCGTATCTCCTTTCGCAGGTATGCTGGAAGAGATTTCTTTAGAAATAAGCATCACCTTTGTACTATTTTCTGTTCCTATCTTCTTTTCTGTATTTAGTGTGTACATAAATTGTTAAATAAATAAATAAATAAATTGTTTGTTTAATGTTCTTAAATCATCTTTTGCATAGCCTTTTTACCCGACTGCAAAGGAAGGGTTATGTTTTTCGCGCGTATCTTGTATGTTTGTTTTTACTTTGTTACCTCGTAAGTTCCAAATGGCTGGATGGATTTCGACGATTAAGTTATCATTAGATTTGTCTTAATAACCCAAGTGTCCTTAGATAAAGTGTTTATAAAAAAAATAAAATGGCGGATTTTTGTTGCTAAATTGTAAGTCGTTAATATATTTTTTTTCAACCAAACCTATCGAGTAGGGTATCAAAATGAAGAAAATTGTGAACATCAAACTGAACAACTTCCTCCATGGGTCCAATATCGTAAATGCTAAAAAAAAATCAGCTGTCCCATACATTTGGGTCGAGTAGGTATTGAAATTTAGTATGGGACAGCGGATAAATTTTTCGCATAAAATTTACAATATTGGACCTATGTAGGAAGTTGTTCAGTTTGATGGTCTGCAGCATATCCTTGACTCCTTTCAAACACTATATCCTTTCTGTTACAACCTGTAGATGTATAATTACATAATACAATTTGTAGTCGGGTTTTTTTGATACTTTTAATTAAATGTTACTTGTTCGAACAACTATTTTGAGGTCCGCATCCAGTCTAATCGGTTGCAGATGAATACCAGTATTTACCACACCACAAACCAGTCGTCTTCTTCTTTATCGTGCGGTTAGTGCCTAACCTGTTGTCAGAGTTTTTATGCCACCCATGGGCCTCTGACTTGGCTTTACATGCCGTCGAGAAATATCTCTCAGTCATGACGGTTGCTTCCTTCCTTCGCTAAATAAAGCCGCTTGGCAGCTGGATCAAGGGCTTGATTCAGAAAGCAGTACTTCTGGACACGACGCGTATCGTTAGGCGGTTCCTCTCTTAAGAGTCCTGACCACCGGTAGCTCGGACCCTGTTCCCGATGCTGGTCGGCTAATATTTTTAAATGTTTTTTTTTTTTATATATTATTAATATGTGTAAAAATAAATAATGGAAATAAAATAAAGTCGCAATTTTAAATAATTAGTGTATAAAGATGGTGAGAAAGTTCATGCAGATTGAGGATAATGCTTCTCACAACACTCAATCTTCATCACACACACACACACACACACACACACGCTACATTGACTTTGCATTCGCCAGTTAGTGTAACTTAAACTAGCCAATGGGCTAAGAACAGAACATGTTTACCTAAAATAATAATAATACGCACGTAAATCCGAAAAATCAGAGGTGCGAGGACATAGCTTCGAACTTGAAACCAGTCAAAGTCATTTATTTCAACAAAGGAAAGAAAGAAAGAAAGAAAATACATTTATTTGGCACATGCCACAAGTGCACACAGTACATAAAAAATATAACAAAAAAAAAACTTAAAATCTAAACAAAAAAATAAAATAAGCACAAGGCACTTTTGAACGTGAAATAAGGAAAAAGAATGGAAGCTATTACCTAGAGCTGTAGGCGTACCATACGCCTGCGCAGACGCAGCGCCCTCTACCATCACAATCCGCACCTTACCTGTCACTTACATGTAGCCTAAACACTTAGATCTTTCGCAAGTGACCTAAAGATAGTCTCCTTGCGTCACCTATACACATAAATGAACAGACGGACTGTTACGTGGCCATTTTGCAATGGATCATGTAATGCGACATTATTCCTAGAAGATGGGTGCAGTAACTTCATTCTCTGGAGAGTTAGGTTAGCTGATTTGAAGGGCAAGTTTTTCGTACTGGTGACTAACATTATACAGGGTGTAACAAGATCCTTAACGAAGCCGAAACGCACTTGTTTTCCCTGTCATTGCAATCATTTTCTTGTTCCAAACTATACCTGGGAACCTTCTAGTTACGGAGATATTGGGGGTCAAAGTTACAACTTTTTCACGAGTTTTTTTTTAAATACTAGATTATAATAGAAGATTTTTACTAAAAACACCTCCACGACCCCGTACTATTCAATCCATCCATCAGCACAATGTTTTCAGTGCGTTACATTGAGTCCTACCGTAAAACGCGATTTTATCACCCCAAAAAAAAACTCCACACCCCAGATTTTTTTTTGATAAAGTTACTTAGTTTGATGTACAGAATGCTTGGTTGACGGCGTCGTGAAAGGTCCGTTTACACCCTGTATGTTTATTGTATAAACCATAATTCGATTCACAGACATGCTATTCTAACTAAGAAGATCAAACCAGTTTTTGTCTGTAACTCAGATACTGATGATACCAGTTTCTGGTTATGTATATGTTAAAAACTGTCTGACCTCTGCGAACTTATTGAAAACTAGATTTTTTGTGTTTTGGTGATCCACACTTATTATTATAAAGCGATAAAGATATTTTTCTGTATGTTTGGATGTAGGGGGTAATCTTTGAAACTAGTTACTGATCTGATTCCGAAAATTCTTTCACTAATGCTAAGCTTCGTTATCCTCGATTATGTTAACTGTTTCAAGGATTTGTTTTCATGGAAACCTCTTTCTAAAATAAAAGTAGTCTAGTTACTCCTTATAAAATCAGCTATCTGCAGTAAAAGTTACGTCAATATCGGTCCAGCCGTTTTGGAGATAACAAAGCCGGAACAAACAGAAAGACAGACAAAGTTTAAAAAAAAAAGCTGTTGTTTTGAAATTACAAAACAGACATTTCAACTTTACTTATTTGTATAGAACATCTTTGTTTAAAAATACCCTATGGTCTATGGTCATAAATTAAGCACTTTTTCACCAATCTTGTTGAAATCTTATGCAATAACTTAAAATTAATAACTACCTAATGCAAATTAGATTCGCGAAAATGGTCATCAAATGGAATTAATGATGTCATGGTTTGTATAAAATCTGTAAACACTTAATTAGAAGCTAAGTTTACGTCATTTAATGTTAGTTATGAATTAAAATGGCAATTTTTATGAAAGTGGATCGATTTTGATGATTTAAATCAACTCTCGTGGCTTTCGGCTTCGTTAAGGGTACTTTTATACCCATTTTACAAGAACCCGATAACAACAGCCGGGCAGTCCCATCAGACAACACCCGTCTGCTCGGAGTTTCTTCTCTTTTCAAAGGAAAGAGAACCACAGTTTATTTTTTTTCAGTTACAATAACTCTTTTCAAAGCATACTGTCAAGTATTTTACACATGTAAGCCTCTGGACTAAGCCTCTGGACTCAAAAAGCCGTTAATGCTTTTCGCGTCCAGTACAATAATGCATTTAGGATGCTGTTTGGCCACGCTTCTTAGGGATTTTCGCGGACGATCAGACTGACAGCTTTGCTGCGATCAGACGCAAGCGAGCAGCGTCCTTGTTGCGCAGGGTGCGTGCCAGTACCAACAGTCACCTGAATGTCGTGGCCAACAAACTGGATTGTCCTTTTATCTGGTACTAGCTGTTGCCGGCGACCTTCGTCCGCGTGAAATTTTATAGCCTATAACCTTCCTCGATAAATGGGCTATCCAACACTAAAAGAATTTTTCAAATCGAACCAGTAGTTCCTGAGATTAGCGCGTTCAACCAAACAAATAAAAGTCTTCAGCTTTATAATATTAGTATGGATTTAAGTCAGCTACATGCTCCTGTAAATATCGTTAATGTCTACTAACATAGTTGTTAAGTTTTTATGTTTATAACATATTTGTATTTGAATATAAACATAGTTTTTAAGTGATCATGCATAGCATAGCATAATCAGCCTATTAATGTTCCCACGGCTGGGACACAAGCCTCCTCTCTATGAGAGGGAATGGGCTATAATCTACCACACGGGCCCAGTGCGGGTTGGTAGATATATATATATTATATGTTAGTGATCATGCACTAACATATAATTATGGAATTTTATTTTGAAACTAGCTATTGCCCGAGGCTTCGCCCGCGTGGATGTCGAAAAATGTCTGATTACTTACCTGCATCCCCTTTTTAACTATTCGGAGGTAAAATTATCAAAAAAGCAGAGACACGTATAAATTAATATTCAAGGGTCAACCAAAACCCAAAATTTGTATACCCTAACTTCAAAACTGACGGACTTTCATATAAATTTCCCCTATTTTACTACTTTAGGAATACAATTCCCAAAAATCCTTTCTTAGTGGATACTTATTTATTTATTTATTATTTATTTATTTATTATTTAATTTATTTATTATTTATTTATTTATTTAATAGTACACGTACAAAACAAAGAACACACCCTCCAAGTTTCATGTCTCTAGGACCAGCGGTTTGGGCTTTGTGTTGATATATCACTCAGTCAGTCAGTCAGTTTACCATTTTATACAGGGTTATTTGTAAAACACCAACAACCTCGCAGGAGTAGATAACTAATATCATAAACAACAACATTTGTTCTACGACTTTTCCGAAAACAGACAAAAAAAATTCAACTCTCCCTACATATGTCCGAACAGCTGATCGAGTTTTGTATGAAAAGTCGTTTTTTTTTGTCTGTTTTCGGAAAAACCGTAGAACAAATGTTGTTGTTTATGATGTTAGTAATCTACTCCTGCGAGGTTGTTGGTGTTTTACAAATAACCCTGTATATTTATAGATAGATAAAGAGATTATGATAATTATGATATGAAGGTGGATAATAATCGATACACCCTGATCCTCAAACACCTAACAAAAAAAAACAGAATCAATTTGCTTACAAAAAGTTAAATATTGCTTCAGACAAAACTTTACATTAGAAGTATTGAATATTTTATACTTATTTTTGTGAGACAAAGAAAAAAATACAAAAAGCTTGGGCAATTCTGAGTAATACCTAATAATGTCTTATTTGTATTCCTTTTGCGTCTGAGGTTAACGAAATAAACAAAGAAAATGTTTTAAAATGATAATAGGGTGGGTGAAGCGGTTGATGTCTGAGCTATTGAATATTTTATTTTTATTGGTTTTTGTTTTGTTTAAGTAAGTGACTATTTCTGTACAGTTTGTGGTTTCGGTTTTGTTTGATTGTGTAAGAAACTACATGCGAAAATTCTCACATCACGTTAAACTATGCTTATAAGGAAAAGGCAGAAAGATATTTCGATAGTTGAGGTAATATGCTTCAGAGATTACCAAATACCTCACTATATATCATCACGCTTGTTCTACCCAAAGTGTTAGGCAGAGCATATAACCACACTATAAGTGGAGTTGTATATTGCTAAAGTGTTCATAATATTGTTCTTAGCTGTAAGTCTTTTATAACTTTTTAATATTGTGGAACTCAAATAAAGTGAATATGAATAGAAACACTCAAGTTTGCCCAGTTATGTTTTAGAGCAGACAGTTTTATTTTTTTTCAGTGTTTAGATAAAGTACTAGCTCCTGCATGTGAAAATTATTCCTCAGTTACAACCAGGCAAAAAGTATCCTATTATATAAACCAGATTATGGTTTTGGTTTACCTGCGTGCAAAACATCAAAATCTGTTCAGCTGTTAAGGCGTTAAAAGTTATCAACCGACAGACATAGTTACTTTTGCATTTATGTAACGTATGAATTGTTCTTAACAACCAATCTTTCTGATACTCATAACATAGATAACATAACATCATGCCTGTAATCCACGAAGGGTTAAGTCAGAGGTGTACCTAATAGTACACCCACATTTCGCTAGTTATGTTTAAGACCCATGAAATAGGGGGCGAGCCTATTGCCATCAACTACAAATCCAAACTCCGTGGCTGCCAGTCAGAAATTCCTGATGGAAAAACTCAATATCAATTTGCCCGACCCAATAATCAAACCCAGATATCTTATATTTAGCAGTCGCGATTGCGCCCACTAGACCAATGATGCAGTCTTGATACCCAAACTAGTCAAGTAACGAAATCTTTAAACACAACATTACCATGTTTTAATGTCAGTCAAAGCATTCTCACCTGCGAAGTAAAAGATTTCTTTTTGTGTAACTTGTCCCCCAGTGTAACGCATCGTATTGAACCATCGGAGCATAACTTTACCACTTTCCTTCAGTCGCGATGTAGTTTTCTTTCGTTCATTCATTCATTCATAAATATTCGTTGTTGTGTGCATGGAACAGTTAGTAGGAGTAAGTTGGTATTTTCTTTAATTAGTAAAAACTTGTTTATGCACGCGGCTTTGCCCGCGTGATGTTCGATAATTGTCCCAAGGGATCGTATTACCGGGATAAGAAGTATCCTATGTATTAATCCAGTTATAAACTATCTGTGTGCCAAATTTCTTTCAAATCCGTTCAGTAGTTTTCGCGTGAAAGAGTAACAAACATCCATCCATCCATGGATCCTCTCAAACTTTCGCATTTATAATATTAGTAAGATATTACGAAAACTGGCTTGAGATTTTTCTCAACTGAGATTTGTGAGCGCATCTTTGTAACTTTCAAAATTGTAGTTGTAATATTAATTTATGGAATAAACGATGAATTTCAAACGCTTTTAAAATAATTCTGAAAAAAAAAATGCTTTGTATTGGGATGTTACAACCAGGACTTAGTTAATTCTAGATATTAAAAATCAATAAATAACGTTAATTGTTCCTATAATTTATTTTAATCACACAATCAGACGTTTAAAAATTATAAATATTTTCAAAGCCATTTTTTCCTTGTTTAAAATAAAATCCAAGTTATTTTATTGCCTTTGTCTCTCATATTATTTTCTGCTATAAAAAACCACAGACATTTATTGGTGCATTCACCCTACAAGTTATCGGTTTGTCAGCAGCACATAAATATCTGGAATTGCTAGAATGACAATAAGGCTTGAAGGTCAAAAAACTTTCAAGAAACAAGATATGAATACTTAATTCATCAACATATCAAAAGACTAGTGGCCCGTCCCGGCTCCACACGGGTAGACATTTATCTTCCCCTAATTTTTTCTAGTAAAAAATAAATGGTGTAAATAGACCCTTAACGAAGCCGAAAGGCACTTGTTCTCCCCGTCTTTGGGATATTTTTTTTTGTCCTTGACCATACCTGGGAAACTTCTAGTTATGGAGATATTGGGGGCCAAATCAAATCAAATCAAAATATTTATTTGCTAGAATATGGTACATAAGGTGTTACAGTAAATTAGTTTCAGCATATCCTGCCATAACATGGCGTGCAAATGTATTCACAATAAGCGATGTCAATTATTCTAACTTACAAATTACGATTCTATTGACTTGATGTCCTCTAAAATTACAGATTCTATTGACTTGTCTTCTAAATAGTCCTTAACGGTATAATATATTTTAATTAATAATAGTTTGAAAAGTATTTTTTTAAATATTGTCAGCGGTAAGTCTTGTCTTGTCAAAGTTCCAACTCTTTGTGAAGGGTCTGTTTACACCCTGTATAGCCCATGTTACACAGGGATAATTTGTAGCATTCTAATGGTGAAAGAATTTTTGAAATCGGTCCAGTAGTTTTTGAGTTTATTCGTTACAAACATACAAATATTTCCTATTTATTATATTATTACTAGCGACACGCCCCGGCTTCGCACGGGTGCAATATATATATAAACCTTCCTCTTGAATCACTCTATCTATTGCTGAAAACTGCATTAAAATCCATTGCGTAGTTTAAAAGATCTATGCGTGCAGACAGTGGGAGCTATTTTGTTTTATACTATGTAAAGTTTATTAATTATTAGTGTAGATATAAATTTTGTATAGTAAATATCACATGTTATTATGTATTTTAAAACGTTATAACCACCTGCCTTCCAGAGTAGAATTATATGAAAAAAACGAATTGAATTGATTACGAGTCATAACATAAAAATCACGCCTGAATTTTCAAGAAAAAAAGAATTAATCCATTTATTTCAGAATCTCCCATATTAAAATCACAAGTTACGAAACAAATAAATACAAATCACAATATAAAATTAAACACATTGAAAAAAAAAATTAGTACCTAAGTAAGTAAAAGTTAGGCAGAAGTGTACTTAATAGTACACCCACATTTCGCCAGTTATGTTTAAGTCCCGTGCAATAGGGGGGAAGCTTACTGCCATCAACTGGACACAAATCCAGACCCCATAGCAGCTACTGAGAAATTCCTGATAGAAAAACCCGATAACACTGATGGCCAAGCTTAGACTCGAACCTAGGGCCTCATTTTCAGCAGTCGCTCTTAAGACCATTACATCACGAGCCAGAAATGGCTATAGTTGTGACTAGCATCGTCACAAAAAAGTTCTACGGCTATTTCAAGATATCAGTGGAAAATTTTAAACAATATTATCGTTATTTAAAAGAGCTACTATTATAAAAACTAGTCGAATCAATTATGTTTTAAAAATCACGAAAGATACAGTCATTTATATATTGGCAAACTTGTTTGACAGGTCAACTGGACTCTGGACATTATTGCTCATACAAGTTGAAATGGTCGTTGATCCTATAAAATACCGTAAAGACCTGGATTTTACTGTTATTTGCGATAAAAAGGTCACATACTTCTCTCATTTATTATTCCACTAGCTGATACCCGCGTGAAATTTTATAGCCTATAACTTTCCTCGATGAATGGGTTATCCAACACTAAAAGAATTTTGCAAATCGAACCAGTAGTTCCTGAGATTATAGCGTTCAACCAAACAAACAAACTCTTCAGTTTTATAATAAATATAGATATAGATTCACAATTTCTTACAACTGCGTCTTACAACCAACTGTTGGTCTGTGGATGGGTGTCATTACATATAGAGTTTTCTCCGTGCCTCGGAAAGCACGTTAAGCCGTTGGTCCCGGCTGTCATTTGTAGATCTTTGACAGTCGTTACATGTAGTCAGTGGCCCGAAAGTCTGACAACCAGTCTTACCAAGAGGTATCGCATTACCTAGTACTAACTGGGTTATGGAGGTCAGATAGGCAGTCGCTCCATGTTAAATACTGGTATTCAGATGCAACCGGTTAGGTTAGTAATTATTGCTGGGAAACAACTTTTTTTTGGGGTGAAAAATCACGTTTTACGGTAGGACTCGATGTAACGCACTCGAAACATTGTGCTGATTGATGCAATGAATAGTAAGCGGGTCATGAAGGTATTAAAAGTAAAATTGTAACCTTAGAAACTAGTATTTAAAAATGGTGAAAAAGGGAAAAAGGTGGAACTTTGACCTCCAATATTATATCTTTGTAACTAGAAGGTTCCCAGGTATGGTTCAGAACAAAAAAAAATAGCGCAATGACAGGACTAGTCACTTAATTTTTAATATTTTTATACGCAAACCCTGCGTAGGGAACTATAGCTGTTTTGACATGGAAAGAAAAATTCTAGTTCGAGCAGGGTTTAAACCTGCGACCTTCCGATTCAATACACCGGATGTCTTAACCAATTAGACCATCGCACCCTGCTCACAGCTCTCGAAATTTTCGTTCCATTAATAACGTCTTACGGTGACGTTAGCGCCATCTATTTAAGAAAGTATCGAACTAACTTAAAGCAACACGTTGACATTACAGCCAAATCAATGTTGTATAGAAGACGCCATACCAAACTAATTTTTAAGTCACTTAATGTCAAAGATCATGTCATCAGAGATTCGATCAGGCTTCATAGACCTCATAAAACTAAATGATTTTGCCGTCTTACTTCATTAATATTGAAAAGACAAGGACAGAGAGCATTTATAACCGTTTCATTCAAAATGTCAAGTGCAAACTTGACATCTAAAATCAAATTGCAAATAAAACCCCGATGAAGACACTTAAACACAATTTAAAAACACTCAAAACGATGAAACTGGATGTCAAAATATTACGACACTGCAGAAGCGATTGTTACAATCGATTAGAATCGATTAGCCACAGTCTAATCGTTAGCTTTCAAATGATTTATAACGACTGAACTGCGAAATCGATTAGGCGTGTTGGCTTTTAAAATCGAGTTTGATATCTCTGCGTGAAAGTGCTTTGTGGATTTAAGGGATTTTTTTTATACCAGTACCTTTGCATGCCTTCTTGGTATTGTGGCTGCAAGATCGACTGCTGAGCATGAGGTCCTGGGTTAGATTCCCGGGTCGGGCAAAGACTTATTGGGTTTTTTCATCAGGAATTGCTTAGTAGCAGCCGCGGAGTCTGGATTTGTGCCCGTTTGATGGGAATAGGCTCGCTATTACATGCGCCTTAAACATAACTGGCGGGATGTGGACGTACTATTAGGTACACCTCTGCATAACCCTTCGGGGATTACAGGCCTGATGTTACGTTACGGGCAATACGTAAATGCCGGTTGTGTAATCATCCAACATTCCTCATTTAAATGATTAAATTAATTTAAATGCAGGTCATTATCATCATTCTCTTACCCTTATCCCAAATCATTTGGGGTCGGCGCAGCATGTCTTCTTCTTCCATACTTCTCTATTACTCGTCATCTCATCAGACACCTCCTTTCTAGCCATATCATCCTTCATTATATATTTTACTTGAAACAACTGTCATCTGACCTTGATCGTTACTAAGAAGTACCGATATTTTTACCTGTTTAAAAAATACGATATGTCATCCGACCTCTAAAATAACTGAGAACTGTTTATCCTCAAGTCTGATCATCAAAATTTGGTGTTTAAAATAGCAGCCGAAGTTGCCAAAACAAGAAAAACTGTCAGTAACAATTTTTAACAATGTATAAAACTGTTTATGTCCGTCACATCTCAGGTCCAGTTAAAAACCAGCGTCGGGCACTAGCTAAACTGGGCCTATTTGGACCAGCCGTAAGACTCACAATATTAACTCAAAATTTCTTTATTACTTCGTATATTCCAAACGGCTGAATGGATTTCGACGATTAAGGTAACATTAGAGTCGTCTCAAAGACCCAAGTGTCTTTCTTAGATAGGTGTTTAAAAAAAAAACAAAATGACGGATTTTTGGCGCTAAAAAGTTTGTGTGCACTAGTGACATGTGCCAAATAAATATGTTTGTCAACTGTCCTCTAAAACTACTGAGAAAAATATCAAGTCAGACAGGCAGAATTTGGGCTTCTGACCATACTAGGAGCCCAGAGGCACAAGAAAAGCTGTCATTTGCTTTAAAAAATTTCGAAGAAAAATCACAAGTCAGAATTTGGGGCTACCATATTTGGAGACGACCCAGGAAAGACTTCTTTTTTTAGAGCAAGGCTAAAGGCTGGCGACCCCATAAGAACACCAGGTTACTATGTAACCTACTCCACAAAAGGGAGGTTATGGGTTACACAATCCTTATATAGTTACGACATAAACCTGACTTGAATATGTTATGGTGAGCATACCGTTAGCTTGGAGTAACTATTTAAAGTGTGATGCTAAATTTTAGTTTGGAGGTCAGAGGAACAGTAGTATACGTGGTGAAAGTTTTTTGAAGGGAATTTTTATGATTACAAAAGTCAGTCTATCACAATTCTTTGGCAGATAGGATGAAGGCTAATCCAAATCATTTTAGCAAACCCTACATCAACGATTGCAAAGAGGTGTGACTTGGTGAAGATGTATTGTCTAGTCAATGATTCTCCTTCTAATAGGTACATAGCAAGTAAATTTTCCACATTAGTAAATCTATACTAATATTACAAAGCTGAAGAGTTTGTTTGTTTGGTTGAACGCGCTAATCTCAGGAACTACTAGTTTGATTTTGATAATTCTTTTAGTGTTGGATAGTCAATTTATCGAGGAAGGCTATAGGATATATAACATCACGCTACGACTAACGGTAGCCCAGCAAAAACAAAACAAATCAGAAGCGGCGGGTGTAACTGCGGGGCACAGCTAGTTGTTTATAAGGTACGATTGGGTTGGCTTATCCGTATGGATAAAACCCCATTTTTGTTAACAAAGATTAAAAAATAAACAGAGGTATTAAAACATTCGCTTTTACCCATGGTTTCGTCTAGGTTGGGTGTGGAATTCACCCACAGCATCGTGTTATTACCGGAAAAAAGCAACAAACGGACAGTATGGATAATACAGCTTTGAGGAGATCTTTGCCTAGCAGTGGCGACGGCTCCGACTTACGAACAGTAAGTCGTAGTTCGAACCCAGGCAGACGCATTACTATGTGTAATTTATTTCATCACCACTGCTCTCAAAAACGGTGAAGGAAAACATTGAGAGGAAACCGACATGTCCTATAACCAAAAAATCAAAGACATGTGACATCTACCAACCCGCACTTGGCTCGCTTGATGGACAGCCCATTCCCTCTCATAGAGAGGATGCTTGTGTCTCAGCCGTGGGAACATTATAGGCTGCTTATGCTAAGTGGCCAGTGTGGTCACGTTTGTTTAAAAATAGGCTACTGCAGTTCACTACCGAGAGGCTGGTATTCGTGGCCCTTGACAGTAGCTATAGGCGTGTATGGGGCCAATCAGTCGGTAGCCATAGCTAACAATCACTACTTTACCACATTGACCTCAAAGTCTATTACTTCCGAGACATAAATCGTGGCTATACAGGGTGTTGTGCGTCACTAAAACAAAATTCACTCACTGACAGACTATGCGCGGCTTAAGAGCGTTTACGACTTACGGCATTTCATACAAAATTTGAAGTCCTATTTATTCAAAATTACTGAACCGATTTTAATAAAACTTCATATACATAAGCAAGATACATAAGTCTACAAAGTTATCAGAGAACATTTTCGAAAAATAGTGATACAGCTAAATTAGACCGATTTTAGATTTTACATAGAAACAGAAATTTCCAATTACGGTTAGCCCATAAAATAACTTTGTAAAGAAAAGAAAAACATATCTGAGTTTTAATTACATAAAAAAAAAAAAAAAAATACAGCCAAAATCTCCGACACAGCAAAATTAAATGTCCAAGATACAAATTCTCAATACCCTGTATTTATTTTTTCTCACAGATTAAAAAGAAGATGTAAAGCAATTAAAAACTAGCCAATTATAAGCTATTATCGCTATCGCCCTCCGGCGATGCCGGTTATAATAGAACTGTGAGATAATCACCATTATACCACTTGTGCCTTTAACAGAAGTGACCTAGATTTAATAATAAAAATGATCCTCGTTACATCATTGGTCGGGACTGAGTTTTAGCAAAGAATAAAGTCTTGAATGTAGTAAGTTAAACACGTTTTTTGAATTCATATAGTTTTTTTTTTGAGTAGTTAAATGTTTGTTTTAAATGTATAGTTTTTGAGCTTATTCAGTATTTAAGGAAAGTGATAACAAGATGGGTTATTGTCACTTTTTTTTGTAAAACTTTGTTACAAAGTATGGAAACATTTTATTCAACAGTGCATAAATGAGGTGGCTTTTAAATGACCGGCGCAGGAGTGGACGATGATAATGTTCATTAATCATGTCAGCGCTGCATGTGTTTTAAGAAAAAAAACACTTTTGAAAAAGAGTTTTTTTTTTTGCTTGGCATTGAGTGTGGTATAATGTAATTTATGGAATATTAATTTTTGTAACCTCATTTCGCCTATTCTCCAGAACTACATATTACAGAATACATATCTTTTTTTACATTCAATGAAACCTATATATTTATTATTAAGCCAAATCATAACAATATTAAATACTCGTAAAAATTTAAATAATTTAATCAACTAACTTAAAAAAAAAACTAAAAAAATGCATTAAAAACTCCTGAACGCGGTAATACATAAACTAGGAAGAAGAAAAAAACAAAAAAAAATCAACTTACCAAAAATCTCCTTTTTCTGTCAAAAAAAGTCACAAAAAGTCACAGTTTATCACTTCACACTTTTCTCACAATTCCTTCACATTTCTGTTTAAAAGAAGAAAACAAAAGTTTATAATCCAAAATAATAATCGAAAATATAGAAAACTATGTAAATAATTACAGCATAAAATGCGAATTTAAAGTACAGATAAAAAATGTCTTTAATATAGAGTAAAACTTTTTGGGTTATCCCCCTTCGGTTTTCGTCGACGTTGTTATGCATTTAAAATGGTGTTGCCATAGCTTTTCCTGTAATTTTTAAGTGTGTGTGTTTTGTGTCAAATAATCTTTACTAATATAGAAAGAAAGATGAAACAAAAATACTTATTTGTCGCAGGGACATGCCATGCATACAAAAAAAATAACAATAATCATAAAACGCACAACAATAAAACATCACTACATAGTATAAAACAAAATCGCTTCCCGCTGTCTGTCCCTATGTATGCTTAGATCTTTAAAACTACGCAACGGATTATGATGCGGTTTTTTTAATAGATAGAATGATTATAGAGGAAGGTTTATATGTATATATTGTACCCGTGCGAAGCCGGGGCGGGTCGCCAGTAATAAAACAAAATATAATAAAGCGGAAGAGTTTGTTTGTTTGAACGTCCTAATCTCTGGAACTGCACATCACTTTACGACCAAAAACCAAACAAAAGCAAACAAAAAGTCAGAAACGTCGCGTGCAACCGCAAAGAACAACTAGTATATAGATTCTATTCTTTATAATGAATTAGAAGACTAGCTTATGCCCGTGGCTTCACCCGCGTGGATTTCGATAATTGTCCCACGGGACCATACTACCGGGATAAAAAGTATCCTACATGTTAATCCAGGTTATAAACTATCTGTATGCTAAATTTCATTCAAATCCGTTCAGTAGTTTTTGCGTGAAAGAGTAACAAACATCCATCCATACTCACGAACTTTCGCATTTATAATATTAGTATAGATAAGTTATAGAATCAGGCGTTATATTTAATTTTATAGAATCCTGACATTTTCGGGTCTTGACAGCCAATCTCAGTGGAGATTAAACATCGACGCAGGAGATATTGGTCCACTCTGTCTTCTCATTCTCATAGTCCTCAGGGACGGCAATCTGATACGACCGGAGAGAGGTCAGGCGCAGGACCAACGGCTCAACGTGCGCACCGAGGCACGAGGGTCTCATACCGCTAACTTCCAAACTCCTGGTTACTTTTGAGAAATTCCTGATGGAAAAACCCAACAACACTTTGCGCGACCTGGGAATCGAACCCAGGGCTTCAAGTAACAAGTAAAACGAGGCAGTTTGTATGAGTATGTGTGTGTTAATGTATGGTTCTCATACAATGTTGGGAATTTAAGTACAATGGGCTAAAGATTGCTAAGACAAGAGGTCGTTAATTCTATTCTGTTTAGAATTGTTGTGAATTTACTCCTAGTATCTATTATATGACTTATTCCGTTTTCACTAACACTAAGGAACAACTAAATGAACGCCTAGATTTTGTTGTGCTGTCGGATTTTCGACTGTAAGTGCTAAACCGACCGTTGAAAATTAAGTCCACACACATCAGACTGTTACTAAAATTGATGTGAATTTTCGGCTCGTTACTATTATAAAATTTTGTTCGTATAACAAAGTTTCGTTTCACCTTGATACTGAGAGATATCATAAAATGTATAATCAGCCTATCATGTTCCCACTACTGGGACACAAATTGTTATAAAGTCCTTCAAATCATCATTGATTTGAACTGACAAATATTGTAGTCAAAATTATTATGTCAGGTTGACACATAGTCGTGTGGCCAATATGATATAAATAAATACCCATGCATTATTGCAGGCAAAATACCCATGTAAAAAAATAACAAAATAGTAAAAACATTAAATAAATTATTTAAAATAATAATTTAAAAAATCAATATCAATTAAAAATCATTAAATATTTTTTTATAAAAAATGGAGGTATGTGTAGTATATGACATCAAATAACGTGTATATTCCATTGGAAATGGAATGATGAATTTCTATTACCCCTATTTAAACCTTTCATGGGTTGATCTTAAAAAATCTTTAAGAAAGAATTTTGAAAATTCAACCACTGAGTTAAATTTCGTTTTACAAGTAAACTCTTTCCAGAAATACCAAGCTTTTCTAGACCCTGTAGCTTATCCATACCAAAAATATTACAGCATACTTATAAAATCATTTGTCCCGACTGACTATCGACGCACAACTTAAACTACTGGACAGATCGTGCTAAAATTTGAAACACAGATAGCTATCATGACGTAAGCATCCATTAAGAAAGGATTTTGGAAAATTCAACCAATTAGAGGGTGAAATAGGGATTGAAAGTTTGTATGAAAATACGACACCCGGGCGAAGCTGGTGACAGCTAGTGAGCCATTGAACCTACTACTATGTTTAACTAAAGTGATTCTAAATTACATAGCATTAAGGGTTATTTAGTCTAAATAACTTACAATACCTTTTAAATCTATTGTAACATTCACGATCAAATTGGCTTTGAAAACTTTCACAGAATCCGTTTGGTATTACTTAATACCAGTCATTGGTGAGTTTGACAATTTGTAAATCGATAAATTGCAACTGTGAATGTAAACTTGATTAAACTTTTTGTAATAAGAATGTCACATAACTAGTTTTTTAAAGGATTAACAAAAAAAAGGTTATTTATGCGGTAACTCCTTCAGTTTTTTTTTTTTTTAATTTTGTTTTATCTTTTATTTTTAAGAAAGTACCTCCCTACATAATTGACCGTGTAATATCAGACGAGGTATCTAAGATATTTTATTGATACCAATCGCGTAGCTTTAAGGTCAGGCTCTATTAAAACTAAAAGATTATCACCACAATTCAACATAACCCACACAAAGACCAATAAAATAAAGATTTGCCGAGATTACCATAAGAAAAATCTCACAACACACATACATATACATAAAACATTACCGCAATTACATCACAGTGAACACACACCTAAATAATCGACCGAAAAACAAATGAGAAAACGAAAAAACAAAACACACACAGAAAAAAAACAAATTACAAAAAAAAAGTACCACACGATTTTTCAAAGTTGATTTTGTACGGAGTAAAAAGCGTAGTTTAAAATAAAAAATGGCGTCTGTAACCGACGCAACCACGGTACTGACTGTGAGTAGGCGCTTGCGCATGTAGGGGGGGTATTACAGTGACTATCGGTTGGGTAACTCAGGGACAGAACTCAAGGCTTTATCGAGTATGTTGTAAGTTCGGATTTATGTTAGGTAAACTCTTTTTAAAGGTGAATTTGAGTTGAAAATAATGTCACATGACGAGTTTTGTTTACCCAGAGGTGCACAGGTGTCTACCTACGTCGCCTTAAGATAAACTTCATCTTTGTGTGTTGATAGACTCAAATAAAACCTGACCAGTATGTAGCCACCTGCACAGCTCTTTCGTTGGCTTCGTTTAAATCCTGGAAGGTGCAGGTGGCTGAGCAGGATGGGCAAGAAAGGAGGTGGGACATATCCTGCAGAGGGGCTCCACAATGGCATTGTATTTCGGATGGGTAGATGATACCTCATTTGGCTAAATTATTTCTACAGTGGCCAACCTGGGCCCGCAAATGGTTAAGAGATTTCCAGTCCAGTTCCTGTCCAGGAGGAAGGTGTTCTGCTGGATTAATGAAGTGAGGAGTGGTGACATGTCTGTTCCTCGACAATTCACATCTGGTTTAACTAGTAACGTAACACCACGTCGGTTTCCCCGAAAGGGTAAGGCAGAGGTGTACCCTACAGATTGCCAGTTATGTGTAAGTCTCATGTAATTAGAGACGAACCTATTACCATCAGCCGGGTATAGAAGTTTAGACCTAGACTCTGGGCAACGTTGTGTTTTTAATCGAAGGTTTTAAGACTTTGAAATGGCAGTCGAACATATTTTTTTAGTGGAACAACCACTTTTCACGACCTGGAAATTAGAACCAGAGACCCGAGGCTTTGCAATCTTGACTTTTCAACAAAACTAAACTGTTGACTAAACCGTCTGTCTTTTTCCAACTTGGGGACAGCTTCCAGTCTAAACGGAGGCAGCTGGCTATCAGTATTGTATGATCCCTTGCTAGACCATACATTACTTTTAAATGAACGAAAACGAAACGAACGAAACAACGAAAACGAAATACGAAACGAACGCAACTACGAAAACGAAATACGAAACGAACGAATGAACGAAATATTATGAGTTGAAATGAATATGAAGTAAACTACTGAATTGCAAAATGTGCGGTTGCACAGTACATGTGTTTAGACAGCGGTAAGACTGGTTGTCAGAGAACAACATATTTGAGAAAATGCTATTCGGATGACACACAGGAAATAATTATGTCATACAATGATCAAATTCACCCACACAGCTAATGGCCATAAAGTTGTGTTGTTTATGGTTTTATTAGTCTACTTATAGACCGTGTTGTGTATGGTGTTTATTACAATTCATCATTCGTTATGTTTTATGTAACTATTGCTTTCATAATCATCATCATCTTTTCAGCCGAAACACGTCCACTGCTGGACATAGGCCGCCCCCAAGTGTCGCCACATTGACGTGTCCCGTGCGACTCGCATCCAGCGGATTCCTGCAACCTTCACCAGGTCATCGGTCCACCTATTGAGAGGCCTTGCAACGCAACGTCTTCCGGTTCGCGGTCGCCACTCCAGAACTTTTCGGCCCCATCGGCCATCTGTTCTGCAAGCAATGTGCCCTGCCCACTGCCACTTAAGTTTGGCAATTCTTCTTATTACTTTACATGGTAACATTTATAATCGTGTGAGGTTTAAGATCGTTTTAACTCAAAATAATCTGCCTAGTCTTTTTCAAAACTATATTGGAGTCGGGTCCCAGTCTGACGGGTGCAGCTGAATACCAGTATTGTACATGAAGCGACTGCTTATCTGACCTCCACGATCCTTACTGGGTAATACGGTACTCTAAGTTGTACTCAAACTACTACCACTCAAAACTAACGTTTTGACTACCTCCTCTCCAATTACCATAGACAACTATGGACAGATTTTACCAATAAATGTGAACGTGGCCAGCACACTTATTTAACTTTTTTTTTCCATCTGTCACTTAGTTGTCTATGTGACAGATGGACCACCAGCGGACTGGTAATATAACAGAGACTGACTGATATAATACTAAAACTTTTGCACACTTTGGGTACGGTAACCTAATACAATTAATCTAGCCAATATTTTTACCTGACTGCGAAAGTTGAGTATTGCTTTTCGCGTGTATCTTGTATGTTTGTAAAGTTTATTACCTCGTATCTTCTAAACGGCTGGATGGATTTCGACAGTTAAGGTATCGTTATATGCGATTGGCGGCGGCGATCTCTCGCGTCCGGCCTTGGTTCAAGCCATGGTCCGGAGCGAGAGGGAATGGGAAGCCGTCACCTCCTTCTGCGAAGTAGTCATGCTAGTGAAGGACGTGGAGGGAAAGAACCTCACGTCCCAGCCGCCGCGGGAGACGCCCTGGGCATCGGGGGTCACGTGGTGGCTTTCGACCACCGTAGGCGCTGGCCTGTGGACGGCGAGTTATGGGCTAGCTCGCCGTCCGGCCGTCTTATGACGACAGGCCGTGTCGACGGCGCGTTCGTGTTCCACGCGCGCCTCAAAGAGATGTCAGCAATCAAGTAGGGGTCCGCATGGGCCGATGCCTGCCAGGGCTGCGGGACTGTTCGAAAGAGATACCGTGGCCCTGGAACACAAAGGGCAAAGATGGAACCCTCCGCTCCGCCCAGAGTGGGGGGGGGGGGAGGTCATTTGATGATTTCCCATCCGGAAAAAAAAAAGGTATCGTTAAATTTGTCTTAAAACTCCAAATGTCCTTAGACAGGCGTTTAAAGAAAAAACAAAGTGGCGGATTTTTGGCGCGAAATAGTAATACGTTAATAAAAAATATTTAACCAAACCCATGTTTTTTTTTTAATGCAATAAGGGTCTCTTGACCTCGATCACGCCTGATGGAAAGTGATGGATGAGGTCTATGATGAAACGAGCGTGCCAAATAAAATTAGGAAAATTGAATAGGCCCGCCCGCTTCTAACTTTTGTTGAATTTCGGTAAAGTCGTTTTTGTTTTAGTTAAACTACTTTTTATATTGCATGTTGTTCTAACACGAAACTGCATAACATTGCTCACGTGGTGACCCTACTCAGCGACTCCGCTTGCGCGTGAAATCGAACTAGCATTTGTTGTAACGTTATAGATCGCACGAACATGGAATAAGTAAATTACTTTACTTTAAATACAGTTTAACAGACATCTTGGACACGGTCTTTTTACAAGATTCAATGAGTGGTAATTCTTCTCCTGTATAAGAAGGGGTCTTTTCCCGGCCAGGGACAAAATAAAGGGTGTAAAAAGTGCCCGAAATTTTCGTGGTTAAATAATAACAGCCGCTTGGGTCGATCTAAAGGTTAAGCTGCGCTTGCTAGGTTGTCCCGTGGATGGGTGACCGCCCATTGCATCCCGAGTTTCCTCCGTGCCTCGGAAAACACGTTAAACCGTTGGTCCCGGCTGTCATTTGTAGATCTTTGACAGTCGTTACAGGTAGTCAGTGGCCCGAAAGTCTGACAACCAGTCTTACAAAGGGGTATCGTATTACCCAGTACGAAATGGGTTGTGGAGGTCGGATAGGCAGTGGGTCCATGTAAAATACTGGTACTCAGCTGCATCCGGTTAGACTGGAAGCCGACCCCAACATAGTTGGGAAAAGGCTGGGCAGATAATGAACGAAGCCGAAATGCACTTGTTGTCCCCGTCATTGCGATAACTTTTTGTTTTGTACCATACCTGGGAACCTTCTAGTTCCGGAGATATTGGGGGTCAAAATTCAAACTTTTTCACAGGATTTTTTCTAATACTAAGTTTTTAAGGTTATAACTTTACTTTAAATACCTCCATGACCGGTTGACTATTATTTGCATCCATCAGCACAATTTTTCGAGGGAGTTACATTGAGTTTTACCATAAAACGTTATGGGCCTCTGACTTGGCTTTACATGCCGTCGAGAAATATCTCTCAGGCATGCTGGTTTCCTCACGATGTTTTCCTTCACTGAAGCAAGTGATAATTATACAATAAGCAAATACATCTGGGTGCGTGTCTTGGGTTCGAACTCGAGACCTATGACTTGGCAGTCCGACGGTAACACCGTCCGACGGTTACTAGGCTATCACTGCTATGTTAAGTCTACTGTAATAAGGGATGAACCTATTCCCAACCACCAGGCGCAAATCCAGATTCCGGGCTAATATTAAGAAAATACTGAAGGAAAATCCCATTAACACTTTGTCCGATGTGGAAATCGAACCCAGGAACTCACGCTCAGCAGTAGCATTTGCGACCACTAGACCTCCGAGGTAGTGACCAATGAGGCATAATTATCATCAGCCCAAATTAATATTATAAACGCGAAGGTAACTTTGTTTTGTTACCTTTTCACGCCTAAACCTCTGAACCGATCATACTGAAATTTTGCATATACGTTGTCAGGTGTACAGAAACGGACATAGGGTACCTTTCATCCCGAAAAAAAGTACTGTTGCCTAGGAAAACAACAATAACGGTCTTGTGATAATAGATGGCGCCACGTGTCTTTCGAATCATGATTGTTATTACAAGCAGAGTACAACCCGAAATTGATTGTCAAATTCTAAATTAACGTGAGCGAGGTCACGGTAAGTCAGTTCATAGACTAATCGTGTTTCCTCATGTTTCCGGTGGAAATCAGAAAAAATGGCGCAAAGTATGAAGGAAATGTTTTTTTTGAGGAAGGAAACACTACTCATGCATCGACTTAGTTCTACTGAAGGAAGCTATATTTCACGCGATACTGATTCGTGGCGGTTCGATTCCGGGCAAGCAATTATTTTTATGATTGTGTGCAAAAATGTGGTGTTATAAAACTAATTTGTCGCGTAATTATCTTTTATTGTGATTTCTAGATTCGATGCTAAGGACAGTTCGAGAATGGATGCTCTTTAATACCCTTTTTAGTTTTTTGAATTTGAGGAGCTCGTGGCTAAATAATAATTTAAATTCAAGGTTTAGCCGCGCTTGCCTAGGTTGGTCCGTGAATAGGTGACCATCATACAGAAGTTCCTCCGTGCCGTCATTTGTAGTTCTCTGACAGTCGTTACAGGTAGTCAGTGGCCCAAAAAGTCTGACAACCAGTCTTACCAAGGAGTATCGTATCACCCAGTACTAACTGGGTTGTGGAGGTCTGATAGGCAGTCGCTCCATGTAAAATACTGGTATTCAGCTGCATCCGATTAGACTTAAAACTGACCCTAACATAGTTGGGAAAAGGCTGAGCATATGATGACTTTGCTCGACATAGGAATCGAACCGAGGACTCATGCTCGGCAGTCGCACTTGCGACCAATTGACCAATGAGGCAATCAATTGTAGGCAGTTGCAGGTGGGCTTATTACTATCAACTGAGCACAATTCCAAACTCCGGGCATCTACTGAGAAATTATTACTAATTGTTAGCTAGACTCCCTATTATTATTACCGAATTCTCTAATAATGTATACGCTAGACAGACAAACATATCTTATCATTATCGGTACTAACTCAGATTTAAACTAGCAATTATACCGTATCAATAAACATTACTACTAAGAGCGGGTCATAAACCAAGCAATTCGGAGTTTCTTGATATCTTGCATAATTCCTTTTTTTTATTTGATATAATCTCTCATTTTTAATTATGTTTACAATTGCCTTTCTCCGGCTTTTATGTAATAATTATATTGTTGCTTTTTTATCATTGTAAAATGTAGAAAATTTGGAATACTAATTATAAACATACATACATAAACGTAGGCTATTTTTGTGGACAGAGACTACTGAAGATCTTTACTATAATGGATCTAAATATATGTATATTTGAGTACGGAGGGGTGGAGATCCCCCTCCCGCATGGGAAAGGTTTAAAAAATCCATAGTTCGTTTTCATATTTTTTTCAAAATCTTATTTTGAGGTTTTTGACATTATAAACCTGATTTATGGCAGGAGAGAGTTGGAGGGAGGGAGACCGCTCTACCCACGCCACTCAACGTGGCGTAGTCGAGGGAAGCCTGGTCGACAGAGCTCCGCTTCGCGGGGCTCCTAATTCTGAACAGTTAAAAAAAAATAACCACGAAGGGGGTGGCGGGGTCTATTCGCCATCCCCTTCAAACTTAACCTGTCCGAGTCGGGGTGCCCCAAGTCACGAGCTCGCTTCGCTTGCACTTGCATCCTAAGTTCTCTGTGCCTTTTTACTAAGTAGGCATGTGTCAAAGTCAACAGAATCCAAAACAAGCGTCACTTCACTTCCACTTAATTTAATGCTCGCACCGGACTTGATCCAGAGAATAAAGACATGGTGGCAGGGTACCCAAAGTTGTTCTCAAACATGATGGCAGATGCTCTCAAACGCGAGTACAAATACGGGTTGTGTTAATGATTTTCATAATTATAACTCAGTAAAACCATATTTGTTACGGCCGCAAATGATATTTTGATCAACATACAGCCTGACACTGACTTGCCAATTGCAAAAAACGTTATAAAATTTAAATTACGCAGGCTACCCTGGGCTTCCACCTTGACTAGAATTAGCTTAACGTTTTATTCATCAATTTGCATGGTGTCCAGTAAATCAGCCATTAGAAGTGCCACTAATGGAATTTAATAAAAAAATTCAAAGGTTAATTAAAATACCGCTTCTTTTTCAATGTAGCAACACAATTAACAAATACAATTCGTAGGCAATTCGCTAATATTAGCCAATACAATATGAACGCACTATTGAAATGTTCAATCAATTTGATTTCAAGCGATAATTTGATTTTATTTGAGAATTCACATATTTTAACATCATTCTATGAAATGTTCACATCAGTGTATATTATGTAGTGTATGTGTATGTCTGTGACTGCCGCGACTGCTGAGCATAGATCCTGAGTTCAATTCCCAGGTCAGCTTAACATGCTCTCCGAGGCACGGACGAAACTTAGTATGTAATGGGTGGTCACCGATCCACGGACCAACTTAGGCAATCACGGCTTAACCTGAAGATCAACCCGAGAGGCTGTTATTATTTAGATACGAGCACCTCCATATGGTACCATATATGAACCAATAGTCCAATAAAAATCTTACTTGCCTATTCGAAATACTCATGTATTAATTTTCCTAACTTTTCACATGCCTGTAGGTAACGCTCTGATTGGCTTGATAAAATGTTATTGTTTGTCATTATACTGTAATGAATAGCTGTCATCTTCTATTTACTAATTATTACCCTATAATTAGGTATAATATCAACAGCGACATCTATGACGTGAGTAACGAACTAAAACATCCTGCATCGCACTATCAAAGTTACCAGCGAGTTAAGCCTATAATGGGTGGAAAAATACCCTTAACGAAGCTGAAAGCTACTTGTTCTCCCCGCCATTGCGATAATTTTTTTATCCTGGACCAGACCTGGGACCTTCTATTTACGGAGAAGTTGGGGTCTAAGTTTCAACATTTTCGCAAGTTGTTTTTTTTAATACAAGTTTTTAATGTTATAACTTTAAATACCTCCACGACCCCGTACTATTCAATTCATCCATCAGCACAATGTTTTGAGTGCGTTACATTGAGTCCTATCATAAAACGTGATTTTTTGCCACAAAAAAAGTTGTCTCCCAGCAATAATTTTTGCGTACAGTTACTTAGTTTGATGTACAGAATGCTTGGTTGACGGCTTCGGAAGGGTCCGTTTACACCCTGTATAAGCATACCCCTATAAGACACTGCCCAATAAGATAAAGGCCTAGACTGATTTATGGGACAGGGTTAAAGCTATTGTACTCATCTATCAATGCTAAATTAAGTACTTCAATCTGTATTTAGTGCATTGTACTTGAAATACTTGTGGTAATAAATAATTATTTATTTATTAGTTTGACTGCTTCCTTGGTCTAGTCGTCGCAAGCGTGACTGCTGAGTATGAGGTCCTGCGTTCGATTCCTGGTTCGGGGAAAGTGCTATTAGATTTTTCGATCAGGAATCTCTTAGTAGCAGCCACGGAGTCTGGATTTGTGCCCGGTCGATGGCAATAGGCTCGCCACCTATTACATGGGATTAAAATAAAACATAACTGGTGAAATGTGGGTGTGCTATTAGGTACACCTCTGCATTACCCTTCGGGGATTACAGGCGTAATGTTATTATTTATGTAGGAGATCACCGTTATCAGCGCAATCCTTAAGTCACGGTAAACGGTCAGATTACCTCACAATACCACGTAATAAGTACTTTCTATAGATAAAACTTACGCGTGTGTTAGAAAGGCGTTCAGCTGACTGCGCAGGAGTTCAATGTCTGTATCAACTGTCATAATGTATGACAATTAAAACGGGTAATTTGAAAAATTGTTGACGCCATCTTTGTTTTGTTTGAGAGAAATTAATGAGTGTTTTATTGTTGTGGTTTACAATACAACATAACATCACGCCTGTTAACTTTGAAGGATTAGGCAGAGTTGTTATACCTATTAGTAAATCTTAACGCCAGTAATGTTTAAGTGCCTTGTAATAAGGGGCAAGACTATTGACAGCAACCGGGCGCAAATCCAGACTCCATGGCTGTGACCGAGCAATTCGTGTTGGAAAAACTAAATAACACTTTGCCCGACCCGGGAATCGAATCAAAGACCTCATACTCAACATTCACGCTTGCGTTCGCTAGACCATATAGTAACATCTGAACGAGTCTAAACCCCAGATGTTGAATTATCAACGCTAAACTCAGCGTTGAAAAGTAAAAATTCCAACAGCACATTAAATTTAGGCTTTCATTTAAGTTTCGCCTAGCGTTCGTGAAAACGTGCAGCAACAGTATTGTTTTCAAGGCACCCGTCAATAGCTTTAATTAAAAATGTCGTGAGCACACATATAGCACTTTCATTTTTAGACAATACACAATACAGAATACATAGCTTAATTACATGATTCTAGTCGCTAGGTACAT
Organism: Noctua janthina; assembly: GCA_963576755.1. NCBI lineage: Eukaryota > Metazoa > Arthropoda > Insecta > Lepidoptera > Noctuidae > Noctua > Noctua janthina. The sequence goes on along the minus strand of OY755078.1, from coordinate 9,466,764 downwards.
AATACTATGTAATCTGAGTTGTTTCCTTTTGTGATAGCACTATGTTATATTCATCCGTGTAGGCAGAATCAGGTTGTGGAGGTCAGATAGGCAGTCGCTTCATGTAAAATACTGGTATTCAGCTGCATCCGGTTAGACTGGAAGCCGACCCCAACATAGTTGGGAAAAGGCTAGACAGATGATGAAAGAAGAGTTAAAGAACATTATCTTTCCATTTCGTCATAGTTGCATAAGTATTCATTATTAGTTTTTTTATTGTATTTACAGTATTGTTAGTTTTGTCTTCGTATTATACGTATGTTAGTATATTCTTTTTTATTCTGTTTAAATAGTTCTGCTTTACGTTTTATGTATTCCATTTTCTCTTCTTCTTTTACACATTATGTCTACATCTCTTGTTCTAGTATCTCCTTTCGCAGGTATGCTGGAAGAGATTTCTTTAGAAATAAGCATCACCTTTGTACTATTTTCTGTTCCTTTCTTCTTTCCTGTATTTAGTGTGTACATAAATTGTTAAATAAATATATGATGATGTAGGCAGAATCATTATCTGGGCGAACTAAGATTCATCCGTGTGGCCAGAATATTATTATTCTTCTTAGTATTATTTCATCCAGGTATTGGTCTGGGCGTAAATAATAGGTATTTATCTATGAAATTGACTTTTTTTCTCACATTTTTTTCTGTTTGAAACTTTGACGTATAGTCATATTTTTTCCTAATTCCAATTTCATTGGATTAATTGTTAAATTACGTACCTTTTAAAGTTTAAAAACCGTACTAGTAGTTGCATATTACCTCATAGGGTAGTGTGTCAAAACACCTGTTTCAATGTGCCGTCGGTTTTACTACTTCAAGTAGGTATATTTTTGTCATAGACTGTGTTTTGAGAATTTAAGATAAGCCGTGCACCGCAGCTTTTTTCACTCTAACTATTGTTTGAAATTGCTTCAAAATCGGTTCAGAAGTTTCCAAGAAAAATAAAAAAGTATGTAAAAATCAATTTTCACGAAATCGTCCATACAAATCGACAATTTCATACTTGCAAAATACTAGCTATTGCTTGCGGTTTCGCCTGTGAGAACGTCATTGTCGTTTTTTGTCTCTGGTATTAAGACTTTTACTTAGTGTAATTTGTTGTTATCATCTGCCTAGCCTTGTCTCATCTCGGTTGGGGTCGGCTTCCAGTCTAACCGGTTGCAGCTGAATACCAGTATTTCATATGGAGCGACTGCCTATCTGACCTCCACAACCCAGTTAGTACTGGGTAATACGATACCTCTTGGTAAGACTGGTTGTCAGACTTTCGAGCCACTGGCTACCTGTAACGACTGTCAAAGATCTACAAATGGCAGCCGGGACCAACGGCTTAACGTGTTTACCGAGGCACGGAGGAATCTCGGTATGTAATGGGTGGTCACCCATCCACGGACCAACCTACGCAAGCGCGGCTTATCCTGACGATTGATCCGAGCGGCTGTTATTATTTAGCCACGAGCTGTAGTGTTTCTTGTATACGCGGAATTATAGAATTCTCGATTATGCGCATGCAAACAAGTAAAATACACTATTCTAATCTTGACTTGAAAACTCATAATACAATTTCTAACGTCACTTAAAAAATCTATCGTGTTATCACGCAAGATATCAACCGACGATGTAAGGCAACTTTGACAGGTTGCAAAATTTAGAAGAAATAGGTTTCTATTATAAGTAATGTGGTATCAAGTTGTTGCTCAATATTACAATGTTTTTAGTCGTATTTGAATCTAGATTAAGGTTTATTTATTTCTTAACTAGCTTTTGCCCGCGCCTACGCTTGCGTTAATTTAGAATATGACAATCAAATCGGGTTGTACTCTGCTTGTAATAATATAATTCAATCATGATTAGAAAGACACGTGGCGCCATCTATTATCTTTTTTTCGGGATGAAAGGTACCCTATGTCCGTTTCGTAGACAACGTATATATGCAAAATTTCAGGATGATCGGTTCAATGGTTTAGGCGTGAAAAGGTAACAAACAAACTTACTTTCGCATTTATAATATTAGTTAGGACTACGAAAAGCAAAATCCTCTATCAAAAAACTCCAAGTAATACAATACACAAGTTGAAATGACTTAACCAAAATTCGTTTTACCATTGCGTTCGACTTTCACTTCGACGCTTACGCAAAACTAAAGCGGTTAGCTCGCTCCTGGCATTACAATGTACCGCGGCGTTGCCTGCATACGCGATCAAATTAGATCACTGAATGGCGACATTTTAGACATAATTTTGCAAGTGTTTAGTGCGTAGAAAATTAACTTTTCGGGGCTTACAGGTGTGATGGTAGGTTGTTATGATGTTATGTTGGTGAGGTGGTAAGCTTATAAGGTTCCCAATGCTGGGATTCAGGCTTCACCTCTATGGAGAGTGGGCCACAAACTATAAGGGCACAGTGTGAGATACCTATAGTTTCTTGTGCCGTTATAAGTTAAGAAAAGGAGATCAGGGCTAAATAATATCAGCAGCACGGGTCAATCTCCCAGGTTAAGCAACGCTAGCCGAGGTCGGTTCATAGATGGGTGACCATGCATTACGTGCCGTGCTTTGGAAAGCACGTTAAGCAGTTGGTTCTGGCTGTAATTTGTAGATATTTGACAGTCGTTATGGATAGCCAGAGGCCCAGAAGTCTACCACCTAGGCATTCAGCGCTGCCTTATTATTTTATGGAGGTCAGATAGGCAGTCGCTCCATGTAAAATACTGGTATTCAGTTGCACTGCACCTATCTGACCTCCACAACCCAGTCAGTACTGGGTAACACGTTAACCATTGCTAAGACTGGTTGTCAGATTTAGGGCCACTGATTACCTGTAACGATTGTCAAAGATCTACAAATGACATCCAGGACCAACGGCTTAACGTAATTTCCGAGGCACGGAGGGAACCCGGTATGTTATGATGGTCACCCATCCACAGACCGACCTAGGCAAGCGCAGCTTAACTTAGAAGATCGACTTGTGTGTCTGTAATTACATTGCTGTTTGAGTGTAATTATGATGACGATATAATGGGCAGTTGGTAACTAGTTATATATAGCCATTGGCGATGACCCCAATTATACGAATACCTAATTGAATATACAACATTGTTTTTAGTATATGCGAAACCTGAATATAGTTTGTTCAGAATAAGTAACTGAATCGATTCCAATAATTTTTAAACCATGTTATATTTTGTCCCAAAAATATTTAAAAAAGGTTACAAGTTGGACACCGAGCGACACTAGGTACCTATCGCAATCTTTTAGGTACCTACTACCAAATTATTACTATCAATGAACTTAAGACGACACTGGCGCATCGCGGGGTGACCACGTTTTTGTGCGGACAACCAGGTAACAGAACAAGCTTATAACTTTGTGATTTTTCATTGAAATTTTGTATATAGATTCTTTACATAAAAATACTGGACACGTGTTTCAGGTTTCGCATATACTAAAACTAATGTTGTAGTAATTGTTTTAATACATTGTTAATAACATGATATAGGCAAGTAATTAAGTACCTTTCAATAAGTTTGACATACTTATTAGCAGTGATAGTCTAGTGGTGTGACCGTCGGACTGCCACGTCATAGGTCTCGAGTTCGAACCCAAGGCTCGCACCTCTGATTTTTCGGATTCATGTGCGTATTGTATAATCATCTCTTGCTTCGGTGAGGGAAAACATCGTGAGGAAACCAGCATGCCTGAGAGATATTTCTTGACGGTGTCTAAAGCCAAGTCAGAGGCCCATGGGCGGCATAACAACTCTGGTACCAGGTTAGGCACTAACCATGCTATAAAGAAAGAAAGATTAATAAAATCTTCAGGAAAGTCAGGTGCGTGGTAGTAATCCCTACTAAACTACGCTGCCCGGTATGACCAGATAATAATAATGGATCAAGGGCTTGATTCAGAAAGCGTTACTCCTGGACACGGCTCATATTGTTAGGAGATTCCTCTCCCTGGAGCCCTTACCGCCGGCAGCCGCCCTGTTCCCGATACCGGTGGGCTACAATTTTTTATATATTTTTTAATTAATATTTAAAACTGTAATTGATTTATAAAAAAACAAGATAAATTAAATAATAATAACTTTACTATTTTTTTTAATGTTTTTTTTTTTATATTGTTTCATATTAGAATATATAAAAATATAAAAAATATGTGTGAAAATAAATAAAAGAAATAACTCTATTTCATAAGAAAATCAATTTTAACATGCTTTAATGAGCTTTGGTAGTAACACAATGCAATACTATCTAAGAATTGAAATCTGTACATCAGTAGCGAAGGATCAATTTTTGTAAGAGGTAAGCCGAAGTGTATTTTTAATGTGATTATATAATTTGGGATCTGGGACATTTGCGCGAAAGACACATGCGCGCAGAGACACTTGCGCGAATGGACACTTGCGCGAATGAACTTTTGCGCAAAAGAAAACTTCCGCGACTAGATTTACTCGCGACTGGCTACGGTTAACCTGTAGAGTAAACATAACATCATATTATTTCTTATTTTCAATGAGATAGAGCGAGAGAAGTGGCAACACTGCCCAAAAGACATGTCAAATTATTTTTTCGTATCTACCATGAATAGTGTTGCCAGATATAATTATTGTTTAATCGATTTACAATATCGAATTTGAACAAAATAATTTTACTCTCTGTTCAAGCTTTTGGGTTTCATTAATGTCGATTTTTAAGGTCATTCAGTTGTTTTAATGTCTATTATGACAAATGTATATTGATGTGTAGAACATTCTTGTTACTTTGTACAAAAAAGATTAATCAATCGATTCCGATTTAGAAGAACCTCAGTGTTATGTTTACTCTACAGCTAACCTAACCTAACCATTCGCGCAAAAGTCCTTTCGCGCATGTATGTTTGTGCGTAAATGTCCGTTCGCGCATAAGTCCATTCGCTCAAGTGTCTATGCGCGCAACTGTCTATGCGCCCAAAGGACCATTCGCGCAAAAGTCTAATCGCCCAAAAGTCCATGCGCGCATATGTCTTTTCGCACATGTGGATTCGCGCAAGTGTCCTTCGCGCAAATGTTTTTCGCGCTAGTGTCCTGATACCTATAATTTGTCTATAGAATACTGACTGTGCACTTTTCAAAGAGAATCCGGTAGGAATCGAGTTGTATGAAACCTTCGCCACTGCTGTACACAATGTGGAAAACCCTGCCTCTCAAACTAGGTAACCTGTATCTTGAGAGACAGTGATCCAGCTTAAAATGTGATGCTAGAAGTATAGTAAAAGGAGTAAGAATCGCAGCAGGGAACCTGTTGTTTCTGCCCCCATGGCAAAATGGTGTAAGTTTATGTATATGCGTGTTAAAAAATAGTGATTTCAACACGTTGAGGAAACAGACTGAACCGTGAGAAGTCGTCGACACGCAATGAGCCCGCGGAGACTGGAGATCAATTCTCTTTCGCCAATGAGAAATAAACTAACGTTTAAACTTATACTGTCACTTACGGGAGTTACGGGATAACAATCCGTCGCGCTTGCGAACAGTCGCCCTATGAGGTAGCTATTTCGGCAGTTATGTTGTCACCAGGTGTTGCCCGCGACCTTCGTCCGCGTGAAATTTTATAGCCTATAACCTTCCTCGATAAATGGGCTATCTAACACTAAAAGAATTTTTCAAATCGAACCAGTAGTTCTTGACATTAGCACGTTCAACCAAACAAACAAACTCTACAGCTTTATAATATTAATAATATAGAATCTATACTAATATTATATATATATATATATATATGTATATATGTATATATATCTATATATATCTATATCTATATAGAGGAGCTCGTGGCTAAATAATAACAGCCGCTCGGGTCGATCTTTAGGTTAAGCCGTGCTTGCCTAGGTTGGTCTGTGGATGGGTGACCGCCCATTACATACCGAGTTCCCTCCGTGCCTCGGAAAGCACGTTAAGCCGTTGGTCCCGGCTGTCATTTGTAGATCTTTGACAGTCGTTAGGCAGTCAGTAGCCCAAAAAGTCTGACAACCAGTCTTACCAAGGGGTATCGTATTACCCAGTTCTGACTGGGTTGTGGAGGTCAGATAGACAGTCGCTCCATGTAAAATACTGGTATTCAGCTGCATCCGGTTAGATTGGAAGCCGACCCCAATATAGTTGGGAAAAGGCTAGGCAGATGATGATGATATATATATATACTATATATAAACTGTGCATAAATACTGGGCTGCACTTTATTCGACCTGAGTATTGAACCCTGAACCCCACTCTCGCTAGTCTTAGTGACCACTAAATGAACGAGGCATAAGTATTGCTAAAGAAATCATAGTTAATTTTAAAAGGGGTAACTAGATCGAGACCTGTGTGTTGCCATGTTTCAAGGTCAGGTTTGGTAATATCTATGAGGCAAGAGTAATTATGCTTTTAATTAATATGCAGGTGCCTTAACTCGTATTAATGAATTATTATTTCATTCACTGTAAGTCTCCCAAGGGGGCGGCGGGTATGATATGGTAAGTCCGTGACTAGCATAGCATAGCATAGCAGCAGCCTATAAAGTTCCCACTGCTGGGACACAGGCCTTCTCTCTATGAGAGGGAATGGGCTATAATCCACCATGCGGGCCCAGTGCACGTTGGTAGATGTCACATGTCTTCGAATTTTAGGTTCTAGGACATGCCGGTTTCCTCACGATGTTTTCCTTCACCGTTTTGAGAGCAGTGGTGATGAAATAAATTACACAAAGTAATGCGCCTGCCTGGGTTTGAAACCCCGACTTACTGCTCGTAAGTTGGGACTGCCACCACTGGGCCACCGCTGCTCTGTCCGTGACTAACATGAAAATAAATGAAATAAAAATCATTTAATTTTAAAAAATTACAAGAGCTTAACTAAAACAGAACTTATTGCATTAAGTGATAAATCTTAATCGTGATATCGTTTCAGCACCTCAAAGAATATTATCTAAAACCGATCATTGTTGATTTATAAATAAATATATTAAATATTGTTATTTTTGTTATTTTTGTTATATTGTTATTGTTGTTGGTTGTTGTTGGTTGTTGTTTGTTGTTGTTGTTTATTATTTATTGTTTTTTTAAATAGCTGTTGCATGCGACCTTCGAACGCGTGAAATGATTATAAAATACTATTTTCCGTTTACTTGCAACATTTTTGCAAGCTTTCGCTCCTATTGGTTGTAACGTGATGTTATATAGCCTATAGCCTTCCTCAATAAATGGGCTATCTAACACTAAAATATTTTTTTAATCCGAATGACAAGTTCCTGAGATAAGTGCGTTCGACCAAACAAACTCTTCAGCTTTATAATATTAGAACAGAGAACGCCAGTTGCGATTTTATTTTCGTTATTTTTTTATCAAAATTGGTCTATTTATTTTTCAGTTTGGTATAAAAGTATGGACTATTTGATAAGATGAGACAATTTGGCAAGATTCGAGTCGCTGCCGACAAGCTGAATTTTGCACTTAAAAACTAATGATGCGTCAAATTGACAATATTTTTTGGACGTCTCAACGTAATTAAGTTTTTTTAAAAAGCAACTTTTATTTTACCTACTTCAGAAAAAGAAGCTCTTAATCTGATCGTGTTGGATATAATGTAGCAAAGAATCATCATCATCATCTGCTAGCCTTTTCCCAACTATGCTAGGTACGGCTTCCAGTCTAACCGGTTGCAGCTGAATACCAGTATTTTATCAAAAATCAAAATCAAAGTATTTATTTCAAGTAGGCCAGTTACAGGCACTTTTGAATTGTCGAAACAAAGACAACAGTAAAAAATAGCTACAGCCCCAGTCACAAGGCACAAAAACTGTGAAAGTACTGTAGTTGCCCATTCCCTAACGTAGATCTCTATGGAGAAGAACTCCATGGACACTCTTTTAAATCAGAATACTTATATGGAGTGACTGCCTATCTGACCCACACAACCTAGTTAGTACTCTGTATGGGTAATACGATACCCTTTGGTAAGACTGGTTGTCAGAATTTCGGGCTACTGACTACTTGTAACGTATTTGCGTATCAAAATATAAATATTTTATAACACATCGACCTACATGGGCACCTAAAACGTCGAGAAAAGATGTGTTTCTAAATGAATCTGGATAAAACTAAGGAACCCTTAATATCATCATTCTATTGCCCTTATCTCAATTCATTTGTGCTCGGCGCAGCATGTCTTCTTCTTCCATACTTCTCTATTACTCGTCATCTCATCAGACACTTCCTTTCTTGCCATATCATTCTTTACACAGTCCATCCATCGTTTCTTTGGTCTTCCTCTACTCATATACCCATCCACATTCATACTCAAAATTTTCCTCACAAAATTTTCCTCATTCCTCCGCATCACATGCCCATACCACGACAACCGATTACCACACCTAGAAGACCTTAAAAGAGCAATAAAACCTTATTGACTTTTGGGAATTTCATATTATTTCGTCTAAACATCGAACACAGAACCACACACTCACCGCAGTAACAACCACTGCACTCAAGCTAAAACAAGTACCTACACTTATATCATTGCAAAACACATACAGTTATACTTACTATTACAAAACGCGAGCAAAACCGCAGCAAAAACATAGTTACAGAATGGTGAAAGTAAATAGTGCATATAGGACCAAAATACATTGAGCTTTAATAAAACCAGAACTCTGGATACATGAAGATCTAAGTTAACTGGACAGTAATAGACGCATAACTCAGCATCATGCTTGTATTTGATAAAAGGGTTAGTTATCTGGATGTTATCTAATTTTATAGAGAGTGAGCCTATCCAGTAATTAGGCACTATCCATATCGTCGTCTATCGTAGTCGTCTAAGCCTGAAACCTAATGGCATCCAAGAACTGGCAAAAGAAACGTGGGTCGTCGTGCGGCGAGATGGACGATATAGTTGACATCGGGGGAAAAACCTGGATGAGGCTGGCACAGAACCGTGGAGATTGGCACAGGAAAAGAGAGGCCTATACCCAGCAGTGAGCCAGGGTGAGTTCGAGCTGTGAATCATGATGATGATCCATATCGTCGGCTGGATTTGTTTGAAATCCTTGGGGACTTAGGGAAATCTTCATCAACATTCTCTAGCCCTTATCCCAATTCATTTGGGGTCGTTCTTCTTCCATATTTCTCTATTACTCGTCATCGCATCAGACACCTCTTTTCTTGCCATATCATGCTTCACACAGGATAAACTTGGGGATGCAATCAAACAAAAAATATTGGACTTTTTTGCATTTCAATACTATCACTGTACCATACCTCGGGAAGATCTTTAAGCTGTTGAGCCCGTATATAAAGGGTGACTGGTAATTAGTGACTGATACTTAAACACGTGATTCTACTCATGACAGCAAACAACTTTCCTAAAGACACATTATTTTTTTATACCTACTCGTTTAATTTTGAGGAGCTCGTGGTTAAATAATAACAGCCGCTCGGATCGATGTTAAGCCGTGCTTGCCTAGGTTGGTCTGTGGATGGGTGACCACCCATTACATACCGAGTTTCCTCCGTGCCTCGGAAAGCACGTTAAGCCGTTGGTCCCGGGTGTCATTTGTAGATCTTTGACAGTCGTTAGGTAGTCAGTGGCCCAACAAGTCTGACAACCAGTCTTACCAAGGGGTATCGTATTACCCAGTACTAACTGGGTTGTGGAGGTCAGATAGGCAGTCGCTCCATGTAAAATACTGGTATTCAGCCGCATCCGGTTAGACTGGAAGCCGACCCCAACATATTTGGGAAAAGGCTAGGCAGATGATGACCTACTCGTTCACTTTTATCACAATAACACAATCAACTGTTAACCACTTGACGCCGTTCTGACTTCTACTGTGCTCTGCCTACCTACTGTTGCAAGGTACGATAGTAATGAGACAGAACGGCGTCACGTGGCTAACAGCTGATAAGCTCAAAGGCGCGCGAGCGCGAATTTCATACGGCTTTGTTATTGCTGGAAATCGACCCCAATATTATGATTATTAAAAGGCTACTCAGATGATGATGATGGTTGATGACTGGATATTAGAAACGAAAATTCTATGTCATCATCATCATCTGCCTAGTCTTTCCTAAACACGTTGAGATCGGCTTCATCTCTACAAGAATGAATAGTTTTAAAAGCAACTTTTCACAAAGACATTAAAATATTTAACAAACCATTTTGTGTAGATTGTTCACGAGCAATGCGAAGAAATTGATGTAAATCACTTCGTTACGAATATGGGGTCACTGAACGGTCGTTGAACTGGGAAAACTTAAGTGCAGCCGATGTACTGTTTGTGCTTGCAGTAACCTGCTTTAAATATAAGTCATCAGGCAATTTTGAACTGTCAACTTATTATACAGGCTGTAAGGGACAACCCTCCACAAACTGACAGGGTGCATTCAGCTCCTTATTTTGAATCATATTCCACCGGGCTTTTTGTTCGGAATTTTGTTTTTTTTTAGTATATACTTTTCCTTTATTTCTTTACCAGTGTTACCAAGAGTCATCGTTTTACCCAGAACTAAGTGGGTTGTGGAGGTCACACCGGCAGTCGCTCCATACAAAATTCTGGTATTTAGCTGCTTTCGATTAGACTTAAAGCCAAACCCTACATAGTTAGGAAAAGGCTAGGCAGATGTTGATGGTATTGTTTTGAATATGTGATACCTACTCATCTTGCAGAAGCCTCCAAGATAGTGGAGAAATTCTTTAAACAAATGTGACATCGTTTAACAATCGTTAAACGATGTCACATTTTTTTTGCCTACAAATGACAAATGATTGCGCCATTGACTCTAACCTCTTGTGTGGATGACTAGGGCTGTGAGAACAACAAGTCGAACAAAACATGGCGAATGTACGTGTTATTGCTTAATAGTAAATAACTACATGACTTTGTGGCATGTGTGTCATGTCGTCGGCGATAGTGCTAATCCGCGGAACTAGCATTGGATAATTCCGCGTATCTGACAAATGTAGCCAAATTCAATTTCGCATTGTCGTAGCGACTAAACTAATGAATTTCATAGATTTCTACTGTTAACAATACTTAGAACACATGTATTGTTACTATTCATGTAAAAATGAGGTCAAAAATCGTTGAAATAAAAAAAATATAAACTTATAACCCTGTAAACCTAATCGTAGTGCAGATACGCGCAGTTTACGTATGGTAGATTTGCGGATTTGCACTATCCCCGACGATATTTCACATAAATAATTTAATAAACACCGTGACTTTTTAATCGTCTTACAACGGCAGCCCACTTCATGTATCCAATTAATACTAAAAATTAATTTAAAAAAAATAGATATTTATGAGATTTTAATAATTTAAAAATAAAAATGTTATTTAGTAACGGTAATGTTGTTTAGTTTGTTATTTAGTAATGTCATTTACGCATGACGTAGTTAAAACACCCTGTAGCGAGCGATGATCTACTGGACTCGAGTGCTGGGTAGGTATAGTTCTCCCGTTTGACACGTAAACATCATTAACAGGATGTTTCATAATTTTATTCTAATTTTTTATTATTATTTTTCTTTGTACCTATTATTCGCGCCTGGAGCTATTTTATGTTGGGTACATTGAGTGGAAGACCTTTGTAAGACGACTAAAAAGTCACGGTGTAGGCAGTGAATTATCGGACTCCGGACACAGGTTGGACGAAGCAAGGAAAACCTGTTAAGTTGGAGATTCTTAGATGACTCTGCCGTAAAGTATAAATATAGTGCTACCCCAATGATATTCGAAATTAAATTGAATGATTTTGATCTCGCAGTCAAAATTTGGTTTGCTGTAAGAGAACATAATTCTGGGTTAATATCGCCATTGTACATAAGCTATATTATTGCAATTTGTATTTATATTTGTTATTTTGTTTGCAATAAAGAATAAAAATAAGAATAAGAATATTTTATAGAAAGATACGCTACGTTCATAGTGAGCGGCGTACAAATATGGTTCCATGGAAAATACGACCCCAACATAGATGGGAAAAGGTTAGGCAGATGATGGGTAAAACGTCCTTGAATAGCTCCTTCATTGACTAATACCTCATCCAGGCGTTTTCCGTGTTTTCATTTGAACATAACCCTCGTTTTTGTTCCGCCGTAGTCGGGTAAAAATTAGGCTATCAACTGACATAATAAATACCACCTACATACAAATAAAACCTTATTTGAATAAAGGATGTCCTTTCAAATGTTTACTACTTTTTTTAGTGTCGTCCATTTTGGATCCTTTAAATGATTATCTAATCCACGTAATACCGTATATGGTTTTATGAATTAATAACTGATCGAATTTGAATGAATTAGGTAAACGGATTTGTGTTTAGATGTGTTATTTTGTTGTTAAAGGTGCCTTTTTTAGTTCAACGGTCTATTTTAATTAAAATGCGTAGGTGTGCTATTATGTTTCTGACGATGGTGTCCATAACAATTCATTACGATAAATCCCCGGGTAAGGCTTAGGCAAAGTTATAGCTACTACTGGTACCTTTTTTTTTTTGTAAATAAGAAAAAATAAGATTTGTTTCAAACAATCTTATTTTTATCAATCTAATTTTAACAATCTCAGTTTTATAATTGAAAAGTTTTTAAACGCGCGTTGATGTCTTTTGTATTAAAAAAGCCTCTTAAGATCTTTTGATGTTCACGGTATAAAATCTCCTTTATCATTATTTAACACTTAAAACATAGTCATTAATAATCTATAATATAAAAATGAATCCCTGAATTTGTTGCTAAGCGCAAATCTCGAGAGCAGCTGAACCGATTTCGCATTTTTTTTTTTATAATATTCCTTGAAGTACGAGGATGGTTCATAAGGAGAGAAAAATTTAACAAATTGCCTGAAAAAAAAAATTAAAGAATCGAATGTTAGGCGGTACGAAGTTCAGCTAGTATGTTATATAATTTTCAATGGTATACAGGGTGGAAAGGACATCGACGTTAAACGGTTACCACAGATTCAGTACATCATTCTGAAGGCTCCACAGAAAATTTTCATCAGTAACAAAATCAGTAAAAAAAAAAATCTGCTGTTTCATACATTTGAACCGTGTAGGTATTACAGTTTTGTAGGAATCAGCTGTTATATAAAATTTTTGTGTGATTTTAAAACCTTTAATACCACATCAAAAAACACCAACGAATTCCTTCACCGGAGCAAGTGATACCTAAAAATACAATACCCACAAGAATCCGAAAAATCAGAGGTGCGCTGGGTTTGAACTCGAGACCTATGACATCAACATTTTTACATAACCCAAGGTCTCTTAATTTGTCACCACAAGCCATAAAAACTTAAATTAATTTTAACTTACTTTCCACGCAAAAATCTTATCAAAGAAACTAGTCCAAATCGTGACCAAAACTCACGATCATTGTGGCAATACAGAATCAACCTGAATTCTTGGGATAGTGACAGACAGACAGACAGACAAAAAACGGCTAGTGATATAAAACGAGTTATCGATAATACTTCGGTTGCGTAAGCGTCGCAGCACTTGTGTAATGTCTGTGGCAAGCTGTAAGTCCTTGCTAGGGAGGTGGAAGAAGTATCGATAGTTTGTATTTGGCGTTGAGGATTTTTGGCGTTCATCACGCCTGCAATCCCCGAAGGGTTAGACAGAGGTGTGCCCAATAGTACAACCACGTTTCGCCAGTTATATTTAAGTCCCATGTAATAAGGGGCGACGCTGTAGACATCAATCGGGTGCAATTCTAGACTCCGTGGTTGCTGCTGAGAAATTCCTGATGAAAAAATCCAATAACTCTTTGCCTGACCCGGGAATCGAAGCCAGGGCCTCTTGCTCAGCCGTCGTGCTTTGCGTATTACGCGTACTGCTTTAATAAGGTTGTCACAATGTGACGTTGGACCGGGGAGAATGGAAAGAAAAGGCGAAAACGTGTTGGGACGACCTTAAGTAGAATGAGACAAGGACGTAAAGGTGATGATGTAGGAGGACACGGTGGAGCACACCGTGGAGGTCTGCCCCGCTTGCGCGGAGCACCGCCGTGTCCTCGTAGCGGCGATTGGCGGCGGCGATCTCTCGCGTCCGGCCTTGGTTCAAGCCATGGTCCGGAGCGAGAGGGAATGGGAAGCCGTCATCACCTTCTGCGAAGCAGTCATGCTAGTGAAGGTGGTGGCGGAACGTGAGAGGGAAAGAACCTCACGTCCCAGCCGCCGCGGGAGACACCCTGGGCGTCGGGAGTCACGTGGTGGCTCCCGGCCACCGTAGGCGCGGGCCTGTGGACTGCGAGTTATGGGCCAGCTCGCCGTCCGGCCGTCTTATGACGACAGGCCGTGTCGACGGCGCGTTCGTGTTCCACGTGCGCCTCAAAGAGATGTCAGCAAATAAGTAGGGGTCCGCAAGGGCCGATGCCAGCCAGGGCTGCGGGACTGTTTGAAAGAGATACCGTGGCCCTGGAACACAAAAGGCAAAGAAGGAACATGGATGGGTTTTAGTCAGTACAAGTCTGACACTCCCTTCCGCTCCGCCCAGAGTGACGGGGGTCATTTGATGATTTCCCAGCCGAAAAAAATAAAATAAAAAAAAGGTGATGATGTAGAGAGAACCAATATTGTAACATCTATTTGTGCCATATTCTAACAAATAAACAGGAGGAGGAGCTCGTGGCTAAATAATAACAGCCGCTCGGGTCGATCTTTACGTTAAGCCGTGCTTGCCTAGGTTGGTTTGTGGATGGGTGACCACCCATTACATACCTAGTTTCCTCCGTGCCTCAGAAAGCACGTTAAGCCGTTGGTCCCGAGTGTCATTTGTAGATCTTTGACAGTCGTTAGATAGTGGCCTAAAAAGTCTGACAATCAATTAAGACATACTGAGGTTAAAAAAGCACACGTTTGTTCTCACTAAAAATTTTTAAAGAAGGCATTGCCATGGAAAAAATAGAAATTAAACAACAAACACACAAACAAGACAACAAACAAACAACAAACCTAAACACAATCAAAAACAAACACAAACTAACAAACTAGACAAACACAGACAACACAAACCATAAACAAACAACAAACTAGTTACTGTGATATATAGAAAGATTGATATATTACCGTATATTCCTACTAATATTAAAAATGCGAAAGTT
The DNA here is from genome assembly GCA_963576755.1 of Noctua janthina. Lineage (NCBI taxonomy): Eukaryota > Metazoa > Arthropoda > Insecta > Lepidoptera > Noctuidae > Noctua > Noctua janthina. Next base: position 9,451,605 of record OY755078.1, on the reverse strand, counting down.
TGTGAGGATGGGTGGACGTTTGTTACTTTTTCACGCAAAAACTACTGAACGGATTTGGATGAAATTTAGCACTCAGATAGTTCATAACCTGGATTTACACATAGGATACTTTTTATCTTGGCAGTATGATCCCGTGGGACAACGAACCCCACGCGGGTGAAGCCGTGAGCATAAGCGAGTGATTTTATAATGTTAAACTAAGCATTTTAATTCAAGGATGCTTTTCTCTTCAAAGTAATTTATTTCGATGCGATATTTACCAAAGGGATGTTGTTATAATCAATTTTAGAAACTGTAAGTTTGTTGATTGATAAATTAGATAAACTTCACGCTTGGTTTGTTGTGGTGAAAGCAACGTTATCGATTGTTTAATATTTGAAGTTATGATGTTTCATATTTATTTTGTAATCATAATATATATGATTTTTATTATAATAATAGGGCTGAATAAATGTTTTCATAATTTTATGGAGCAAGTCATAAGCTCTGTTGTTCTTGCAAATATAATTTACTTACAGTTCTTACTAACAGAGTGGTTTTCATAACAAGTATGGACAACACTATTCTCTAAATGAATACATAGACAAAATAATTTAAAAAAAACAGAAACAATAATTTAATAGTATTTATTTATTTATTTATTTATTTGCGTTCTACAAGGTAAAAACATGGTGTTTTACAAAAGGCTTAAAGCTAAGAGCCGTTGTAGACCCCGTCGGGGCACAGCAAAATTTTGTGTAATTTGTACAATCTTAAACTTAAAATTAAAATATACTTGAAACCAAACAATCACATTCGCGATGAAAAAAAAAATATATATATATATATATAATAATAATAATCAATCAAAATTCAATCAAAAAAGACAATATACTTAAAAGTTAAAATGTCAGTCGTACAAAGCTAAAAATTAAAATAAAATTATACATGAAAACTTAATAATTGCATATAATCCACAAAACACAATAATAACATAAAATTAACAAACAACTAAAACATATAATTCTTATTATTTGGTAAGCAGCTAGCTATTTCTTATTACGTTAAACTAAATAATCTTCTTGATAAATATGTTTATATTTACTTATCATCTTTCATTCAAGTATTCGTTCACATTATAATAGCTTTTGTTAATTAGGAATAATTTTAATTTATTAATAAAGATGTTGTATTTATTTAAATTTCTTATTTCTTTCGGTAACTTATTATATATTTTAATCGACATAACATAAGTACTCGATGAATGAATTTTTAATCGGGATGTAGGTATGTTTAATCTATTCTTATGTCTTAAAGCAATTTCAGTTTGTATGTCTTCTCTTTTTGTGTAGAAGATTGGATATTTACGCACAAATTTACAGATCTCAAAGATGTAAAGGCACGGTAGGGTTAAAATTTTTTGTTCTTGGAAATGAGGCTTGCAGCTATCCGTTTGTTCAATATTTACTAGAATCCTAATAAGTTTTTTTTGTAGGGTGAATAGTGTGGGCGAGTCTGTACTATTTCCCCATAATATGACGCCGTATTTAAGCCATGCATAGGCGTATGCGTAATATGTTACCAAGGCAGTTTTTATATCTGTAGTTTTTTTAATTTCCCGAAGGGCGTATGAGAATTTTGATAATTTTGCTTGTAATTTTTGAATATGAGACTTCCAATTTATGTGTGTGTCTATGTCTATTCCTAATAGGGTGAATTTATTAACTGTTTCTAATTTGTAATTATTAAAACTGAAGTTTATATTTATAGGTTTTTTTTGTCGTGGGTGGAACGTCATTATTTTTGTCTTATTGTAGTTTATTTCTAGGTTATGTTCCATCATCCAATAAGTTGTAGCGTCAAGTATTGAATTTAATTTATCATTTAGGTTGAGATTAGTTTCACATGAGGCAACAATAGATATATCATCCGCAAACAAAACACAAGTTTCACTAATATGCTTCGGGAGGTCATTGATGTAGACTAAGAAAAGGAAACAGCCTATTACACTGCCCTGTGGGATTGAAGCGTTTATTGGTATGTTTTCAGATCGAAACGATATATAGTATAGATAACTAACTATAGATAAAACAATACTTACGATTCATACTACTTAAAACAATCATAGAACAAATCCACCCTAACTAAGAAAATTAATACCTTAATCGACAAATAAACGACCGAAGTAATCCCATCACTACACCTCAAGCCACAAGGAAGCAAACATTCTATAAATTGGAGCACCATTACTGTTATATATAATATTATCTACACATAACTCGCTTCTACCGGGGTACCTCTTACTTAGATATTAGGCAATAATACCCATTCGATTTACCACCGAGAGTTAAAATTACAACAATGTATTACTAGATTAAGTAAATATTGTTTAAAACATCCATTGTTGCTTTTACATAGTCATTTATTAAGTAGAGTAAACCAACTTTAATAAAATTATACATTACTAGCTTTTGCCCGCGACCTTCGTTCGCGTGAAATTTTAGAGCCTATAACCTTCCTCGATAAATGGGCTATCCAATAGTAAAAGAATTTTTCAAATCGAACCAGTAATTCTTGAGATTAGCGCATTCAACCAAACATACTAACTCTTCAGCTTTATAATATTATATATATTAGTAGAGATTAATTAAAAACTATTAAATAAAGTAACAACAAACTATAAAGGGGCATCGAAACAAAAGCACGTTAAGCCTTTAGGCTTGCTTTTCGACCCAATGGCTGTCATTTACAGATCTTTGACAATCGTTACAGGTGAACAGAAAATCTGACAACCAGTCTTACCAAGGGTATCGTATTAAACAGTACTAACTGGGTTGTAGAAGTCAGATAGACAGTCACTTCATGTAAAATACAGGTATTCAGCTGCATCCGGTTAGACTACACTAAAATGTGACGACACTAAAATGTGGTAGCATTTAAACAAGGAGTACCAGTATTAGGTGTACATACCTAACTACCCTTTCGAAGAAGACAGGCGAGATATTTATTTTAAATTTTTCTGCTCGATACCAGTACTAAATATAGACTTCTTAATACACAGCAAAACTAACCGGTTTTCGAGTACAAATATGAATATTTCCACGGTATATGCAATCATTTACCAGGATTTCCTGCTTGCTTATTTCATTATCGACACAAATCTAATTAGTATACAGTAATATATCGTTTGCGTGTACTTCTCATTAATTATACTTAGTGCCAGTGAAATTAAATGCATTATTCTCGCACAGAGAACGCCTGAGTTGGACTCTGTGCTACTAATAAAATACACTAAAATACATCATCATCTGCCTAGCCTTTTTCCAATTATGTTGGGGTCGGCTTCTAGTCTCACCAGATGCAGCTGAATTCCTGTATTTTACATGGAGCGACTGTCTATCTGACTTCCACGACCCAGTTAGTACTAGGTAAATGCGATACCCCTTGGTCAGACTTTTTGGGCCACTACCCGTAACGACTGTCAAAAATTTACAAATGACAGCCGGGACCAACGGCTTAACGTACTTTCCGAGGCACAGAGGAAACTCAGTATGTAATGGATGGTCACACATCCACAGACATAGGAAAGCACGGCTTAACCTAAAGATCGATCCGAGCGGCTGTTATTATTTAGTTACAAGCTCCTAACTACCGCTAGTCCAACAAAACCATCTAAGTTTCCAAACTAAGTAAACAAGCGAAATATATTTCAAAGTCCTTTTTGTATTACAAAGTCGGTTGTGGCAAGAACTGTGAAATGAGCGCCACAACATTTAGTAACAATAAATAAGTTGTTGCCAAAGCGAGCGAAGTTTAGACTTGCAATATAACAAGTATTTAAAAGAAACAACTTGCGAAATAACTTAAATAAGTATTTGTTCTAGATTTTTGAAAACCTATTTTGACATAATTTAAAATTGCCACCTCCTCTGTAATGTCAAAATCGTATGACAGCTGTCACTTAATATACTCTGTGGTCACTTCTGTACTCTATGTCTTCCTGATTGATTCTGTGTTGTATACGTGTATCAAATTAATAAAAGTTTTGCAAAGATTAAGTAATCAGTTTTAATCACAACAGCCTATTTCAGATAATCATCCACCACCTGCTCGGTTTGATCGAAGGTTAAGCTACGGTTACCAAGGTCGGTTCGTGGATGGGTGACCATTTCTTTGTGTCGGGACTCCTCCATGCTTCGGAAAACACGTTTAGGTGGAAGCGCCAGGGCAGCCCGCGAAATTAAAATTTTATTTTTTTTTTAATTTCTAGCCTCGACACGAAGAAATGGTCACCCATCCACGAACCGACCTGAGTAACCGTAGCTATGGCTGTCTGTATGGCTGTCATTTATGGAAACAAATATTATTTAACATAGAAATCTGTAATACTTTGAATTACTTTCTCAACGTAGTACTTTTATTTGTATATATAAGCCTATAAACATTTAAATATAAACCTTAATTTGATAAGCCGTCAATGGTTGCTCAACCCACGAGCTGTTGGATAACCGATCTGTGTTGACATCGGTTGATAGGCGGCAACCATTCACTGTGTGTCTGTGGTGACATCGGTATATACTTCTATTTCTCAAGTCTAAGTTTTGTGGTCCAGTGGTGGTAAGTGCGACTGCTGAACAAGGAGTCTTAGGTTTGTTACCCAGGTAGGGTAAAGTGTTGTGTTGTATTTTTGTTAAGAAATTCTCAGTTTGGATATAATACTTCTCTGCCTAACACTTTAGAGAGTAAAAGAATGATTATATGACAGACTGTCATATAAATTCCCTCACGATATTTTTCTTTACATTCAGTGTGTTCTTTATCAATGAATGAAAAAGTCATACAGAATCATCATCATCTGCCTAGCCTATTCCCAACTACGTTGGGGTCGGCTTCCAGTTTAACCGGACGCAGCTGAATACCAGTATTTTACATGGAGCGACTGCTTAGCAGAATCTGACCTCTACAACCCAGTTAGCACTAGGTAATACGATACTCCTTGGTAAGACTGGTTTACAGACTTTCGGACCACTAACCTACTACCTGTAACGACTGTCAAATATCAATAATGACAGCCGAGACCAACGGCTTAACTTGCTTTCCGAGGCACGGAGGAAACTCGGTATGTAACGGGTGGTCACCCATGCACAGACCAACCTAGGCATGCGCGGCTTAACCTGAAGATTGATCCGAGCGGCTGTTATTAAAGTCATACTGAACTTGATCAATGACTGATGCCAAAATCACTATTTAGAGATTAAAATATATTTAATATAAAAATTAACTGTTGTTTATTTTTTCGTAAGACCCTGAAATTTGAAAGGTATGTTACTTAGATAATAATGTGGAGGTACGGAGAGAAAATAATGGTTGAATCCTGCCCCTTTTTTTTCGGATGGGAAATCATCAAATGAGGGGTTCATTTGATGATTTCCCATCAACACTCTGGGCGGAGCGGAAGGGAGTGTCAGACATGAACTGACTAAAACCCATCCATGTTCCTTCTTTGCCCTTTGTGTTCCAGGGCCGCGGTATCTCTTTCGAACAGTCCCGCAGCCTTAATCTTTACAACTTTTGTAAGCAACGACTGACTCTGAAGACGCTGTCCCCCCATACTTGCTTACTTACTAAATGCTGTAACATGATAATATTGTAATAACAAAACATTTGAAAAGAGTAACCATGGAGTTTCTTGCCGGTTCTTCTTCATAGGAAACGACCGACCCGAACCGTGCACCTTTTTGGCGACGTTTTACAAGTGCCGATGTAGGCCTATGTGAAATAAAAAATTTTGATTTTGATTGATTTTCATACAGGGTGTAAACAGACCCTTCACATAGCCGTCAACCAAGCATTCTGTACATCAAACTAAGTAACTTTACGCAAATATTATTGCTGGGAAACGACTTTTTGTTTTGGGGTGAAAAATCACGTTTTACGGTAGGACTCGATGGAACGCACTCAAAGCATTGTGCTGATGGATGGATTGAATAGTACGGGGGGTGACGTGGAGCTGTATGAAGTAAATATCTTACATTAAAAACACGTATTTAAAAAAAAAACTTGTCAAAAACTTGGAACTTTGACCCCCAATACCACCGCAACTAGAAAGTTCCCAGGTATGGTCTAGAACAAAAAAAAATATCGCAAAGACGGGGAGAACCAGTGCCTTTCGTCTTCGTTAAGGGTCTATTTACACCCTTTATATTTTGGGTTTGAATAATAACCAAGTCGTGAGCAAAAGGAAGTGGAGGGAATAAATAAAAGCTCGATAATATATAACGTTGTGTCAAGCAACATTTTACACCCGAAGGTGACAGTCTCTTACGTATTGAATACGACTTCCTTAAGAAATCAAGGTGACAGTTATTGACGAGACGTAGATAAGGACTTGTCCATACTAAGCTACAAAATGTTGCTACAGAAGTATTGCACCATCTTTATTTAAAGTCTAACTATTTATACACGAAATATTTTCAAAGAAGCATCTAACGGCTATAAATAAATCATTTCAGGAAAAAAAAAATCTAAGTATATTTTATAAAAAAATAAATAATTTAAAATTACTTGTCCCACAATATGAAAATTGGCTCCTTATTTTTCAACATCCATTCCACGTCGTATTACCCTATTGTCATTGATAGAATAGGAAAAGTAAAGGTTTTGTGCAAAATGTCACAAGTTTAGAATTATAATAATTTCGTAAAAACAAAACCACTTTGACAATTTTTTTTTCGTAGATAAGGTGTCTTCACGACTTATAGAAGTTACTTTTAAAATATTTCGTGTACGAAAAGATAGACCTCATATTTCTACTAGCTGTGCCTTGCGTTGCAATGCCTTTTTTTACAGCCTATGTAGAAAAACTGTGCAAAATATCAGCTCACAAATTCAAATTTGTGAGTGGAACTAATAATTGCGCTTCGAGGAATAATTTAGTTGCGCTTAAAAATAGTTGCGCTTTGAGGAATACCCCGAATGCATGCAATGCTATATTTTTGTGTAAAATTTAATGCTTCTGGACCCAGTGGCTTAGGCTTTGTGTTGTCTGTTTCGAATCAATGAACGAATGAATGAATTGAGGATTTATGAAGGAGATTCCTTCTCCACCACCACTGTCATAAAATTGAATGGTAGAGAAAACCCTAAGGCTGGGTCATGGGTCAGTGGGTCGTCTTAGGGGCGGATTTGTAGGAGTTGGAGTATACGCTTAGGGGCACTAAGAACAGCAAAGAAAATAATAAAAAAAATTTTGGGACTTAATTTTTTTTTAGTTTTATTTCGTTTTACTAGGCCCATAATTCAGAAATGGTACGTCGGAGGACCATGCGTCTCAGAACCTAAATGGTTTCTATGGTCTAGGTCAACCGGATACAGCAATAAAATTGGGAAATTTAGGGAAAAAAAAACTAAAAATTTTCTAAGTCTGATTTTTTTTCTAAGTCCTCGCTCCATAGCGCCCCTAAGGCTATCCTGCAACCGGGTCATGTCTGGTTGTAAGAAATAAACATAGAACAAGTTAATAATACTAAAGTATGTCAATATCGAATACAATATTAGGCAATATAACCAAACAGGTTGCTTGAAAAATTGCCCAACAGTTGTTCAGTGAGTTCGCAGCCTTAGTTCGCAATACTAAAAGTATTAGTATTCTTTCTGCCTACCCTGATTCGAATAGTAAGTGCGTGATGTAACTAGTGTACTGTTTAGAAAACGAGAAAATGAGTTTTAAAAGATTGTTTTCCTTATATTTAAGTGTTTTTTGGTACCGAGAGAGTTATTTGAGAAAAACAAAAAAGATTCTTGCTACTAACATAGAAACTAAATAAAGGATTTTAAAATCAAACCTTGTTCCCAATTATATTCAAAACGCAGGATATTTTTTTTTTTATACGTAAAATATATGACGATTTTTGCAAAAAATCTATATTTTCCACCATTTTTAATGCATGACGAAAAAGTTGTTAGTTAGCTAAAATTTTTTTTTTTCATATTTTCACCTCTTCAAAAAATGAAGATAATGCAAATAGCCAAAATGCAGTACATTGTGTCTAGTGATTAAACGAATGGTTTCAAAACAATATAGCAAAATTTTAAATCTGTCAGACAGAGTTTCAAGATCATCGATAGGTTTGTCTTATTGAACGTTACTTAAGAGCGTTGACGTCATACCCATAAGCAGGGTACATAAGTCTAAAAACTTGACAGAGACAATTTTCGAAAAATAGTGTTACAGCTAAATTAGACCGATTTTAGATTTTCTATAGAAACACAAATTTAAAATTTTCTTTTTTTTTAAAAGACATTTTTAAGTTTTTAGACTTATGTATCCTGCTTATGCGTACGAAGTTTCATTAAAATCGGTTCAGTCATTTCGAAAAAAATCAAAGTTTGTATGAAATGCCGTAAGACGTTAACGCTCTTAAGAATTTAAGTGTCTACTCTGCTAATTTACGAAGTCCAAAGCCTTAATTATTATTTAACACATAATAAATCGTAGTTTTAACTACTAATGGCCGTCTACGTTTCCTAGAGAGTAAGATAATTTCCATCAAAATATGTAAAAATATGACGAAAAACCAATAATTTATCCCCTGGCCATACATCACAGGCCAAACCGTGAATATACACACGAAACCGCGTTCCGATTATAAAACAAGTTTCGGATATTACGTTACCAAAATAACAGTTATTACATAACGTTAAAAAAAAAACGTCTAAAAATATTACCGTTATTCTGCGTTGAAATAATAACACTATTTTTTTTCACTGCACTTTGTCACAGATGTTTGAGAGAAAACACTTTTTTTTGTTTTTTTTTATTACGCCACGTCTGCCTTTGGCGATGGTGTAAAGCTTACTGCCTCATTGCCCCTCCAAGTTGAGCGAAGTGACAGTGGTTAAGGCTAGATTACATTGGTTAGAAAACTTTATGCGATTTTTTTCTGCCTGAGTTTTGTTTTTGATTAAGGTTTGTTTTGAAAATTAAGTGGTAAATTGCTGTGAAAATTGAGATAGTAGTAACTGTTCTATAAAGAACTTACAACTTCGGAAATAACTATATAATAATTCTGGGGAAGTTATAGATCGATGACTGAAGAACTCGTTGTGAAAAAAATATCATTAAATGATGGATGGAATGTGTGAAAGATAATCCTACTATAAAATATTATAAATCCGAAAGATTGTGAGGATGGAAGGATGGTTGAATGTTTGTTAATACTAAACGGATTTGGATGAAATTTTGCACGTATGAGTATGATCCCGAGGGACAATTATCGAACTCCACACAGGTGAAGCCGCGGGCGTAAGCTAGTATAAATATAAACGGAGTGAAAACTGACATAATAGCTAATGGAGATGAATGAAAGTAGGACTCACGGCATCCTGGCCCCAAATCTTACTTATATACTGTTATAAATGCAAAAGTTTGGATGGATGGATGGATGTTTGTTACTCAATCACGCCATAACGGCTAAACGGATCTGGATGAAATTTGGCACTAAGATAGATTATAGTCTGGAATAGCACATAGACTTTTTACTTATTTTTTCTATTTATGAAGATTATTTATTTAATATAGCTGTTCGCCGTGGTTTTACCCGCCGATTCTGACTTGTTTTCTTTTTGCTCGGCTCCTTTTGGTCGTAGCGTAATGTTATATAGCCTTCCTTGATAATCGAACTTTCCAACACTAAAATAATTTTTCAATTCGAACCAGTAGTACCTGAGATTAGCGTGTTCAACCAAACAAACAAACTCTTCTGCTTTATAATATTAAGTATAGATGTAAAAATCCATATTGATGTACATATTTTATGAGGAATACTAATTCTAATTTACAAAATATCAATGTATTTGAGAGACAAATCGCAACAGAAGCCCACCTTTTGTAAAAAGTAAAAATACAACATACACATCAATTTCGTAGGTGGCTTTCTGATGCCACTCTTCTTGGGTTCCGTGGGTCCCTCATCTAGGTATTTCTGGCTACTTTTTACGATATCGTCAACCCAACGCGCTTTTGGGTGACCGTAAATTCAACCTAACCATGATCAAAGCTTTGCACCGTCGCCCACCCAATGATATTATAAATAAAAAAGGTAGATATCGCACTAGCGCCCGCAAATTGCAGCAGACAAATTCAGACAATGGTCGTAATTTACGTACTTGAGGAGCTTGTGGCTAAATAATAACAGCCGCTCGGGTCGATCTTTAGGTTAAGCCGTGCTTGCTTAGGTTGGTCTGTGGATGGGTGACCGCACATTACTACATACCGAGTTTCCTCCGTGCCTCGGAAAGCACGTTAAGCCGTTGGTCCCGGCTGTCATTTGTAGATCTTTGACAGTCGTTAGGCAGTCAGTGGCCCAAAAAGTCTGACAACCAGTCTTACCAAGGGGTATCGTATTACCCAGTACTAACTGGGTTGTGGAGGTCAGATAGGCAGTCGCTTCATGTAAAATACTGGTATTCAGCTGTATCCGGTTAGACTGGAAGCCGACCCCAATATAGTTGGGAAAAGGTTAGGTAGATAGTCGTAATTTACGTACTTCTAGCGCAATAGCTATCTCTTTCTATGTTCCGTATTATCTATCGCAGTCGTAACAACGCAAAGATATTTGAACGCCGCTCAGTATGGACGTAGTGTAACTTCTTTAAAATATCATTGCGACGATCACTGTTCAATAAAAACTCGTTCTTATTTGTAGATCATTCTAGAACACAGACTAGACCTTGTAAATTAAAAGTCGTATCCAAACCAAACTTCACTGTAACACACCTCAACACCATTACCCACACATAAAGCCAATGCAATATATAACAGTAACTATGTGCCCACGTTTACATGTGTGTGTCTAGAATGCAACATAAATATTAAAGAGTTTGCCGCTCTCTGCATATCCTGTCAAGGCTAAAGCTTGATAATATTAGGGATGGGTAAATGTCGCATCTTATATTGAAGTGACTTTTCTATTATTAGCACGAAGTCAAGATAAACATGGATCTTTTGGCGGCCAGCATTGGAACTAATACAGCCATCTCGTCTTTTCATTAAAAATTCATGAATGGATGATGATGATTTTAATGATAAACTAAATTTGTATTAAGTAGAGTTAACTAACTATACACACTATTAATTAAAAACTATTAAATAACCTGAAGTAAATAAACTAACAACAAACTATGAAAGGGCATCAAAAAAACTCCTCCTCGACGCTGGCAGCTGGTAATTTACCCAAGAGACTGGCGGCGTTGCCACGTTGTATGGCAACACTTAGCCTCTGGTCAGGGTAAAAGCCAGCCCTTGGGTCACGGGAAGCGTCAACTATTCGTTTCGAAATTTCCTTAAGCAGGCTATGAGTGCTCGGACCCCACGACCCAAGAGTTTCAACCCCAAATGGCTCGAAAATATAGTTACCACAAAGGTTTCTATATTTACGCCGCTTGAGGTTCTCTGCAGCCGCAGCGACAGCGCCAGCACAGCACGACGAGCTTGGAAGATGTGATGAAACAAGAAAATAATTCTGTAACTACATAGGTATAACGGTCGCGATTTATAATTTGTTTAACATACAGCCTGAAACTGACCTGCAAATTGCAAAAAACCTAAGAAAATTTTAATTTTGCCGGCTACCCTGGTACTTCCCATTTAAGCATAAAATGCTTAAGTCGGGCACGCGAAGTAGGTGCTCTCACGGTATATAGGTATATCTATTTCTTATCTGTGGTCAGTCGCTCGTAAATCTTTGACAGAAGTGACGGGTAGTAGAGAGGCCCGAAAGTCTGATAATCAGTCTTACTAAGAGGTATCGTGTTGTCCAGGACCTAACTGATTTGTGGAGGGGTCCGATAGGCAGTCGCTCCGTGTAAAATACTGGTATTCAGCTGCATCCGGTTGGACAGGAATATGACCCCTACATAGTTGGGAAAAGGCGAGGCAGATGATGCCTGTAAAACATTACGGCAGGAAGAAAAGGGACTAAATAAAATGAAAACCACGTATACGTTAATTAATTTATAATTAGGTACAAAAATATAGTTAAAATACAATTTATATTTACATTAAAATTACTAATTTTAAGAGTTAATAATGATTTTTATGGCAAAAAAAAACATTTTATGATTTTAAAATTAAGTGCCACTTCTTCAATAACCAATATTTTTTTAGTTTAGTTTAAGTGCAGACATCAGCACATCAAGCTACCCAAAACTGTCAAATTTTCCCAATCAACTTTGAACCTAATACTTTAGCGATAAAGTTGAAAATCTATTACAGAAATTTGACAGGTTGTAGTAGCCTGACGTGCTGGCGTCTGTACTCCTTATGTAGGCTTTTAGTTTATCATAAATTACATGAATTAGTCGTTATGTACAAAAACGCAATAACTAATGTCACTGGCCTGAAAAACAATTAAAAAAACTTATTGTTATTTTATTGACAAGTACACACGGCCACACATCAAGCTATACATTTCTAGTGTAACGTGGCCTCGCTTTGTATAGATTTTCAGTACAATGAGAGATCCGTATAAACTGGATTTGTACAGCTTGATTGATCGTCGTACGTATCTTAAAAAAATATTTCTAATAAATTGGTGGAAAGTATAACGAATTTCACACTCCTAAAACTTTTAGTTAAAACATCATTAAATTAGTCAAAGTTTTCAATTCGGCCATAAAATTGTGTTGTCAGTCACTTTCAGAATTTCAAATTTTTATTTCGTCGCTTTCAGTAAATAAATTACTAAAATTCGTCCGTTTCGGTTTTGTTTTGTATAACTTAAAACTTTTCAAATTATTATTGTTAATAATTATTTTGTCAGTCAATTTCGTCTTAATAAGGTAGTGTTCTTTTGTAAACAGGACAAAAACATAGTTTTAACTACTTTTCATTATTATCATTCATGCGTATTATGTCGTCCTAAAACGGGAGTAATTCCAGTGTGGGAAAGAGACAGAGCTATACAGGTCGTCTAGCGTCATCTCTTTCCTACCCTGGACGTCATGGTAGGCTACATGATCTCTGAAAGCCTTATCAAATCTACCGTCCAATGGACGAAAATGATCATTTGACAAAACGCCACTGGAGTTCTAACATCACTTAAGTCAAAAATAGCAAATTTACAGGAGAGTGAAAAAACTGCATGATTATGGCTAGGTAACAGTACAAAAACATTTTTTTTTATTTGTGTTCATTTTAAATTAGATGAGACGTTGCTTGTTTCTGATTGGCTGAAACAACGCGTCTTTAGATTCTTTAGCAAACGGCATCAAAATGTCAAAACCGTCAAAAATTTACTTACGTGGTGTTAGAACTTCAACGAAGATAAAATATTGACATATTGACAATAGATTAATACGTCAGCTTTCAGAATGTAATAAATAATCATGTCAAGTATGGGTTGGAGGCTAGCCTAAGGGGCGCTATGGAGCGAGGACTTAGAAATAATTTCTAAAAAAATGCTTGGCTCAATGCCGGTCCTGCTCCACAAGAACAGGAGCGCCTAAATTGATAGCATTAAATAGTATTGTTGGAGCTGCTGAAGATTGTATAACTATCTTTGCATTGTATAAATTCAATCTCTTTTGCATTATATACCCGCCTAGCCCATATTGTGTGAGTACTATGTACTAGAAAGCTGTCATTCGCTGGAAACCTGCGTTTTTTCTTGACTTGAATGTGCCCTGGCGGTTAGGAGTATGTCATGCTCACTCAAATGTCTCGCTGATGGTGGCACGTGTGTCGGATCATTTAGTTCCCTTCAAAATGGTTGAGTTGAATGGTGCTGATACATGCGTCATGTTCGTGAACGGGCGCTGTCAGTTGTGACTGGTCATCTCTTATTTGCCACGGCTTATTTGAATTAATTATTTTATTTTTGAATTGTTTTTACTATGGACACTTTTAACATACACATCTTGCTGCATCGTTCTCACATAATGTACCATCACAAAATGAATGATGTAACCAAGGTTTTGTTAAAGTATTCTGATTTAAAAGAGTGTCCATGGAGTTTCTTGCCCGTTCTTCTCCATAGAGATCTACGTTAGGGAATGGGCAACTACAGTACTTTCACATTTTTTGTGCCTTGTGACTGGGACTGTAGCTATTTTTTACTGTTGTCTTTGTTTCGACAATTCAAAAGTGCCTGTAACTGGCCTACTTGAAATAAATGCTTTGATTTTGATTTTGATTTCGGACTCAGAAATTTTTCATTTTTTTCCGAAATTTCTTAATTTTATTACAGTATCGGGTTGACCTAGACCATAAAAACCATTTTGGTTCTGAGATGCATGGTCCTCCGACACACCGTTTCCGAATTATGGGCCTTCTAAAACTAAAAAAAATCTGTCCGAAATTTTTTCAGTCCCAAAAATTTTTCTTTTTGTTTTCTTTACTGCTCATAGTGCCCCTAAGCGTATACTCCAACTCCTACAAATCCGCTCCTAAGACGACCCACTGACCCAAGTATGATTTCAAAACCCTAAACGTAGCAAACTTTCACATTTCCACCTTTCGTCAGTTACTATCGTCAGTAACCCTAGTTTCACCATGACACTTCATTTTTGTCACCAGATTCTTTCTTATGGCTTTTAAACTTCCTTTGTCGTTTTCTTCGACTCCCTACTTCAACTACGTCACTTCTAGATTGTATGACTAGACTGTCGGTTTGTCCTGAAGGTGTCGTGTCAGTCCCTACTTCATGTTTGTCACTCCTTTCTTGGATGTCAGGTTTATCAGTTTTGTCTGATTGTTTCGTGGCGTACTCATGTCGTTTACGTCGTGCTGAGAATCGTCGTCTGTCGTACGAATTGTTGTATGAATTACCCCTGGAAATTGTAGAATTTCGGTTAACTTTAGTTTTATAAGATTAGACAAGAAGAGCTTGCAGACTTGCTTGATTTTGTCAGAACAGTGTGGGTGTGACGGCAGCGTAGAGATTTGCTAGATTTTGGCAGTAAAAATTGGGGGAAATATATTTATAATGACATGATTCGATGGCATGGAACAAGTATGAAGGTTTAAAATAAATAAATTTCAAGTATAAAAAAAAGGTAAAAAAGGAAATTATAATTGGAAAATTACTTTTCATTTGACGTGAAATTAGTTTAGTTAAACTCTTTTACGTTTTTAGTCATTGTTAATTTTCAATTTGTACATTTAATTAAAATAATGGTAACTTTAGATAGAAATTGGTAACTATCATCATTATTACGACTAAAATAAAGTAAAAAATGTATCACATTTCTAATTTCATATCGATCACATTTTCTGTTGGCAAGTTTTAGTTTTCTAAATGTTGGTTAAAAGTATTAATAAAAAACATTTTATTCTGATTACTAAATTACGTATTCCAATTAAAAAAATCGTAATAAATTAATTTGTAAAAAAATATAAAAATATTGTCTTTATTGTACAGTAAGCCACACATCAGTTTCAGCAATTTAACATTGAGCTGTCCTGGGGGGTTACGGAGTTTCAAGAAAATAAGATATCAGCTTAAGAGTGTTCATCCAAAAAGTTGGCAACGTCGCAAATAGCTGTCAAATTTTTACCTGTTTTATTTAATTTGGCAATATTACTGAATGGAAATAAGAAATATGGCTAACTAGTGAACTAGAATATTAATAATTAATTGCCATTAAAACACTGAATTTGATGTTGTAACCGTTTGAGGTGTAAAAAAGGCATTTGGAAAGTTTCCAAATACTTTTTTTACATCTAAAACTAAGTATTCGGTGTTACGGTATTAATTATTGCATTCCATAATCAATACTTTAGTTCACTAGTTAGTATATCTTATTTCCATTCAGTAATATTGCCAAATTAATCAAAACAGCGAAAGATTTGACAGCAATTTGCGACGTCGCCCACTTTCTGTGCAAGCGCTCTTAAAATGATCTGTTAACTAACACTGCACGCGGCCTGCTGTACTTATGACGTCTTTGCACTAAAATTAATTGTACTTAAGATTGAGAATAATCTCTAATTTGTTATTTTAGTAAACTTAAGAGATGTACTGACTGTTGTTACACAATCGACTTAGAAGTTTTTGAGTCTATCGATTCAAAATTATTGAGTGCTCTTTATGTCAAAGTGAATTTCATGACTATTAAAACACTTTGCAATGTGTTTGTTGTTGTATCATCTGCCTTGCCTTTTCACAACTATGTTGGGGTCGGCTTCCAGTCTTATTGGTTACAGCTGAATACCAGTATTTTACATGGAGCGACTGCCTATCTGACCTCCACAACCCAGTTAGTACTGGGTCATACGTTATTCCTTGATAAGAATGGTTGTCAGACTTTCGGGCCACTAACTACCAGTAACGACTGTCAAAGATCTACAAATGACAGCCGGGACCAACGGCTTAACGTGCTTTCCGAGGCACGGAGGAAACTCGGTATGCAATGGGAGGTCACCTATCCGCGTTTTGTTGTAGTAATTAAAAAAATAGGATCATGTAATTTTTAAAGTAATATTCAATTGGACAACAATTGGAGCTACAATTTGGAGCTATCTATCTAAAATCTATGAATAGTGTTTCATAAATAATTGTGTTTGACAGTTCGACTAATTAAGAACCAAACTCGACTAAAACATTGTCATTAAATAGCTGATCCTACTATTCCTACTAATATTATAAATGCGAAAGTTTGTGACGATGCATGTAGTTTCTTACTCTTTCACGCAAAAACGACTGAACGGTTTTGCATGAAATTTGGCACACAGATAGTTTATAAGAAATAACACATAGGATACTTTTTATCCCGGTAGTACGATCCCGTGGGACAATTACGGAACTCTTCGCGGATAAAGCCGCGGGCATAAGCTAAAAATCGATAAATTTTAGTCGATATGTCACTAAACAGTCTGTACATCTCTTATAACATAAGATCTACTTTTTCCCGTTAATGAAGTTCCCGGCCTCGTCCTTGTACAGGTCTTCATTTATCGAGTAGTACGATGGAGCGTTCGGACAATCCACCTGGAAAAAGACAGGACAAATTATTATTATTATTATTTTTTTTAAATACTTTGTCGCCACACTAGGAATTTCTCCTGCATTGTGGGTGCGTTTACAAACATTAAAATTCATATACACAAACAGCCAGACACGGAACAACTCCCTGTAGGCCATACAAATATATGCTCCGTGCGGGAATCGAACCCGCGACACGAAGCGCAGCAGTCAATTTCTCAGCCACTGCGCCAAACGTGCCGTCAAATTATGATTAACCATGGAAATAAGCAGCTCATTAGGAAGTTAGAATCCACCCGTACTGACAAGATTTGAACATTCATTCTCTTTCATTCACCTCGAATTCGATTATCAGTATGAGTTACAGTACATAACATCACGCCTGTAATCTCCAAAGGGTTGGTCAGAGGCAGAGGTGACCTAGAGCACACCCACATTTCGAGACTTATCTTTAAGTCCCAAGTAATAGGGGGCGAGCTTATAGCCATCAATCGGGCACAAATCCAGACTCCCTGGCTGCTACTGAGAAATTCCTGATGTATAAACCCTATAACACTTTGCCGAACACAGGAATTCATGTTCAGCAGCGATTGCGACCACTCGATCAACGACACAGTCCAGAGTGAGTGACAAGTTACAGTAACGACACCAAAATATTGTATAGTCTGGCCTACGTTGTTGATACAACGTTGACCAGACTGTCACAAGATTCACATCATCATTCATCATCATTTCAGCCGAAAGACGTCCACTGCTGGACATAGGCCTCCCCCAAGTGTCGCCACATTCACCGGTCCCGTGCGTCTCGCATCCAGCGGATCCTTGCAACCTTTACCAGGTCATCGGTCCACCTAGTGGAAGGCCTTCCAACGCAACGGCTTCCAGTTCGCGGTCGCCACTCCAGAACTTTCCGGCCCCATCGGCCATTCGTTCTGCGAGCAATATGCCCTGCCCACTGCCACTTAAGTTTGGCTATTCTTCGGGCTACGTCGGTAACCTTGGTTCTCTTGAGGATTTCCTCATTTCTGATTTGATCACGCAAGGAAACTCCGAGCCCTCTCCATTGCCCTTTGGGTGACTTTAAGCCTTCTGATGAGGCCCATTGTGAGCGACCACGTTTCGGTCCCGTATGTAAGACGTACGACTCACATGCCCTTGGAATATGTTGCCTGAAGAACGTGTCTTCACAGAGAAAAGAATCATACATCACCGTGCATGCTCACTAGGTCTTAGCAATTTCAGACAATTCAATTGTTACTTTTTCGTAAAAGAAACTCGATACTGCGCTCCAAAACTCAAATTGCCGATCAAGGTCACACAGCTGCCAAGCTCATATGGAACTGGGCTGGCCACATCTGTCGTGCCGGAGGAGCTATGGGCTAAAGTAATCACACAATGGGACCCAAACAGCAGCAAACGACAACGCGGTAGGCCAGAAGGAGATGGCGGGACGAACTTGACTCTTTTCACAAAGATTTAATTGGAGATCTTTCATCTCAAGACAGTGAAGATTTAGTTTACCTTGAAAAACCAGTCGCAGACCCTGGTCCTCTGGTTGAAGACGGTGCCAGCTCCGCAAACGAAGGAGTACATCAGGTTGCCTCCGATACTGGGCACGCACCAGTGCCAAACCTGCAAGAATGAGATATGGTGCTATAAATATTTGTGTAGGCGTTAAGATCCTACAGTTATTGTCAATTTCTTTTTTATCTTGAATTTCGTTGCTGGCATATCGTATCATATGGCTTATATACACACTCTGTTCACAGTTATTTTAACTCTGCATTTGTTTCTTTCAAAATCATTTAGGTATTTATTCTTGTAAAAATACGGTCTCTGGTGGGTCGCTAAAAGTTGCAACTGACAAGTATGTCTAAATCACATTATTGAATGATCTTTACTCTAGTAAAGATAAGGTTGATGTTAGACTGTTGCTGTCATCAGTAATATTAGTGTGAAAAGACTGTACAATACCTATTTTTTTAACACCATTTAGTTTCCTTCACCTGTAACTAACTATATTAAAAATCTTAGAAGTTAAATTTGACCGCCTTGCCGGTTTCCAAATGAGCTGAAATTTTGTAAACATGTTTAGTTTCGATGACAATGCATGGCTAGTTAAGTGACGTCATTCTAAATCCAATATGGCGGACTACCAAAGATGGCGGACTAGTTATTTTTTACGTATTTCCATGATATGGGTATCAAATGAAAGGGTTTGCTGAGAAGAATACGATAAAGCATGTTTTTTTTTAAACTATAATTGTTATTATATCGATTAGTGGTCTAAAATAAATATGAATAAGTTCGTTTCAATATTTTATAGCCGACATTCTAAGCAACAAAAGGTATTGCTCTGACATTACTATCAGGCTCTACGTTTCGTCGTTAAAAAGTTGCTAAAAAACATCACGTGATTAAAGGACCACCCTTAAACTATAAATATAAGTTGGTTACAGATAAATAAAATTCTACTTACTTGACACATGGTTTCAGGATCAGCGTAGTACCCGGGTATTTTGTCATCGCAGGTAAATGATAAGCCTTTAGGTACCTCCGTGAAGACCGGGTAGTCTTCCCCGGGTATGTAGCCGTCTAAAGACTGGAAATAACAAAACAATTTATAATAACAGCATTTATAAAGGATGTAAAAATACCGTTAACGAAGCCGAAAGGTGAAATTAAATGCATTTTTCTCTAACAGAGAACTACGAACGTACTATTTAATTTCTTACCCCTTCGGGGGTACAAGGAGTGACTTTACGATGAATGAAGTACATAGATACGGGCTAAAAATTCGAAAAGATTTATTTCGACTGCTGAGCATGGGGTCCTGTGTTTGATTCCTGAGTCGGGCAAAGTTATGATGTAATTTCAATTTCTCAGTAGCCACAGAGTCTGGATTTCTGTTCGCAATAGGCTCGCCCCCTATTACATGGCTCTTAAAACATAACTGACGAAATGTGGGCACCACTGCCTAACCCTTTGGAAATTACAGGCTTTTTTTTTCGGAAATCTAAACAAAGAAACGGGAAATAAAAGAAAGCCAAATTGAATGTCTGCCGGTTACAAAACTTGGGTAATTTTCGGCGTTTTATTCGTTAACAATGTATTGTTTTACATTCTTCGAAATTTTAAAATTTATTTTTATATTTGAAACTGAACTTAATCAATGCTAATGCTAGATACTTTCCATTTATTGGTCTATAAAACTTTTGCCTTAAATCAGTTGTTGTAACATTAAGCGATACCTAAATGAGTGCCTAAATTTTTATCACTATTAGCATAACTGGTGTAAAGACTCGAAACATTGAAGTGTGCGTATTTTAGTATAGTTACTGGTGCATTGGAATGCACAGCTAAAAATAAATGACCCCCCCCCCCACTCTGGGTGGAGCGGAAGGGAGTGTCAGACTTGTACTGACTGAAACCCATCCATGTTCCTTCTTTGCCCTTTGTGTTCCAGGGCCACACACACAGGCTTGACTTTGTGTTATACATTTATTTACGAGATTTTTTTAAAGAAGTAACATTGTAATATTATCATTAACTCTGAAAACGGGATATTTACCATGTTTATTATTAATTTTAAATATGTTTTTTACGCAAACCTTGCGTAGGGAATTACAGCTTTGATATGGAAAGAAAAATTCGAGTGCGAGCAGGGTTTGAACCTGCGCCTGAGTTAAGACGTCCGGTGTACAGAATCGGAAGGTCGGTTCAAACCCTGCTCGCACCCGAAGTTTTCTTTCCATATCAAAGCTGTTTATTATTAGTTTCGAGTTCCCGATATTAAACGACATTGTTCCCCTAAAACATTGTAATATTTGTTCAGCGAGTGCCAAAAAGATCACTAATTAATTCAAGCATGCACCGCTTGAATTAACAGTAAATATAAGGAAAGAAAGTGTTCCACGAACTAATAGTACAGACATTACAATAATTACAATATGAACACGAATGTGAATGGATGTTGTGGAGGTAATATATAGGGTGACTGATAATTAGTGACCGTTACTTAAACACGTGATTGTACTCATGATAACAAACAACTTTCCCAAAGAAACATTTTTTTTTTAAATATTCTTTCAATTTTATCACAATAATACAACAGCCCATATCAAATTCGCGTGCTCGTGCCTGTGACCTATCAGCTGTTAGCCGCGTGACGACACCGCCGTTTTGTCTCACTATCGTACCGTGCAACAGTGGGTAGGCAGAGCACCCGCGCGGCTCGCAAGCCCGCTCCGTAATGCTCCGCTGTTGTGTTATTGTGATAAAAGTGAACGAGTATTAAAAAAAAATGTTTCTTTGGGAAAATTGTTTGTTATCATGAGTACAATCACGTGTTTAAGTCACCCTATATGAGCGGTTATAAACATTATAAGTCGTATAAATGATGAGATTTTCCATGAGCAAATATGACGAACTTTGATAGTTTTCGATCCTTTTCCGTAGACATTAGTGCTCAGTAGTGCTTGCAATGGTTTTTCTTCCTAGCGTGTCGATGGCAATCTAAACTGTGTCAGCCCAGAACTGTGCTACAAGTTTGGCGCTTTCGGTAGCGTCCAACAGTTCCTGTAGTGAACAAACATTAGGAAACGCAGGACACAATATTAAGTGCCCCATCGTTTGTGGAACAGCACCACATTTACACTCCAGGGCAGACTCGTGAATGAATCTCTCAATGGTGATAAAAGGGGCTCTTGAGCTATGTTTCTATAGACGCACAGTTATGACTGCGCGTTATGTTGCAGTGGTGGATTTACCAGCAGGCTGAGTAGGCTTGAGCTTAGGGTGGCAGATTTTTGGGGCGGGAAAGGACAATGCAGTACCTTTGTGCTCTTCTCTCTTAATGTTATGTCTTGTTGAGTATTTTGTGTGTACTTAAATAAAAATAAAAATAAAAAAATAATATATAAATAAATAAATAAATAAATATAAATAAATAAATAAATAAATGAATAAATGGACTTTTTGGTACAACCCCTCAATAGCAACAATAGATATATCACTGGATAGATAATTTTCAATAGGTCAATATTTACTTTGGCGGCATTTTTGAATTCGTTGTCCGTTCGGAGTTATAGGCAAATATAGTTAGATGCCCCTGCCCTGGCTAGAGGCCTCAAACTCAAGGCATCCACCGGATATATATCTATAGTCCGGTTACGCAGAAACCAGCCTCATGCCTGCGACCTGCGACACAATACATGGCCTTGGCATATGAGGACTGTAGAAAACACAGTCCTTCAGTTATACTTTCGTGTTTTTGTAATTATTATGAAGTAATAAATCGTCTTAAAACAACAGAATGAATGATTTTTAAATCCGAACCGACAACGAATTAAAAAAAACTCGCCGTAGTAAAAGTAGTTCCAATGGAAACAACCTTTTCAAAAATATATAATTTATCGCTATTGGGGGGTTGTACCAGATTCCGTACTTTTATGGGCATTGTCCTTTGGGGAATGTTTTTTTTTTTTGCTACCTCATAGAAATCAAAAAGATTTTGGCATGACGGTTTTCTTATGTTTTACAGATATAAGTCTGCAACAAATTTTGCCAATGACGTCCCCCTCTCACTTGTCATTGCACATTCCGAGTAGCAATCTTCCATATTCTGGATTAACTCAGCTAGTTCGCCGCCCCCCAACCAGTAATCGATAATAAACCCAAAAATTATTTTACGTGCTTTTTCAACGAAATTGATGGATTGTAAAAATAATGTAGGACATGACAATTGTAGAGCCAAGGGCGGCAAAAACTGTACAGCATATACCTTGAAAACTTGTAAATCCACCACTGTATGTATGACAGGCCTGAGGAAGCTTCAGTCCATTCTTGTTACAATTACTTCTCACTTTTTAATGACATTTATCATGAGTAAAAAATTACCATTCAATAAAAAAGTCGACACGTGTATCAAAAGAAAAAAAAACCGTTGATCTGATTTTCCTACAAGATAATCTACCTAATGACAAGCAAATTAAACATTGATAGATACAATAATGACTGTTTAATTATACCTACTTAGTTAATCAAAGCTGTGAATTAATAATATGCCAGCAGTGTCGCGTGTTTCTTAGTCTTACACACGCAGCGACTTTTTTGTCGTGTCGTGTGGCATGCGATTTTTTAATGTCTGCTTTATTTCCACATAGTTATAGGTAAAATGTAAAAATTGTATTGTAACAGTTTAAAAAGGAAAAGCATTTAAAAGTCTACTGGGTATTTGACTAGCATGTGTATCGGTAATACTGGTTCCGTATGCATAGAATTTTTGTATAAAGTTACAAAGAATTTTGATGACACGGTTGGTGCAGTGGCTGAACGATTGGGAGCTGCGCTGCGTGCCCGCGTGTTCAATTCCCGCACGGAACAAATATTGGCATGTCCTACAGTTATTTGTTCCGGGTCTGGCTGTTTGTGTATGTGAGTTTAAATGTTTGTAAACGCACCCACGATACAGGAGAAATTACTAGTGTGGAGACAGTTAAAAAAAAGTAATTAAAATACTGGATGGAAGGAACACCGACGTTAAAGTGGTTACCACGTATTCAGTAGGTACACCACTCTGACCCCTCCCCCACCAGAAATTTCTCACGTTTCATTTTTCACATTAAATAATATCTGCTGTTTTATACATTTTGACCGTATTGACGTTTTGTAGGAAACAGCTGTTTATTTTTAAATTTTACCTTGTATACATATTTTTGATTAGCTGTGGCCCGCGACCTTCGTCCGCGTGAAATTTTATAGCTATTGCATTTTGTTTTTTTTTTTTTTTGTGCCATTTTTTTTTTTTATATCGTCTTCGGTAAATGGACTACACAACACTAAAAAAAAAAAATCGAACCAGTAGTTCCTGAGATTAGCGCGTTCAACCAAACAAACAAACAAACTCTTCAGCTTTATAATATTAGTATAGATATCCATCGAAAAACGGTTTCAAATGAAAATAAATTAAGACTGATTTTAAGACGAAGTTTTTAAATGAGTAAGGAACAGGTCATTTGGATTGGTTTAAATAACTAATTTTTAGCTTCTTTATTTTCTTTCAATTCGAAAGATTTACATCATTTTCGATTTTAAAATTAAAAAAACTTTCTCTGACAAACTTATCACAGGTCAAAACAGTGAAATAACCAAACGAGTCTCCATTACCACATTGTCTGTGTTCTACGGAACCCTAAAACACACTCCAATCCAGGGAAACAGGTTAACGTGTATCGAGGTGAATTTGAAAGTGATTAGCTTTTTAGCCGTGTTTACTAAGTCCATATAAAGGCATCATTGAATAGTGAAGACCTCGCTTTATTGTTCGCAGAAGTCATTCATCATTTTATTGACTACTGACACGGAATGTAGGCCACGCTAGCTTTTATTTTTATGTAGGACTCATACCAGAGCCTCCGGGACTCACGGTCTTTTTCAAAATTGTCTGATGAAAATGTCAACAAAATGATCAGAAACTGTTGCTGTATAGGCCAATTTAGTGCGTTTTATAATTTTAAATCACCTGGAAGTTCCACCATTTGACACTTGACTTTATATCTGACTTCCCGAGGCTTTGCTCACGTTAATTTACAATCTGACAATACATTCGTGTTGTACTCTGCTTGTAATAATATTATTCAATCATGATACGAAAGACACGTGGCGTCATGTATTATCGTAAGAAATTTATTGTTGTTTTCCTGGGGAAAAGAACTTTTTTTCGGGATGAAAGGTAACCTATGTCCGTTTCTGTATATCTGACGACGTATATGCAAAATTTCAGGATAATCGGTTCAGTGGTTTAGGCGTGAAAAGGTAACAAACGAACAAACTTACTTTCGTATTTATAATATTATAATTACGATAACTGAGGATTCATTGAAACTCATCAGCATGATCATCATTCTTCTGCCCACCTAAATTATTTGTGGTCGGCGCAGCATGTCTTCCTCTTCCATATTCCTCTATTACTCGTCATCTCAGCAGACACTTCCTTTCTTGCCATATTATCTTTCAAAGTAATAGGTCTTTACCTATGTAGTTGGAGATTTAATAACCAGCATTTTCAGATTTAATTATCTGTGGATTGGCGCGCAATTCGAAATTCAAATAAATTTTATTCGAAAGCCGTGTTCTTTTAATTTCAAATTCAGTCATTTGTTTTTAGATAGTTTTATGTTTTTGTGAAATTGTGGTAGTTTTTGGCGCCATGGATAAACTGAAAATTCGTACAGTTTTCGAATATGAGTTCCTACGTGGACATACCGCTGCGCAAACAACACGAAACATTAACGACGTGTACGGTCCTAACACTGCTTGCATAAACACGGTCCATTATTGGTTCAATCGTTTTAAATCTGTAAATTTTGAGTTGAAGAATGAGCCTCGCGTTCGGCCGGTAACCATTGTCGACAAGGACGAATTAAAAGCGGTAGCGGAAACGGATCCAACTCAATCTACGGCTGAGCTGGCTGCGGGCCTTGGAGTTAGTGTCAAAATGACATTGAAGCACTTGCGTCAAATCGGAAAGATAAAAAAGCTAGATAAGCTAAAATAAAATAAAAAATACATAAAAATTTGTTTTTAAAATTTTCATACAAATCTCCAATTTCATAGGTAACCTAACTTTTTAAAGTATGTTTAAAGTCGTTTGATACAAGAATCATGTATAATCATTGTATAGCAATGACAATATGGCAATTTTTAAAACCACTTTGAACCTTATGTAATTGTAAGGTATTACTCGCGACTACTATTCTATTAAAGCCATCTCGTGTTAATCTTGACAGATCATCAATTTTTACGACAGTAATAGTAATTACTGCATTGTTTATTATTGCAATGACAATTTAATTAGCACATTGTTATTTTTTAACGATTCTAACCTGATAATTGTAAGATTATCTAGCCGGTAAGTGTTCTAGCTGGTTATGTAGTCAGTATGAAGTTTTAAATTAATTTAATTACATCCAATAACATAACTATAGGAGCTCGTGGCTAAATAATAGCAACACGGGTCTTTAAGCCGTGCTTGCCGAGGTTGGTCCATGGATGGTAACCATCATTATATACTAAGTTTCCGCCGTGAATTGGAAAACCCGTTAAGCCGTTGGTCCCGGCTGTTATTTGTGGATCTTTGACAGTCGTTACGAGCAGTTAGAAGCCGAAAGTCTGACCAAGGCGTATTGTATTACTCAGTTACCGGGTTGTGGAGGTCAGATAGGCAGTCGCTTCATGTAAAATGCTGGTATCTAGCTGCATCCGGTTAGACTGGACGCAGACCCCGACATAGTTTGTGTAGTTTGTAGTTTGGAGCTTTTCATAGTGTCAAGCCTGTATGTTTCCAGAGGGTTAGACAGAGGTCTACTTCATCCACATTTCGCCAGTTATGTTGAAGTCCTATCTAATAAGGGCGAGACTACCCACGTAACACGATATACGTATTTCATGAAATAGCTTTTGCCCGCGGTTTAGCCCGCGTGGATGTCGAAAAATATCCGACGGGAACGTACCGAACAAACATAACTACTTACCTTCATACAACTTTTTAACCCTTTGGGGGTAGAATTATCAAAAACGCTGAGACACATAATTTTCAATCGTCAGCCTAAACACAACATTTGAAGATCCTAACTTCAAAACTGACGGACTTTCACATAAACTTCCATTCCCTATTTCACCCCTTTAGGGGTGGAATTTCCAAAAATCCTTTCTTAGTGGATACTTACCCTTCACAAAGAATACACCTTCCAAGTTTCATGTCTCTAGGACCAGCGGTTTGGGCTGTGTGTTGATAGATCACCCAGTCAGTCAGTCAGTTTACCATTATATATATATAGATATCAGCCGGTTTATCATTATTTTTGAGGACGAGGTCGCGGGTGAATTGCTAGTAAAAAATAATTTGAAAATGACTTACGGCTAGTGATCGGTCAATCAGATAAAATAATACTGTAAGAACTCCTACGGAACCCAGGTTGATCCCGCACAGTCGTTTTTGTTGTGTCATTTTCGCTGTGGTACCCTAATTGTGTGGGTTTAGCTCAAACCTGAAACAAGGAAACACAGTTTTTAGTTTTTATTGATCTCTCGAAAGAAAGATTTCGATAAGAAAGGCTCCAGGCCGGTCAAGATTTGAGTCTAATCGACGGGATAATTGAGT
Source organism: Noctua janthina (assembly GCA_963576755.1). Lineage (NCBI taxonomy): Eukaryota > Metazoa > Arthropoda > Insecta > Lepidoptera > Noctuidae > Noctua > Noctua janthina. The sequence goes on along the minus strand of OY755078.1, from coordinate 9,424,482 downwards.
CACAATTGAGTTGGAAGCGCCAGGGCAGCCCGCCAAAATCAAAGTTGTGCTGAAGATGCCATCCATCAGGGAAAATACTTCAACTTTGATAGCTCATATCTCGGAAACGTGACACTTTAGAACATTTTGTCTCGTGCAAAACTTGTTTGTATTGATAGCAGCTATCGATTTAAATAGGTTTTATGCGTGACAGCAACTTTGAATTAAAAAAAAAAATGGCTGAAGTTAGGCCGGCCAGGCTTCATATAAAAATGTTCCAAGTCCTTTTTTTAAGTTTTTGCAATTTGTAGGTCAGTGTCAGGTTGTATGTTGATTAAAATACGATTCGCGACTTTGCAATTCCCTTGGATAAAGATATACAGGGTGTAAACAGACCCTTCACAAAGCCGTCAACCAAGCATTATGTACATCAAACTAAGTAACTTTATGCAAAAATTATTGCTGGGAAAATATTTTTTTTTGGGGTGAAAATTCACGTTTTACGGTAGGACTCGATGGAAAGCACTCAAAGCATTGTGCTGATGGATAGATTGAATAGTACGGGGTCGTGGAGGTGTTTAAAGTAAAAATCTTACATTAAAAACATGTATTTAAAAAAAAAACTTGTGAAAAAGTTCGATTTTTGACCCCCAATATCTCCGTAACTAGAAGGTTTCCAGGTATGGTCTGGAACAAAAAAAATATCGCAAAGACGAGGAAAACAAGTGCCTTTCGTTAAGGGTCTATTTACACTCTTTATTTATTTTGTAAAACATGAGTATGTAAACACTATACAGGTCTAATAAATAAATGAAAATAGCTACTTAATGTTTTGCCATATAAGAATGGCGTACAAATAAATGTTCGGCTTAGATAATAGGGTAAACTTACTTAAAAAATTGGATTTGACAGTAGGGTAAACCTAATTATTAATAAAAAAATAGATGTGAACTTAAAAATATTAAAATTACAAGAAAGATTAAAATTGAATTGTAGATTGGACAATTTAATGCGCTTTTAAATCAATGTGACATTCAATACTTCTAATAAGCTAGAACTGTCTAGCCTACCCATAAAACAGGGTACATATTTACAGCTAAAACCCTATACCAATAAATAATTATATCTATGTGAATTAAAAGAAAAACTACGACAATGTGACATGACATGACACAACAGACGAAGAAATGAAAATATTTGATTACAATCGTAATTGCCTTGCCAATGCACATTGTCGTTAGGTATTATGCAAAACGACATATGTGAAATTGTGTCGTTGGGCTGTGAACGTGAAAAAGTATGCAGAAAGATCGATACTTGAAATTTTTGCTAGGAAACAAATAAAAAAAAAAATTAATGCTGTTGTCTGAGGCCTAAGCACGACTGCTGTAAAAGAGGTCCTGTATTCGATTTCCAGGTCGGACAAAGTCAAATTCAAAAGCATTTATTTCAATTAGACCATCTTAGGCAGTTTTGAACGTCAAAAAAAACAAAAAGAAGCGAAGCTACAGTCACAAGACATAATAACTTGAGAAAGTACTGTAGTTGCACATTCCAAAGCGTAGATCTCTATGGAGAAGAATGGGCAAGAAACTCCATGGACACTCTTTTAAATCAAAATATTTTAACAAAATCTCGGTTACATCATTCATGTTGACATTATACATATATGTGAGAACGACAAATGTCGACAATGTCGCTTAACGATCTCCGGCCATCATAAGTCCTGCGGGCGGCGGACTTACGGCTGAATTATCACTCGGCTGGCCAGGCCCAAAGAGGTGGCGAGCGATGGCGTCCTTCATGGAGGACGTGCGGTCGTTGAACAGGCTGCACTTGGTGATGGGCCCGCCAGGAATGCTGATACCAGTCGAGGGTGTGTGCGAATGTGCTCGTAGCTCCCGGGCCCCCGACACAATGTCACATCGTCATAGTAGAAACAGTGGGTATTTAGTCGGTTAGAATCTGACACAACCCTCCGCTCGCTCCAGACGGAGGGTTTCCATGAGGATTTTCCCAATTAAAAAAAAAGGGTCGGACTCTATGTTATTAGGGTCCGGAATTTCTCAGTAGCAGCCACGAAGTCTGAACTTGTGGACAGTTTATGGCAATAATGTCGCCGTCTAGTACATAACGCAATATTTTTTTTTTTTTTTTTTTCGGTTTGGAAATCATCAACTGACCCCGAATGACTCTGGGCGGAGCGGAAGGGAGTGTCAGACTTGTACTGACTAAAACCCATCCATGTTCCTTCTTTGCCCTTTGTGTTCCAGGGCCACGGTATATCTTTCGAACAGACCCGCAGCCCTGGCCCTCTCACATAACTGGCGAAATGTGTGTGTAAGTACTATAAGTTAAACCTCTGCTTATCCCTTCGATGGTTACAGACGCGTTGATATGTTTATTTTAGAGGCCTAGTCACATCAATTCACATTCTGGATTTCCAATTTTTAGGGATGTGAGGAATGAATTGAAAGAAAAAGGAGTAAATGGTAGCGTGACAGTTGAGAGGACAGAATGAAAGAAAAAAACGTGTTGCGCCGACCCCAAGTAGAATGGGACAAGGGCTAGAAGATGATTATGACGTAAGGAAGACATAACATAACATCACGCCTCTAAGACCTGAAGGGTTAAGGAGAGGTGGAGGAGGGACGCTAGTTATGTTTAAGTCTTTATGTGGGGGCGAGCCTATTCCCATCAATCGGGCACAAATCCAAACTCCGTGGCTGCTACTAAGGAATTCCTGATGGAAAAACCCAATAACACTTTGCCCGACCTGGGAATCGAACCCAGCACCTCCTGCTCAGCAGTCGCCCTTGCGATCACTAGACCAACGAGCAGTCAATGTAAGGAAGAAGTGTGATAAAATGTTCAACGCCGTCTCCGTATGAGAAGTACCATTATCCCACTAGGTCAGTAACAGATATTATGATTGCCTAATCATCAACTGCCTAGCCTTTTCCAAACTATGTATGTTGGGGTCGGCTTCCAGTCTAACCGGATGCAGCTGAATACCAGTACTTTACATGGAGCGACTGCCTATCTGACCTCCACAACCCAGTTAGTACTAGGTAATACGATACCCCTTGCTAAGACTGGTTGTCAGACTTTTTAGGCCACTGACTGCCTGTAACGACTGTCAAAGATCTACAAATGACACCCGGGACCAACGGCTTAACGTGCTTTCCGAGGCACGGAGGAAACTCGGTATGTAATAGGTGGTCACCTATCCGCGTTATGTTGTAGTAATTAAAAAAAATAGGATGATGTAATTTTTAAAGTAATTCAATTGTATAACAATTAGAGCTATCTATCTATAATCTATGAATACCTTTATGATTTTATCGGCTGTGTGCGGCTTATGTAGTAAAGTTCAATTATAAATTATTCGAATTGTGTTTGTCAGTTCGAATAATTAATAACCAAATTCGACTAAACATTTTCTGAATTTGTCATTAAATAGTTGTCCTACTATTCTCGACCAACCTAGGCAAGTACGGCTTAACGTATAGATCGATCCAAGCGGCTGTTATTATTTAGCCACGAGCTCCTCCCCGGATTATGATTGCCTAAATGTAATAAAAAAAACTGTATCATCTCATTAACACGAAAGTGTGTCATACCGTAGGTCAATTTTTAACCTTGGTGGTGCAATCATATTGTTTTTTAAAACAAGATAATAATCTCTCTCACATTGTTTTAAATACAGGCTTTATAAGTATCAGCTAATGATTATTATCTTTACATAATTGTTACCACTATTTAAATCGTAAAGTTCACAGTTATTATAAAAAAAAACTAGGTTTTATGGATTATTCAGACATTGACTTAATAATAAAAGCCGCGCGGGTCGATCGTCAAGGTTCAGCAACGCTTGCCGAGGTCAATTCGTGGATGGGTGACCGTCCATTACGTAACGAGTTCTCACCGTGTCTCGGAAAGCACGTTGGTCCTGGCTGTCATTTGTGGATCTTTGACATTCGTTACAGGTGGTCAGTGGCCTGAAAGTCTGACCAGTCTTACCTAAGGGTATCGTATTACCCATTAATTGGGTTGTTGAGGGCAGAAAGGAAGCCACTCCATGTAAAATACTGGTATTCAGCTGCGTCCGGTTAGACTGTGAGCCGACCCCAACATAGTTGGGAAAACGCTAGGCAGATGTTGAGGTCAGAAAGGCAGCCGCTCTATGCAAAATACTGGTATTCAGCTATACACTGTTAGACTTGAAGCCGATTCCAACGTAGTTTGGGAAAAGGCTAGGCAGATGCGCATGCGCAACGTACGTTAGAAATACCTCTTGGTTACTTTTTCAATCTTGAGTCAGTTTCACGTATGTAAACTGTCCCCACCCATCTTCTGACAATCCTTGAGAAAGGAATCCAAAGTTTCGTAATGTAAGGACGACTCCACTTTAAAATTAAACTTGTGCAATATTAATTGTTGCAATTGTAATCGTGTCTGTAGTTAAGTTAATTACGTAAATTAATTTAAATTCGAGTTTTAGTGTAATTTCGGGTCTAAATGAGTTTAAGTGTCCTACTGCGTGATGGTATGAAGTAAACCACTTATTAGCAATAAACTAATTTTGGCCCTTCAAATAATTTGTATGAATCTAAATTATAATGTTGAGAAATAATAACAGAAAGCAAGATTGATCAACATGTTTGCTCACTGCGGAATTGCGATTATATATTTGCGATTTTTTTTTGATGGGATATCATCAAATGACCCCCCCCCCCCCTCTCTGGGCGGAGCGGAGCGGAGTGTCAGACTTGTACTGACTAAAACCCATCCATGTTCCTTCTTTGCCCTTTGTGTTCCAGGGCCACGGTATCTCTTTCGAACAGTCCCGCAGCCCTGGCAGGCAACGGCCCATGCGGACCCCTACTTGGTTGTTCTCTTTGAGGCCGACAAGGCCTGTCGTCATAAGACGGCCGGACGGCGAGCTAGACCCTAACTAGCCGTCCACAAGCCAGCGCCTACGGTGGCCGGAAGCCACCACGTGACCCCCGACGCCCAGGGCGTCTCCCGCGGCGGCTGGGACGTGAGGTTCTTTCCCTCTCACGTCCCGCCACCTCCTTCACTAGCATGATTGCTTCGCAGAAGGACGTGACGGCTTCCCATTCCGTCTCGCTCCGGACCATGGATTGAACCAGGGCCGGACGTGAGAGATCGCCACCGCCAATCGCCGCTACGAGCGCTTACAGCCCTTACATCCAGGGTTTTCTCTATTTTTCTTTCATTATAAATGACTAGCATTAGCCCGCGGCTTTGCTCCCGTTAATTTAGAATTACACAATCAATTCGGGATGTACCAGAGTACAACCCGAATTGTATTTGTTATGTATTGTGCATGTAATAAAATAATTCAATCATGATTCGAAAGACACGTGGTGCCATCTATTATTATAATAAGAACATTATTGTTGTTTTCCTCTAGAACAGTGCCTACTTTTTTTCTGGATGAAAGGTACCCTATGTCCGTTTCTGTACACCTGACAACGTATATGCAAAATTTCAGGATGATCGGTTCAGTGGTTTAGGCGTGAAAAGGTTACAAACAAACTTACTTTGGCATTTATAATAGTAGTAAGGATAAGGATTACTTACATATCGTCACGCCTTGTAATCCCCGAAGGGTAAGGCAGAGGTGTAAATAACAAGTACACCCACATTTCGCCAGATATGTTTTAAGTCCCATGTAATAGGGGGCTAGCTTATTGGCATCATCCGGGCACAAATCAAGATCCCGGGCTGCTACTAGGCGTACCGCAAGGCAGTATATTAGGACCCCTCTTGTTCTTATTGTATATCAACGAGCTTCCAAATATAATTGACCATCTTTGTGTAATGTATGCTGATGACGCAACTATATTTATTTCAAATGAATATTCCAATGACCTTATTTACGAAACTAAAATAAATAGAATATTAACAACTGTGACTGATTGGTTGCAGTCAATAAACTTAAAAGTCAATGTCTCAAAAACCAAATTAATTCAATTTAGAAATTATAAAAGTAAACTTACTAAATTGAATGTAACCATGTCTGATACAGCGATTGAAGAAGTAAAAGACACCAATTTCTTAGGAGTTACAATAGATCAACATTTAAACTGGAAGGCACATATTGAAAAGATTAATAAAAGGATATCCAGTGCATGCTACGCATTGTCAGTTCTGGCAGAGACTACAAATCCAAGTGTAACTAGAAATGCTTATTTTGGAAATGTGTACCCACTGTTAACTTATGGTGTCATATATTGGGGAAACTCGACAAACGTACAATCAACATTCATTCTCCAGAAGAAATGTCTTAAGACAATATACAACATGCATAGTACCGAATCATTAAGAGATGTTTTCAAAACGGAGGGTTTCCTGACACTGACTGGTATTTATATACTCGAATTATGTTTATTTGTTAAAAACAAAATGCAATATTTTAATTTCAAATCAAATTTTAAAAGAAACATTCGAAAACAATATAAATATGACATTAATTTACCGGTTATTAACAATGTGATTTTTTATAAAAGTACCTATGTTACTGCTATTCGTGTGTACAATCACTTACCGCCAGCAATTAAACAATTAAATGGAAATATGTTTAAAAATAAATTGAAAAAAATGTTAATTGCTAATGTATTTTATAATCTGCATGAGTTCTTTGAGAAAAAATAATATTTGTATGCACCTTAATCCTTAAAATACCATTGCATATCCGACTTGGGTAAACTGTTGAAACTAAAAATGTAATGTTTACTAATAAGAACTTAATGTACACAGTTATGCAATAAATATATCTTTATCTTTATCTTTATCTTTAAGAAATTCCTGATAGAAAAACCCAATAACACTTTTCCCGACCCGGGAATCGAACCCTCATGCTCAGCAGTCGCGCTTGCGATCACTAGACCAACGAGGTAGCCGTTTTAAATTAATTATTATTAGCGTAATCTTATCATTCATTCCTTATCCCGATTCATTTGTGCTCGGCGCAGCATATCTTCTTCTTCCATACTTCTCTATTACTCGTCATCTCATCAGACACCTCCTTTCTTGCCATATCATCCTTCATATTATTAGTGTAATCTTATATAGAACAAAAAAGTAAAGAAATGAAACTTTTTTTTTATGTTGAGTGGGCTTACTCTTGGCCTCAATCTACTCCTGAGGACAGAGATGAGCTCGACGATGGAACGAGCTAACCCAAAAGAAGCCTATTAACTCGCAACTTAAATAGATTGGGGCCATATAAACTTGGGAACACTGACGCAGGCAGGGAATTCCACTCCTTGGCTGTGCGCATAATAAGTGGTGTAGCAAAGCACTTCGTGCGAAGATGTGGAACATCGACTAGGTATGGGTGATAACCTGCAGTACGTCTGGACTCCCGATGGAAGAAGAGAGATGGTGGAATGAGCTCGTAGAGCTCTTAGGCTCACTCACTGAAGTACAAAACTACGTAGTAAATCTTTTCAGTTATTTTTATTTTTTTGGCCTGGTATGTCCCACTGCTGGGCAAAGGCCTGCTTTTCAGTTATATAAAAGCTAAACTCATCATCGTGTCAGGTCTTTAGTCAGAACGTCTAAATTACATCAGAAAGTGGCCTGTTGCCCCACATTAGGAATTTCTCCTGTATCGTGGGTGCGTTTACAAAAAATTAAACTCACATACACAAACAGCCTTTCCTCTACTATTTTGGAGTTGGCGTCCACACTTACCAGATGCAGCTGAATACCAGTATTTTACGTGAAGCGGCTGTCTATCTGACCTGTACAAGACTAGTTGTCAGACTTTCTCGTTTTTGCACCGCGCCCGTAATGACTGTCAAATCCCGAATTTCGCATTATAAACTAACATTTTACCTCAGCTTTTACTGAAAGTAATAAACCGGCACTTTGGTGTAGTGGTCGCAAGCGCGACTGCTGAGCATGAGGTCCTGGGTTCGATTTCCGGGTAGGGCAAAGCCACGGAAACTGGATTAATTTGTGTCCGTTTGACGGCCCAAGGCTCGCCCCTTATTACATGGGACTTAAACATAACTGGTGAAAAAATGTGGTTGTACTATTAGGCATCAGACATTGACTGTCGTCCTCGCCTCGAGCTGTTAACATCAGGGCTCTTTAGAAGCACGCTGCGGTGTGGATAGACTGGTAAACAGGTCGCGTTATGTCACTACTGGCGCGCTTGCGATTCATTTTATGTCCGTACTAATGACCGGATCCGACAGGTACATCTCTGCCTTACCCTTCGGGGATTACATGTGTGATGTAATGTATTGTAGTTCCTACCCGCCCCGGCAAGCGCCACACACTTTCCCACGCCCACAAAAAACTAAATATCATTACAATTACGGTTTTTCTTACTTCCACATACAGACGTATATATACAAACTTTTTGTCCGTCTGTGATTTGTTAGACACATTGTTCCGACTTTATAATTGACTTTGCAAGTGTCAGTCATGAAGTTTGTTTGTGGTTTTAATTGTCAAAATGTGTGTGAATGTATTTGTAACAGGCTGTGCGCGTGATTAGATTTCCTATTGAGAAATTATTATTTCATATTATGGACTTTAAATTGTATTTTGTAAATCTATTTTTTTTTACTAACTTTCAACCTCGGCCCATATACAACATTAGTTTTAGTATATGCGAAACCTGAAACACGTGTCTAGTATTTTTATGTAAAGAATCTGTGTTCAAAATTTCAAAACTGTATCATGAAAAATCACAAAGTTGTAAGCATGTTCTGTTACCTGGCTATCCGCACAAAAACGTGGTCACCACGCGGCGTACCCGCGCGGTCGCCTCCAGCGTCGTCTTTAGCTCATTGATTATAATAATTTGGCAGTAGGTACCTAAATGATTGCGATTGGTACTTAGTGTCGCTCGGTATCCAACTTGTAGCCTTTTTTAAATATTTTTGGTACAAAATATAATCTGGTTTAAAAATTATTGGAATCGATTCAATTGATTATTCTGAACAAACTATATTCAGGTTTCGCAAATACTAAAAATAATGTTGTATAACCCTTTTACGAGATTCCGTACCCGAAGGGTAACCAACGGGATCCTATTACTAAAACTCCGCTGTCCGTCCGTCTGTCTGTCAGCGGGCTGTATCTCATGATCCGTATTAGGTAGACAGTTGACATTTTCACAGAATGTGTATTTCTGTAGCCGCTATAACAACAAATCATAAACACTAACAAAAAAAAAATGGGGTCTCTCCACAACGATAGTACGAAATCCTTCCTGCGAGAGTCCGACTCGCACTTGGCCGGTTTTTTTGTTTTTAATAGAACTTCATGTTATAATTTCATACTTTTAAATCTAGCAGTTGAGTTGCTGTGTGAATGTGAATGGGTATATGAGTAGAGGAAGACCAAAGAAACGATGGATGGACTGTGTAAAGAATGATATGGCAAGAAAGGAGGTGTCTGGCGAGATGACGAGTAATAGAGAGGTATGGAAGAGGAAGACATGCTGCGCCGACCACAAATGAATTGGGATAAGAGCAAGAGAATGATGAGTTGAGTTGCTGTGTAGATATTTCAAGATCTTTAATAGTGCAGTAATAGGAGAAAATGGAGGCCTTGGCCCAGCAGTGGGACACTAAACATGCTAAAAAAAAAATAGTGCAGTAGTGGGGATCAATGGTTGCCGTGTAATTTCGAACCCACAAAGACCTTTAACTTTGTGTATTTTAAAATTATTGCTCTCGAAACCATGAGGGAACATTAACCAAAAATTCGAAGACATTCCTATGATATTTGTTAACCCGCAGCACGAGGTCTCGGATACTATTTCAAAACATTTAACATTTTTTTTTGTGCTTGTTGTGTGCACTTGTGGCATGGGCCAAATAAATATGTTTTCTTTCTTTCTTTCTTATTTTATGGCAATGATAAATGTTAATTCTTTGACCAAAGAACTATAGTTTCTTATCTAGGGTAGGTTGATACCAATTGTTTTACCTAGCAATCATTCTAACGACCTATAAAGCTTTTTTTATCCCTTTCTCTCATTATAGCCACAATATTATCTAAAAAATAACTACATACAAAAACACCTAACAACTCTAACTTCCCATTTTTATGAGAAATACTAGCTTTTGCCCGCCGCTTCGCTCAGGTGCAATTTAGAATTGGACAATCAATTCGCACTATTAAAGTTTCTATGTATAATAACATAACTCAATCATGATTCTAAAGACACGTGGCGCCATCTATTATCATAAGAACGTTATTGTTGTTGTCCTCGGGAACGGTACTTTTTTTCGGGATGAAAGATACCCTATGTCCGTTTCTGTACACCTGACAACGTATATGCAAAATTTCAGGATGATCGGTTCAGTGGTTTAGGCGTGAAAAGGTAACAAACAAACAAACAAACTTCACATTTATAATATTAGTTAGGAAGTTAGGATTGATTAGAAAGTTAGGATAACATCACGCCTGCAATCTCCGAAGGGTTAGGCAGAGGTGTACCTCATAGCAAACCCACATTTCGTTAATAATGTTAAACTCCCATAATAAGGAGCGAGACCATTGCTATCAATCGGACACAAGTCCAAATTCCGAGGCTGCTACTAAGGAATTCCTGATGAAGTCTTTTCATCAGGAATTCCTTAACAATATCACTTTTGTTTTCTTTCCGATAATGAAATCGAACACAGGACCTTATGCTCAGCAAGCGCTACTGTTTACGACCACTAGACCTCTCATTATAACCCCATAATTATAAGAGATAGTTACACACAAAAACACACAACAATTCGACCTCCCAATTCCATGAGAAACAATACTACATAGCACCGATTGCCCAACTCAGGAAAGGAACCCGCGACCACAGGTTGGCTAACGCGATAGATCATGTAACAATGTTGTGTTTTACCTCATGAGATATTAATAATGTACACAGACATATGTACATAGATCTGGCGTATAGATTTATGTGTAGAATTTATGGTGGGTTTTCCATTTCACCTTTGATGGGAAATGATACCAATATACATAATTGGAGGAGCTCGAGGCTAAATAATAACAGCCGCTCGGGGCGACCTTCGGGTTAAGCCGCGCTTGCCTAGGTTGGTCCGTGGATGGGTGCCGAATTTCCTCCGTGCTTTGGAAAGCACGTTTAGCTGTTGGTCCCGGCTGTTTAGTGTCGATCTTTGACAGTCGTTACAGATACTCAGTGGCCCTGAAAGTCTGAAAACCAGTCTTACCAAGAGGTATCGTATTACCCCGTGTGTTCCAGAGTTCAGATAGGAAGTCGCTTCATGTAAAATATTGGTATTCAGCTGCATCCGGTTAGACTGGAAGCCGACCCCAACATTGGTAAGTCTAGTTGACCGACTTTCGGGCCACTATCTGAAACGGCAAGCCAAAAATTCTTAGCCAAAATTGAGAATCGGCCAAAAAGGCAGTCGTTACGAGTTTCAAACCAACCAAGTTACCCACACCATACCACCATTCTTTCTACTTTACCCACCCCACACGAAAAAAAAGATGGCTACCAAGATAAAATAACAATGTTTAACATTTCAAAATATTCACACAGATCTAAAATATTACTAACATCTTGTTTAACCGCGGACAATTCGGTTTGGTAATGGTGTAACAAAATTATTTCTCATGATGTTACTTATAATGGTGGTTAATGGTGAGGAGCCCGAAATTCGTGGGTTTTGTGTCGTGTTTCGGCATCAGCTGAGATTAGAGCCCTTGAACTTTATTATAACGTTAGTAGGTGTTGTGAGAAAGTTTAGTTCTTGGGGAATTCCAATCGTATTTCATTTTAGGATAACTTCTAATTCATTTGGCTATTTTTAATCTATATAAATAGACTAGCGGCCCGTCGCGGCTCCGCATGGGTGGACATTTATTTTCCTATCCCTATTTATTTCTAGTAATAAATATAGATTAAGTTACTTAGATAATGGTGAAAGAATTTTTGAAATCGGTCCAGTAGTTTTTTTTTGAGTTTATTCGTAACAAACATCATCTTTCATCTTTTGATATAAGTGTAGATAAAATTGAAGTGTCTGTTTGTAATTTTAAAATATAACAGCTTTCTACTGAATGCATATGAAAGTATATACGGTACTCAAAACAAAAAAACCTTTTATTTTAAACTTTCATGGTCACTAAAATTATTATCCCGTCTTCTAGTTATAATAAAAAAACCTTTTTTTAAATTTGTGTCTTTCTGTCTGTTGGTCTTTTTGTCCGGAACTAACAGACCAACTGATCACACAGAGACATCTCCGAAACGAATGAACTGATTTTAACGGGACCTTTACTGGCAGATAGCTGATGTTATAAGGACTTAGGCTGTTTATTTTTGAAAATGGATTAGTATGTGCAAAGAGAATAAAACCCTTGGAATTTTAGCAAAATCAGATAGATATTGGGAAGTAATCTTATATGAATATAAAAATCTCGTGTCACGGTGTTTGTGGTCGCACTCCTCCGAAACGGCTTGACCGATTTTTATGTATATTTACTTAGGTCGCGGGGCATGGCTAGTATTTTTATAATAGTTTAACGGGAGCACAGCTAGTTGAGAATAAATAAATGCTGCCCTTACGGGATTTCTTCGGAATATAGGGGTCCCAGTTGATAGTAAAGTTCGCTCCGTACCACAGGACTTGAACATAACTGGCTAAATGTAGGTTTACTCTACTTCAGTGACCACCCCTTCTGTCCAAGGGTGTCTATCCGGATGCAGCTAAATACCAACATTTTATATTGAGGGACTGCCTATCTGACCTAGGCAGCCAGCGAGCCAGGGAACGCTATTAGAATAGAAAGTTTTTATAAATTGTTTTTTTTTTTGTTTTTGTTTTTTTGTGTTTGTTGTTATTTTTTTTTCTTTTTAAGAACTTTCTCGAATAATTTATACCTAATATCGGTGGTCGAGCCAGGGAACGCTTTTAGAATAAAATAGAAAGTTTTTATTAATTGTTTTTTTTTAGTTTCTTTTTTTTTTTGTTTTTGTTTTGTTCATTTTTGGTTTTTTGTGTTGTTTTTTTTTATTTTCTCGAATATTTTTCACTTAATATCGGTGGACAAAAGTGCAAAACAAATCGTGACATTTTTATCTGTCCTACGCGAAGGAATTCGCGGCATGACAAAAAAATCCTGCTATAAATCTAGATAATAAAGCGTATCTAGCATCTTTCCCAGGACATTGCGCCATCACAACGAAGCCGATGGCTAAGAGGAGCCCTTTCATCTTTCATTGTTCTCATCATTAGAAAGGATGGCAGGAAATATATGCAATGGGCACAAGATGGCAAGTAGGCAAGATGACACAATTGATTAGTAACATGACTTCACGCTAATTTTGTCCCAAAGACTGTGCTCTGGCCTGACTAGGCTCTGTACCTACACATAATGGGTGTAAAAATAACCCTTAACGAAGCCGAAAGGCACTTGTTTTCCCCGTCATTGCGATAATATTTTTGCTCTAGACCATACCTGGGAACCTTCTAGTTACGGAGATATTGGGGTCAAAGTTTCAACTTTTTCACAAGTTTTTTTTTTTAAATACAAGTTTTAATGTTATAACCTTACTTTAAACACCTCCACGACCCCCGTACTATACAATGCATCCATCAACACAATGTTTCGAGTGCGTAACATTGAGTTCTACGGTAAAACGTGATTTTCACCAAAACAAAAATCGTTTTCGAGCAACAATTTTTGCTTTTTGCTTAGTTTGATGTACAGAATGATTGGTTGAAGGCTTCGCGAAGGGTCTATTACAACCTGTACTTTTTTAAACTAGGACAGTACGGGGAATTCTGAATGTACAGGGTATAAGGAGAAACTGTTTTAGAAAGCATTCGATGTTGCCAGAACTTTTTTATCGTACTTAATTTTAAGGTCAAGGGTGAGTTAAAAAAAATAATAAAATTGATCATATTTTTAGGCTGATCGAATCTTTTTAACATAGGGATCATTTAATTGTCATACGTTATAAATTACTAGCTATTACCCGCAGCTTTGCTCGCGTTAAAGTTCGAAATTATCCCACGCCATGTTTGAATTTATAGTCTATGACAGTCGGGATTAATGTAGCTTACATACGTGAACGATTTTTTTTAATCGGATCAGTAGCGCCGAAGTTAGTGTAGACTAGCTTATGCCCGCTGTTTCACCCGCGTGGAGTTCGATAATTGTCCCACGGGATCATACTACCGGGATAAAAAGTATCCTATGTGTTGATTTAGGTTATAAACTACGGTATATGTGTGCTAAATTTCATAAAAATCTGTTCTGTAGTTTTTCCATGAAAGAGTAACAAACATACATCCATCCATCCTCACAAACTTTCGCATTTATAATATTAGTAGGCTAGGATTTTTTATACAATCTAAGTAATTCAGATTATTTCTCAGACTTTCTGGCTTTCGACTGTCCGTAGACGTAATGATTCTTCCGCAATTTTAGCAGTTTAAACCATTGTGATAATTTTAATGAAATTAACGTTATTTACACCTTAGGTCATAATCATGTAAATGGAAGTCTACAGAAACATAATTATCAATTTATATTAGCATGTTATCTCACTCTATGGTTTAAAAGTGGGTTAATTTCGACACGGGCAATTAATTTACAGTTATCAGGCCACGGTATTTGATGGGTCTGTTACATAATGTGATGAGGAGGGACGAATCGTATGTGACTAAAAGAGTGATGAATATAAATGTTGATGGATGGAGAGACGGAGGAAGACCAAGGAAACGATGGATGGATTGTGTGAGGAATGATATGGATAAAAAGAGAGTAAAGTCCAAGCTCAAGGTTTGCCAACGTGCAATGAAGCGCAGTATCCTAGGCACCAAACTCACCGACCATGTACGCAACACCACACTGCGCTCCAAAACACAAATTACAGACGTTGCTCAAAAAGCCGCTAAGCTAAACTGGGACTGGGCTCGCCATGTCTGCCGCATGCCTGACGAGCTGTGGGCCAAAATAACCATGATGTGGAGCCCTGACACAGCCAGAAGGCGACGCGGTAGACCTCGCAGGAGATGTCGGGATGAGCTAGACAAAACTAACGACCAGTGGTCCACATTGGCCCTGGATCGAAGAATTTGGATGTCATGGAGAGAGGCCTTTGCCCATCAGTGGGATGACACACAACAGTATCAGTAAATGAATGACTGATGTGCGGGTCACATCAGCCGCATGCAGGATGACCGCTGGACAAAAGTCTCCATACGGTGGTTGGAAGCCGGACGGCGCCGCCGAGGCCGGCCAAGAAAGAGGTAGCCAGACGATCTGGACGCGTACCGCGAGGGCTGGTTTGAGGAGGCACGGGAAAAGAGCACATGGAAGGAATTGGGGCAGGCCTTGGCACAGCTGTGGGACAGTACTGGCTAATAAAAAGATATCAATGATAGCGTGAACGTTGACAGCAGAGAATGGTAGAATAAAACGTGTTGAGCCGGCTCCAAGTAACATGGGACAAGGACAGGAAGTTGAGGATGCGGCACAAACATGATATTATGTACAGGGTGTTATTATGTAAGGGGGTGGTGTGTGCGATTGGCGGCGGCGATCTCTGGAGCGAGAGGGAATGGGAAGCCGTCACCTCCTTCTGCGAAGCAGTCATGCTAGTGAAGGAGGTGGCGGGACGTGAGAGGGAAAGAACCTCACGTCCCAGCCGCCGCGGGAGACGCCCTGGGCGTTGGGGGTCACGTGGTGGCTCCCGGCCACCGTAGGCGCGGGCCTGTGGACGGCGAGTTATAGGCTGATTGTGCTTATGTTAAGCCATCTAAATGCTACAAACTAATCGAGCATCTAATCGAACATTATCACGTTCCCAACCACAATAGCGTGATGATACGTTTGTTCCTGTACTTTCTAATTCCGACTCATTTCATGAACGATTCGGTTCAGTAACTATACAACTGAGGATCGCATGCCTTAACTGGGTTGAAGTAAATTGTCATTATTAAACAAGTAACATTTAATCAAAAATATCAAAAATCCCGACTACAAATTATATTAAGTACCTATATATAAGTACACGAAATTTAAAAAAAATCCTTTTAATTTCCTTCATTTTGATACTATACTCATTGGGTTCAAAATGGTTTGGTTGAAAAAAATATTAACGACTTACAATAATTTAGCGCCAAAATTTTTATTTTTTATTTTTTTTTAAACACACACTGACCAAATAAATAAGTACGCCTAAAAAAAAAAACCAGCATCGAACATTCCTAACACCTTATACCCTGTACGTATACATTCAGAACTCCTCATATTATCCTAGTTTAAAAAAAACAGGGTGTAACAGACCCTTCACGAAGCCGTCAACCACACTACATCTAAGGACACTTGGGTTTTTGAGACGAATCTAATGATACCTTAATCATCGAAATCCATCCAGCCATTTGGAACTTACGAGGTAATATAGAAATTTACAGAAAACAAACAAAGATACATACAAGATACGCGCGAAAAACATAACCCTTCTTTGGCAGTCGGGTAAAAATTGAGTGACGTTTTATATTGATGAATTTGTCAGTTGTATGATGGTTTAATCGACGGATTTACAATATAAGCATTGATGAGACAGTTCTTTTGATGACAAATAACGAGGCTGCTTAACACAACTATGAGTCGTAGAAGGCAAGTGAGGGGAAAGAATCAAGACCCCGGCTTTCATGTCTCATCATCATCTGCCTAGCCTTTTCCCAACTATGTTGGGGTCGCTTTCCAGTCTAACCGGAAACAGCTGAATGCCAGTATTTTACATGAAGCGACTGCCTATCTGACCTCCACAACCCAGTTAGTACTAGGTAATATGATACTCCTTGGTAAGTCTGGTTGTCAGACTTTTTGGGCCACTGACGACTGTCAAAGATCTACAAATGACAGCCGGGACCAACAGCTTAACGCGCTTTCCGAGGCATGGAGGAAACTCGGTATGTAATGGGTGAACAGCTGCGGGACTGTTCGAAAGAGATACCGTGGCCCTGGAACATAACGGGCAAAGAAGGAACATGGATGGGTTTTAGTCAGTACAAGTCTGACACTCCCCTCCTCTCCGCCCAGAGTGGGGGGGGTCATTTGATGATTTCCCATCCGGAAAAAAAAAAAAAAAAAAAAAATGGGTGAACACCCATACCCTAGGCAAGCACGGCTTTACCTAAATATCGACCCGAGTGGCTGTTATTATTTAGCCACGAGCGCCTTTGTTTACTATTACCGAGTGCTAAAGAAAAAACATGTATTTACAAAAAAACTTGTAAAAAAGTTGGAACTTTAACCCCCAATATCTCCGTAACTAGAAGGTTCCCAGGTATGGTCTAGAACAAAAAAATGATCGCAATGACGGGGAAAACAAGTGATTTTCGGCTTCGTTAAGGGTCTATTTACACCCTTTATTTCTACGACGCAGACAAACTCGTAAGCAGAAACTAGTTAAAAATAAATTACTGATATAAGTAGAAAGCATTAAAATCAGGCCACAAATATTAACACGATGTTATTTCACTATCTTTCTTTATTTTGTGAATAGAAAACTTTCGTTCGCGGCCTTGAAACAATAGCCGGTAATTATACAAAATACTATCCCTCGACTACGACAATAAGAGCAAAACATTAAGCCTATTTTGCCCGCTGGGCTAGGCAGAGGTGTACCACCTCGGAGATGACCGGCAGCGCAGTGGTCACGTGCTGCCGTGCACACTTGCAAAGCTAGGCTCAGGGGAGATCTCTGTATAGTCGCCCCAGGGATGTGCCTTAAGAGCGGCCTACCCGTCATAATTTTCATACAAACGCTCGTACGTGATTATGCCGTTGTAACACATCTATCTTTGATTTTTTTTTAACTGATAGGTATCTTGTGCACTATATCTAGGTTTCTATCAAAGCATAAAAGTTTGGAGAAACAAATTCAGTATAAGCCTCTACCAATCTGCTATTTTGCACATATTTACCTAAACTTTGGCCGTTCATATTGTACCCTTAAATTGTAAAAGTAAAGAAAACATTGTGATAGAAAGCTTGCAAATGTAATGGAGATTCTAAATGACAAATATTTATTTCACAAACTTGAAAGCCTTATTCAAAAACACGTATTTCCTGGAAGAAGTTTATGAAATTATCGAACACTATTTTTCGTTCAATGTTGTCGCATTAGGCGATATGAGGTGCGCGGGAGACGAATCGTGTGGGGTCGGGGCCCTCTGAGACGGCGGAGTTTAAAAAACATCGCCGCTGTGGCTCTGGATGAAACAACAAGCTTTTCGACCATACTCGCAATGACGATAGACGGACCGGGAAGGCCCCTCTTAACAGGCGTTGCACAGAGGGGGTTCCGGACACCTCTTTTAAGAGGAAACGTTGCCTCCTCGTATGTGCGGATGGTGACCACCGGGGTGGTTTTAGTGCGGTAAAAATCCCATACTCCCCGGTCTTGTCCCCAAAGACCGGTCGCCTTTTGAAGGTTTCCCCCAGAAAACAAAAAAAAAGAAAAGGCAGAGATGTACCATAGTTTGTAGGAGTTTACAAATGGGATCATTAAACCAGTTATATTTAAATACCCGCAATAACTTCAGTTTATCCGTGATCATGGTCATCATCATCATCATCATTTCAGCCGAAAGACGTCCACTGCTGGACATAGGCCTCCCCCAAGTGTCGCCACATTGACCGGTCCCGTGCGTCTCGCATCCAGCGGATCCCCGCAACCTTTACCAGGTCATCGGTCCACCTAGTGGGAGGCCTTCCAACGCGACGTCTTCCAGTTCGCGGTCGCCAGTCCAGAACTTTCTGGCCCCATCAGCCATCCGTTCTGCGAGCAATATGAGCCCTGCCCACTGCCACTTAAGTTTGGCTATTCTTCGGGGTACGTCGTTCGTCGTGATCATGGTGCTTGCACCGAAATATCGGGAACTCAAATCAGTAAACATGGTAAATATCCCGTTTTTAGTGTTAATGATACTGACACAACATGCTTGCACTGACTGGACATGAACACGGACACTCAATTCTGTGTATTTCTTTCTTCAAAAGACCATCTCAGACACTAATCTGCACAGTTCTCTTATGAGTTGACCAAGACCTTAAAAGAGACTGTGACCCCTGAGTTAGTTTCGGTTGTTTTTACTCACTGAAGAAAAAAAATATTAAAATCTATACTAATATTATAAAGTTGAAGAGTTTGTTTTTTGGTTTGACGCGCTAATCTCAGGAACTACTGGTTCGATTTGAAAAATTATTTTAGTGTTGGATAGCCCATTTATCGAGGAAGGTTGAAAATTTTACGCGAATGAAGGTCGCGGGCAACAGCTAGTAATTAATAAAATAATATAGATGTCTCGGCACAGGAACAGTAAACGCCTATTCAAAGGCAGATAACAACAATGTCTCATAAATACTTTTATTTTACTGTGCATCTAAAGAGACTTCTAACACTGAAGACTCGCCAGCTCAGTATCCAATAAACCAGCCACTCCGCCAAATGCACATGTTGTGAATCACATTATCTAGAATCTAGATTTCATCACTGCTCTAGACCTTGACGGCCACCTCTTCACCTTGGAAAGCAGGCAACCGTGAAACAATAACCTTAGGACGGTATCCTTATGTTAGGTTATATTCGTCTTTGTAATCGTTGGTCCTTGTAAAACCTCAGCTGTAATGTTTACAGACAGTCGCCTAGTTTTGACAGTTAGTAGAGACGAACTCATCTGTCGAAAGAGTAATGTTTTTTTTTCAATATTTCCCTTATACTGAAAAGTTAGATAACGATAAAGATAATTTATTTGTTAAAAACATGCGTTTACACACAAATGGAGCATGCAAGATCTAAGTGAAGTAGGGTAGGTCCGTTCATGTTTTACCTGGTGAGGTGTACAAATTTGGTTTATCTGTTACAATTAAACAGATTAAAAAAATTATATTTTAGCCATTGTTTTTCTAGGTAACTATATTCTTAATAACTAATGTTATTCTCTTTAAGTTACTTATTACAAATACAAATTGTCCAATCATCATGAAGGACATGCACACTTACATTTCGCCAGTCAAAGGTTTCGTCGTAGACGGTGTAAAGCTAAATATATTATTAACGCTGGCATCAAAATCCAGGCTTGTCTTTTACCAAAGAAAGTCCCAGTAACATCATCATCAACCCGAGTATCGAACACAGTATCAAAAAACTACTTTTAACAATCGCATAAGAAAGAAAGAAAGAAAAAAATGTTTATTTGTCGCAGGGACATGACGTGCATCATAGAAAATGACAAAAAAATAAACTATAAATTCAACAGGACGGAACACAAAAAGAAAAAAGTTAACAGCTTGCACGTCGTTTTACCCAGTACTAACTGGGTTGTTGAGGTCAGTTAGGCAGTCGCTTCAAGTGAAATACTGGTATACAGATTTATCCGGTTAGACTGTAAGCCGACCCCAACATAGTTGGGAAAAGGCAGGCAGATGATGAGCACTCGGTATAGTAGCTTTACATTAGTGAAAGAATTGAAGTGTTTCATCAATAATAGGTCGCTAATTACCTAAGCCTACATCCAATTTAAAGTATTTCGCTTGTAAGACTGTTGTGTTATACAAACTTGTAACTTTATTCCAGGATATTCAGTAATGTTCTATTATTCTCCTGAATTCATGAAAACGATGAGAATATTCTTTCAATTTAATTTCTACGATACTTGGGGAGTTACTGCCGCCATTTTTTCTAGTCTAACCAAATGCAGCCGAATACCAGGAGTTTATATGAAGCGACTGTCTTCCCAAGGGGTATCGTAATATCTAGTACTAACTGGGTTGTGGAGGTCAGATACTTGATATTGTTAGTCCTTGTTAAAATAAGGTCAAACTTTTTCTACCTTTACATCAAATATCTTCAGATTTTTAAATGAATCTTAACTATAAAATAACTTAAACAAAGAAGTGAGAAATAATGCAGACTCTTCAAACAATAGTTAAATGATTCATTAGGTTAAACCATTTCAAATGATTGCCGGAAAATCTTTAATAATAACTTTGACAAAAGACACATTTCTGTAACTCAAAATCTCAATTTTCTCACTTTGTACCACTTTCCTATTCAAAAAGCAGGAATTTAAATGTACTGAAAATCGAAACTATGCCACTTTGTTAACAACAGTGATACAAAATCACACAAAAGCGAGAATTTCAGTTGGAATCCTACTTATTTCAAAAACTGTAAGTACACACAGCGTCATATCAACCTATACATTTCCAGTATAACACGGCCTTGCTTTGTATAGATATCCCGTACAATGAGAGATCCGCTTAGACTGCTTTTGCATAGCTTAAATTGGTCATCGTGCATAGGTACCTGAAATCCAGTACCCCACTAAACTCTTACTTGAAGATAATTGTTAAATGTAACAAGTGCCTTGAAAAATAACTATCTTCCAGGACTGATCACTTCTGTCAAACTTAAAAATTGGAATAAGGGCAGAAGTATTATTATCTAAATTTTGATATACATTTATAGTATTGTATATATCCTTGTAGCTAATCTTAGTATTAATTAGAATTATTTTCAGATATACACATACCACTGCTTGTCTCTGCATCACCCAAAGGTTGATGCAGACATCACCCAAAGGTTGACTGGTAGAAAATGCCTATGGCATTAAGCCGCCTCTGTACTTTTGTGCTTGAAGTGTTAAATAAATAAATATTATGAATTATTACTGCTTTTTATTTATATTTTTTCTTAACTCAAAGAAGAGCTATGTGTCTCCATAACCTGCATGTTACATGAATTACAGTTCAATCTATTTTATTTAGAAAAAAAACCTCGACACAGCAGCGTAGACATTTTCCGCAAAAATAGGAAAATATATACTCAGCAATGGCCTAAGAGCGTTAACGTCTTAGGGCATTTCATACATACTTTCGAGTGTTTTTTTTTCGAAATGACTGAACCGATTTTAATGAAACTTCGTATGCACAAGCAGGATACATAAGTCTAAAAACATGATAGAAAACATTTTAGAAAAAATATTGTTACAGCTAAATTAGACCGATTTTAGATTTTCCATAGAAACAGAAATTTCCAATTATCTTTTTTTTTTAAGTTTTTAGACTTATGTATCCTGCTTATGCGTACGAAGTTTCATTAAAAACGGTTAAAAAAAAATCATTTGAAAGTTTGTATGAAATGCCCTAAGGCGTTAACGCTCTTAATTTAGGCGATGGCTGAAAATGATGAATATCATCCTATTTACAACAACTAATTTATATAAACGTTATATACATAAACACTACATACCCGTAACGCACTGTCTCACTGTACACTGTTGTGATCACTGCACTGCACTGAAATGTGTGCGCGCGCGCCGCTCTGTTTTATATACCGTGTTGGATTTGTGTGGATGAGGCTGTCCTGTACTTTGTGTGTATCTAGGTCTGGGAGGTTTTTACAGGTTATAAGGATAATAATTCAATAATACTATTTCTGTCAAAGTGTTACTGGGTTTTTCCATCAGGAGTTTCTCAATAGCAGCCACGGAGTCTGGATTTGTGCCCAATTGATGGCAATAGGCTCGCCCCCTATTACAAGGGACTTAAACATAACTGGCGAAATGTGGTTGTTCTATTAGGTACACCTCTCTGACCCTTCGAGGATGCTGCGGGACTGTTCGAAAGTGATACCGTGGCCCTGGAACACAAAGGGCAAAGAAGGAACATGGATGGGTTTTAGTCAGTACAAGTAAGTCTGACACTCCCTTCCGCTCCACCCAGAGACAGAGGAGGGGGGGGGGTCGTATGATGATTACACATCCGAAAAAAAAAAAAAACCCTTCGAGGATTACAGGCGTGATGATGGTATGATTCAATAGATTTTTATCAAAATTAAAAATGATCAGTTGTCCCATACATTTGGGTCGAGCAGGTATTGAAATTTTGTATGAGACAGCTGATAATTTTTCGCATTTACGATATTCGACCCTAGGAGAAAGTTGTTCAGTTTGATGGTCTACAGCATATCCTTTCATATGACTATACCTTTTCTGCTACACCCTGTATAAGAAAATAAATTAAAAAACACTAACCGTAGTAATAAATGTTAATAATTTTCATCCAAATCATGAATAATTAAAACTGGTACCTGTTCTAACACGCCCTAATTCTTCCAATATGTTTAGGACCACCACGTTCTAACACATCTAAGTTTTAACTAACAAGTGTTGCGTCCAAAACTAGACAAACATAACTGACATAATATTGATTAAATATTACGTCTTGACGTCAAATAACAATGAACCGGTCATTCGCACTAGACTAGAAACATCACTTTCTCAAAATAATACATATAACGTTATGAGTTGCCAAAAATACGTAATTTGGTTGTAAAAATTTATCGCGAGTTGTCATTCTTATACATCATAGCTCTGTTTTTAGGGTTCCGTAACACAGTCGGCACAAAAGGGACCCGTTCGTATGTGTGGCCGTCTGTCAAGACCCTTTTTCTCGGAAACGCGTGGAGATATCAAGCTGAAATTAATATCAAATACTCAAACGAACGGGAACTTAAAAAAAAAACAGTAAACATGGTAAATATCCCGTTTCTATTGTTAATAATAATGTTAGTGACTATGATAGTTTAAAATCTTACATCAAATACTCAAGTCTGCTATTCCATGGAGCAGTGAGAAAATCAAACTTATAACAAGTTTGATTGAAAAATCAAACTTATAAAAAATCAAACTTGTTATTCAACGCGATCAAAAGATATGATCGTTTCTGTCGCATATTTTGCAATTTCATAAGGGAATCAAAACCTTTAGGTTGCCCGTTGACATGGCAAATAGCAATGTTTGTAAAGGAAAAAAAATCTGAAAGTTTATTTACGCGGAACCCACGGTGCGCGAGTTCAACTTTTTTTTTGAATAGTCGGAAGTTTCATGACATAATATCACGGCTAAATATGGGGCATACTTAGCCGTATGTTTATAACATCACGCCTGTAATCCCGGAAGGGTTAGGCAGAGAGGTAAGTAATATATTTAAGTTTTAAACTGACATTGTCACTAACATTATCATTTTTATTATGTGTGTGTTAAGGAATAATAAATAAATGAATAAATTATCGGGAATTCAAAACAAATAGTAATAGTGTACCTAATATTACACCCCCATTTCGCCAGTTTAAGTACCATCTAATAGGGGGCGAGATAATTGCCATCAATCGGGCACCATTCCAGACTCCGTGGCTGCTACTGAGAAATACTTGATGGAAAAACCCAATAGCACTTTGCCCGACTTGAGGAGTTTGTTCCGCCAGTTCTTCCAGTCCAACCAGACCTGTAGTTTATATTGAGATACCGTCTTACCAAAGGGGTATCGTATTATCTAGTACTAACTGGATTGTGGAGGTCAAATAGGCAGTCGCTCCATATCCCATCTGCCTAGCCTTTTCCCAACTACGTTAGGGTCGGCTTCCAGTCTAACCGGATGCAGCTAAATACTTTACATGGAGCGATTGCCTAGCTGACCTCCACAAACCAGTTAGTACTGGGTAATGCAATACCCTCGGTAAGACTGGTTGTCAGACTGTCGGGTCGCTGACTACCTGTAACGACTGTCACAGATCTACAAATGACAGACCAACGGGACGTGCTTTCCGAGGCACAGAGGAAACTCGGTATGTAATTGGTGGTCACCCATCCATGGACCAATCTAGGCAAGCGCGGCTTAACCTGAAGATCCACCCAAGCGGCTGTTATTATTTAGCCTCGAGTTCCTCACAGGTGTTATGTATATACAATTATCTATACAAACAACGTTATTAAAAAAAAAGTGTCTGTTTGTAATTTCAAAATAACAGCTTTTTACTGAATGCTTGTAGGGTAAAAACAACGTATTTTTCAATTTTTGTCTGTCTGTCGGGTCTATCTGTTTGTTCCGGCTAATCTCCGAACCGGCTGAAACAATTTTGACTTTTACTAGCAGATAGCTGATTTTATAAGGAGTAACTTCGATTTTTTTTTTATTTTAGAAAAATAATTAAGGTTCCGTGCAAAAAAAATTAAAACCTTTAAAAATATTAACAAAAAAATATTAAAAATCCGATTCAAATAGGAAAGTAATATTTTTATAACAATTTCACGCGGTCGAAGGTCGCAGGCTCAGCTAGTTTGAAATAAAAGAAAGGCTACAACGATTCTGTGACTACATTTTTTCTCTCCAACAAAAATAAAACGCGGCGAGTCGTATCCACATAATTATTTCACATTTCCCACGGCAGCCGGTCACTGCGGTCTGCGCAATTCTGTAAAAACATTATCAAATTGTCTACAGTCTTAGTTGCCACACTTATATGGGAATGCGTAATAAATAGTTGCTAATCATAATTAATTTATTAAGTAGCTGTGGGGGTATGTAAAACTTTTTTGTGATGGGACAAATACCAAGGAGGTTATGTATAGCATTGTTAGCTATTTTGGCTATGTATATAGGAGCGGAGAGATGAACTTGATACATTTGGGTCGAGTAGGTATTGAAATTTTGTATGGGACAGCTGATAATTTTTTCTCATTTATGATTTTGGACCCAAGGAGAAAGTTGTTCAGTTTGATGGTCTGCAGCATATCCTTTCATATGACTATACCCCTTCTGTTACACCCTTTATACACCGGAACTTTTTAGTCGTCTTACAACGGCAGCCCACTTCATGTATCCAATGAATACTAAACATATGTATTGGTTTATTTTATTTGTATATAAGTATTAGTATCATTATAAGTGCCTACATAAATTTTCGATAGCAAGAAGTTATTTTTTATAAATTTATTTTGTACCCTATCACAATGTTTTCTTATTTAACCCAAAGGTTGACTGGTAGAGAATATCTTGTGGCATTAAGTCCGCCTATGTACCACTATTGTACATGAATTTTAAATAAATAAATAAACATTCATAAAAAATAGGTATTTATGAGATAATAATAATTTAAAAATAAAAATATAATTCAGTATTATGACGCATGACGTAGTTAAAACACCCTGTAGCGAGCGATGATCTACTGGACTCGAGTGCTGGGTAGGTATATGTTCTACCGTTTGACACGGAAACATCATTAACAGGATGTTTCATAATTTTATTCTAATTTTTTATTATTATTTATCTTTGTACCTATTATTCGCGCCTAGAGCTATTTTATGTCGGGTACATTGAGTGGACGACCTTTGTAAGACGACTAAAAAGTCACGGCGTATAGAAACTCATTACTTGAGTATATTAAAATAAGCCTTAGCAGTAGTTAAGTGTACGTGGGGTGCATTGTCCTGGGCAGCCAGTTCCACCATGCTGACCAGCTTGTACTTTTACAACTCTGACATGAATTAATACCATCTTACCTGCCCATGTTATTATTATTCTCCTTTATTTATTCTTATACAAATCTTATACATTTTTAAATATTTCTTAAACTAAAAACAATATAAAAAACATTTAAAAAAATGTAGTCCACCGGTATCGGGAACAGGGTCCAAGCTACCGGCGGTCAGGGCTCCACAGAGAGGAACCTCCTAACAATACGAGCCGTGTCCAGGAGTACCACTTTCTGAATCAAACCCTTGATCCAGCTGCCTAACGAGAGCCTCCTATTATTATTATTCCATAACACACATTTTTTTTTACAGGTAAGGCCCAAGCTAACAAAGTAGTCATAAATTGCAAATTATCCAGTCCCGAGTAACGGGTCTGGGTAGAAACATAGGTTGGACAG
The DNA here is from genome assembly GCA_963576755.1 of Noctua janthina. NCBI lineage: Eukaryota > Metazoa > Arthropoda > Insecta > Lepidoptera > Noctuidae > Noctua > Noctua janthina. The sequence goes on along the minus strand of OY755078.1, from coordinate 9,397,736 downwards.
TGGACAACATACTAAGTGACTTTGTCACTGCTCTTTGGCGGAATTCCACCCTCTGGAATTCCGCCAAAGAGCAAGAAAATATGTCCAATCGCCGAGAGACACTATATAGGGTCTAACTATTCATACACGAAATATTTTCAGGGAATTATCAATAATGGCTATAACAAAGCCATTTCAAGAGATTATTTTTTTATCTGAGTATATTTTTTTATAAAAATATATAATTTAAAATTACTTGACCCACAAAATAAATACTGGCTCCTTATTTTTAAGCATCCATTACGGTAGTTTACTACGTCGTATTTACCTACTGTCATTGTTAGAATATGGGAGTAAAGGTTTTATGCAAAAAGTCTCAAAAAATTTTAGAATTATAATAATTTCGTAAAAAAAAACACTCAGATAATTTTTTTTTTGTTGCTATGGCGACTTTTCGACTTATAGAAGTTACTCTTAATATATTTCATATATGAAAAGATAGACCTTATATAGTATTCTTAATGCACAAAATACAGGCGCAAACTTTAATAAGTTCGTACGGGTTGCCGGAACTTTAAAAAATGTAAAATGTTGTATGGGGTCGTCACAACACGTTTTTTTCTTCAATTCTCCCCTGCCAGCCTCCAAGTTATCATTTACGTACTCCGTTTTTAGGGTTCAGTATCCGAAGGGTAACCAACGGGACCCTATTACTAAGCCTCCGCTGTCTGTCCGTCTGTCTGTCAGCGGGCTGAATCTCGTGATCCGTAATAGGAAGATAATCTAAATTTTCATAGAATGTGTATTTCTGTTGCTGGTAATACAACACATTATAAAAATAAATTAAAAATTAAAGGGGTACTATACTATGACGGTACGGAACCCTTCATGCGCGAATTCGACTCGCACCTGCCCGGTTTTTCTTTTATAATAATTCTTTCCATCTTTTCTTTGGTGTTTCGCTATCTTCAAATCTTTATTTGAAATAGTATCCATAGAGTTTCTTGCCCGTCCCTCCCTACGTAATTTCCCCTATGTAAAGTTCTTCCGAATGTTCAATCTATCTTCATCTTTCTGACCGATGGACTTATTGACAATTCAGAAGCGATCGTAATTGGTGTTATTGAAATAAATGATTTGAGTTTAAATTTAATTTACTGTTTTTGTTTTTATCCTCAAGGCAAGACCAATTAGTTTGTCACACACAACAACATACAATTATTATTAGCCTTGTTATTCCCGAACTGATATAGCTACCAGTGGCGAAGGTTCCATACAACTCGATTCCTACTGGTTTCCCTTTGAAAAATGGCACAGTCAGTATTCTATAAACAAATAATAGAATCAAATTAAAGATATGTACTCCAGCTTTCGAAAAATTGACCCTTCGCTACTGATACCTACCATCATCATCTGCCTAGCCTTTTCCCAACTATATGGGGGTCGGCTTCCAGTCTAACCGGATGCAATTGGATACCAGTATTTTACATGTACCTATCTGACCTCCACAACCCAGTTAGTACTGAGTAATACTATACCCCTTGGTGAGACTGGTTGTCAGATTTTCGGGCCACTGACTACCTAACGACTGTCAAAGATCTACAAATATGACAGCCAGGACCAACGGCGTAAAGTGCTTTCCGAGACACGGAGGAAACTCGGTATGTAATGGGCGGTCACCCATCCACAGACTAACCTAGGCAAGCACGGCTTAACCTAAAGATCGACCCGAGCGAAACTGATATACCTAATAATATACTAATATTAGCAACAGGTAATGTTTGCATGTAGGAGGTCATTGTCGGGAGTCAGGACCACTGATCCGACTTCGGAAGCTTCATTATCCCCCTAGTGTCATGAGCTATATTTAAAACGTTGCGGTGGAATAACCCGTAGACAGAAAATGTGTTCACATTGAATACATAATATTATTATCGTTGTAGATTCTTACCAGAAAGCGAACGCAGCCGCGGGCAAAAGCTAGTGCTGTATAAATGGTCAAACTAAAACCTAACATTATCCGAGGCGGGGTGCAGTCATTCTACAATTTTTGCTTCATCATCATCATTTCAGCCGAAAGACGTCCACTGCTGGACATAGGCCTCCCCCAAGTGTGGCCACATTGACCAGTCCCGTACGTCTCGCATCCAGCGGATCCCAGCAACCTTTACCAGGTCATCGGTCCACCAAGTGGGAGGCCTTCCAACGCAACGTCTTCCAGTTCGCGGTCGCCACTCCAGAACTTTCCGGCCACATCGGCCATCCGTTCTGCGAGCAATGTGCCCTGCCCACTGCCACTTAAGTTTGGCAATTCTTCGGGCTACGTCGGTAACCTTGGTTCTCTTACGGATTTCCTCAATTTTTGCTTGGTGGACCTAAATATGCACATTCACAGATATAATCCTGGCCGCGCCCTTGTTTGTTTAAAACATAACACGCCTGTAATCCCCGAAGGGTTAGGCAGAGGTGTCCCTAATAGTACACCCACATTTCGCCTGTTATGTTTAAGTAAGAACAAAGGGGGTGAGCGTATTGCCGTCAACTAGGCACAAATCCAGACTCCGTGTCTGCGACTAAGAAATTCCTAATGAACTATCAATACTTTTGGCTCGACCGGACCCAGGATTCGAACTCAACATCTCACGCTCAACAGTCGACAACGATCAACGACTCTTGCAAATGAAATAGAGAACATCCTCTTTTAAAGTCGGTTAACAAACTATAATTAGGACAGAAGATTCCCACAATGCCGATAAAGATCTATTTTTTTAAGTTCAAACCATATAATTATAATGTATTGACCTTTAACAAGTATTTGTAATGATAGTTCCTAATGGTTTATTTGAGCATTTGAACATCACGAATTGGAAGTTACTGTAACAATCGTTTGTTATTTGTTAACAATGATGTCAGTATTTTAAACATATTATATGATGCTCTGTGAATGATGTCTTCGACAACTAAAAGTAGTAACGTAGACCAGACGGCATGTCTTTGTTTCCATGGAAGATAGTCGATACTCTTGCGCCATCGCATCTTCCTAGCTCATCGTGCTGTGCTGGGGCTGCCGAAGCGGCTGTGGAGAACCTCAAGCGGCGTAAATATAGTAAACTTATTGGTAACTATATTTTCGAGCCGTTTGGGGTTGAAACTCTAGGACCGTGGGGTCCGAGTGTTCACAGCCTTTTAAAAAAAAAACGTTTAATAGACACTTCTCGTGACCCAAGGGCTGGCTTTTACCTTGGCTAAAGGCTTAGCGTTGCTATACAACGTGGCAACGCCGCCAGTCTCTTGGAGACAGTACCTGTGGACAGCGTTGAGGAGGAGTTTTTTGACGCCATTTTTTAAGTTTATTGATTAATTTAGAGGAGCTCGTGGCTAAATAATAACAGCCAATTCGGATCGATCTTTAGGTTAAGCCGTGCTTGCCTAGGTTGGTCTGTGGATGGGTGACCACCCATTACATACCGAGTTTCCTCCGTGCCTTGGAAAGTACGTTAAGCCGTTGGTCCCGGGTGTCATTTGTAGATCTTTGACAGTCGTTAGGTAGTCAGTGGCCTAAAAAGTCTGACAACCAGTCTTACCAAGGGGTATCGTATTACCCAGTACTAACTGGATTGTGGAGGTCAGATAGGCAGTAGCTCCATGTAAAATACTGGTATTCAGCTGCATCCGGTTAGACTGGAAGCCGACCCCAACATAGTTGGGAAAAGGCAGGCAGATGATGATGATGATTAAGTTAGTTAGTTTAATTTACTAAAGGAGTTAGTTAGTGATTTTCACACGGTATCGCTCGTCGTTTTTTTTAGTGAATGGCATCTCGCAGTTCACCTAGAAGGTTGTAGTCTGCTTAACAGGACTATCCTGTGGTGCCTTTTTTTTTTTTTTTTTCCGGATGGGAAATCATCAAATTACCCCCCCCACTCTGGGCGGAGCGGAGGGGAGTGTCAGACGAGTACTGACTAAAACCCATCCATGTTCCTTCTTTGCCCGTTATGTTCCAGGGCCACGGTATCTCTTTCGAACAGTCCCGCAGCCCCGGCAGGCGTCGGCCCATGCGGACCCCTACTTGATTGCTGACATCTCTTTGAGGCGCGCGTGGAACACGAACGCGCCGTCGACACGGCCCGTCGTCATAAGACGGCCGGACGGCGAGCTAGCCCATAACTCGCCGTCCACAGGCCAGCGCCTACGGTGGTCGGAAGCCACCACGTGACCCCCGACGCCCAGGGCGTCTCCCGTGGCGGCTGGGACGTGAGGTATCCTGTGGTGCCTTGAGTGTAAGGTCTCCAGCCAGGGCAAAAAGCTTACAAACTAAGCGACTACTGCTGGATCTGAGTGGTGTTCCTTCCATCCTGTATAGTACTTAGTTATGTCAAACATCACTAAAAGGAACCAGTATTTATTTTCTCATAATTAAATGTATACTTTAATATAAATTTACAGTAGGTTACTAACATCACCGGAATGTAAACATCGATACTACGATCGGACGAAACCAAAAAACAACTAAATGTGAAACCAGGTTAACGTGTATTCGAATACTTAGCTTCTTTAATCGTGTTTACTAAGTCCATATAAAGGTATTCATACATAGTCAAGATTTTGTCAAGAATTGAAGAATAAACTGTGATTGTTTGCATTGAACATAAACACGAACGTGAAAAATGCGTGGCCTATATGCATTTTGTATGACTTTATAGGAGCTCGTGGCTAAATAATTACAGCCGCTCGGTTTGACCTTTAGGTTAAGCCGTGATTGGCTAGGTTGGTCTGTGAATGGGTAACCACCCATTACATTCCGAGTTTCCTCCGAGCCTCGGAAAGCACGTTAAGCCGTTGGTCCCGGTTGTCACTTGTAGATCTTTGACAGTCGTTACAGGTAGTCAGTGTCCCAAAAAGTCTGACAACCACTCTTACCAAGGGGTATCGTATTACCTAGTACTAACTGGGTTGTGGAGGTCAGATAGGCAGTCGCTCCATGTAAAATACGGCTGGAAGGGGACCCTAACATAGTTGGGAAAAGGCAGTCAGATGACCCAGTTTTCACTTTTTTTTTTGTTAATAACCCGCGTCCGGTCCTGGTTCAAGCCATGGTCCGGAGCGAGAGGGAACGGGAAGCCGTCACCTCCTTCTGCGAAGCAGTCATGCTAGTGAACTAGTGAAGGAGGTGGCGGGACGTGAGAGGGAAAGAACCTCACGTCCCAGCCGCCACGGGAGACGCCCTGGGCGTCGGGAGTCTAAAAAGGAAATTCCGGTGGAATATGATTCAAAATAAGGAGCTGAATGCGTCCTGTCAGTTTATTGAGGGCAAATTTAAATTTTCAAATTCATTTATTCATTTTGTGAACATAGGCTGTCTCTTACACCCTGTATTATGTTATTATTAGGAGGACACAGGTCATCATTATCATCAGCATTTCAGCCGAAAGACGTCCACTGCTGGACATAGGCCTCCCCCAAGTCTCGCCACATTGACCGGTCCCGTGCGACTCGCATCCAGCGGATCCCTGTAACCTTTAGGACACAGGTACTCACCCTAAATCCTAGATTCGACCTAGTATTTGAAGTAAACTGGTCTAAATGTCAGTAATTGTGGAGAATGTCTGACTTTGTGTAAGACGTTCTCTTTAAAGGACAATGCCCAGTTTGACCGGAGAATGTCACCGATGCGCCCGAAATGTGTGAAGCGCGAAACTTGCGTGTTTAGCCTTGAGATGATAGTAGTATGTGAGTGTTACTTCATATATTAAAATGATGACAATGTTCTAGAGCAATGTGACGTAGTTATTTTTTTATATTGAAAAGAGTTTTTAACCTTTTAATCCATACTTCGTTTATAAATTTTTCTTACATACTAATTACCTACGTTTTTGAATATTTTTATCAGTAAAAATTATATGAAAAACATTTAAAAATATAAAAAATAGAAGTATTTTAATCCATTATTATTATTCTTCCTTTTTCTGGATCGTTGAATTGTTGCTCCACTTTTCAATAAATTAAAAAACTCGTGTTTGCAAGAGCGACTGCTGAGAACGTTGTACTGAGTCCAATTCCCAGGTCGGCAAAGTGTTATTGGGTTTTAGGAATTTCTTAGTAACAGCTACGGAGTCTGGATTTGTGCCCACAGGCTCGCCCCCTATTAAATGGGACTTAAACATAATCGGATCAGTAATCACGGAGTTATGACGTAACAAACATTAAAAAAAACAGCCGACTTAAAGACGTCCTTCTTTTGTTAGAAGGCGGTTAAAAAATAAATGAAAGTTCTTATTAGGCTGTCACGCAAAAAGCAGTACCTACTCCTGGATGCAACACATTGAAAGAAGATTCCACTGTCTGAAACTGCAACCAATAGGTAAGCATAACACCTGCTTTTTATGCCTATCTTGTAAACTTATACTGTCACTTACGGGATATCTTCCGTGATTGTTAATTATTTTGAGCTCCCGATATTTCGGCGCTGTTGCAAGCGCCATGATTGTGGGTTGACTGGAGAATGCGGGTGGATAGAAAATATATTGATAAGAGCAGACAAATCTATCTACCCTCTTTCTTTGTCTTTTGCTACGCGCACTACTGGAACTCGACAACTAAGTCGGTAAAACACACTCACAGTAACACTAGGTTTTGTGGAATTTTTGTGAAATAATGAACAATCACGGAAGATATCCCGTAATTGACAGTATAAGTTTAGTTGTAAACCGTGAAAGCTTAAAACAGTATCATCATCATCTGCCTAGCCTTTTCCCAACTTTGCTGGGCTCGGCTTGCAGTTCAGCCGGAGGCAGCTGAATACCCGTATTTTACATGGAGCGACTGCCTATCTGACCTGCACAACCCAGTTAGTGCTAGGTAATACGATACCCCTTGGTAAGACTGGTTGTCAGACTTTTTGAGCCACTGACTACCTGTAACGACTGTCAAAGATCTACAAATGACAGCCGGGACCAATGGCTTCACGTGCTTTCCGAGGCACGGAGGAAACACGATATGTAATGGGTGGTCATCCATCCACAGACCAACCTAGGCAAGCACGGCTTAACCTAAAGATCGATCCGAACGGCTGTTATTATTTAGCCACGAGCTCCTCTTAAAACACAGTACATATCTTGTAATAACGAATAATGTAAACGAAAATAAATAAAGAATCTAATGACCGTTAAATATGTAGTCACATAACACAAACTCAAATAAAACATGTACACCAACCTAATGTATAATTTTCCCTCCTAACCTCTTACTCTGCTCACACTCAATTGCATAGCGCGATGTCGTAGGTACAAGGTCAGCGCGAGAAGATCGCAAGCGCAGCTTTTATCTTCGTTCACATAACAATTTGTTTGCAAAACAAACTGTAGACCAGTGGGTGACGAACGGTCTTGATACTTCGTATTTTTTACCCGACTACGGCGAAGCCAAAAGGAAGGATTTTGATTTTAGCAGTCTATGTATGTATGTTTGTATTTACGTATGTTCCTCCATAGCACCTAAACTATTCATCCGATTTTGATGAATAAGGTGTCAATCGATTCTTTATTAGGGCCCGGATAACATAGGCTACATTTTAACCGACTTCAACAATAGGAGGAGTCGCTTTTACTTGTAAACCCCTAATTTAATTAGAGCGTGACACACACGTTCTTGTATTATTTTAAATAAAGATTATGCTTTCTTTACACATTGTGTTTTTAATAATTTGACAATAATAATAAAGACACAAAATAGTTCTTTACTAAAAGAGATTAATATTATCTAAATAATTCATAATTTAATCAGACAATGCAGTCTACGACAACGCAGCTCACGTCATTTGTAGATTTTTGACAGTCGTTACAGGTTGTTAGTGGCGCGAAAGTCTGACAACCAGTCTTACCAAGGGGGTATCATAGTACCGTGTGCTAATTTGGTTGTAGAGGTCAGATAGGCCGTCACTCCATGTACAATACTGGTACTCAGCTAAATCCGGTTAGACTGGAAGCCGACCCTAACATAGTTGGGAAAAGGCTAGGCAAATGACCCAATTTCCACTTCATTTTTTTGTTAATAAACCCCAAAAGTATCAAAACTACTCCGTCCACCTCCGCCTAAAGGCACCGCCACACTTATAATCGCAATACGTACGCACATCGCCATTTTCCCGCGCTCTTGCCTCATTGGCTCTCTGCTGACCCACTAATAACCACTTCGGTTTATATCGCCACGGTAATCAAATGTATAATAGCGATTATTGTGACATTGTGAATGGTGATCTAAGAATGATGTGTTTAGTAAATGTTCTGGGTCATCCTATGACTTAGTGGATTTGTATAATCTAGGTCATTTATCATTTTCTCATGGCATGTCATCATCATCTGCCTAGCCTTTTCCCAACTATGTTGGGGTCGGGTTCCAGTCTAACCGGATGCAGCTGAATACCAGTATTATACACGGAGTGACTGCCTATCTGACCTCCACAACAATACCCCTTGTGATCTAAGAATGATGTGTTTAGTAAATGTTCTGGGTCATCATATGACTTACTGGATTTGTATAATCTAGGTCATTTATCATTTTATCATGGCATGTCATCATCATCTGCCTAGCCTTTTCCCAACTATGTTGGGGTCGGGTTCCAGTCTAACCGGATGCAGCTGAATACCAGTATTATACACGGAATGACTGCCTATCTGACCTCCACAACAATACCCCTTGGTAAGATTGGTTGTAAGACTTTAGGCCACTGACTACCTAACGACGGTCAAAGATCTACAAATGACACCCGGGACTAACGGCTTAACGTGCTTTCCGAGTCAGGGAGGAAACTCGGAATGTAATGGGTGGTCACCAATCCACAGACCAACCTAGGCAAGCACGGCTTAACCTAAAGATCGACCCGAGCGGTTGTTATTATTTAGCCACGAGCTCCTCCATGTATAATTGGTAAAATAGGTTACTGCAGAGATCTTTGCATAAACTAACCTTCTGTGGGATTATACATCATTCTCTTGTCCTTAACACAGTGACTTTGATCTTAAAAACAATATTAATAAACGTACAGTTACACAGTATCTCTTAACAATGCCTGTTTCTAGGATTAAATTATTCGGACGTGGCTGTGTGTGACTCCACTTATCTTTAAGCCTCTACCAAAGTACCTTTAGAAGTTTCTTACGTTTTTTGCAATTTGCTGGTCAGTGTCAGTTTGTATGTTGAACAAAATATGATTTGCTTGTTTGTTGTTTGCAACCCCAACAATTTATAGAGTTTGCTGAGAATACGAAAAAACAAATTACGTCGCACCTATACCTACATACCGGGTGTAAACAGACCCTTCACGAAGTCGTCAAGCATTCTGTACATCAAACTAAGTAACTTTACGCAAAAATTATTGCTGGGAATCAACTTTTTTTTTTTGGGGTGAAAAATCACGTTTTACGGTAGGACTCGATGGAAAGCACTCATAGCATTGTGCTGATGAATGGATTGAATAGAACGGGGGTCGTGGAGGTGTGTAAAGAAAGAATTTTCCATTTAAAAAAAATACTTGTAAAAAAGTTGGAACTTTGACCCCCAATATCTCCGTAACTAGAAATTTCCCAGGTATGGTCTAGAACAAAAAAAATTTCGCAGTGACGGGGAGAACAAGTGCCTTCCGTTTATGTTAAGGGTCTATTTACACCCTTTATATTTAAAAGATGTTTTAAAAAAGTTTTTTTTTACTAGGAGCTTGTTATTTTTTTTTTATTTAGCCTATTCTGGTCCACTGCTGGACAAAGGTCTCCCCGAATTCCTTCTACAAACTCTTATCTCGCGCCACTTCGAATTAGCCCTCGCGGTATGTATCTATCTAGGTCCTCTCGCCACCACTTTCTGGGCCGTCCTCGTCGCCGCTGTCCATATCTTAGCACCCATTATGTGGAGACTATTACCCAGCGATCATGTATGCGGCCGACTGACTCACCCAATCCCATTTCAGCCTAGCAGTCTTCATCATCACCATCTTCCTGCTTTGACCCATTCTAATTGGGGTCGGCGTTACACGTTTTCTTCCTCCATTCTCCCCTGTCAGACGTCACAGCATCCCTTACTCCTTTCCCTTTCAAATCCTGACGAGCAATTATAATAAGAATTTCTGTAGCTTAGACCTGTTTGCTTTACCCCAGGGAAGGTTTGGACAAATGTTGCTTGATTTATTGAAAAACTAATGTGACTTTGTAATTTCATTGAGCAACAGTAAATAGCATCATTGTTGGTGTTGTTGATGCTTCACTATTTTTATTAACCTTTTTTGTTATTTACCATATTGTCTCATTGTTTATCTGTGGAGAACGTGGTTGATTTCACATTTGTATCATTTTTGTATCTTATTTTTTTTTTTTGTTATAATGTGTAATTGTTTGTTTTCCCTAATAAATAAAATAAAATAAAATAAATTAAAATCATTCCTCACACAATCCATCCATCTTTTCTAATGGCATTACTCTCCCTCTCCATCCATCAACTTCAGCCTAGCAATCTTATTCTACTTAGATATTGGTTAAAAAAATACGCAAGGAAAAATAGGTTACATTACCAGTTGACAGTTGAAGCTAGAACAATACAATGCAATTAATTATGATTATTTTTAATTGCTCTCATTAAAACTAGCAATAATTTGAATTAATAAATTATAATCATGGGAATGCGTTTTTTTAGAGCATTTATTTAGAACTAGCAATGCCCCGCAACCTTCGTTCGAATGAAATTATTATAATAACTAGCGACCCGCCCCGGCTTTGCACGGGTGCAATATTTACATATAAACCTTCCTCTTGAATCACCGCATCCAAATCCGTTGCGTAGTTTTAAAGATCTAAGCATACATAAGGACAGACAGAGGGAAGCGACTTTGTTCTATTCTATACACCGTGACTTTTTAGTCGTCTTACAAAGGTCGTCCACTCAATGTACCCGACATAAAATAGCTCTAGGCGCGATTTTTAAATTATTAAAATCTCATAAATATAAATTTTTTATGAATGTTTAGTATTCATTGGATACATGAAGTGGGCTGCCGTTGTAAGACGACTAAAAAGTCACGGTGTATAAAGGGTGTAAATAGACCCTTAACATAAACGAAAGGCACTTGTTCTTCCCATCACTGCGATCATTTTTTTTTGTTCTAGACCTGGGAACCTTCTAGTTACGGAGATATTGGGGGTCAAAGTTTCAACTTTTTCACAAGTTTTTTTTTTAAATACATGTTTTTAATGCAAGATTTTTACTTTACACACCTCCACGACCCCCGTACTATTCAATTCATTCATCAGCACAATGCTATGAGTGGTTTCCATCAAGTCCTACCGTAAAAAGTGATTTTTCACCCCAAAAAAAAAGTCGATTCCCAGCAATAATTTTTGTGTAAAGTTACTTAGTTTGATTTACAGAATGCTTGGTTGACGGATATGTGAAGGGTCTGTTTACACCCGGTAGTGATATTACTTCCCTATTTGAATCGGAATTTGTTAACAATTTCAAGGGTTTTATTTTTTTTTACACAGAACCCTAATCCTTTTCCTAAAATAAAAGTAACCTAAGTTACTACTTACAATATCAGCTATCTGCCAGTTAAAGTCCAGTCAAAATCGGTCTAGCCGTTTCGGAGATCAGCCGGAACAAACAGACAAACAACTGGGCTGCAGTTAGTTTCATATGCATTCAGTAAAAAGCTGCTGTTATTTTGAAATTACGGACAGACACTTCAATTTTATTTATTTGTATGTATAGTTGTATAGATAGCTCCTTCACGTGTAAAGGACTCATAGTATTTTCATATAGGGTGACTGGTAATTAGTGACCGATACTTAAACACGTGATTGTACTATGATAACAAACAACTTACCCAAAGAAATTTTTTTTTAAACCTCGAGTAGGTATAAAAAATCAAATATGTACAAATGACAGCCGGGACCAACGGCTTAAAGTGCTTTCCGAGGGACGGAGGAAAGACGGCATGTAATGGGTGGTCACCCATCCACGGACCAACTTAGGCAAGCATGGATAACCTAAAGACCGACCCGAGCGGCTGTTATTATTTAGCCACGAGCTCCCCTAAAGTCAGAATTCTGAGTCTCATCAAAAGTATACAGTAGTGAAGTCAACGTGTCGCGTGTTCGATTCCCGCACGGAACAAATATTTGTATGGCCTACAGGTTCCGGGTCTGGCTGTTTGTGTATGTGAGTTTAAATGTTTGTAAACGCACCTACTATACAGGAGAAATTCCTACTCTGGGGCGAAGTTTTTAAAAAAACTCATGTTAAAAACCTTTTCTAAATTCTTACGGACCCCTAAATACCGTGTCACTTATCCAATGACAATTACTACCACGTGGCTGATCGGAAAACATAATAGATTCGCATTGACAATTATTTCATTATTTTTTCTACAATTGATAGCATGCGACTGGTAATGCGTGTTCGTGATTGTAAATTATTTTATTGCTGTGTTATAGGTACTGCCTCTTTGGTCTAGTGATGATGTCCTAGGTTCGATTCCCAGTTTGGTCAGAACTGGCCGATTGGAACAAAATTCTGTCGTAGACTTTTTGTTCGCAGGGTAACCATCACACGAGGACGTGTGCAAACAGGATGGCCGTTTCGGATCCAGTCTTTAGACGGATTTGGAATGAATCGTAAGTACGCCAGTGATGACATCACGCGACAAGTACAGGGTGCTTCTACAGAGCCGTGATGTTTACAGCTCGGGGCGAGGACGACATTGAGTGTCTGATTGCAGCGGATTTGAGACATCCCGGAACTGTACCCGATTCATTATCCTCCGTGTTATTGTGTTAAATTGTAATTTCAAGTAATTCGTTAGTTTAGTAGAAACAGTATATCGCACCCAGTGTGTTTTTATTGCACGAAACCCATCGTCTGCCCACATGATGTACGAGCCTAACGGAATAAATCCTGACAAACCGACATATAAATACAGGGTGTAAACGGACCCTTCACGAAGCCGTCAACCAAAGCACATCAAACTAAGGGAAACGAATTTCAATTTATAACCTTAAAAACTAGTATTAAAAAAAACTTGTGAGAAAATTAGAACTTTGACCTCAAATATCTCCGTAACTAGAAGGTTCCCAGGTATGGTCCAAGACAAAAAAATTATCGCAATGACGGGGAGAACAAGTGCTATTCAGTTTCGTTAAATGTCTTTTTACATCCTTAATACATACCTAGTATTATTTATTCAAATAAAAGATACCCACTACCCTGGAAAAGAGTTAATATGTAAAGATCACTTCGATTTAGCTACAAAACATTAAAAACAACGTACACTTCTAAACGCTCACCTCTACCTTAAATGGCGTGATAACATTTGTACCGTATATTTTTTGCACATTTTACATTGTATCATACATCCTAGCTAATATTATAAATGCGAAAGTAAGTCTGTTTGTTACCTTTTCACGCCTAAACCACTGAACCGATCATCCTGAAATTTTGCATATAGGTACGTTGTCACTTCTACCAGGGTGTCTAAAATTACCGCTTGATATCGTGCTATGCTTTTGTTTTTCTTGCATGCTTTATGGGCATTTTAGATCCCTGTAATGTTGCGAGAAAATTGCTTACTCTTGGCAACATCTTCTAACACAAATTACCTGATGGTTTCAAAACCCTCCGCTTCAGAACATTTAAATGTAAATTATTTAAATTACTTTTAAGCAAATGTTATTACTCGACTGAATATTTTATGACTGAAAAATTTACCTAAATATTTGACATTATTGCCTAATCATATTTGATATCCTTGACTTATTTGAAATTTTGACTATAATTTATCTCTTTTATTTTTCTACTTATTTAAATTATTTTTAATGCCAATTCTATTGATTAATAATTTAATTGGAATCTACTTAATGATGACCCATAATTTTATAAACCATTTTTATACGCCGGAAACGGCAGAAAATTATGATCCTAATAAATTATGAACCTAACAGCTTCGTACAAAATTCTGACAAATAAATGCATTCATTCATTCATTCAACATACAAGTACAGAAACGATATAGGGCACCTTTCATCCCGAAAAGAGTACTGTTCCCGAGGAAAACAATAATAACGTTCTTATGATAATAGATGGCGCCACGTGTCTTTCGAATCATGATTGAATTATTTTACTAGAAACAGAGTGCAACCCGATTTGATAATCATATTCTAAATTAACGCGAGCAAAGTCGCGTGCACAAGCTAGTAAACGATAACACAAGAAAAACTAATATCTATCGTGATGAAAAAATATCAACTAAGTATTCAATACTAGAAAGCGATTCACTGTAATCATTAACAACGATTCCTATCAATGCTATTTTTTTTACAGGGAAAGTTTAAGTAATCGATTGATTTCATGTTGTCAAAATTGTCACTGACTTGTACATTGTTAACATACGATGTTTACATGTATATTTTATCACGCTATTTTGTTATTAGCGTAGTTTTAATTATTATAGGGCTCTGCCCGTTGTTCCCGGCCGTCATTTGTAGATCTTTACCTTTCGTTGTAAGTTGTTCGTGTCTCGAAAGCCTAACAACCAGTTATTAGGTTTTGGAGATCAGATAGGAGGAGCCAAATAACAACGGCCGCTGGGTTGGTCTTCAGGTTAAGCCGCGCATGCTTAGGTTGGTCCATAGACGAGTGACTACCCATTACAAACCGAGTTTCTTCCGTGCATCGGAAAGCACGTTAAGCCGTTGGTCCCGGCTGTCATTTGTAGATCTTTGACAGTCGGTACAGGTAGTAGTCAGTGACCCGAAAGTCTGACAACTGGGGTATAGTATTGCCCAGTACTAAGTTGTGGAGGTCAGATAGTTAGTCGCTCTTGTAAAATTCTGGTATCCAGCTGAATGCGGTTAGACAGGAAGCCGACCCCAACATAATTGGGAAAAGGCTAAGCAGATGAGTTCAGATATTAGGCAGTCGCTCCATATAAAATAAAAGTATTCAATTGAATCGAGTTAGATTGGAAGCCGACCCCAACATAGTTGGGAAATGGCTAGGCAGATGATGATATTACGGGGGTCATGTTAATAACATCAGCCTGATAGACGTGAGATCGTGAAGCCATGATGAAGAAGGATCGAGCATTGATCACCATCCTTGCTCAATGTGTTGTGATGAGTTCGGTTTCATCACAATGTTTTCTTGCAATTTTACTAGCTTACATCTGCGGCTTTGCTCGCGTGGGGATCGAGCTACCGGGATAAAAAGTATCCTATGTGTTAATCCAGGTTAAAAACTATCTGTGTGACAATTTTCATCCAAATCCATTCAGTAGTTTTTGCGTGAAAGAGTAACAAACATCCATCCATCCATCCATCCTCAGAAACTTTCGCATTTATAATAGTAGTAAGAAAAGTAAGATTGGTGTGTTAAAAGATTACATACATACATACGAATGCCTTGTCAATATAGTGGTCTAGTGATCGCAAGCGCGATTGCTGAGCATGAGCTCCTGGGTTCGATTCCCGGGTCAGGCAAATTGTTATTGGGTTTTCCCATCAGCAATTTCTCAGTAGCGGCCACGGAATCTGAATTTATACTCGGTTGATGGTAATAGACTTGCCAACTATTACATGGGACTAAAATATAACTGGTGAAATGTGGGTGTACTATTAGGTACATCTCTGCCTATCCTTTCGGGGATTACAGGCGTGATGTTATGTTAGTTACAAAATCAGCTGTTATCGTTAACACTAGAAACGGGATATTTACCATGTTTTTATTTTTTTGTTTTCTTTATTATTTTGGTTTTATTTTAATCTCTGCATACCACCGAAATACATACCATTACATACAACCGAAAAACCTTTGAACTTACTGATTAATCTGTTGAAACATTAATTAAAAATGAAAATGTGGTGTCCAAAATATTCATAGCAAAGTTGACCCAAGTTGTGGCGAGTAACAGATCGACGAGTTAGCTATGGTAATTATTAAAGGCGTTGGTGTAAAAAAATCCAATAACACATTGCGCTACCTGGGAATAGAAACCAGGACCTTATGTTCAGCAGTCGCGCTTGCGATGACTTGAGCTACGAGGCAGTCTATTAGGTAGGTTGGTACGAGTGATTAGTATCTATACTAAATCCTTACAATAGGACATTAGGTCCTTTTCCGTTCACCACTACATAGTATAAAACAAAGTCGCTTCCCGCTGTCTGGCTGTCCCTGTGTATGCCTAGATCTTTAAAACTACGCAACGGATTTTGATGCGGTTTTCAATAATAGATAGAGTGATTCAAGAGGATGGTTTATATATATATATATTGCACCCGTGCGAACCCGGGGCGTGCTGTATATAAACTTTCATGTATATTGTTGCCTTTGAACTGTCTTTAATACACTGTAAGAACACATACATACACGTGACAATGTCACTGTAAGAACAGGTACATAACTGTATTTAATAATAAACAAAATATGGAATTTACCTAGTCTGAAATAAACAATTTTATTTTTATTTTTTTAATTATTTCTTAGTCATATATGTATAAGTACAATATTTCACGCAAAACATGGCACTTAGCACCTCTGTCCGGTAAAAACATGAGTATGCACTATACAGGTCTTATAAATAAAAATAAAGTTTCTACATGTTTTGCCATATAGGAACGGCGTACAAAAAAAAAATGTTAGGCTAAAAAACTAGTAGGTAGTAACTTAATTTAAAAAATAGAAGGTTTTATGTTAAAATATAAAATTTACGAGAAATGGCTTATACAATAGGGTATATTAATTATTATAAAAGATATAAAATTTAAAAAAGGCTTAGACAATAGGGTTAAAAAAATAGACGTTATTAACTAAAAATATTAAAATAAGAAATGTCGTACCTAACTTAATTGCCGATGTAGGTACCTATTGTGTTTTACTTGTTTAAAAATTCTGATAAGCTGTAGTAGCATTTCGCTAAAAGAAATTTTTTAAGCTGTATTTTGTATAGTCTAGTTAGTAACTGCTTAATAAGATTAGGAATTTTATTATAGATAATTGGTGCCAAATAGAAAATACTTTTATGCATCAGTGCCGTGCTCGGCCTACTACCTGTACCGACTGTCAAAGATCTACAAATGACAGCCGGGACCAACGGCTTAACGTGTTTTCCGAGACTCGGAGGAAACTCGGTATGTAATGGGTGGTCACCCATTCAACCAACCTAAGCAAGCGCGGCGTAACCTAAAGATGGACCCGAGCGGCTGATGTAAAAGACGAAAACAAAAATAAACTGGACTGACTTGATGATAAGGATGCCATCTAGCCGATTTCGGGGACAGCGACTGCATTCGAGGGCTGTCTAGGGCGGTTGTCGAGAGCTTTGATGTGCTGCTTATTCTCTCTTCAAAGGCGTTGAAATGCCACTGCACATGACGTCTCCGCTCGGGCCTATATTGTGTCTGCTTTTCTCATACTGAGGGGGCAATTTCGCATCTTTTGATGTGACAAATAATCACCGAAATACAAAAGACTTTGAACGCAAATTCCTACTTTTCTTGACAAGCATTTTATGCTTCTCGCATCAAGCAGTCTCTTGTGGACATAACATAACATCACGCCTGTAATTGGCAAAGGGAATGGCCGAGGTGTAAATAATAGTACACCCACATTCCGCCAGTTATATTTTAAGTCCCATGTTTTAGGGGGCGATCCTATTGCCATCAATCGGACACAAATCCAGACTCCATGGCTGCTACTGAGAAATTCTTGATGGAAACCCCAAATAACACGTTGCCCGACCCGGGAATCGAACCCTGGACCTCATGCTCAACAGTCACGTTTGCTACCACTTTACCAACGAGGCAGTCATACACATAGCCCCATAGTGGACACTAATACATAAACTTACACCTTTCTACCATCGGGGTACCTACAGAGCGCCACCTGCAAGAATTCTCTTGGACACTTTTTTTTTCGGATGTTAAATCATCAAACGACCCTACCACTCTGGGCGGAGCGGAAGGGAGTGTCAGACTTGTACTGACTAAAACCCATCCATGTTCCTTCTTTGCCCTTTGTGTTCCAGGGCCACGGTATCTCTTTCGAACAGTACCGCAGCCCTGGCAGGCATCGGCCCTTGCAGCTTTTTGAGGCGCGCGTGGAACACGACACGGCCTGTCGTCATAAGACGGCCGGACTCTCTGGGACACTTGCAATTTTTAACGGTTACAGAGTTAGCCGACCATCAAACCTGCACCGAGCTTTCTAATCACTGAACCATACCGAACACATTAAGAAAACACCGCCCCTATAGTTTACCTACCCTCTGTGAGAAAATAATGACATTTGGAAAACCACCCTGCCGTAACCGTTACAAGAGCATCAGGTATCGAACCCGAGCTAGACAATCTGAGCCACTGAACCATTGTTTTTACTTTAATATCTACCAGTAGCGAAGAGTCAATTTTTATAAGGAGTAAGCCGGAGTACATATCGTTAATGTGATATATTATTTGTCTGTAGAATACTGACTGTGCCATTTTTTAAATGGAATCCGGTAGGAATCGAGTTGTATGAAACCTTCGACACTGATAGCTACGCGTCTGATATGTTTTTGTCACTGATGACATTGTCGTTTTTCTGTCTCAATTTTTATAAACAGAGTGGGAGGGACACCGACACTAAAACGGTTACCAAGTGTTCAGTACATCATTCTGAGCTGGCCACATAGAAATTTTCCATCGGTTATTAAAAAAAAACAGCTGTTTCCAACAAAACACGGTCAAAATATATGAATGACTCGTCCCCTATTATATGGGACTTAAACATAACTGGCGAAATGTTGGTGTACTATTAGGTATACCTCTGCCTAACCCTTCAGGGATTACAGGCGTGATGTTATGTTATGTATAATCACCTTATCTTCTATTATAAATGCGAAAGTTTGTGATGATGGATGGATGGATGTTTGTTACTCATCATCTGCCTAGGCTTTTCCCAACTATGTTGGAGTCGGCTTCCAGTCTGACCGAATGAAGTTGAATACCAGTATTTTACATAGAGCGACTGCCTATCTGAGCTCTACAACCCAGTTAGTACTGGGTAATACGATACCCCATGGTAAGACTGGTTGTCAGACTTTTAGGGCCACTGACTACCTAACGACTGTCAAAGATCTACAGATGACAGCCGGGACCAACGGCTTAACGTTCTTTCCGAGGCACGAAGGAAACTCGATATGTAATGGGCGGTCAACCATCCACAGACCAACCTAGGTAAGCACGGCTTAACTTAAAGATCGACCCAAGCGGCTTTTATTTACTCTTTCACGCAAAAACTACTGACCGGGATTGGATGAAATTTGGCACACAGATAGTTTATAACCTGGATTAACACATAGGATTCTTTTAATCCCGGTAGTACGGTCCTGTGGGACAGTTACCGACCTCCACGCGGGCGAAGCAGCGGGGATATGTTAGTAACACATAAATTATCTTCTTTATATTATAAAATGGTAAACTGACTGACTGACTGGGTGATATATCAACACACAGCCCAAACCGCTGGTCCTAGAGACATGAAACTTGGAGGGAGTGTTCTTTGTGAAGAGTAAGTATCCATTCAGAAAGGATTTTTGGAAATTCCACTCCTAAAGGGGTGCAATAGGGGATTGAAATTTATATGAAATTCGGTCAGTTTTGAAGTTAGGATGTTCAAATTTTGTGTTAAGGCTGACGATTGAAAATTAATTTATACGTGTCTCAGCATTATTGATAATTCTTCCCCCAAAGCGTTAAAAAGGGGGATGAAGGTAAGTAATCAGATATTATTCGACATCCACGCGGGCGAAGCCGCGGGCAATAGCTAGTCATTTATAAAAGTACTAGCTGCGGCCCGCGACTTCGTTCGTGTGGAAACTTTGATATGTACATAATTATGTGTGAGAGAGAAAAAAGGAATAATCTAGGTCTGGAATAGTTTCCAGACTATAATCTATTTCTGGGCCAAATTTCATCCAAATCCGTTCAGCCTTTCTGACGTGACTGATTAACACACATCCATGCAAACTCGCATTTATAATAGAAATAGTAAGATTGTGTAAGAAAACTAAATTTACAGGCGCAACTGTGGGCGCAAGCAAGTACCCTCTAAAGTGAAACAGACGAGCATCGAACCCGTGTCAGACGAGCACTAGCCACTGAACCATAGTGCTACGTGAACCGTAGTGTGTGGTATGCCATGCGTGGAGCCTCTACCGGTGTGGTATGGTGGAGCGGGTGCTCTACTTCGTGCTTATAAACGAAAATGTGTGTGATTTTCTCTAACTGTAACTCGTTTGGCGTTTTTTTTTATTAAATCGAACACGACAATTAAAATTTTCTGTGATTTATTTGTTAATGTTTGTTTTGGTTCCCTCTCATAGAGAGGAGGCCTGCGTCCCAGCAGTGGGAACATTAATAGGCTGATTTTGCTATGCTATGTTTGTTTTGGTACCTCAGGTAATACTAGGTATATCATAAGATCTATAAAAAATTCATACTTTGCAGAAGAAACGGCACGGTTGGTGCAGTCGTTGAGTGATTAACTGCTGCACCGAGTGTCGCGGGATCGATTCCCGCACGAAACAAAGTTTTATGTCTGGCCTATAGGTATTTGTTGCAGGTCTGCTTGTTTGTGTATTAAAATGATAGAAACGAAACCACGAGGAGAAGTTCCAAGTGTGGGACAATATTTTTTGAAACAAGAAGTAGAAAATCACGAAACAAATCAGTTTAAGTGCGAAATGAGTAAATACCTACCTCCTTCATTTCTCCTCAATTTTTCAAATTCTCTCAATTAAAAAAAATAATAATAACACCGAGTAAAAAGTAAATCATTAATTATTCATTTTATTTCATTTCTTTTTTTTTCTGGTGCGCAGCGTGTGGGGCAGCACCAACAGTATCTTAAACATCCGCCAGTCGCCTGGTCTGTGTGTATGTGGGTCGCTGTTGTGCTATCACTCATGGGTTGTCGCAGCAGTGAGCCACCGTTATTTCTTGTGTTGTATTGTTTTTTATCAGTGTTTACTAACATAGTCGTAAGTTTTACTAACAGTTTTTGAGTCATGGATACTCGATTAAAGAGAATTCTATTCTATTCTATTAAAAAATTTGCCAATGTATAAATATGTGTGTCCTTATTAACAGCACATTAAAAAGCATCGAACCCACAGCTATTGTAAGGAGATACCGATGGTATAATAATATGTCTGAGGGACATCCGTAGTACCACGACGAGTCTACAACGGTACAATTCACATTTCAAATTATTTGAATTAAATATTCTGCTCACGTAAGCTGTGGGAACATGGAAAGTGGACTGTTGATGTTGAAGTATGTATTTGGGACTACTGAATAATAGCATAGCATAAGCATAATCAGCCTATTAATGTTCCCACTGCTGGGACGCAGGCCTCCTCTCTATGAGAATAATAGGCTTTTATTATTTTGACGATTTATTAACATACTAGCTGTACCCCGCGACTTTCGTTCGCGTGAAATTATAATAAAAAATAAAATAAAAAAAGAAATCTAAAATAACTAAAACTCAATTTGGCGCCGCCAGTCTCTTTGGTAGATTATCAGTTACACAGCGTGGAGGAGGAGTTTTTGACGCCATTTTTTAAGATTATTGTTGTTAGTTAGTTTAGGTTATTTTAAATTATAAAAGTCACTCATTACTTCCCTATTTGAATCGGATTTGGTTAACAATTTCAAGGATTTTAATTTTTTTGCACGGAACCCTAATCTTTTATCTAATTTCCCCAAGATACAGACTAACGTCTAGTTTGGGGATCACCGTTCAAATTTCTATGTTTAATGTACATGATTATTAATAAATAATAAATTTAAAAAAAAATTAAAAATATAGACTATTTTTAGTCTGCTTTGCCAGTAAAAGTTGCGTCAAAATCGGTCTAGCTGTTTCGGAGGTTAACCGGAACAAACAGTCAGACATACGAAAGAATAAAAATATGTTTTTTTTGTTATTAGTACATACCTACCGCATACGCTTGCACACGCATCTAGTAAAAAGCTGTTATTTTGAAATTGCAAACAGACATTTCAATTTTATTTATTTCTATAGATAAACAAAATAATGATTTTAGATTATTATTTCTATGAGAGAATTTATTACAACCAAAATATATTTTCATATTTTAGTTTTTGCTTACGAGTATATACCTGCCCAGTATAAATATCTACAGTCTTTATTAATGAAGTCATTTTGATTTGGTAATTACAGTAATTGGTACACCTATGTTTTAAATTGGGTTTATCAATATCTGTCTGGTCTGCCTCGTTAATGTAGTGTTCGCAATCGCGACTGCTGAGCATGAGGTCCTGAGTTCGTTTCCCGAATCGGGCAAAGTGTGATTGGGTTTTTCCATCAGGAATTTGTCAGCCACGGAGCCTGGATTTGTGCCCGGTGGATAGCAATAGGCCCACCCCTATTACAAGGAACTTAAACATAACTGGCGAAATGTGTGTGTACTAGTAGCTACACCTCTGCCTAACCCTTCGAGGATTACAGGCGTGAAGTTATGTTATATTTATCACTCAAAATCATAATGTTTCGAAAAAAAAAATAAAAAAAAAGAATTTTATTATAACTAGCTTTATTAATATGCTCTCATGGACATCATACATTTTAGAATCGATAATTGTTGGCATTAGTACATGAATTCATACACCTTTTGTTTTACAACTCTTTCTATCCCATTTAAACCAGACTGCACAATAACAAAACAACAACAAAATAATCTCTCCACTCAACCGCTAAGTAGAGCCACTTACCGTCCATAACCACGGCTCACCTCCCCCACACAATATCCGTATGTTACACACGTAGGTATCTTATACACACATGAACACACACACAAGCGAACAGTTCAACAGGTGTGTATTTGAATGTGAAGTTATACAGTAGGTTGTATTTTTATTCGTACTGTACTGGACAGTTATAATAAAATTGGTTTGACAATAAATAATTATGATGTTATTGGGGAAAAATGCTACGATATACAAAGTTACCTACTTATATAATAAAAAAGTAATTTTATAGTATTATATTTTTTTTGTATTTCCTCCGTTTATTTATCTTATTACACAATAATTACTATTTTAAATATTTCTTAAAAAAAAAACATAAAAAAAACTTTAAATTTTTTAAAAAATAGTGGTCTGTCGGTATCGGGAGCAGGGTCCAAGCTACCGGTGGTTACGGCTCCAGAGACAGGAACCTCCTAACAATACGAGCCGTGTCCAGGAGTACCGCTTTCTGAATCAAGCCCTTGATCCAGCTGCCTAACGAGAGCCTCCTCAGGTATTGGTCGAGGCTCACGGCAATTAAGCCATGGGCTGATACAACTATTTTTTTTATTATTATAATTATAAGACTGACAGTAACTTTGTCTGTTTGTCTAAACACATTTCGATGTTTGGTACATAGTTAAAACATAGGATAGTGTATTATTCCGGTAGCACGTTCCGGTGGGATAATTTTTGACCTCAACGTAGGCGAAGACGAGTTTAGAAACTAGGTTCGTGATAACATGTCAGCAAACTTGATGATCAATGTTGGATAATTTTTGCTTTAGTATTCTTTTGTTTTTAGCACAAAAGCAAAGCAATGGCAATATTTTTTTTATTATAACATATGATCTGGAAAATCATCGACTAATGAGACACAATCTATTATCTCTTCTTCGTGAGAGACAGCGTATTTATCGGTAATTACAATTCATTTTCATCTGAAGCATTAACTCTTGGCATGAAAAGAAAAATAAAAATGAATACTGCAACGTATGAACGTTTCAGTATTCATTCTTTTTGTATTTTTTTTAATAGACTTCTATGTGCCACTGCTGAGCAAATCCCTATATTGTATTCTTTCTTACATTATAAAAAATATTTCAGTGATCAACTAAAATACTTAGGTACGTATTTTTAAGATGATCGCCTTCTTTGACCTGAATATTTATTGTTCTTCAAAAGAGCGGGATGACCTGGACGTGCGCTGCGATCGCTCATTTGAGGAAGCGCACGAAGGGAGTAGGTATCTGGAAATATATTATGGAGGAGGCCTTTCCCCAGCAGTGAGACATTAAAGGCTAACAAAAAAATAAATTCATTTGAGTAAGTAAGTATTTATTTGCATAAAATATGTTTTATACAGGATGTTATAAAAATGTTATAGAGCAGGACACATTCCGCCTTAATAACAGCATTTTTTTTTACATTAGATAGGTACAATAAAATGAACAACATAGGTACGTACCTATCTAACATACATATCTATACATAAATCTCCTGTAATCTATTACATGAATAATTTAAAGATACTAAGCATCATTAATCATCACCATCTCGTCATCGTCATCATATAATTTTATTTTTTTTAAATTTTAGTTTAATTGTGCCTATGATCCAAAGTTCATTGGAAAAAAGAAAGAATGATAATATTAAACAAAACAATAAATAATTAATACGAGAAAAAAAATACATTGAATACAGCCTCTTCTGTCAATAATTTTTTTAAGAAAGAAAGAGGTTATGAAGTACGGTTATAGCAAAAGAGATAATAAATATTTCAAAACCTATCTTATAAATGTCCAATATCTTCGGAAAACAAGTCAATAAGCCACGATTTTCTCCCCTGACATTTGTAAGAAGGTCGCACGTTCTCCCTGCGTCCCCTGAGAATCCAATTTAGATTGGAATTTGGAGCATTTCCTTTGGAGAAAATAAATTGGATTGCTTGGATAAAGCGTCTGTCGGTAAGGGAGATGAATGGATGTCCTCATTTTTTTGAGTAAACTAAGAAACTTATATAAAAATGTGTTTTACTTTTCTGTTAATGACTTCACCATCCTCGTGCCCTTGTCCTATGTTACTGGAGGTTAACACCACACGTTTTTTTTCTTCCATCGTCCTTTGTCAACCGCCACGCTGTCATTTACTCCTTTCCTTTCATATCATTCCTCACACAATCCATCCATCGTTTCCTTGGTCTTCCTCTCCCTCTCTATCCATCAACATTTATAATGATCACTCTTTTAATCACATGCAATTCGTCTCTCCTCATCACATGCCCATATTATTATCATGACAGACCATTTCCTTTCAACTTTTTTGTCACTGGCGCAACTTTCAAACTTCCTTTAACATCTTAATCTATTGATGATTAAAACAGGTCAAATTGGTGTTTAAATGTACCTTTTTCTGTTTCACAACTTATTTTTTATACAGACTACAAATAGAATCAAAATAATGCTAAAAAGAAGACTAAAAGTAGGTACCTACATTATATACTACGACGACTGTAGGACATCTAGGCGTCAAAGTGCTCCTCAGCATCGCCGTCCTCCGAAAGTATTTTTTTTTTAATTATTAATTTAATGTCAAAACAATCGTATTTTACAATCAGAACTTACATCATCAAAGTTAATTTGTCTAACTAATTGCTATTGTTAACGCCAAAAATAAAAAAACATGAAAATAAAACTTAACGTCATTGTTTTTTTCGATTCCAAATACATAGGCGGGAATTTAATTTGATCCTATGCACTTAGTGAAAAAGTGTATAAATTACTAAAACTGAATGTTTTTAGTAACGTTTACGTTACTAAAAACATTCAGTTTTATCAATGTTACTTTAATGCACATTATATCTGTCAATGACGTTTTGTGTAGCTCAATTACCATTGCCTATTATGTAGGGGTTTCAGTTATTATGGCCATACATTTTCCCAAGAAAACAAACACTAAACACGCAACATCATTTTATTTTTCAATTTTATGATCGAAATCTAAAAAGAAATCACGAAATACATTTTTAATATCGAAAATTATTTTTGAATCAAGCTGTATATCTTATCACTACGTTACCTTACCATGTGAGTAAACTACCAACTTATATATGCAGTCCAATAAACATAAAATCAACTTAAACTCATTGATATAAGGTTTATTTTTTTACACCTCAACCACTTATAACGTTTGGTAGGGACATGCATCAAAGCCAATGTAACAAGACCTCCCTCGTCCCTCTCAACGGAGTAATAATGGAAGAGCAAAGGTGAATCGCATAGAAGTTCACAGTTCAAGAAGAAATGGTCATTCCGCGTTCCGATTTTGAAAACTGAATTAGTTATTCATTCGCGAGTTGGACGTCGCGCGTGTCGGCCATTTTGTGTTTTTTTCTTTTTTTTTAAATAACAGTGTTGCATCGTTATTGTGCCAATAGGATTTTTGGAAAAATCATAAAAGTGATTATTGGATGATTTTTTCTTGAAAACTCAGCGTATATGTGATTTTTCTTGCACGTAAGTAAAGTTTTCTTGTTGTTTTTGCGTCTGACAAAGTTTAGATAAAGTATAATTCTGGATAGTGACGTGATAACAAATTTTCTACTATATTTATCAATGTTAATTTTGTAATAATTCACATCAGGTGATAATGTTGTCATTGGGGATATATTTTTAGCTCTATTTAAAGGAAAATTAACATTGTTTCCCTTTTTTATGTGATTTTAATTATCTCTTGATTGACCGAAGCTCTTAATTACTTTAGTTATTTTAAACTAGATGTGTCAAAAACGTAATCAGAGGCCACAGTCAGCCACACATTAGAGGTAACAATTATTTGATATTGCCTAGGCATAATATCAGCATAAATAACATAACAACACGCCTTGTAATCTCCGAAGGGTTAGGCAGAGGTGTACTTAACAAGTGGTTCCATCCACATTTCGCTAGTTACGTGTAAGTCCTATGTAATAGGGGGCAAGCCTATTACCCTCAACCGGGCACAAATCCAGACTCCGTGGCTGCTACTGAAAAAATCCTGATGGAAAAACCTAATAACACTTTGAACTAACCTGGAATCGAACACAGGACCTCATGTTCAGCAGTCACTAGACCAACGAGGTAGTCCATCAATTTCATAATCAGCTTATAATGTTCCCACTGCTGGGACACAGGACTCTTCTCTATGTGAGAGAGTGGGCTGCAATCCACCACGCGGGCTCATTGCGTGTTTGTGGATGACAAATGTCAACGAAAAATTCTGGGATACCTATGCCAGTTTCTTCGCTCCTTGGCTAAATAATAACATCCGCACGGGTCGATTTTCAAGGTTAAGCCGCGATTACCAAGTTCGGTCTGTGGATGGGTGACTATCTGTACATACCGAGTTGCCTTCGTGCCTTGCAAAGCATGTTGAGCTTGTTCCGACTGAAATTTGTAGATCTTTGACAGTCGTTACAGGTAGTCAGTGGCCCGAAACTCTGACAACCAGTCTTACTAAGGGGTATCGTATTACCCAGTACTTACTGGGTTGTGGAGGTTAGATAGGCAGTCGCTCCATGTAAAATACTGGTATTCAGCTGCAACCAGACACTAGAAGCCGACCCCAATTAACTTGGGTAAAGGCTATGCAGATGATGATGCCTGTTTCCTCACGAAATTTTTCTATACCATTTTGAGAGCAGTGTCGATGAAATTATGTACACCAAATTAAATACTTGCCTGGGTTTAAACATAAGACACGGTTGTTGTCAATGAGCTACAGTTGCTCACCATTGAAGTTAATACCGTCCTTATGTCTTAGCGATAAGGGCGGTTTTGCTAAAGCAAGTGTTACCTGTGGTGATGTTTACTGTACGCAATGAACATGGAACACAATTCTCTGATGAGTCATACAAAACACACTTATGCACTTATAAATTGTGACGTATCTGAACGCTTAAAATGTCATTAATGTAATATTTCAATGCATTAAATATCATCACGACAGTATTACGTCCGTATGAGGTAGGTACAAACACCCACATTTCGGCAGTAATGGTATATCACATGTGATCGTTCTCTATTACATGGACTTTTCATCTGATGGCGGGACTTACTGCCTCATATGTTGTTACTAGCTGTTGACCGCGACCTCGTCCACGTGAATTTTAGCCTATAACCTTCCTCGATAAATGGGCTATCCAACACTAAAAGAATTTTTCAAATCGAACCAGTAGTTCCTGAGATTAGCGCGTTCAACCAAACAAACAAACTCTTCAGCTTTATAATATAAAGTATAAGAATATATTATGTTGTTATCAAAGTAGTATAATACTGAGTTAAATTATATCATCTAGCTAACCGTCATAGTAGTAATGGAACCTCCCCATCTGCCCAGCCTTTTCCCAACTATGTTGGGGTCGGCTTCCGGTCAAACCGGATGCGGCTGAATACCAGTATTTTACTTGGAAGGGCTGCCTATCTGACCTCCACAACCCTGTTCATCATCATTTCAGCCGAAAGACGTCCACTGCTGGACATAGGCCTCCCGCAAGTCTCGCCACATTGACCGGTCCCGTGCGACTCGCATCCAGCGGATCCCACAACCCTGTTAGTACTGGGTCATACGGTACCTTTTGGTATGACTGGTTGTCAGATTAGCAGGCCACTGACTGCCTGTAACGACTGTCAAAGATCTACAAATAACAGCCGGAACCAACGGCCTAATGTGCTTTCCGAGGCACGGAGAAAACTCGGTATGTAATGGGTGGGCACCCATCCACGGATCAACCTAGGCAAGCGTGGCTTAACCAAAGGATCGATTTGAGCTGCTGTTATAACCTACCACCAAAACATGATAAAACATTAAAAGTTACTATCATGTCACTTGGTGGCAGCTCCGACTTACGAACAGTAAGTCGTGGGTTCGAACCCAGCCAGGCCCATTACTTTATGTAATTTATTTCATCACAAATGCTCTCAAAAACGGTGAAGGAAAATATCGTGAGGAAACCGGCATGTCCTAGAACCAAAAATTCGAAGACCCATCTACCAACCCGCACTGGGCCCGCGTGGTGGATTATTGCCCATTCCCTCTCATAGAGAGGAGGCCGTGTGTTCCAGTAGTAGGAACATTATAGGCTGATTATGCTTTTTGCATATGCTTATCATGTCACTGTGTAAGTGTAAAGTTCATGCAGGTACGAAAATTCTAAATAGCAGAATTCGGTTTGCAAACGAAGTATCTGTAATCAACACACTCACGGAAAGTATGACAAATATGACTCACTGGAAAAACACATTTATAAGTCCCACTAATAATAAACATCTTCAAGGTTTTATCGATTGATACTAGATTGAACGAATGTATTGTGTCAATTATGACATGAACAAAAAAGGAGCAAAATTATTGCGTGACGGTTGACAGGGGGGAATGGACGAAAAAACGTATTTCGGCGACCCCAAATAACATGGGATACGGACAGGAAGATGATGATATTAGTTACATTAAACTTAGTAAACGTATTAATTTACCACCTCTGAGATTGTCTGTTTCCTTGGTGACTGACTGGCTCAATAATCGTAAAAAAACATTGAAATTGAATCATTTGCCGTTTTAAAAAATACCAGGGTGACAGAAATGAACAGAAAATAGGCGCCTAAACGATCTCGCTAAGTTGTACACCCACGATTAAACACAAAAAAGGAATATAAATGATTGATTATTGAGCTAAGTAGTAGGAAGTTGGTTAAGGACCTAGTTCCAGTGCATTTCTGCTTTCCTGGTAGTTTTAATAAATAAATAATTAGGATATTTGAATTTTAAAACGTCTATCGATATCATTTATTACGAATCCTTCATGCTCTTCCCTATGTTTCGTCGTTGGTGCGTTTCAAGGAATACTTTTGGTGCGTTTCATTCGGTGCGTTTCTTTTGGTGTGTTTCATTTGGTGTGTTTCATTTGGTGCATATCATTTGATGCGTTTCATTTGGTGCGTTTCAAAGTTGGTGCGCTTCGAGAAATACCCCCTATATTTATGTGCAAACGTTTTACAAAGCCTGTTAATAACTAAAAACAACAACAGTTCATCAACTATGACATAATCATAGCAAATAAACCTTGATCATGACTCAATACTCACCTGTATCCTATTAGAATTATACGTATTATTTACTTTAATTACATCAAGTTTCAAAGCGTCCATTTACAATTGATCAAAGTAATCATAGGCACATAGCTATGAACAGGAAATCACTATAAGGTCCGTAATCTCAAATGTCATCTTCATAGTTCTGTATAGTCAGGTGCGTACGCGCAACTGGCGTGCGTGTATGACCAGATGTATGAACGTGGACGAGGCGGAAGGAGTCCTTACTCCCTTCATCATCATGAGCATCTGCAGAACCCACGGTACGCCACCATCCCAATATCGTAGTAGGTGGCGTACTGTGGGTTCTGCCTTTGAGAAAAAGTCGTGTCAATATCTTACCCTTAACCTAATTTATTCAGGCTGTAAACGGACCCTTCACGGAGCCGTCAACCAAGCATTATGTACATCAAACACGCAAAAATTATTGCTGGCAAACGACTTTTTTTTTAAGGTGCAAAAATCACGTTTTACGGTAAAACTCAATGTAACGCACTCAAAACTTGGTGCTGATACGTAATATTATATTATCTGTGGTACTGATGGATGCTTTGAATAGTAAACGGGTCATAGAGGTAGTTAAAGTAAAGTTAAAAACTTAAAAAGTAGTATTTAAAAAAAACTTATGAAAAAATTGGAACTTTATCCTCCAATATCTCCGTAACTAGAAGGTTCCCAGGTATGGCCTAGAACAAAAAAATGTTCCCAATGACGGGGAGAACAAGTGCCTTTCGGCTTCGTTAGGGTCTTTTTACACCCTTCATGTGGTTGGCTCAGCAAGTATTTTTAACATGCTTTTATTAGCTTCACTTGTAAATAACTAAATATTTAAAAAAAAATATTGAAAGTCAAATTTGACCCACTTCCCGATTTCCGATTGAGCTGATCAGTCGACTCTTATCGAGACTTAACTACAAGCGCCCTGTTCCTTCTCTTTGTCATCATCTGCCTAGCCTTTTCCCAACTATATTGGGGTCGCCTTCCAGTCTAACCGGATGCAGCTGAATACCAGTATTTTACATGAAGCGACTGCCTATCTGATATCCACAACCCAGGTAGTACTGGGTAATACGATACCCCTTGGTAAGACTGGTTGTCAACTTTTTGGGCCACTGACTACCTAACGACTGTCAAAGATCTACAAATGACAGCCGGGACCAACGGCTTAACGTGCTTTCCGAGGCACGGAGGAAACTCGGTATGTAATGGGTGGTCACCCATCCACAGACCAACCTAGGCAAGCACGGCTTAACCTAAAGATTGACCCGAGCGGCTGTTATTATTTAGCCACGAGCTCCTCCTGTTCCTTCTCTTTGTATTATATATATAAAAATAACTTCAAATGCTGAAACTGCGAGCTGTTATTAAAACAATTTTACCGTGTTTTGCAATCTTATCTCTTATCAGGTGTGATAGTGTTATCAGTCGAGGATAGGAATAAAATGACACTGTCCAATGTACTTGGTGAAAATAGTATAGATTTTATATACAACGTGTAACAGAAAGGGTATAGTCATATGAAGGGATATGCTGCAGGCCATAAAACTGAACAACTTTCTCCATGGGTCCAATATCGTAAATGCGAAAAAAATATCAGCTGTCCCATACATTTGGGTCGAGTAGGTATTGAAATTTTGGACGGGACAGCTGATAATTTTTTCGCGTTTACGATATTGAACCCATGGAGGAAGTTGTTCAGTTTGATGGTCTGAAGCATATTCTCACACGCACACACACACCGACGCACTAGCTACTTAGTTTGATGTACAAAATGCTTGGTCTCTATTAAAAAAAAAAAATTATCAGTTGCAAAAACACGTTTTACAGCAGGACTCAATGTAACTAACACTCGTAACATTGTGCTTTTAGATGAATTTAATAGAGCAGCTTCTACGGTTGACCCACTTGCTGTACAGGGGTCATGTATAGATAGAGTTATTTCAAGTAAAACTATAACGTTAACAAAGTGTATTTAAAAAAAAAACTTGTGAAAGAGTTGGAACTTTGATCTCCAAGTGCCTTTCGGCTTCGTTAAGAGACTTCTTACACACAATGGCCCGAAAATCTGACAACCAGTCTTACCAAGGGGTAGGCATCATATTACCCTTACCCAGTACTAACTGGGTTGTGGAGGTCAGATAAAATACTAGAATTCAGCTGAATCCGGTAAGACTTGAAGCCAACACCAACATAGTTGGGAAAAAAGCTAGGCTGATGATGACTGGAAGAGAGATAGGACCAGCTTATTCTTTACCGGAACCCCACGTCGTCGTACGGTTCAATCTATGCGACACGGTTATCAAATGATTCCTATCAAGTAATTTTCGAGAAATAACATTCAACTACACGAACACAATAGATTGATATCAATACCTTAATTACTTAATATTTTAATTGATAATAGAAATTGCGTGGGTGATAATTGATGTAAAAAAAAGGTAATTTGAAGAAAAATACATGTTTTATCATGTTTTACTTAACCAGAATAAATAATACCTGTAACTATTGAATTTTTCAATCAAGAATTTATCAGTAGCAACCTGGATTCGAGATAAGGGGTCGGTTGACGACAATAGGCTCGCCTCGTATTACATAGATTACCGGCGAAATGTGAGTGTTCTATTAGGTACACCTCGGCCTCACCCTTCGGGGATTACAGGCATGATGTTATGTGTTTCGTAAACTTAATACTACCTATTTACAATTCTTTATTTGGCTTCTATGAGGAGCTCGTGGCTAAATAATAACAGCCGCCCGGATCGATCTTTAGGTTAAGCCGTGCTTGCCTAGGTTGGTCTGTGGATGGGTGACCACCCATTACATACCGAGTTTCCTCCGTGCCTCGGAAAGCACGTTAAGCCGTTAGTCCCGGGTGTCATTTGTAGATCTTTGACAGTCGTTAGGTAGTCAGTGGCCTAAAAAGTCTGACAACCAGTCTTACCAAGGGGTATCGTATTACCCAGTACTAACTGGGTTGTGGGGGTCAGATGGTAAGTCAGAAATGTGGCATTGACATATATAAACTATCGTAAATTACATCGATCCCTGTTATAAGCCAATTAGAAGAAAAACTTTGAAAATCGCTGTTACTTTTTTTGGGTTCCGTACCCGAAGGGTAACCAACGGGACCCTATTACTAAGCCCCCGCTGTCCGCCCGTCTGTCTGTCAGCGGGCTGTATCTCATGATCCGTAATAGGTAGACAGTTGAAATTTTCATAGAATGTGTATTTCTGTAGCCGCAATAACAACAAATAAATTATAAACTCGAAAGTAAGTTTGTTTGTTACATTTATGTTGCCAGGTGTACAGAAACTGACATATTATGGTACCTTTCATCCCGAAAAAAAGTACTGTAGGCTAATTCACGTAACTAAAGAAGTGCTGTTGCAGTGCAGTTGCAGTTAAGTTTCGATCAAAACAACGCTTTTCGTATTCTCTACCGCTGTCAGACACGCTCGCGTCAAGTTCGCGTCACGCGAGCGCATTATCGGCATTCTACTGTTGCGCGTCTTTGGTGCGTGCTTCGGAACGCAACATGATCGGTATTCTACTATTCGTTTGACGTCTCAAAATGACAGCTAAGAAGTTTCAATTCGATCAACGTGCAGTGTCGGTTACGAGGAAAACAACAATAACGTTCTTATGATAATAGATGGCACCACGTGTCTCTCGATCCATGATTTACTTAAAATTTTTACAAGCAGAGTACAATCCGAATTGATTGGCAAGTAACAACAAATAAATTAAAAATTAAATAGGGCTACTACGATGGTACGGAACCCTTCATGCGCGAGTCCGACTCGCACTTGGCCGGTTTTTTTGTTAATTAGCCCTTATAGTCCCACTCCTGGGCAAAGGCCATTTCCCATTCCTTACACTTGATAGAGAAGCACACCATCAAGAGTAATCTCGCGCCAATTCACGAGGAAGCCACCCAAGGCGACCCGCCATCTTCTCCTTGGTCTGTCCACTTTCTTTCTTTTTCGTGTGGTTAGTGCCTAACCTGGTGTCAGCGGTGGCCCAGTGGTGGCGGTCCCGACTTACGAGCAGTAAGTCGTGGGTTCGAACCCAGGCAGGCGCATTACTTTATGTAATTTATTTCATCACCACTGCTCTCAAAACGGTGAAGGAAAACATCGTGAGGAAACCGGCATGTCCTCGAACCAAAAATTCGAAGACATGTGACATCTACCAACCCGCACTGGGCCCGCCTGGTGGATTATAGCCCAATCCCTCTCATAGAGAGGTGGCCTGCGTCCCAGCAGTGGGAACATTATTGGCTGATTATGCTATTATGCTATCCTGGTGTCAGAGTTTCTATACCACCCATCAACCCATGAGCCTCCGACTTGGAGAAAAATCTCTCAGGAGTGCTAGTTTGGTTGCCTCACGATGTTTTTCTTCACCGAAGCACGTAATTTGTACAATACGCACATGAATCCGAAAAATCAGAGGTGCGTGCCTTGGGTTCGAATTCGAGACCTATGACATGGCAGTCCGACTGTCTCACCACTAGGCTATCACGGCTGTCCACTGTCTTATCTAAGTGTTTTAATCTGTGCATTAATCCCCAGGACAATCACAGTCTACATAAAACCAACCAAATAGCCAAAAGATCATCCTTGCAAGACTTATCTGCTACATCATCATCTTCTCGCTCTTATCCCATGTTACTTGGGGTCGGCGCAACACGTTTTAAACAAAGAAAGAAAGAAAGAAAATACATTTATTTGGCACATGCCACGAGTGTATACAATATAAAACAAAAATAATACAAGAAAAAAAAATAAAACGTAAAACTAAACAAAAATAAAAAAAAATTTAGGTAACACGGTGTGCCTCATAGCTGCGCCAAATAGGACCAGTTCAGCAAAATGCCGGGCAACTAGTGCCATTCTCCCCTGTCAACAGTCATGCTATCATTTACACCTTTTTCCTTCATATCATTCCTCACACAATCCATCCATCGTTTCCTTGGTCTTCCACTCCTCTCCATCAATCAATCTTTATATTCATCACTCTTTTAGTCACATCGCGTCCCTCCTCATCACATGTCCATACCAAGCCAGTCGATTCCCTTTCAATTTTTCTGTAACTGGCGCAACTTTCACCACACATTTTTTCGAAATATTTTCAAAAGATTCCTATCAATTTTATTATTTTTACGCTAACATAAGCTTAAGTAGCCGAAACGATGAATAATGAAAGATAATGAATATTTATGATGATGATAACGGCAATCGATCGCTCGCAAGGTTGATGAAGTGAAATAACTAAAATGTCAGGCTGTGACGTAAATATAGACTTTGCTTGACGTAAATATTTTGTTTTTAGACGTTCCAAAGGTTAGGAGCCATCCTTTAACCACGTGAGGTTTTTAGCGCACTTTTATAGCCTTCCCTCCACCTTGGTGATATATCGTGAGGTCTTTATGATGATATGTTGTGAGGGTTTTAGGATACCTCTCCTCCCTTCTCTCAGCATCACGTGTATTTTTAACCATTGAAGATGGTATAGTTTTAGAATTTTAGCTTAAATATTTTTATTTATTTATTTATGTACACACAAAATACTCAACAAGACATAACATTAAGATAGAAGAGCACAAAGGTACTGCTTATTTCATACGAAATCTCTTCAAGCAGACCTGCGAGAGGAACGTAGGATTAGAAATGTAGACACAGTGTGTAGAAAAGACAAAACACGAAAATTTAAATTGGAACTTAAAACAAAGTTATACCTATATAAAATAAACATACATACAAATATATAAAATAAATACTTGTACTGTAAATACCTATAATATATATCCAGAATATCACAGTATAGAGGAGAGGTAATGTTCTTTGACTTGCTTTTTGAACAGAAATAAAGTTTTAGAGTCACGAATGTTGTTATATTGTTGTCGTATTTTTAGATAAAAAAATCTGCTGATCGTGTTTTTAATACAAGAATCGCTTTTTTATTCATTATTTAAACAAAAATCTTTTACGTGGCATAAATTAAATTGTTTTTTTTTGCCACGAAAAAAAAACACGTGATTGACGCAATTATCCCTTCCCTTTCCCATCGTGAATGAGCTTGAATTTTTCTGACCCCCTCTCGCCTTTTCAAAACTACACGTGATTAAAGGATGACCCCTTATCTAGATATCAGTGAGTGATGAAAGAAAATGTTATTAGAAAACCTGCGGGGTAATTGTGTAACGCACTTTCTATCATAACATGAAGGATTTGGAAAGAAATTCTTAATCCGTTGCTTAGTTTATTCAATCAACAACATAATTAATTCAATGAATATTGGTAAATGGGCAAGTAAAGGAGCTCGTGGCTTAATAACAACAGCCGGGTCGATCTTCAGGTTAAGCCGCGCTTGCCTAGGTTGACCACCCATTACATACCGAGTTTGATGTTCTGTCAAAATACTTTCCCTCCAATTTCCAATGGCATGACGATAACTATAAAATATACTGGATTGTATCAGCATCAGAACTGAAGCATGTACCTACTATATAGTACATAGTAACCTTGGCATGTTAGCTACACATAAGTTTCGGATGGGTGACCGCATTCAATCGTTTTTTATTATTTTATTTTATGCCGCGCTTTCATTTCCGTTTTGAGAGTCGGATTTTACGCAATTCATGTTGGATGAGTAACAAAAATAATAAACATAACATAACATCACGGTTGTAATTCCCGATGGGTTAAGCAGAGGTGTACTTAATAGTACACCCACATTTCGCCAGTTATGTTTAAGTCCCATGTAATAGGCGAGCCTATTGCCGTCAAACGGGCACAAATCCAGACTCCATGTCTGCTACTGAGAAATGCCTGATGGAAAAACCCAATAACACTTTTCCCGACTTGGGAATCGAACCCTACCTTATGCTCAGCAGTCGTGCTTGGGACCACTAGTACAATGAGGCAGTCTTCGATCTACCACCAAGATATTCCTGATGGAAAAACCCAATAACACTTTTTCCGACCTGTATATCGAATTTTGGACTTCATGTTTAGCAATACCACTTTCGACCTCTGCACGCGTAGCATGACCACCGTAGAAACAGGTTTTGTCGACAGAAGAATAGACAAAATGACAGATCAACAAAACTCTTTTGAAGAATATACAAAATAACAGATCAACAAAACTCTTTTGAAGAATATACAAAATAACAGATCAACAAATTTCTTTTGAAGAATAGACAAAATGAAAGATCAATAAATTTCTTTTGAAGAATAGACAAAATGACAGATCAACAAATTTCTTTTGTTGACCTGTCATTGTGTCGATTCTTCCGTCGACAAAACCCGTTTACGGTGGTCATGCCACGCGTACTGAACTAACTTAGTCAAATTCATGAGTTAAAATGTTATTTAGATGAAAGAAGACACTGTTTGGAAAATTTCATGTCTTAGAACCAAAAAATAATATACCATCCACCACCATCACCATCTCTCATATCATCATAATCACCATCATCATTTCAGCTGAAAGACACTCCACACACAGTCACAGCACACAGTCCACTGCTGGACATAGGCCTCCCAAGTGTCGCCACATGAAAAATACTTTTATTCAGCTGCATTCGGTTAGAATGGAAGTCGACCCCAACATGGTTGAGAAAAGGCTGAGCAGATTATGATGATTTCTTCGGAATTTTTCCCAATTTATATTATGGTCGACGTAGCATATCTCCTTCTTCCATACAGTCACCACATTTTCATCCATTTCATCCATCACACAGTCCATACATCGACTACAAGGCAGTTAAAATATCTAATTAGGTCAAATTAAGACCATTACAGTTATAATTAATGTGACTGAGAACAGAGGTCAGCCATGATCCTCTATACGCACTAACAATGATGTATTCAAAATAATTATTGTGAAAACCTTTGTATCTGAGCATCCAAGGTTGCTTTGAAGCATACCAGTTGGTACTCGTAGCCAACAATACAGTTTACACAAGTGTGTGTTTATTTACTGACTTCATTATTCAAACGTAAAATGATGGTTATTTTTTGTTAAAACTTGTCGCATTGGAATAAGTGGTGGCGGCCCCGACTTACCTGCAGTAAGTTGTGGGTTCGAACCCTGGCAGGCGCATTACTTTGTTAATTTATTTCATCACCACTGCTCTTAAAACGGTAAAGGAAAACATCGTGAGGAAACCGGCATGTCCTAGAGCCAAAATTCGACGACATGTGAGATCTACCAACCCGCACTGGGCCTGCGTGGTAGATTATAGCCCATTCTCTCTCATAGAGAGGAGGCCGTGTGTCCCAGCAGCACTAGGAACATAATAGGCTGATTATGCTTGGAAGCCTCTTCTTACATGGAGAAGGAATGAGAGCATTGATTACTACGCCTGCACGCCTCGTGAGACATACGATTTCCTTAGATGACTGTGCGCCAGTGGCGAAGGTTCCATACAACTCGATTCCTACCGGCTTCTCTTTGAAAATAGTCAGTATTCCTTAGACAAATAATATAATCACATTAAAGATATGTATTATATATATAGATATAGATAAGTAATTACTTAAACTCAATTAATAACTTTAACTTGTTTAGAGAGCAGTGTTAGAGCCATCCACATTAATCATACTCAAAACTTTACTCAAACCCAAATGCCTAAAAAACTTTACAAAACAGATTGTAATCAATACTTCTTGCGTACACGCACCTGTTTAGAACAGGGGGTCTAAAATTAGGGGAACCAGCTGTTTTGACCGTTACTAAATAAAAGACAGGTGTATGAAGACAGTGTTTGGTATCTACGCATGTTTTTAGGGTTCCGTACCCGAAGGGTAACCAACGGGACCCTATTACAAAGCCTCCGCTGTGCGTCCGTCCGTCTGTCAGCGAGCTTTAT
Organism: Noctua janthina; assembly: GCA_963576755.1. Classification (NCBI taxonomy): domain Eukaryota; kingdom Metazoa; phylum Arthropoda; class Insecta; order Lepidoptera; family Noctuidae; genus Noctua; species Noctua janthina. The sequence goes on along the minus strand of OY755078.1, from coordinate 9,358,925 downwards.
CTCATGATCCGTAATAGGTAGATAAAATTTTCACAGAATGTGTATTTCGGTTGCTGCTATTACAATTAAAGGGGGCTCCCGTACTACAATGGTACGGAACCCGTCATGAGCGAGTCTGACTCAGACTTGGCCGGTTTTGTTTAACATTTCTGTATCAAAAAGGCCTTTGTTTTTTTTTTTATTTTATTTTTAAATTTTAAATAAATTCTTTAATTAATTCAGATAGGTCCCGTGGCTCCCAAACTACAGAATAGGAGACAGTGTTTCTCCATCAAAAAATCATTGTGAAAGTCATAGCCTCGTAAACAAAAATGTAGCGAAAAAAGAAAAAAATACAAAAAACACCATCTTGAACAGATTAATTAGTACACAATCATTGGAAACATGAAGCGCGTGACAGTGTGTTTGGGAGTGGGTGTGTGGCTGTGTGAGTGTGGGTGCCTGTGTGTGTGTTGATGGAGTGTAAAGTGTATGTGAAGGGATGAAATTATCGTGTTGGGCTTAGGGCTATCGAATAGGGGAGAATAGTCGTTTTTGGTTGTTTTGTGCGTATTGTATCATCTGCCTAGCCTTTTCCCAACTATGTTGGGGTCGGCTTCCAGTCTAACCGGATGCAGCTGAATACCAGTATTTTACATGGAGCGACTGCCTATCTGACCTCCACAACCCAGTTAGTACTGGGTAACACAGTACCCCTTGGTAAAACTGGTTGTCAGACTTTTTGGGCCACTGACTACCTAACGACTGTCAAAGATCTACAAATGACACCCGGGACCAAAGGCTTAACGTGCTTTCCGAGGCACGGAGGAAACTCGGTATGTAATGGGTGGTCACCCATCTACAGATCAACCTAGGCAAGCACGGCTTAACCTAAAGATCGATCCGAGCGGCTGTTATTATTTAGCCACGGGGTCCTCCTTTGTGCGTATCGTATATATGCACTAAACAACTAAACTCGGCATCACAGGCCCCTACCACGAAAATAAATGTTCTGAAATGCTCGTTATTTTTCTGTATGAAAAGAAGCTTATGTCCTGCATTGGACACAGGCTGATATAAAGGGTGTAAATAGACCCTTAACATATCCGAAAGGCACTTGTTCTCCCCGGCATTGCGATCACTTTTTTTGTTCTAGACCATACCTGGGAACCTTCTAGTTACGGAGATATTGGGGGTCAAAGTTCCAACTTTTTCACAAGTTTTTTTTTTAAATACATGTTTTTAATGTAAGATTTTTACTTTACACACCTCCACGACCCCCGTACTATTCAATTCATCTATTAGCACAATTCTGTGAGTGCTTTCCATCGAGTCCTACCGTAAAACGTGATTTTTCACCCCAAAAAAAAAAGTCGATTCCCAGCAATAATTTTTGCGTAAAGTTTGATGTACAGAATGCTTGGTTGACGGCTATGGGAAGGGTCTGTTTACACCCTGTAATTTTAGTTTTAATCTAGAACTAGGTTTAGTAAGACGGAATATGTTGCAACACGTTCTACTGATAGGCACTGATAAGCCTAACCTTGAATATGTGAGTGAAATGTTTGTATAACTCATAAAATATTTATGTAATTATGAAATTTATGTCTTTACTTCTTCCTTGTAAGTGATTACGGTGATACTCGCGTTATTTTATAAGTATTTCATCATATTCTTAATAGAAAATTATGTAATGTGCGTGTGTGTTAGTGCGTATGTGTGTGTGATGTGTGTGTATGTGTGTTGTGTGATGTGTGTCCCATGTAATCCTGGGACTTAAACATAACATAACATCACGCCTGTAATCTCTGTTAGGCAGAGGTGTACCTAATACTACACCCACATTTCGTCAATTATGTTATACCCATGTAATACATGAATTTGAAAATCAATTTGTTAGCACTTAAACCCATGGGTAGCTTAAACATAGGTTTCCCAGTGCCTAACAAATAGAGCTGGGTAGCTTAACAAGGGTTAAAAAGGGAGATGAAGGTAAGTAATCGGATGTTTTTCGACATCCACGCGGGCGAAGTCGTGGGGAAAAGCTAGTCAGATATGACTATTACTATTCTTCGGGGGAAGAATTATCAATAACGCTGAGACACGTATAAATTCATTCTCAATCGTCAGCCTAAACACAAAATTTGAAGATCCTAACTTCAAAACTGACGGACTTTCATATAAACTTCCATCCCCTATTTTACCCCTTTAGGGGTGGAATTCCCAAAAATCCTTTCTTAGTGGACTTACTCTTCACAAAGAACACACTCTCCAAGTTTCATGTCTCTACGACTAGCGGTTTGGGCTGTGTGTTGATATATCACCCAGTCAGTCAGTCAGTTTACCATTTTATATATATAGATGTACCGAATGCTTTGTTGACGGCTTCGAGAAGGGTCCGTTTGCGGGCCTGTGGACGGTGAGTTATGGGGCAGCTCGCCGTCCGGCCGTCTTATGACGACAGGCCGTGTCGACGGCGCGTTCGTGTTCCACGCGCGCCTCAAAGAGATGTCAGCAAATAAGTAGGGGTCCGCAAGTGCCGATGCCTGCCAGGGCTGCGGGACTGTTCGAAAGAGATACGGTGGCTCTGGAACACAAAGGGCAAAGAAGGAACATGGATGGGTTTTAGTCAGTACAAGTCTGACACTCCCTTCCGCTCCGCCCAGAGTGGGGGGCGTCATTTGAAGATTTCCCATCCGAAAAAAAAAAAAAGGGTCCGTTTCCGTTTACACCTTGTATTATGTATTTATTGAAAATTGTATCTGGATTTATATCTGGACTATTACTGTCCAGAAGCACATAAAGCCGTTGGTCCCGGCTGTCATTTGTACATCTTTGACAGTCGTTACAGGTAGTCAGTGGCCAAAAAAGTCTGAAAACCAGTCTTACCAAGGGGTATCGTATTATCTAGTGCTAATTGGGTTGTGGAGATCAGATAGGCAGTCGTTCCATGTAAAATACTGGTATTCAGCTGTATCTGGTTAGACTGGAAGCCGACCCTAACATAGTTGGGAAAAGGCTAGGCAGATGATGGTGAATGATTATATTTCATTAAAATTTTGTTTCGTATCTTTACAGGTAAAAATGATATGAAAAACGAAGATTCTGAAGACCTTTAAGACTGAAAAGTAATGTGAAATAAGAAACAAAAATGGCCGAAAAGGAAGGACCAGTAACCGCTGATGATCTGCCTATGTCATTTCAAGTAAGTCATTATCATCTTACCCTTGCCATCATCCTATATCGTTCCCACGGCTGGGACAGACCCATTTAAGAGAAGAAGTGGGTTGTAAGCCACTATAGCGGCACTACAAAGAGTGAACGAAAAAAAATGATGCCATCTAGCCGACTTCAGGCACAGCGACTGCATTCGTTGGCTTTCTAGGGAGGTTGTCGAGAGCTTTGGTGTGCTGTTCTATCATGAGCTCTCACTAATCACTAGTTAGCCATATTTCTTATTTCCATACAGTAATATTGCCAAATTAATCAAAATAGCGAAATATTAGACAGCTATTTGCGACGTTGCCCACTTTCTGTGCAAGCGCTCATCCTCTTCTTCTGTACTATTTGTCAAAGATCCGCAAGTATCACATTAATATATGACTGCAAACGACTACCAAAACATGAGCTGAACATAAATACGAGACAACTCTGATCCTGGGGTCAAATCTATTGACACCATTAACAACATAAATTGCATTTTGAATGCGACATGTGAGCAATGACATTATAACGAGCTATGATAGCTCTATGCAGTCTTTAGTAAGTTTATGTGAGTAACGGGGCCCAGTGGTGGCGGCACCGACTTTCGAGCAGTAAGTCGTGGGTTGGAATCCAGGCAGGAGCATTTCTTTGTGTAAGTTATTTCATCACCACTGCTCTCAAAACGGTGAAGGAAAACATCTTGAGGAAACCGGCATGTCCTAGAACCTAAAATTCGAAGACATGTGACATCTACCAACCCGCACTGGGCCCGCGTGGTGGATTATAGCCCAATCCCTCTCATAGAGAGGAGGCCTGTGTCCCAGCAGTGGGAACATTATAGTCTGATTATGCTATGTATGTCTTTAGTTGTCAAATAACCAACCCAAAACTCTGATAAACAGTAGCTATGATTTAGCAGGCTCGTTTCTTAGCAATACCAACGGCAGGGATCTATTTTTAGAGTTAAGCAACGCTTCCGCTAACATGGGCTTGGATTGGTGACCATATACAGTCTGTAAACAGACCCTTTACTAAGCCGTCAACCAAGTTTTCTGTACATCAAACTAAGTAACTCTACGCAAAAATTATTGCTGGGAAATGATTTTTTTTTTTGGGGTGAAAAATCCCGTTTTACGGTAGTACTCAATGTAATGCATTCAAAACATTATAATGATAGATGCATTGAATAGTACATGGTACAATATTTTTAATTTAAACACTATTCAATCAAGTAGTTTCCCAGCAATATTTATTGCGTAAAGTTACTTACTTAATTTAATGTATCTAATGCTTGGTTGACCGCTTCGTGAAGGGTCCGTTTAGACCCTGTATTAGGGGGCCAGCTTATTGCCATCAACCGCGGGCCCAAAGCCATATATGCTACTGCGAAAACTCCAATAATCTCCATCCTAAGAATTCAACCTAGGACCTCATACTTAACAGTAGCGTTTGTGACCACTAGCCCAATAAGAGAGTCAGAAGATGATTTAAAATCTAGATAGGAATCGAAAAAATAGTTGGGTAAACCCATCCTAAGTTCACATACCGTAGCCAACCTAAGTATGTTCATACAGACTAATTTACCGCTAATCATTATGCATACGTTACATACATACATACAACACATTGTGACGTCACATCCGCCGGCAACAATATGGCGCCCGCTCTAATTGAGACGATTTATAGCGCAACGCAACTGATTTGGTACTTTTGATAATATAAAGTAGAGGAGTACTAACGAGTGATGTTGATAGTTTTGTTAGGTGATGTACTCTTTATAATGTTAGATGGCTAGGCAGTCGTTTTACATAAAATACTGGTATTCAACTGCATCCGGTTAGACTGGAAGCCGACCCCAACATTGTTGGGAATAGGCTAGACTGATAATGATGATGTATTTTATAATTTATATATTTTATTTTTAATTTAAAAATTATAAATATTATATGGCAATAGCTTGTATGTTGGGCAATCTCCGAAACGAATGATCCAATTCTAAAAATTCTCTCGCTGGCAGTAAGCTACATTATTCGTGGGTGTTATATGCTTTAAACCATATTTATATCATGCATATTAGTCGAGCTATCACAATTTTTGCGAAGTGCTAGTATTTTATAAATTGTTACTACCGGTTGCCCGTGACTTTGTCGGCGATCTAGGATGTAAAATAGCCTTTGTCCTTCTTCAGAGATTTCTGTTTGAAAAAGTAACACATAGACTAAAAGTTTTTTTAATATAGCAGCACAAGGTCTAGGATATAAGACATAGTGATACCTAGTGTCAAATTTGTTGGACAGCACTCAGTGACAGGTATGTATTCGAGTTGAATTGCGTGCTATTGGAGAGGTCTATGTCCAGCTGTGGACTGCTGTAGGATGGTGATGATGATGATGACACAGTGGAAGGAAATATCATGAAGAAATCTTGTGCTAAGGGCCCCAGCTGTCGTAACACAATATAGCAAGCTCCAAAAAAGAAAAACATAGAAAACGTGATTGATGTCCTAATTAGTTTTAATTGAAAGTGAAATTGTTCACCACATTTGAGCATGTTATATCAGCATACCATTTTAGTTAAATTGATGATGGACCCTCTTTACATGCCTGCATAATACCCCAAGTCAGCCGTAGCAAAGCCAATCTCTTCAAGATGGGGGTTCATGGACAGCTCAGATCTCAAGTGTGTATGCGGCGTGTCTTCACTCTCCACAGACAATGGCCCACCTTCCATCTTGCGCTGCATGCCCTGACATTTGCGCACTTGATGATCTTAATACTGCATCAGCGAACGGAGTTCGCACTGCTGATTTCTGAATACACATTGCCATTAGGTTTATTTCAGAGGTAGATCACTGCGCTGCAAAACCATAGAAAAAATAACACTGAAAGTATTCACAGAATGGACCTGTGGACGGTGAGCAATGGGCTAGTTCGCCGTCCATCGACAGGCTGTGCCGATGGCTCGTTCGTGGTCCACGCGCCCCTCAAAGAAATTTCAGCAACCAGGAAGGGGTCTGCAATGGCCTATGCCTGTCGGGACTGTTCGAAAGAGATACCGCGGCCCTGGAACACAAAGGGCAAAGAAGGAACTTGGATGGGTTTTAGTCAGTACTAGTCTGACACTCCCTTCCGCTCCGCCCAGAGCGGGAGGGATCATTTGATGATTTCCCATCCTAAAAAAAAAGTGTTACAGAAGAGAATCATCATTATCAGCCTTGTGATGTTGTAGATGGCGCCATAATTTCACATCTAGAAGACCACCATCCTATTTCCGCACTTACAGAAATAGGAGTCTCAGGCGGTTGCATGTTTCTATAACGTTTTATTTTGTTTAATTCCAGGTTAAATACTTAGGCCAAAGCGACGCCCGAGGACTATGGGGTATCAAACACACGAGGAGACCTGTCGACCTGATGGTGGCTGCAGCGAAAGCGTTACCTCCAGGTATGTGGCTGATCTTCATTATGTTGTTAGCGTGATGATGTGTATATTACTGCTGAAATTGGGACTACAAATACATATAGAAAATGAGGCGACGCAGTAGTAAAGGTTGATTAGAACTATTTAAAAACATTAAAAATGACTGGTATAAAACCTCTTTTAATATTGTCTTTAAAAAAATAACAATATTACTCTTTAAATGAAGCCTGCTAACACTGCTAAGGAAGAATGCGTGTGAAATAAACCACATATGTCTCAGTACTCGCCTTAGTACGAGGCACAACGCACTATCGTGTTTTCAGATATGGAAAAAATCGTTAATCCTGAAGATCCTGATCAGGATAATTGGACATACTTAAATTATAGCATTGTTATCAATCCTTGATAAGTGTGCGAAATTTCTATTCATTCCGACGTTTTGAAGTGGGTCAAAATCACGTTCAAAGATTCTGTTACACAGTTACCTACAAACCAAGCTAATAAAAGCGTGTCAAAAAGGCTCTTGCCTTAATCAGATTGTTTGATTGATTTAGATGTACGCTTCGCAATCAGCAAGCATGCTGATCAATGGTCGTTTCTTACGGAAGTCAGTGACTTTGTTTGTTTCATTGACTTCGCCACTGACTTCCGAAAGTAAAATTATTTTAGACTTCTTTTGTGTTTTTTGGAAGTCGATTTTTTTTTTGCAAAAAGATTTTTTATTTTACCCTTTATGGTTGATATCAAATGCACATACGTTTTCTTCGAAATGTTTTTCTTTTTAAGAGTGCTTGTACAGAAAGTGGGCAACGTCGCAAATAGCTGTCAAATATTTCGCTGTTTTGATTTGCAATAAAGATTCGCAATAAAGTATTGATTATGAAATGCAATAATTAATATAGTAACACCGAATATTTAGTTTTAGATGTAAAAAAAAGTATTTGGAAACTTTCCAAATAACTTTTTTACACCTAAAACGATTACAACATCAAATTCACAATTATTGCAATTCATTATTAATATTCTAGTTCACTAGTTAGCCATATTTTTATTTCCATACATTCATATTGCCAAATTAATTAAAAGATGTAAATATCTGACAGCTATTTGCGACGTTGCCAACTTTTTGGATGAACGCTCTTAAGTCACAAATTAAGACGCTGATTTTTAACCAATTCGAAAACCAAGATTTTTATTATTATTTCTCTGATCATGTTTTAATCCAGTTTTCTCCATCTTTTCCAGGTCAAATACTACCAATAGTGAAACTAAAAATCGCCCTAGACGGCGTACACCTAGAAACCCTGGACCACGGCGCAAAGACAGACGAATTTGAACACATGACTGTATTCTTCAACATAGAGTCGATATCCTATGGCGTGCAAGACCTGGTGTATACCAGGGTCTTCTCCATGATTATTGTGAAGGATAACGCTGATGTGAAAGGGTTGAATCCTTTTGAATGTCATGGTTTTGTTTGTGAGTCTAGGTAAGAATCTTTTTATTTATTAACTAATTAGCTGCTCACCGCAATCTTCGTCCATTCCACTGTTGGGCAAAGGCGTCTCCCCATGACTTCCAGTTGTTTCGATCCGTGTGAGATTATTACAAAAATATTACTTTCCTATTTGGATTTTGTTAACAATTTCAAGGGTATCATATTTATTTCACAGAGCCCTAAACCTTTTTCTAAAATAAAAGTACCTTAAGTTACTCCTTATAACATCTCTACCAATTAAAGTCCTGTCAAATTCGGTTTAGCCGTTTTGGAGATAAGCTGGAACGAACAAACAGACATATAGACAGACAGACCGACAGACAGAAAAAAACGTAAAAAAAAATTGTTATAAGTACCGTACATACAGGATGAGACAAGCATTCAGTAAAAAGCTGATGTTTTGAAATTACAAACAGACACTTCAATTTCATTTATTTCTACAGATAAAGATGGATCTTACAAATTGACATGTTACTTATTTATTTTTTGTAAAGCAGATAAAATTCCCAGGCTTTCAGAATCCGTGGTTTACTCAATTGAAAATAAATCATACATCTGTTTTGTAATCTTAAGATTAAGTTATCTGAACCTAGTTTTGACTCAACACACAAGTATTTTTTCGCAATTTTTATCTCATTTATCAATAGATTCGTTGACCCGAATTTTCTCAAGATATCTGTAGAATGTCAAGTATTTGATATGAGATAGTATGACGAAATTCTTGGCAGATAGATAACTTGACATTTTGTTTTAGTTGGATATTTCTAATTTCGACATTTTTCTGTCTAGTAGCTAGGCAATATGTTAGTCAAGTAGATAAAATTATATTTTGTAACTTCACACCGGCCGGCCTAGAAAGAGGTGGCGAGATGATCTGGACGCAAATCACGAAAACTAGTTCGAGTTGGCGCAAGAAAGGAGTACCTTGAAGGATATAGGGGAGGCCTTTTTCCAGCAAATGTAACACGGTGTTAGTAGAACACCGTGGAAGAAGTTGAAAAATGCCTTATGCCTGTAACTTTCGCACCGAAGCTAATGTGCTGTAACTGTTTCAGAAATGCAGCGAGGCGTCTCACGTATTCATTAGCAGCTGCCTTTCAAGATTATTCTAGAAGAGTCAAAGCAATGCAGGCCAGTGCAGGTCAGTAAATCATATAATATTTATTTTCCACTTCAACCCCGAAAAACGTGACAGTGATTTCTTTCTGTTACAACATTAAAATCTCTTTAGCCGTGTAGCGGCACTCCAAAAAGTACTACAGCAACATAGTACAAAAAGTACGACAGTGCCATCTATGACATAAATGAAGAACTAACATCAAAATCAACATCATTGTGATCATTTTTTTTTGTTCTGGACCCACCTGGGAATCTTCAAGTTACGAAGATATTCAAAGTTCCAACTTATTCCCAAGTTTTTTTTTTTAATACAAGTTTTTAATGTAATAACTTTACTTTATATACCTCTATGACCCCCGTACTATTCAATGCATCCATCAGCACAATGTTTTGAGTGCGTTACACTGAGTCCTACCGTAAAACTTGATTTTTCACCCCAAAAAAAAACTATTTCCCAGCAATATTTTATGCGTAGAGTTACTTAGTTTGATGGACAGAATGCTTGGTTGACGGCTTTGTGAAGGGTCCGTTTACACCTTGTATGAGGTATTTCTATTCAGGTGATGTAAAAAAAAAGGAAAGGATTATTCCGTTTCGTTTGTTTCTCTTTTGTCATTTCGCCTCGTAATCGCAGTATGGTACTCCACAGGTGAGAGCTGGCCCTCACCCTGGCACATCCTACAGAGGAACGTGACAGGGTGACTCTTCTCTTAATGGTACCAAGTTACAAGTAAATCTGTCATCCTAGGTTGTAGATTGGTCTTCTGAAATTGTAATTCTTAGTCCTCTCTTCGGTGTTTGGTAGATGTTGTTATTTGCAATATTGTCATAATTATTTTCTTGCCCTTGTCGCATTCTATTTGGGTTCGGCGCAACAACATTTCTTCTTCCATTCTCCCCTGTCAGACGTCACGACATCATTTACTCCTTTCTCTTTCATATCTCACAACGCATCCATTTTTTCTTTGGCCTACCTCTCCCTCTCCATCCATCAACATTCATGTCCATCGCTCTTTGAGTCATATGCGTTTCATCCCTCCTCATTACATCCATACCAAGAAATGACTTCCTTTCAATTTTTCTGTTCCAGGTGGCATTTTCAAACTATTAAAGGCTGTATTTCTTCTACATCTTGTTCCTGTCATTTTCCATTTCTGGATGTTTATAAAAATTACTGAACTTCTTATTTTTCTCAATAATTGTCTTGGATGTCGAATCGAATTCTGGTTCTTTTGGTTGATAGCATGACAGGATTCTTGTTTTGTTCCTATATTGCTAAAAAAAAATTGAATGTTGTTTATGTGTTGAAGCTCATTTATTGCCAGGAACTACTTAAGTAACAACTCCTCTCGGTACAACATTGCTATTGCTTAAGGCATCAAGAAGTATGTTGTTATTTTGTTCTACATACAACAGACACTGGCCGGCAAATTGAAAAAAAAAGAAAATTTGAATTTCGCGTGCTATCTTGACGCTTCCACATTAAACCAGAGTAATTTCTTCTTTATTTTTCTTCTAAGCGAAGAATTGAAGGTCGGAAGAGATAACAAGAATTCTAGGATTTGTGGTGTAATAGACCCTGATGGCGGACTGCTGAGCATGAGGTCCTGGGTTCGATTCCCGGGTCATGCAACGTTTTATTGGATTTTTTCATCAGGAATTTCTCATTAGAGCCACGGAGTCTGGATTTGTGCCCGGTTGATGGCAATGGGCTCGCCCTCAATTTCATGGGACTTAAACATAACTAGTGAAATGTGGGTGTACTAATTAGGTACACCTCTGCCTAACCCTTCGGGGATTACAGGCGTGATGCACCAAACCAATGTCTCCTGCGTCGATGGTTATTTTCTGCCGAGATTCTTTGGACCAAACATGGTCCGGAGGACATTTTTGTACCTTTTATTACCATTATTAACAAAATCTCTTTCTCATTTTCAGAGTATGAAGAAGTCCCAACAAAGAAGAGGTTCGCCATAGACCTGCGAACTCCTGAAGAGATAGAAGCAGATCTAGAAACCGAAGCGTAACTAGTTATACATCGTTCTACCGATGTATTCACCAGGCAACACTGCTGGATATAGGCCTTCCACTAGCGCCGCCACCTGGGGGGTTACCATGACGTCTTAAAGCAGGAGTGATTCCAGTGTGAGAAAGAGACAGAGCTATACAGGTCGTCTAGCACCGTCTCTTTCTCACCTGATCGTGTGCTACTTGAGTTTTAAACAGTTTAAAAGTCAAAATACCTTTTTTACAAATTACTCGAACTCACAAGTGCAAGTAATTAGAAAATAGGTATTTGATGAAACTATTGCCGTCGCGTTGGATCAGACCTGCCCCCGTAGAGTGCGATAAGGACAGCTGCAGCTCAGACCGATTATATTACGAAAATTTTGAAGAGATTGACGTTTCGTATTCCCCTTTTTTCTCCTCGAAAACTGAGCCGATTCAATTATTTTTAACATCAAAACTTTAAGAAAGAGTATGTCTAGGTTCCTATGAATTTATTTTATGTTAAAAACTTTTAGAATTTGTCTGGTAGTCCTCTAATCACGGCCGTTAAAGTGGGGCATTTTTTGTCAATTTTGGAGGGTCATATTTTCTTTAGTTTAGTTGAGGAGCTCGTGGCTAAATAATAACAGCCGCTCGGGTCGATCTTTAGGTTAAGCCGTGCTTGCCTAGGTTGGTCTGTGGATGGGTGACCGCCCATTACATACCGAGTTTCCTCCGTGCCTCGGAAAGCACGTTAAGCCGTTGGTCCCGGCTGTCATTTGTAGATCTTTGACAGTCGTTAGGCAGTCAGTGGCCCAAAAAGTCTGACAGCCAGTCTTACCAAGGGGTATCGTATTACCCAGTACAGACTGGGTTGTGGAGGTCAGATAGGCAGTCGCTCCATGTAAAATACTGGTATTCAGCTGCATCCGGTTAGACTGGAAGCCGACCCCAATATAGTTAGGAAAAGGCTAGGCAGATGATGATATTTTCTTTAGTTATGAATTGCTGAAAAAAACGAAATCATAGGAACATGTCTACAGTAGACTTTGAATTTATGAAAAAAAATGATTTCTCTAGCAGCACTATTCAGTAAGAAAAAAGGGTAATACGTTTGTATGAAAAATAGCAGCTCTTGTGCCCCTTAAATGTTGTTATTGGTTGTCTAGTGAATTTAGTGGTTTAAGTAGTTTTACAAATTACAACACAGCTAATTTGGTGATAAAAGGAAACCCTCATGTGTGAACTCTTTGAACAGTAGAAATCCTTCCACCTGGGCATGCTTTACCGTGGCCAACTTGCAAATCTCTGAATAGACTCCGAACCCAAGTCGGCACTAGCAAAGATAATCTCTTCAGATGGGAGTTCCTGGACGGCTCAGATCTCAAAAGTGTCTCTCTCGCGTGGCTGTTGTCGTTTAGACAATGGCCCATCTTCCTTCTTGCGCTGCATGCCTAACACCTGCGCACTTAACGATCTTATGACTGCATCAGCGAGCGGAGTTCGCATAGCTGAATTTTGGGCCAAATATATTTAATAAAAATTTGCCATCGACACACTAAGACGAAGTAGAAATCTATCATTAATGCTCTTTAAAATAGTTGAAGTGATGCACCTTAATCTGGATATAAACAGATTTTTATTCAAAATCAAAAGTCATTTATTCAATTTAACATTACGCCTGTAATCCCCGAAGGGTGAGGCAGAGGTCTAACTAATAGTACACCCACATTTCAGTTATGTCTTAGTCCCATTTAATAGAGGGCACAAATCCTGATACTGAGAAGTTCCTGATGGAAAAACCCAATAACATTTTGCCCGACCTGGAAATCGAACCCAGGACCTCATACTCAGCAGTCGCGCTTGCGACTACTGGACCAACGAGACAGTCATTTATTCAAGTTAAGCAATAAAAGGTTTTCGATTATTCCCATTTCAGCTCACAATAAAATAACCATTCCAATATAATTAAGTTATTATTTAAGTTAAATTAATATATGGAAACACTTTGTATATTTTGCACAGAAGAGGCTAAATTTATCAACAGAATATCCAAGCGTTAGACTATACCTGGGAACCTTCTAGTTACGGAGATATTTGGGGTCAAAGTTCCAACTTTTTCACAAGTTTTTTTAAAAATAAATGCAAGATTTTAATGTCGAAACTTTTCTTAAAATACCTCCACGACCCCCGTACTATTCAATCCGTCCATCAGCACAATGTGAGTGCGTTACATTGAGTCCTACCGTAAAACTTGTTTTTTTTCACCCAAAAAAAAAGTCGTTTCCCAGCAATAATTTTGCGTAGTTACTTAGTTTGATGTACAGAATTCTTGGTTGACGGCTTCGTGAAGGGTCCGTTTACACCTTGTAATACTGACCAGTCGAACTAGAACTGACAAATTAATTGCAGACACTGAGAGATATAGGTACAGTGATACTTCCATAAAGTGTAAGTTAATGTCCATGCTGAGAGAGGGAGCTTTTGGCCTCGTACAGGACCAATTTAATTGTTTTATCTTTTTCTTACGTTTACTTTTTTATATAATTGTGAATTTAATCAAGTTTTTTGTTTGTTTTGTCCTGTGTGAGTCTAATAACTCCTTTTTCTTTCTTTCTTTCTTTCGGTGTACGGAAGCTTTGACCCTCCCGGTTAGGGCGAACTTTTCCTTGGATATTATCCGTCAAAACATTAAAAAGTTACCTCAAAAGTTTTGATATAATATTTTAGTACATACAAGTTTAGTATACCAAAATAATAATAATGTGATTTTAGTATAGATTATAAAATAAGTATAAGAATTGTTTTTCAATAAAGTTTGTTGTGAATTTTGTTTTTTATGTAACCTACTTCAAAAAAGGAGGTTGTGTGAACCGAATTGATGTCTGTATGTTGGAATGATGATGTCCTTTGAAATCTGGGCATAAGACCAACAAAGTCGAAATATTACGCTTGTAATCCCCGAAGTGTTAGGCAGAGGTGTACCTAATAGTACACCCACATTTCCCCAGTTATGTTTTAAGTCGCATGTAATATGGGGCGAGCCTGTTGCCATCAACCGGGCACAAATTCAGACTCCGTGGCTGCTACTGGGAGATTCCTGATGGAAAAACCCAATAACACTTTGCCCGACCCGGGAATCGAACCCAGGACCTCATGCTCAGCAGTCACGCTTACGACCACTCGACCAATGAGGCAATCATCATCACCTATCTGCCTTTTTCCAACTATGTTTGGGTCGGCTTCCAGTCTAACCGGATGCAGTTGAATACCCGTATTTTTCATGGAGCGACTAGGCAATACGATACCCCTTGGTAAGACTAGTTGTCAGACTTTGTGGGTCACTGACTACCTGTAACTGTCAAAGATCTACAAATGACAGCCGGGACCAACGGCTTAACGTGCTTTCCGAAGCACAGAGGAAACTCGGTATGTATTGGGTGGTCACCCATCCACAGACCAACCTAGGCAAGCATGGCTTAACCTAAAGATCGATCCGAGCGGCTGTTATTATTTAGCCACGAGCTCCTCGCTGAGGCAGTCAATTATTGAACTTTATCTCAAATTATAATTAGTACTTTTTTCTATGGCAACAAGTACCCAAGTCGTGAGAGAACAAAAAAATAGAGCCTGACAGCTGTTGTCAAATCCAACATTTTCAGTAGGCCTATCTCTGGTTTCCGCAAGTTTAGAGCTTGTTGCAGTAGTAGTTCATGGAGTGCCTACTATTGTAAGATATAATATATAAGGTCTGTCTTTTGAGAGCAGTGGTGGCCCAGTGGTGGCGGTCCCGACTTACGAGCAGTAAGTCGTGGGTTCGAACCCAGGCAGGCGCATTACTTTGTGTAATTTATTTCATCACCACTGCTCTCAAAACGGTGAAGGAAAACATCGTGAGGAAACCGGCATGTCCTAGAATCTAAAAATTCGAAGACATGTGACATCTACCAACCCGCACAGGGCCCGCGTGGTGGATTATAGCCCATTCCCTCTCATAGAGAGGCCTGTGTCCCAGCAGTGGGAACATTATAGGCTGTCTTTTCATACACGAAATATTTTAAGAGTAACTTCTATAAGTCGTAAAGTCGCCATAGCAACGAAAAAATTAATTATCTGACTGTTTTTTTTTAACAAAATTATTATAATTCTAATTTTTTTTGAGATTTTTTGCATAAAACCTTTAGTCCCATATTCTAACAATGACAGTAGGTAAATACGACGTAGTAAACTAGCGTAATGGATGCTTAAAAATAGGGAGCCAGTATTTATTTTGTGGGTCAAGTAATTTTAAATTATTTATTTTTTATAAAAAAATATATTGAAATGGCTTTGTTATAGCCGTTAGATGATTCCCTGAAAATATTTCGTGTATGAATAGTTAGACCCTATATATAATTTGATGTAGTATACAGGATGCAAGAGCTACCGACGCTAAAACGGTTATCACGTATTCATATTATGGCAACCCTCGCACTTTATGTCACTACCTTCGTTCGTTACAAAATTCATAGTTAATCAATTAAAAAACGATGTTATTTCAAGTACTTACAAGTGAAAAGTGTTTCTGTGAGACTTTTTATGTGATTTCTTATTGTTTTTACAGGTGTTCACTACTCAGGAAGGAACAATTTTTTTTTTTTTATCAATGTTAGCTAGACGACGACTCGTGACGTACTAGGAGCGATGAGCATGGTTTTAGTATAGGTGTGTGCATGAGCACGGTTTTGTGGCTTCACTTTTGATGTTAGTGGTGCGCCGTCTTCCTTTTTTTGTTGATCTTAGACCTACATCATTCTGAACGACCCCAAAGAAATTTTTAAGCGGTAATTTAAAATAAAATCTGCTATTCCATACATTTTGAACTGCAGGTAATGCAGTTTTGTAAGAAACTGCCGGTTTTTTTTAATAACGGTCGTAAAATTTTTTAAATATGTTTTTTTACGCAAACCCTGCGTAGGGCTGCACAGCTGTTTTGATATGGAAAGAAAAATGCGAACACGACACCGCACCACCACCACCACCACCACCATCACCATCACCATCTGCGTTGCGATGGTCTAATTGGTTAAGACGACCGGTGTACAGAATCGGAAGGTCGCAGTCCCACCCTGCTCGCACTCGATTTTTCTTTCCATATCAAAACAACGGTCGTAAAATATCTAAGGGGGTTCAGAAAGTTGTACTAAACACGTTGTAACCGTTTTGGCAACGGTGTTCCTTCCACCCTGTATATTAATTATAAAGGGTGTAAATAGACCCCTAACGAAAACGAAAGGCATTTTTATTTTGTTCTGGACCATACCTGGGAACCTTCTAGTTGCGGAGATATTGGATTTCTAAGTTCCAACCTTTTTACTAGTTTTTTTTAAACACTATTTTTTAAGGTTATGTAACTTTATACACCTCCATGAAACGTTTACTTTTCAACGCATCCATCAGCACAGTGTTTTGAGTGTGTTAAATTGAGTTTTTCACTCCAAAAAAAAAGTCGTTTCCCAGCAATAATTCTCGCGTAAAGTTACTTAGTTTGATGTACAGAAAGCTGGGTAGACGGCTTCGTGAAGGATCCGTTTACACCTTGTATATGCATAATATTTTAATTCTGTTGGATTTACACCAATTTTGATGTTTTCCGGGTTGTTATAATAAATCAATGATGAGAACCTCGTGAAATCTGACTTTGCTAGCGGTTGTCGACATGTGGAATGTAGACTCAGCGATCATTGTGCCGATAGTCGTATCAGCCCATGGCTTAATTGCCAAGAGCCTCGATCAATACCTGAGGATGCTCTCGTTAGGCAGATGGATCAAGGACTTGATTCAGAAAACACGGCTTGTATTGTTAGAAGGTTCCTCTCTCTGGAGCCCTGACCGCACGCCCGTAGCTTGGGCCCTGTTCTTGATACCAGTGGGCTACAATTTTTATATATTTTAATTGTTTTTTTACTAATTTATTATTTTAAGGAATATTTAAAAATGTATAAAGAAATATCAACGTTCCCACTGCTGGACACACGGCCTCGTCTTTATGAGAGGGAATGGGCTATAATCCACCACGCGGGCCCAGTGCGGGTTGGTAGATGTCACATGTCTTCGAATTTTTTGGTTCTAGGACATGCCGGTTTCCTCACGATGTTTTCCTTCACCGTTTTATCAGCAGTGGTGATAAAATAAATAACACAAAGTAATGCGCCTGGGTTGGTTCGAACCCACGACCAACAGTTCGTAAGTCGGGTCGGCCACCACTGGGCCACCGCTGCTCTCATATAGAAATAAATAAAGGAAATAACCAACGCTGATAAAGTCTAAAAAACCGCATTTTATTCTTCATATTTATTATATTCTTTAAATATCTCCATTATGAACATCATCTGTTCTAGAGTTCTTTTCGAATGCTGCCTATTTTTCTTCATGTACTGTATGTAGTCATCTTCGAGCCCCTTCTTAGCGCTTTCTTCTATCAGAGTAAATAGCCTCAATGCTGTCATATGCAGGAGTAACTGCAGGAGATGCTTCTCATCAGTACGTATGTACAAATCTTTAAGATTTTGATACCAATTCTGGTTCTTGTATTTTGTTATTTTTGCTACGTTTTTTATGGCGTCGTGTAACTGAAATATAAAAGAAAAAACCCTGTGTAAAAAAACTTTATTTATAGATCAGATAGGCAGTCGCTCTATGTAAAATACTGGTATTCAGCTGCATCCGGTTAGACTGGAAGCCGACCCCAACATAATTGGGAAAAGGCTAGGCAGATGATGATGATGATGATGATGATATGTGGACTTGATTTAAAATCTTGTAGCGTGACACATGTAAGAAAAAACGAAAGACAAAATTACAAAATCTAGAAAAAAAATGTAAAAAGGCCTCCCCTCGTTGGGCAAGTGGTCGCAAGCACGGCTGCTGAGCATGATTTCCTCGGTTCGATGCAAAGGCTAGGTCGGGCAAAGTGTTTTTATTTATTGAACAATTTATGTACACACTAAATACAGAAAGGAACAGAAAATAGTACAAAGGTGATGCTTATTTCTAAAGAAATCTCTTCCAGCATACCTGCGAAAGGAGATACTAAAAAAGAGATGTAGACATAGTGTGTAAAAGAAGAAGAGAAAATGGAATACATAAAACAAAAAGCAGAATTATTTAGATATAATAATATACTAACATACTTATACAATAAAATAACTAATAATGAATACTTATGCAACTATGACGAAATGGAAACATAATGTTCTTTCGCTCTTCTTTTGAAAACTGCAACAGTTTGGCAGTCCCTAATGTGGAAGTGAATTCCACAGCCACACGGCGTGTACAGTGAAGGAATAGGAGTAGAAGTCGGTAGAGTGTGGAAGGGATTTAAGGAGGTTTCTAAGATGCGACCTGATGTACCTTACATCAGAAGGACGAAAGTAGGAAAAGCGTGTTATTGAGTTTGTCCACCAGGAAATTCTTTGTAACAGCAACGGAGTCTGGATTTGTGCCTCGTTGATAGCATTAGGCTCGCCCCCTATTCCATGCGACTTAAAAATAACTGGCAAAATGTGGGTGTATTATTAGGTACACTTTGCCCAACCCTTCGGGGATTACAGGCGTTATGTATGTATGTAGAAAGATATGTACAGTGTTATGTTTA
Organism: Noctua janthina; assembly: GCA_963576755.1. Lineage (NCBI taxonomy): Eukaryota > Metazoa > Arthropoda > Insecta > Lepidoptera > Noctuidae > Noctua > Noctua janthina. The sequence goes on along the minus strand of OY755078.1, from coordinate 9,340,081 downwards.
AAATATAGATGTACTTTGTCCTATACAGGGTGTAAACGGACCCTTAACGAAGTCGTCAATTAAGCATTCTGTACATCCAACTAAGTAGCTTTACGCAAAAAATTTTGCTGGGAATCGACTTTTCTTTTTGGGGTAAAAATTCACGTTTTACGGTAGGACTCAATGTAACGCACTCATAACATTGTGCTGATGGATGGATTGAATAGTACGGGGGTCGTGGAGGTGATTAAAGTAAAAATCTTACATTAAAAACATGTAAATATGTATTTAATAAAAAAAAACTTGTGAAAAAATTGGAACTTTGACCCCCAATATCTCCGTAACTAGAAGGTTCCCAGGTAAGATCTAGAACAAAAAAATAATCGCAAAGAACAGAACAGGCTTTTTGGCTTCGTTAAGGGCCTTTTTACACCCTTTAATAAAGATAGAATAATGGCCATGTACAGTGGACCGGTTTCGATACCAAAACCGTACAACGTACTACGTTACTCTCAATTTCAAAATGTAACTGCCTAACCCTTCAGAGACAACAGGTGTGACGTTATGACAAGTATTATTTAAAATACTTACATCATACAAACCATCTTCAACAGCAATGAAAAATGAATTCAATTGTTTTAAAGCCTCGTATTCTTTAACCTCTGGGACCCCTCTCTTCAAATACAACCACACTCTATTGATCAGCTCTTTGTCTTTCAGCATTTCTGGTTTCAACTCCTTCTTATTCCTCGGCAGCAACAGCTTCTTTCTCAGCTTAGCCCCGACCTCGTTTGCTTCGATTATTTCTGAAGCTAACTTGTGTATGAAGAGAACGTATTTTAAGATTTCCATGTCTGATGGGTGAACGTCTTCTTCGTTGGCTACTAAGGCACTGGAAATGAAAATCTGTTGAATGGATGGAATGAATAAAATAAGGAATAAGTACATAAGAGGAAGGCTGAAAGTGAAGCCGGTGACTGAAAAGTTGTGTGGGAATCGGTTATTGTGGTACGGACATGTGATGCGGAGGAATGAGTAAAATGTCGTGAGGAAATTTTTGAGTAAGAATGGAAGATAAAAAAACGATCGATGGACAGTGTGAAGGATAATAAGGCTAGAAAGGAGGTGACTGCTGTGATAACGAGTAATAGATAAGTATGGAAGAAGAAGACATGCTGCACCGACCTCAAATAAAATGGGATAAATGCAGGAGAATGATGAAATGAAAATATGTGGGTTGATCATCGTAACCTGCGAAGCCTTTACATGATCATCTCTTGTCAGCCTTGGTAAGTAATGTTTATCCGTTGACAAAATACGTAAGCCACATATTTTGAGAAGCTATTGAAATAAGAAAACACAAAAATTTCAATCGAGAGGATGGCTTCAAAGTAGCAGCCGGCCTCGTAATGAGGACTCCACAAAACCTGGCGATACTGTGAGTGTGTTATACCGTGACTTAGTGTCGAGTTTCAGTAGTGCACGTAGCAAAAGACAAAGAAAGAGGGTAGATAGATTTGTCTGCTCTTAACAATTTATTTTCCATCCACCCGCATTCTCCAGTCAACCCACAATCATGGCGCTTGCAACAGCGTTGAAATATCGGGAGCTCAAAATAATGAATAATCACGAAAGATATCCCGTAAGGGACAGTATAAGTTTATTAGCCATGGAGTCTGGATTCGTGTCCGGTTAATGGCAATATGCTCGCCCCTAATTACATGGGACAACGTAACTGGCTAAAGAGTGTACTATTAGGTACACCTCGCCAAAATATTCGGTGATTATGTGGTTATAATTATATACTTACTTCAACTCAAACAACTTTTGCAACGCCGCCTGTATATCCACCGTTGTCCCTAACCAATCAAACTGCACCAACGCCTTATTATCTAAAGCCACCATATCCTTTAAAACTTGCAAATAAACGCTGACTGTTACAACTTCATTCTTTGTAACACTTAATTTTAGATTCTTTGTATCATTGTCGCCATTGAGATTTACGAGAATATCATCTTGATCTGGTTCTGTCTTCACAGTTTCATTAAAGTCGGTTAAGTATTTTTTATTCATTTTATTATTATTTCTACTTTTTCCCGCTCTGTGCATTCTAAAATCTTTTCTTACAAAAGCGACTACTTCATCCCTTTCAGCATCTATATAAGGATGTGGTGTAACTCGAGTTTGTGCTTGCTGCTCAATAAATTTCTCAAACTTAGCCTTAAAAAGATCGTCTATAACATATAATTCTTTCGTTAGGTTCTGTTTTTTTAGATATCCTACCTTTTGTATATGATTATTAATTGATCTTTTTCTATCAAGTTCCTTGCTCCTTCTCGATGTTCGTTCTGCGCTAGCTCCATCTTTCTCAATTAGACCAAAAGTTTTCTGCAGGAATAATATATTCCGAACTGCTCTCACGTGGTCTTTTAAATTCCTTTCTCCTATACTATGAGCAGGATGATCAGCTTCGTTGGAATTGGGGAATTTACTTAAATCGGAGTTCCTAGCTATTGTTTTTCTAATTCTTCCAAAGTAATAATCAGAATCTAAATAATCTGCAGGATTTAATTTGCCATGATGATTTTGTGTTTCTGTGTACTGTGTCGGTTGTTTGTGAATACCGTGGGTATTATGTTTACTGCCAAATTTCTTTCGCTTATTTTCGTAGATATCATACTCCATCTTAAAATTTAGCGTTTCTGTTTCATCTAAGTTATTGTCGTCGTCGTCATTAAAGATAGATTGAAAGTCGTCTTTTTCTGAAGATGAGTCTTCAGCGTTTGGTCCCAGACGATTTTGGGGGTTAAAATAAGCATTGTTCGGTGCATAGTTGTATACAGGGACGTAGTATGGCTGATCTGCGACGGGTGATTCCACTTTGGTGAATGGGGATTGGTCAGCGACTGTGAAATAAGATTAGAATTGAATAGTATATGATTAGATTTTATTATTTTACTGGCTTCCGTCAGCGGCTTCGATCGCTTAAATTAATTTTTTTGAAACAATATCTTTACAAATTATATACAACATTATTTTTAATATTGCGAAACCTGAATATAGTTTGTTCGAAATAAGTAACTGAATCGATTCCAATCATTTTCAAACCATGTTATATTTTGTCCCAAAAATATTTAAAAAAGTTACAAGTTGGACACCGAGCGACAACCGCAACCGCCGTTGCTGTACCTACCGCAATAATTTAGCTACCTACTGCCAAATTATGTTTATCAATGAGCTCAAGACAACGTTAGAGGCCCGCGCGCGGGAGCGTTGCGTGGTGACCACGCTTTTTTGCGGATAACCAGGTAACAGAATAAGCTTTGTGATTTTTCATGATACAGTTTTGAAACTTTGTACATAGATTCTTTACATAAAAATACTCGACACGTGTTTCAGGTTTCGCATATACTAAAACTAATTTTGTATAGAGTATTTTTTATTCTGATGAATCTTACTACTATTACAAAGGTACACATACTTTTTATCCCGATAGTACGATCCCGTGGGACTAGTAAGAAAAAAACGCTGTAACGCTTCATCGAAATCCTTTTAGTAAATTTTGCGTGAAAGAGTAAAAAACCTCCCATCCATCCTCACAAACTTTCGCATTTAAAATAGTTATTTTAAGATGATGATACTGTGATATGATGATGATATGACTTTCACTCCCATTTACTCTTTAGTCTGGTGACTGTAAACGACACTACTGAACGTCTAGTCCTGGTTTCTGTTCTCTATGAGGCGAGGGTTTTAAATTTCTCGTACCTGCTACTTCCAATTTAAAAGTAACTTATGAAATGTGAATTGACATTCTATACACTTCACTTTAAACTATAAAAAAAATCATCAAAAAAACTCCTCAACGCTGTCAACTTGAAATGTGCCTAAAGACTGGCGGCGTTACCACGTTGTATGCAACGCTTAACCTCTGACTAAGGTTAAAGCCAGTATCTTTATCTTAATTTTAGATAAATTGATAGTCTCCATGCTAGCCAATGTTGGCAGACCAATTCAGATGGGAGGATGACATTCAGAAGATCACGGGTAAGACCTGGTTGTGGCTCGCGCAGATCAGGCAAGAATGGTACAAAAGGGAGGAGATACTTAGCAGTGGATGGAACAAGGCTGCCGATGATGATGATGCTGCCCATAGTACCCATAAGGAGTTTAATAAAGCAAAATCTATCATTTGGAGTGCTACTTACGGATTTCAAAAACTTGATACTGCTTTCCTATTTTTTGTTGTGTATGACGGTTATCGTAATAAACTTTTTCCAACTCAATAAAGTTAGCGATTTGTGCGCCATCGTTTTTTGCTTTCGCCGTTTTCTTCGCTTTCGGACCTACAATATATTTCACAGGCTTGTGCACAATCACTTTGTCTCTTATGCTTTTATTTGTTGTTGGTTTTACAGTCTCTTCATCAGACTCTAGAGCTGTGGGTGTTATTTCCACTGATAAAACATTTTGTGTAGTGAAGGCCTTCTCTATTTCTGTAGTTGTTCTCGGTTCCAATTTTGTAGATTTGACTGTTGTTTCTGGAGTAGGTGCTGACGTGAAATCCTCAACTGTAATGTTCATTTCAGCTGCAGGAATAAAATGAGTTGTAAAAAGAGCACTAGTGGATTCTGTTGATGCTTCTGTCGTCACAATTTCTGTTTCAGTTTTCGTTTCTGGGACGAATTCTGTTGTTTCTGTGACAGATTTCATTGTTGTTATGACAGGTTTTGTGGTTTCTGTGACAGATTCTGTAGTTTCTGGGACAGGTTCTGTAGATTCTATAATTCCTGGGACAGGTTCTGTAGCTTTTGTGACAGATTCTGTAGTTTCTGGGACAGGTTCTGTAACTTTTTTAACAGATTCCGTAGTTTCTGGGACAGGTTTTGTTGCTTTTGTGACAGATTCTGTAGTTTCTGGGACAGATTCTGTAAGTTCTTCATTAACTGAAGAGCGAGTGTTGTTTGTTATTTTTGTCACAACCATGTTTTCAGAATCTTTTGTACTATCATTTTTAGACTTCAATAGCGACTCGGAATCGTTTTCTTTCTTTGTTAGTTCTGTCGTACTTTCAAATAAAATACCATCCAAGGTAGTACCCTCAGTAGTATTACTTTTAAAAGAACTACTCTCAAAAGGATAAGTTAGAGGCGTAAACTCTTCTTCAGTACTTGAAACGTTAGTATACTCATTTGGTTTGGTTTCCGTAGATTTTACAACTTCAGCTATAGAAGTGGTTGTATCAATATCTGTTGTATTATCTACTAATTTGCCGTCGTCATTATTTGTTCTACGAGATTCATGAATAGCTTTTACTGATAGATTTCGTGCTTCATCGGTTTGGTTACTTTGTACTGACCCAGATTTATCCACCTCGTGTCCTGCGGTTGTAGATTCTATTGCTTCCAAAACTTTCTCAGATGAAGCTTTGGCATTCAAAGCGTTATTTTCGTTTAAAAATTTATCATTTTCAGCTTCTAATTCATTCGTCTCTTCCGATGTGATGTTGTTTTGTGATACTTTTTGCAGTGTTTCAGAATTCTCATCACTTTGAACAATCTTAGAGGCATTATCGTCTTTTATAGATCTTTTTATAATAAGTGCGTTATCGGTAACATCTTCACCTGTAATATTATTTGAACCGCTTTCGTTAGACACTTGTTCATCTTGTAAAGATGTTTTTTCAGTACCTAAAGGTTGTACACCTAAAACCTCTATTTCTTCAGACGCTGAGTTGGATTTTTGGTCATTAACATCGTCATTATTCTTAACACTTCGTTGTTCTTCTTTTATAATTGACTTGACATACTCATTGTGTTCATTCAACTGATCATCTGACACTTCCCCACTCTGAGCGCCAGTAATGTTCTCCTTGCTCTCGACATCTTTAAGTATCCTTCTTGCAACATTTTCTAAAAACTGCTGTTTTTCTTCATCTGATAAGAGATCAATGTATTTGTCCTCATCGCTTTCAGCCAAAACTTTCGTGAATAAAATTAAAAGTATCACCAACATTTTTTTCATAACATTTTTTGTTGTTTTTAATCTAGGAAATTACTTCTCGATACTAATTCACGATTAAAAAGGCAGCTATTGATTGAAATCAAGCAAGGAAATGTTAATTGTGTGGAAGATAAGAAATAATTAGTTTTTTCAATGATACAGCTTGTGATCGATCATGTTGGTTTTTTAATTCGCATTTTCTACACGGATCTTCGTTCAATTGTGATTCGGTGACCAATTACAAACTGTAGCCCTTTTGAGGAATGTCAACCATTGAAAACAGTATTTTAATTCAGAAGAAACAGATTCTTTTGTAAATTCTAATCGTGAATGTTTTTTTTTGGTGGATACGGTTGTTGAAATTGCGATTTAAATTGATGTTGCGAGGCAGAAATGTATTATTACCGTCAGGAGGTTTTATAGTTCCTACCTTAGTACCTGATGATAAAGGAATTCCTCAGTTTAGACACTGTTTAAAATACAAAATGAGTAAATAAGAGATAGTCTTCAAGTGTTGCCAGTTACTGAAAATTTGTGTGGTAGTCGGTTGTCATGGTTTGGACATGTGATGCGGAGGAATGAGAAAAATGGTCTGAGTTTTGAGTATGAATGTGGATGGCTATATGAGTAGGGGGAGGCCAAAGATACGATGGACTGTGTGAAGGATGATATGGATAGAAAGTAAGTGGCTGCTGATATAACAAGTAAAAGAAAAGATTGGAAAAATCATGCTGCTTCGACCCCGAATAAATTGGGATCAAGCAGGACTATGATGAGAGCACGTGGAAGGTATTTATGCAGTTTATTATCGCTCTACCGAGAAGCTCGTGGCTAAATAATAACAGCCGCTCGGATTGGTCTGCAGGTTAAGCCGTGCTTGCCTAGGTTGATCTGTGGATGGGTGACCAGCCATTATATACCGAGTTTCCTCCGTACCTCGGAAAGCACGTTAAGCCGTTGGTCCCAGCTGTCATTTGTAGATCTTTGACAATCGTTACAGGTAGTCAGGGGCTCAAAAAGTCTGATAACCGGTCTTACCAAGGGGAATCGTATTACCTAGTACTAACTGGGTTGTGAAGGTCAGATAGGCAGTCGCTCCATGTAAAATACGGGTATACAGCTACATTCGGTTAGACTGGAAGCCGACCGTAACGTAGTTGGGAAAAGGCTAGGCAGATGATTATCGTTCTACAGAGTAAGTACCAACGTAATCTTAATAATTTGGTTTAATTTGGTTAATTTGGTTTCCATATTTCAGTCGGAAAAAACGGAAAACTTGTTGTCCATCTGTCTGTCTGTCTGTCCGTCTGTCGAGACCCTTTCTCTCAAGAGCGCGTGGAGGTATCGAACTGAAATTAATACCAAATACTCAAGTCTGATACCCCTTGAAGTAGTGAAAAATTAAAACTTGTAAGTCAACGCTATCAAAATATCAGGTGGCCTACCATGACGTCTTAAAGCAGGAGTAATTCCAGTGTGACCTGTATAGCTCCGTCTCTTTCCCACACTGGAATTACTCCTAATTTAAGACGTCATGGTAACCCCCCTGATCCGTTGTGGTCCGTCCGTCCGTTGGTCCGTTTGGGTCCGTTTATATCGCATATTTTGCGATTTCACAAAATAATCAAAACCTATAGGGTATTTCCCGTTGACCTAGAATCATGAAATTTGGCAAGAAGCAAGGTCTTACAGCACATGTGAAGGAAAAAATCTGAATACCGTAAATATATAGTTAAATAACAATATCGATGAAAGGGCGAGAAACTCCATGGACTCTCTTTTAAATCAGAATATTGTTACAAAACCTTGGTTACATCATTCATGTTGAGATTCTACACTATGTGAGAACAATGTAGAAAGACGTGCAGTTAAAAGTGTCCATGTTAAAGATACAAAAATAAAATAATTGAGCGATATTAGGGACTGCCAAACTGTTGCAGTTATTAAAACAAGAGTGTATGATGAATAACTGTCTTTCGATTTCGTCATAGTTGCATAAGTACTTATTACTAGTTATTTTATTGTATTTACAGTATTGTTATGTTTTATCTTTGTATTTATAAGTATGTTAGAATATTCTTATATTTAAATAGTTCTGCTTTATGTTTAATGTATTCCGATTTCTCTTCTTTTACACACTATGTCTACATTTCTTTTTTTTTAGTATCTTCTTTCGCAGGTATGCTGGAAGAGATTTCTTTAGAAATAAGCATCACCTTTGTACTATTTTCTGTTAAATAATTTATTCAAATAAGCCGTGGCAGCTAAGAGATGACCAGTTCCATCTGACAGCGCCCGTTTACCGATTGACTACCTGTCTGACTTTCAAGCGCCAGCCACTGAGTATTAGGGCAAGCCTAGTTGTCAGAATTTCCGGCTTCCAACGACTTTCCGAGACACGGAGAGGACTCGGTATCGAATGTATGGGTCACCCATCCACGAACCGACCTCGACAAACGCTGCTTAACCTTGATTATCGACCCGTGCGGCTGTTATTATTTAGCCACGAGCCCCTCAAAAATTGCTTTATTTCGTGTGAAACAGAAATAATAAGACCTTATCAACTGTGTTGAGAGTGAAATATACACGGACGAGTGCATTTCATCTTATGTTATAAAACGGTCTATTGAAACTTGTGGCTAATCAAACACAGGCGTTTGTGTGAACTGGGTCTAACGGCTGCACCGATTTTGACGGAACTTTTACCGGCAGATAGCTGATTTTTATAAGGCGTGTCGCTCACTGGTAAGTCGAGGAGACGTCGCGATAGTGGCGGCGCGGCGTCATGGCTCGGCCGAGGATAGGTCTACGTGGAATCCGGTCTCGGGCGGCTTCCCGTTTCTTTATCTAGTTAAGCACAAAACCAAATGGCAAAATGGCGGTGGAGTTGTGACGCGAACAGGCACAACGCCCCCGCCGAGCCCCCACCTCGACCCCGGGCCGCAACCCTAGTATATGAGCGCACTGCCATTTATTCCTAAAAAAGTGTAGATGCGGCGGGCTGCTTGTGCGCCCGCGCTTCGACACCGCCTCGACTTTAGTTCGTGTGAGCGTCGCGCCTAAAAATACTCTATTATAGTTTAAAGTTTGAGCTTGACTATTATAATAAAAGCGTGTAAGCAAAACAAAGACAAAACTGCTATCTCGTCTTTTCTATGATTAGTTGCATGTTTGTCGGTTTTTTACAGACTCAGAGCTCATTCCACCATCTTCACTTTTCCATCGGGAGCCCAGCCATACTACAGGTTATCACTCATACCATATCGATGTTTTACACATTCGCACGAAGGGCTTTGCTATATCTTTTATTATGCGCACAGCCAAGGCGTGGAATTCCGTGCCTGCGTCGGTGTCCCCAATTTCATATGACCCCAATCTATTTAAGTCGCGAGTTAATAGGCTCCCTTTGGGTTGGCTCGTCTCATCGTCAAACTCATCTCTGTCCTCAGGACTAGATTGAGGTCAAGAGTAGGCCCATTTAATGTAAAAAGAAATCCAGCTGTGTTAGACAAAGGAGTATAAGTAGTTAGGATCGTAACGGATGGCGTTCTGCAAGTTTGCCGCCTTGGGACAAAGCTGTGAGTTTATGTATTATACTAGGTGTAAACGGACCCTTCACGAAGCCGTCAACCAAGCATTCTGTACATCAAACTAAGTAACTTCACGCTAAAATTATTGCTGGGAAACTACTTTTTTTTGGGTGAAAAATCACGTTTTATGGTAAGACTCCATGGAAAGCACTCAAAGCATTGTGCTGTTGTATGGATTGAATAGTACGGGGGTCGTGGAGTTGGTTAAAGTAAAAATCTTACATTAAAATCATGTTTTTAAAAAAAATATTGTGAAAAAGTTAGAACATTGACCCCTAATATCTCCGTAACTAGAAGGTATGGTCTAGAAGAAAAAAATGATCGCAAATACGGGGAGAACAAGTGCCTTTCGGCTTCGGTAAGGATCTATTTACATGCTTCATATTACCAGTTATAAGAAACATTAACACTAGAAACGGGATATTTATCATGTTTACTGTTTGTTTTGAGTTCCCGATATTGTAGTGTGTATGTTGTTGTTGTGTAGTGTTGTGTTGGTGTTGTTGTGTATTGTTGTTGTGTTATTGTTATTTATTGTATTGTTTATTTATGTTATTTATTTATGAAAACAAAGTGCTTGACACTTCATTTAAGTATGTTTGAATTTGCCGCGTAATGACTTTGATGTATAAGCTATCTGTGAGTGAACTTGGTCGTTTCTATGGAGCTGTCTGTCATATTGATATATTGATACAAGCATGCGAATTAGGTTATGAAAATTAGATTGTGGTTTGAATATTTAAATAATACTGATTAAGAACTGGTGAAGCAATAGCTTTAAATGTTGTTTCTCTTTTCAGGTGAGTTTGTTATTAATTAAGGTTAAAGAATGTATTAGTGTTAAGACTAGTTTTTGTAACTAAATAAAATGTTCTCTTTTCAGAGCAACTCAATTTTAGTTTACTGTTCACCATAGTATCCAAGGATACATAAACACATTATTACAAGTAACAGGACTCACAAAGTTAGTAACAATATTTCCTTACAACTATGTTAGTAAACTTAACCTACACACTTAACCTAACACTGTCTTACATTAATTGAGGAATCCCTGCTACAAGCTTATCACCGAAGTAGAAAGCTTGCAGCAACGATTCACACACAAACAGTCCAGTCTGCTCGCCACACACTGCAGTGTAATGTTGGGGCTGGCCCGCACCCGGCGCACCAGGGAAGCGCATCTTTTTCGCATCGTGGTGTAGAAACAATCGACACGCGCATCAGCAAAAATCCCTGATGCGCTACAGAAGCGGAACAGCCCCATCAATACCCGGAACGCGTTATTATATTGAACGCGAAGGGCGCTGTACGATTTATGAGTGTAATCTATCCACATGCTGCACGTGTAAAATGAGGTGCAATATGCACGAAATAAGGTTCTTTTTACAACTACAGAACAACGTGCAAACCTGCGAGCGATCATATTATCTCTTAGAAATCAGAAATCAGAAATCATTTATTTGCTGATAATGTAGGTATACATATAAGTTGGAATATTTGCTAAGTGTCCCGATACATTTTACCTTACGGCATGCAACATATTAGGTTTGAATTTAAATATAGTACTATAGATACAGCTATCGATATGATCATTATTAGCCATAGTCAAATTTAATATGTAATTACAGATCGGACTAAAACGAAAAAATAATAATAATAATAGCAACAACAATCAAAATAATCAATGAATTAAATATAAATCTCTCGCAAATTATTTAATGAAGAATATGTCATAATGTGTAATGTTAAAAAGCTTAATGTCAAAATAATCCAAAACATTAACTACAATCACAATTACTACCAATTATAATTAATGTCAAAATCTGTTTGTCAAATAACTATATAGCTACAATCATAAAAAACAACAAATAAATAACAATGTCATTATTATAATCTAAAACATTCGAAATTGCAAAGACAACGTACATTTATCGATAACATTTTCCTAAATAGTTTTGTCATTTAAAAAGTCCTTAATTGTGTAATAGCATTTCCCCAGCAGTAGTTTTGTTAATTGTTTTTTAAACATTTTTATGGGAAGATCTTTTAAATTTTCAGGTAATTTATTATATACAAGCGGTCCCATGGAAAGGATGCTATTTTTTAATAAGGCTGTTTTATGACCACCTGTGCACAATTGGTTTTTATACTGGGACCTCATTGGTGCTGTGCGTTGTCTTATGTCAATCATTGAAGTAAGTCTTACCGACAGCGCCCTTCTTTCTCTTTCAATATCATCATCGTCTCTGAGGTCAGCGGTCAAGAGATGTCCCAAATATGCATGTGTATGTATGTGTTATACTTGTGACCATGACAGTTTAAAAACTTAGGTTTAACTTACAAACCTATTTCATAAAATAGTAGACCACACAGCAAAATATTTGAATAATGATTTAAACACATTTTTTAACACTACATCACTAACAACAAGAATTCTTTGAATTTATTTTGCCTCAAAATCACACGGTCACAGTTTGGTGAAAGAAATCTTAAACATCTAACATTGTTAATTTTAATTACTTAAATTTTTCATTCGTTGGTCTAGTGAAGTAGTGGTCGTAACCGCGATAGCTGAGCATGAGGTCTTGGGTTCAATTCATAGTTCGGAAAAACTGTTTTTCCATCAGGAATTTCCCAGTAGTAGCCACGAAGTCTGAATCTTTTTTTTTAATTATTTTCAACAAAAGTTACATAAATGAGTATTAAACAAATCTTCTGCCAAACTGCAGGACAGTTTGTCGGCAGTCTACTACGCCTACTACTAGTACCTACGCCTGGTTGCTGGTTATAGGCTCGTAATAGGGGTATTACATGGGATTCTTCTTCTTAGCGTGTCGATGGCAATCTAAACTGTGTCAGCCCAGAACTGAGCTACTAGTTAGGTGGTTTCGGTAGCGTCCATCAGTTCCTGAAGTGAACAGACAACAGTACACGCAGGACACGATATTAAGTGCCCCATCGTTTGTGGAACAGCACCACATCTACACTGCAGGGCAGTCATTAATGAATCTCCACATGAGCAGGTTTTCCGTTGCTGCGACCAACCTGGGGCCGGAGTCTATTTAAAGACTTCCAGGTCAGCCATGGCAACTCATGTAAAGTAGTGGGATATAACTGGCGAAATGTGGGTGTTCAATTAGGTACACCTCTGCCTAAGCCTTCGGGTATTACAGGCGTGATGTTATGTTATGATTTTGATTTGTATGAACGTGGATAAGGCGGCTGGAGTAGGTAAGGATCGTAGCAGGTGCCGTCTGTAGTTTCTGATTACCAGATCTGCCGAGGCTTTTCCTAACTATGTCGGGTTCAGTTTCCAGTCCAACACTATGTAGAGATACCTGTATTTCACATGGAGCGACTGCCTATCTGACCTCCACAACCCAGTTAGTACTAGGCAATATGATATCCCTTGGTAAGACTGGTTGTCAGACTTTCGGGCCACTGACTACTTGTAACGACTGTCAAAGATCTACTAATGACAGTAGTTTCTGATGATGAATGACATTGATTTTAAAAGCAAGGCCGGATACATTATTCAATAACCCTCCTTTTGGGATTCGCCGCAGTCGGGTAAAAACGGAAATTATTAATGGGGCGAATAAAAATTTTATGGGGGACTAATACAATGAATGGGCGACTGTTATACCAAGTAAGTAACTATTTATGCGGTCATTGAGGCAAGGAGAACATAGGAAGCAAGAGCGAGCGAAGCGAGCTCGGGACTTGTGGCACCCCGACTCTGACAGGTTAGGTTCGAAGGGGATAGCGGGGTCTAGTGAGCGGGGGAATATCAAAAATAATATTATAAAGAGGAAAGATTTGTATGTTTGTAACGAATAAACTCCGATGGACCGATTTTAGCCATTTTTTTCACCATTAGAAAGCTAAATTGTCATGAAGTAAGTAACATACGCTATAAATTATATTTATATTTATCATGCACATTAGCCGAGCTGTCACAACTTTCGCGGACGAAGTCACTAGCGCAGTGCTAGTCAAAAAACTATTTACAATAACTTAAAATTAACTTATTGTAACTTAGATTACACTGAGTTGGCCACTGGGATACTTAAGTATAAGGCAGAAATATTATCTTTATTGATTTCTTCAAAGTATTAAGTCGATTTTTGGTCTGTCAACATATTTTTTATACCTATTTAAAATATACATAGAATCTGGAAACATAACGCCTGTAATCGCGAAAGGGTTACGCAGAAATGTACCTGATATCACTGTAATGTTTGGCCAGTTATGTTTAAATCCCATGTAACTAATAGGAGGTGGGCTAATTGCCATTTACCGATCACAACTCTAGATTCCGTGGTTATTACTGCAAAATTCTAGATGAAAAACCCAATAACACTTTGCCCAACCTGGAAATCGAACCTAGTACCTAATGCTCAGCAGTAGAGCTTGCGTCGTCTAGACGAACAAGGCAGTCCGGTTGTTCTTAGCATAGCATAGCAGCAGCCTATAATGTTCCCACTGCTGGGACACAGGCTTCCTCTCTATGAGAGGGAATGGGCCATAATCCACCACGCGGGCCCGGTGCGGATTGGTAGATGTCACATGTCTTCGAATTTTAGGTTCTAGGACATGCCGGTTTCCTCACGATGTTTTCCTTCACCGTTTTGAGAGCAGTGGTGATGAAATAAATTACACAAAGTAATGCGCCTGGCTGGGTTCGAACCCACGACTTACTACTCGTAGGTCGGGACCGCCACCACTGGGCCACCGGTTGTTCTTGCATAACATTAATCTTTTATAAAACTATCGATAAACCAAAAATCAATCTGAACTTGAATCAATTATTAAATTAATTAAAATCATCAATTAATTCATTAAATCATTCAAAAATACTTTGAATCAATCAATTAAATCTTTGGATCAATCAAAATATTCATTGACCCTCCCCTACATCTCCTTTAAACCTAAACATTCCTCGTCTCATTTTCCGCTCATTTCTCATATTCCTCTCCATCACTATTCTGTCCATATCTTCTTCTGACTTCTGCTCTTGTTCTACATCCTCTGTTTCAGGGTCTACACTCTCTATTACAGCTCCAATCAGGGTTGGACCATCCTCATCCCTCTTGGTCAATTCCATTGGTTGCAAAAGTCCTCCCAACTCTTCATTCACAATATCACTTACTACAGTTTCCATGACAAAGTTCTCCCTTCGCTTCTCTGGCTTTCTTTTTTGTATTTTGCGGTTATCTTTCTTATCTTTTGCCGGTTCAGTTTTGTTTGATTCTTTGCCTATTTCCATGTTTAAGTGGTAAAAATCAGGGGAGTCCTTGCAGTCGATGGCATCTGCTACTCTTGTACATGTTAGGACCTCCTGGAATTAAAAGAATTATTTGGTTTAGTGAATTAATTATGTGGCGTGTTATTTTTTAACGAGTATCAGGACACTTGCGCGAAAGACATTTGCGCGTATGGACTTTTGCGCGAATGGACATTTGTGCGATTGGGCATTTGCGCGAAAGACATAAATACATACGTGTTATGGTCGCGAATGATATTTTGTTTAACAAAAAGCCTGACACTAACCAACAAATTGAAAAAACTGGTGCTTCCACCGACCACCGCAGTCACACCCTGCTTGATCATCATTTCAGCTGAAAAACATCTACTGCTGGACATACGCCTCCCCCCAAAAGGGCGGGTTTTGCCATAATCGCCACGCTTGGCAGGCGGGTTGGCGATCGCAGTACGGTTGTTACAAAAGCCCAGAGAACGCTGCTGCCCATTTTCTGGTAAGTCCCTTAGTCGCCTCTTACGACACCCACGGCAAGATATGGGATAAGATATGGCCTTGCTTGATTATGAAGTAATAATAGATGAAACAACCTTACCTGATTAAAGACAGTCTCTTTTGGACAGATGAAGCTCCAGCGGTAGGTAACATTGCGACCGGACGGCGTTTGTGAGGGTAGGCAGACGTGGAACACTTGGCAATCGTTGTCGACGTCTGCGTAGTAGCCGTAGGTACGGTTCTCACAGCTGAAAGGAAAAACTTGGTTTTTAACTTTGAGAATATTGCAAAAATTGAGGAGCTCGTGGCTAAATAATAACAGCCGCTAGGGTCGATCTTAAGGTTAAGCCGCGCTTGCCTAGGTCGGTCCGCGGATGGGTAACCGCCCATTACATGCCGAGTTTCCTCCGTGCCTCGGAAAGCACGTTAAGCCGTTGGTCCCGGCTGTCATTTGTAGATCTTTGACAGTCGTTACAGGTAGTCAGTGGCCCGAAAGTCTGACAACCAGTCTTACAAGGGGGTATCGTATTACACAATACTAACTGGGTTGCGGAGGTCAGATAACTATGAGTAGATGCGGCTTTCCAGTCTGACCGAATGCAGCATAGTATCAGTATTTTACATGGACGACTACCTATCTGCCAGTTTCTCAATAGTTCCTCACAAAACATCACGATTGTAAACAGAGGTGCACCTAAATTGTACACCCATATTTTTGAGGCGTGCCATTGCCATCAACCAGGAACAAATCCAGACTCCGTGGCTGCTACTGAGAAATTCGGAGTATTCCTCAAAGCCCAACTATTTTTAAGAGCAACCAACTAAGCGCACTAAAAATAGAGAGGGGTATGATGGATTCATTATTTTTTTTAAATCATATTTGTGCTTTGAGGAATAAACATATAATATTTTTAATTTGAATTTGTGAGCGCAACTAATGGTTGCGCTTCGAGGAATAATTTAGTTGCGCTTAGTTGGTTGCGCTTAAAAATAGTTGCGCTTTGAGGAATACCCCAGGAATTCCTGATGAAAAAACTCAATAACACTTTACCTGGCCTTGGAATCGAACCTGGGACCTCGTGCTCAGTTGTCTCACTTGCAACCACTAAATCAATGAGATAAAATTTATGAAAATAATCACTAACCTGAATGTATCTGTGATATTCTCTCGGATAGATGATGCATTTGCTGGTAGATTCAATGTGTCTGCGTTCGTTTGATTGGATACTTCCTGCAAAATACCAAATTTTATGCTATTTATTAGTTCTACGGTTCAAATATTTCAATTAATTAAATTGACGCTGCCTGTCAACTTGGTCTACAAATCGGAAACCTCAAGGGGTTACCATGACGTCGTTAAGCAGTATTTTTTTTATGTCACTCGAGCGTGAAAAGGAGACAGAGCTATACAGAGTGTAAACGGACCCTTAACGAAGCCGTCAACCAAGCATTCTGTACATCAAACTAAGTAACCTTACGCAAAAATTATTGCTGGGGAAAAAACTTTTTTTTGGAGTGAATAATCACGTTTTACTGTAGGATCCAATGTTACGCACTCATATGGTTATATAATATATGTACTGTATGCCCGGTTGATGTAACTTTTTGTATATTGTACATCACATATTATTAAAACTGTTATTTTAATTCACATCTTATACATATGTCTCTCTAGTTACTAAGTATTTAAAGTAATCTGTGAAAAACCTAGTGGGTACTATTTATCATAGTTTGCAATGTAAGCCTTATTTTAAACCTCTAATATGTTACTGTTTGTTTTTCCTAAATAAATAAATAAAATAAAATAAAAACTTAGTGCTGATGGATGCTTTAAATAGTAACGGGTCATGGAGGAATTAAAGTAAAGTTAAAACCTTAAAAATTAGTATTTAAAAAAAAAGACGTGAAAAAAATTGGAACTTTGACCTCCAATATCCCCGTAAATATTCCAGGTTCACAGGTTCCCAGGTATAGTCTAAAACAAAAAAATGATCGCAATGTCGTGGAGTACAAGTGCCTTTCGGCTTCGTTAAGGGTCTTGTTACACCTTTTATAAATGCTAGATTATTATGGTATTGACAAAACCTCAGTACATACCCTTAAAGCCTTCATGAAGACATTGTCATCGGATTCCAACTTCCTGCTGGCTATGCGGTCAGACTTCACGAACGTCGCCACAAGAAGTATCAGCAGATGTCTAGCTCGTAGTGCCGCCATATTGGTTCTGTTGTAAGAGAAAACAAAAAAAAAAAGCAATATGTCTGATAAAATAATTTGGGTTAAGTGCGAAATCATAACCTTTCCTTCTGGCTTTGCTAGTCGGGTAGAAAACAAGATGGCGGTGTAAATTCTGACAGAAAGAAAGAGAGAAAGTGGGCAACGCCGCTAATAGCTGTCAAGTATTTCTCTGTTTTGATTAATTTAGTAATATTACTGTATGGAAATAAGACATATGACTATCTAGTAAACTATAATATTGATTATGAAATATAATAATTAATATCGTAACACCGAATATTTAGTTTAAGATGTATAAAAATTATTTGGAAACTTTCCAAATGCCTTTTTTACACCTAAAACGGTTACAACATCAAACTCAGTGTTTTAATTGCAATTCATTATTAATATTCTAGTCCATTAGTTAGCCATATTTCTTATTTCCATTCAGTAATTTTGCCAAATTATTTAAAACAGGTAAATAATTCACAGCTATTTGCGACGTTGCTAACTTTTTGGATAAACGCTCTTAAGAGGAAAGCGCCAGGGTAACCCGCGAAATTCAAATGTCCCTACGTTTTTTTCAAGTTGTATTGCAAGTCAGTGTCAGGCTGTATGTTGAGCTGCGGGACTGTTCGAAAGAGATACCGTGGTCCTGGAACACTAAGGGCAAAGAAGGAACATGGATGGGTTTTAGTCAGTACAAGTCTGACACTCCCCTGTGGCCCCCCACTGGGCGGAGCGGAGGGGAGTGGGAGGGTCATTTGATGATACCCCATCCGAAAAAAAAAAAAAAAGGGCAGTATGTAAAACAAAATATGATTCGCGACCGTAACACACGTACAGTGAGTTATAGTAATTAGCTTACCCTACCTTTGAATAAAAGGTTGACATTTTTTAGAATACGAATCGATAGAATTTTATAATTATTTTATATTTTATTTATTTGAGCAAAGTAACTATGGCATGCAAAGATGGGTCAACTAATTGCTATAACTCACTGTACATATGTAGCAGCAGGATTATAATCATTAAAATCGTCAATACAACCCTCTAAGTTCATTTCATCCGAATCAATGACTATATAGGGTGACTGGTAATTAGTGACCGATACTTAAACATATGATTACTATGATAAAGACTCATACAAACTCATGATAAAGACTCATACAAACTCTGGGGTCGTGGGGTCCGAGTGCTCATAGCCTTTTTAAGGAAATTTCGAAACGCCTAGATGACGCTTCCCGTGACCCAAGGACTGGTTTTTATCTTGGCCAGAGGCTAAGTGTTGCCATACAACGTGGCAACGCCACCAGTCTCTTGGGCACATTACCAGCTGACAGCGTTGAGGAGGAGTTTTTTGATGCCCTCTTACAGTTTGTTGTTAGTTTATTTATTTTAGGTTATTTAATAGTTTTTAATTAATAATGTATTTAGTTAGTTTACTCTACCTAAAAAAGAATCATAAATGAAATTAATGTAAAGATACTACATGAAAAAAAAAACTCATGATGAACAAACAACTTTCCTAAAAAACCATTTTTTTATAGTCGTTCACTTTAATCCTAATAACACAACAGCCTTATGAAATTCGGGCACGCGCGCGCCTGTCATCTATCAGCTGCTAGCCGCGTGACGCCTCCACGACCCCCGTAATATTCAATGCATTCATCAGCACAAAGCTTTAAGTCCTTGTTAGGTGGAAAAGAAGCGAAGATGCTTTATTTGGTTAAACGCAGTAGCCGAGGTTTTAGTTTTGGCTCAAAGTATCAAAGATTCGATTCTCGCACAAAAAAAATAAGCAGACATGGGATTCTAGTTTATATTTAAACACAAATCTAAAGATAATTAACTATCTAAATTTATTTAACCGAAGTTTTTTTTTTGAAACAATTCTGTAATCTATGACTCGTTGACTAATAAGACACAATGTATAATACCCCCTCGGGTAGCTTTCGCGCGTTACGATTAAAACAAAAATAGTTGAAAAAATTGCACAAAAATAATTTACCTTCAACTCCTACTTAACATTAACACTAGAAACGGGATATTTACCATGTTTACTGTTTGTTTCGAGTTCCCGATATTTCGGCACTG
Organism: Noctua janthina; assembly: GCA_963576755.1. Taxonomy (NCBI): domain Eukaryota; kingdom Metazoa; phylum Arthropoda; class Insecta; order Lepidoptera; family Noctuidae; genus Noctua; species Noctua janthina. The sequence goes on along the minus strand of OY755078.1, from coordinate 9,320,437 downwards.
TTGCAAGCACCATAATCACGGATAAATAAAACAGCGCCGAAATATCGGGATCTCAACACAAACAGAAAAAAAAAAAAAAAAAAAACCCGGTTGTTTTTCATGGTAAATATCCCGTTTCTAGTTTTAATGATAATGTTACTGACCATGACAGTTTAAAAACATAACTCCTACTTACTTTTGATATTTTCAAAACCAAATTCAGTTACTTTCACAGACACTTTTCTGAAACACAATGTTAACACTTTACAGATGCTATGCAAGTACTAATAGTGGTACCTCCCAGTGGGACACCCGGATTGTACCAAGAATACTCTTCTATAGACTCTGCAGGTGATGTGGACGTCTCTTATAAATATCTGAAGTGTAGCTTAGCTGAGGAATTCGCAATTGCAAGGTAGGGATAGCAGAAAAATGTGGGCGATTGAAAAAAAAAAATATAATAAATATATTTCTATGGTCTTTGGATAAAGAAGTTTCTTTATTTATTTACACACTACTAGAAAATAATAATAAAAGAGGCAATAATTATCGTGAAAGCTGAAAAAGAGAAACAAATAAAATATCTCGACTTGGCACACGAGGTTGTCGACATGTGGAATGTGAACTCGGCTATCATTGTGCCGATCGTCGTGACGGCCAATGGCCTTATAGCCAAGAATCTTGACGACCATCTTTCGAGGCTCTCCTTAGGCGGTTGGATCAAGGGCCTGATTCAAAAGGCAGCACTCCTCGATATGGCTCGCATTGTGAGGAGGTTCCTGTCTCTAACCTAACCTAACCTAACCACCGGTAGCATGGACCATGCTCCCGATACCGGCGGATCACTATTTTTTTTATATATTTAAATGTTGTTTTTATATTGTTTTATATTATAATATTTAAAAATGTCTTTAATATGTGTAAAAATAAATAAAGGAAATAATAAAGAGGTAAAGTTTAGCTTTGCTTTTTTTGGCGGTTCTTACTTCTTTTCAATTATTGTCTATTGCATAAAAATATTTGCATAAGTAATTACTTGAACTCAAGTAATTACTGTAACTTGGCTATACGGGTGTAAGAGTACACCCACATTTCGACGGTTATCTTAAAGTCGGTGTAACAGGTACCTGGTACCTCCAACCATATCTTCATCATCATTCTCATGCCCTTATCCCAATTCATTTGGGGTCGGTGCAGCATGTCTTCTTCTTCCATACTTCTCTATTACTCGTCATCTCATCACACACCTCCTTTCTTGCCATATCATTGTTTACACAGTCCATCCATCGTTTCTCTGGTCTTCCTCTACTCATATACCCATCCACAGTCATACTCAAAACTTTCATCACGACATTTTCCTCATTCCTCCGCATCACATGCCCATACCAGGCCAACCGATTACCACATAACTTTTCAGTCACCGGCGCCACTTTCAGATCTCTTATATACTCATTTCTTATTTTATCCATTCGCGTAACACCACACATCCCCCTTAGCATTCTCATCTCAGCCAAATGCAAATGCTTTTCATTCAACCCTTTTGTGGGCCAACAGTCCTCCAACCTCAATAAACCTCCAACTATTATGTAATACATCATAAAATAAACACAATACAAAAATAAAATAAAATAACTAAACTAACAATATTCTTTTTTGCCGACCATACTTCACTGATCTTGGCTTCGCCACTCTCAAACGTATGTGACATGAAAACACAATGTGCTTACAAAAAACATCGCCAAACCATTGACCATCAACCACATTCTGTAGAGGCTTGCACGTAATCTATGGTATGATTAATACCTAATCCCACAATTTGGGTTTAGGGTCATCAAGGTCCTTTTTTTGAGGTCTGAAAACGGTACTTCTTGGGTTTTTGAGAACGTGGTGGGTTGGTCGATAAAGAGTATAAAAAATATAAATATACTTTTCCTTCGGCCTTTATGTTATGTTGAAATGGTTGTTTCTTTTTTTTTATCCCCGAGATACGGACTAACGTCTAGTATGGGGATCACCGTTCAAATTCCTATGTTTAACATGATTATTAATAATTAATTTGAATTTGAATTTTGTTTTCAATTTAGATTCCAGTATACAGGGTAGAAGGGACACCGACGCGAAAACAGTTACCAAGTATTCAGTACATCTTTCTGAGCAAAGAAATTGAAATTGTTCATCGGTTATTAAAAAAAAACAGCAGTTTTCTACAAATTGCAATACCTATACAGTCAAAATGTATGGAACAGCTGATTTTATTTAATAACCGATTAAAAATTTAAAGGGTGGGCCTATTTTTTGGCCAAAGACTCAGCATTGCCATCCAACGTGGCAATGCTGCCAGCCTTCTTGGCACTTTTCCTGTTGACAGCGATGTGGACGAATTTTTTGACGCCCTGTAACCGTTTTCATCCTTGTACATAATTTTTATCACTATTATAGATTTGTAGTTTGTAAGTAATGTAAATATTACTACTATAGAGGAGCCTCCACAACCCAGTACTAACTGGGTTGTGGAGGTCAGATAGGCAGTCGCTCCCTGTAAAATAGTGGTATTCATAATCCGGTTAGACTGGAAGCCGACCCCAACATAGCTGGGAAAAGTAATTGTGTGTTAGTACGTAAGGAATTGTGTGTTAGTATGTAAGTAATTGAGTTATTTAATTTTAAATGTCTGTCTGTGATTTCGACGCACCTAACTTGAATATTATTTGTACGCTCTCGAGTAACATGTAGCGAACTGACCATCTTATTAAAACATCCTATTGTAACGAAACCTGCATTCACGAATAAATTTGATTTTGATTTAACGTCCCCACAGCTTGGACACAGGCCTCGTTCCTCTCTATTAGAGGGAGTGGGCTGAAACTTATCACCGCAGGTCGATTTCAGTGAGTGTATCAAGATCTTCCGTTTCGGTCAGTGGGTCGTCTTAAGGCGGATTTTCACCCATGAAATTGAACGAACGCGATCAGCACGTTTAAACCGCGTTTAAGAGCTGACAATATCATTATGCCATAGCAATATTTAGCTGTAATGACTACCAAGTTCATACTACTGAAGTTTAGTGCTTGCAAGTTCTGGCATCAACTGATGATCCAGGTTTGGTTCTCAGTACAGGCACGCGCGCTTTGTCTATCGAAAACGTCTATGGTGTGTTCTTGGAAATTTCTGCGAGTCAAGGACGTCAATAAACCTAAGGTTTTTAGTCTTTACCGTAGTTTTGTTGCAACTAATTAAATATGATATAGCATCTCACCTGTTTTCTCAAAGGGTCAGGTAGAGAACCTAATGAACGATGACCGATGACCTGGTGAAGGTTGCAGGGATCCGCTGGATGCGAGTCGCACGGGACCGGTCAATGTGGCGACACTTGGGGGAGGCCTATGTCCAGCAGTGGACGTCTTTCGGCTGAATTGATGATGATGATGAGGAGGACCTAGTAGAACATCAAGATTTCGTAAGTTATGTTTAAGTTCTAAAGAGTGAGCCAATTACCATCAACCGGGCCCAAATCCAGTCTCCAGGCTACTAATTTGGTCAACATCATCATAAATCTTTTTCCCAAGTTTATTAGGGTTGGTTGTCAAGCTTTCTCACCAGTCTTACCAAGGGTTATAGTATTACCCATTACTAACTAGGTTGTGGAGGTCAGATAGGCAGTCGCTCCATGTAAAATACTGGTATTCAGCTGCATCCTGTAGACTGGAAGCCGACCCCAAAATAGTTGGGGAAAAGGCTAGGCAGATGATGATGATGATTAGGCTTGGCTTTCAGTCTAACCGGACCCAGCTTAATTTGAGCATTTTACGCTAGCTTTTGTTCGCGGCTTCGCTCACGTTACAGCTGTAAATTATCCCACGGAAACGTTTTAAATGTAGATTAAGACACTCGGGGATAATGTAGCTTCCAATTAGTGAAAGAATTTTCGGAATCGGAACAGTAGTTCCGAAGATTTCCCCCTACATATAAAATTTTACCGAAAATCGTTTTTATTCACGAACGTATAGAATTTTGAAGTTTCTGGTACGCACGACCAATCAAACTAAGCATAACCAGAATAAGTTTATCACTTATTATAGGGGAAGTCTATACAACATTAGTTTTAGTATACGCGAAACCTGAAACACGTGTCTAGTATTTTTATGTAAAGAATCTATGTACAAAACTTCAAAACTGTATCATGAAAAATCACAAAGTTATAAGCTTGTTCTGTTACCTGGTTGTCCGCTCAAAAACATGCTCACCACGCAGCGCGCCCGCGCACGCGCCTCCAGCGTCGTCTTGAGCTCATTGATAATAAAAATTTGGCAATAAGTACCTAAATGATTGCGAAAGGTACTTAATGTCGCTCGGTATCCAAATTGTAAATTAAAAAAAAAGACAAAATATAAAATGGGTTAAAAATTATTGGAATCGATTCAGTTACTTATTCTGAACAAACTATATTCAGGTTTCGCATATACTAAAAAATAATGTTGTATAAAGCGAGTTCAAGTTATACTGCATATGTTTAGCTTGATGAGCTGCTGTGTGTACAGGGGGGTTACTATAACATCTTAAAGCAGGAGTAATTCCAGTGTGGGAAAGAGACAGAGTTATACAGGTCGTCTAGCGCCATCTCTTTCCCACACTGGAACTTCTCCCGCTAGAAGAAGTCATGGAGCACCAGATAGGTCACCCATTCTATTCCTTCAGTGCAGACACTCACACAGGCTTGCTCAAAACTACTTCACTGATGATCCAAGAGTAGACCACTATCATCTTTCAAGGATTCTTGAAATAAAGAAATAAAGAAAAAGTATTTATTTGACTCGCACCGAACAAAACAAAAAATGGTTAAATCTTCTATACATCTATACAAATAAATAAAAATTGAAGTGTCTGTTTGTAATATCAAAATAACAGCTTTTACTGAATGCATATGAAAGTATATGCGGTACGTATAAAAAAAAAAAAAAAATTTTCGTCTGTCTGTCTGACTGTTTGTCTGGCTAATCTCCGAAACTCTGACACCAGGTTAGGCACTAACCGCACGATAAAGAAAAATCAACTTTACGAAACTTTCTTTCTTTCTTACCTCGTCTTAATACGGTCACTCTGAGAAAAATATTTTTTCAAAAAAAACACGAATTTTTCACGAAAAATATTTCCAAAAAAAACATTATTTACCGTAAAAGCCTTAATCCAGATATCGTGAGGGTGATAAATTAAGTTAACAGTTGAAACTACAGTTATAAGTGTCGACGCAAAAAATTCACCGACGGCTGCGCGTGCGCCGCATGCGAGAATAACTTATTTTAGTCAAATTTACGGGATTTTTTTTATTGTTTTCTGTATCGGGGTCTGTAGGTTTTTACCATACTAAGAATTATGGGCTTTTTGGCGCTTCGTGAAAAGAATATTTTAGAGGATTTATCATTTTTGAAAAGTGTTTTTAGGTTAGTGAAAATGACAAATAAAAAAATATTTTCAAGAACAGATACAACAACAAACGATCCTCATCATCATCAGCCTGCCTATTCTCAACTATATTAGGATCGGTTTTCAGTATAACCGGATGCAGGTGAATACTGACTAGAATTTTACATGGAGTCTGCATATTAGACGTTTAAAAGTAGTTACACAGTGGAACTTGGTATCCCTTGGTAAGACTAGTTGTCAGACTTTTAGAAGTTTTTTTATTCCCCACTGTTGGGCAAACGCATAAAAAACTAACATTCAAACATACTAAAAAAAAAAATTTAAATGATAAAGGGTGTAACAAGACTCTCAACAAAGCCGAAAGGTACTTGTTCTCCCCGTCATTGCGATCATTTTTTTGTTCTAGACCATACCTGGAAACTTTCTAGTTACGGAGATATTGGGGGTCTAAGTTCCAACTTTATCACAAGTTTTTTTTTTAATACATTGTTTTAATGTAATATTTTTACTTTAAACACCTTCGCGGCCCCTTTACTATTCAATCCATCCATCAGCACAATGTTTTGAATGCGTTACATTGAGTTCTAAAGGAAAACGTGATTTTTCACCCCAAAAAAAAAGTCGTTTCCCAGCAATATTAATATACAATAATTAATGCGTAAGCTTACTTACTTTGATGAACATGATACTTGGTTGAAGGCTTCGTGAAGGGCCCGTTTACACCCTGGATACTCACGCCTTTTTTCCGTGGTGGTAAGCGAAACCACAGAACGCCACCTACTACGATCCTTACTGCTTACTACTTCCTGTCTCATCATCCACATTCATACTCTCACGTCAGTCACAAGCACTTACGCACCTGATCTTTCTGCAGAACATCACTGTTAAAGGTCAGTGTATCAGTGGCAAGAGGGCCCCAAAATAGAGCCAGGCAGAGGACGGTCAGAGACACCACCAGACCAGAGGTCCACATCCACGGGGTGAGCGAAGATGGTCTCGTATTTCGGTACAATAGCGTTGGGCATAGACTCGAATAGATCTTGGATCTTGTCTTTTTGAGGGTCCTCTCGGGGGGACTTTAATTTTAGTTCATAAACAAATACACCAATGAATTAAAGCTATTTATAGAATCATCATCATCATTTCAGCCGAAAGACGTCCACAGCTGAACATGGGCCTCGTCAAAGTGTCACCAGTTTGACAGGTCCCGCGCGTCTCGCATCCAGCAGATCCCCTGCAACCTTCACCAGGTCATCGGTCCACCTTGTGGGAGGCCTTCCAACGCAACGTCTTCTGGTTTGCGGTCGCCACTTCAAAACTTTTTGGCCCCATCTGCCATGCTTTCTGCGAGCAAGGTGCCCTGCCCACCACCACTTAAGTTTAACAATTCTTCGGGCTACGTCGGTAACCATGGTTCTGTTGCGGATGTCTTCATTTCTGATTCGATTACGCAAGGAAAGGAACTTATAGAATAATTAAAATTTAATATTTACTTAAATATAACCATACCCCTTTAATCCCTTTTCTCACACAAAGATGGGGGGAGCACTAGTCACTACGCTTGCTCACTGAATGTTGATGTATAACGAGCAACTAGATGAATTTATGTACGATCGGTGATCGCTTCAAAATACAAAGCCTTGTCCATACTTGTGTATCATCTCGATGTATCCTGTGCTTGCAGTCTCTCTGAGGGATCGAATCCGAAAAAGGAAAGAAAAGAAAGAAAAGAAAGAAACGAAAGAAAAAAAAGAAAAGAAAAAAAAAGAAAAAAGAAAGAAAAGAAAGAAAAGAAAAAAGAAAAGAAAGAAAAGAAAGAAAGAAAAGAAAGAAAAGAAAGAAAAGAAAGAAAAGAAACAAAAATATAGAAAAGAAAGAAAGAAATAGTTTATTTGACGTCAGTTCATCAAGCACACAGAATAAAAAAAAGATACATAATAAACAACGAACGAAACGAACGAACGAGGTGATCCAGTAGGGAATCAAAGTCGTTGACATGGCTCACAGAATAAGCGAGCTGAAGTAGCAATGGGCCGGCCATATTAACCGCAGAACCGATGACCGTTGAGGTAGGCGTGTTCTTGAGTGGAGAATCGGCAAGAATAAGGTGGGACACACTCAGCCTAGGTGGAAAAACTAATTCCAAACACGAGGAGGCGAGATCATCATCATCTGCCTAGCCTTTTCCCAACTATATTCGGGTTGGCTTCTAGTCTAACCGGATGCAGCTGAATACCAGTATTTTACATGGAGCGACTGCCTATCTGACCACCACAACCCAGTTAGTACTAGCTAATACGATACCCCTTGGTAAGACTTTCGGGCCTCTGTGACTATCTGTAATGACTGTCAAAGATCTACAAATGACACCCGGGACCAACGGCTTAACGTGCTTTCCGAGGCACGGAGGAAACTCGTTATATAATGGGTGGTCACCCATCCACGGAGCAACCTAACAAAGCTCAGCTTATCCTTAAGATTGACCCGAGCGACTGTTATTATTTAGCCACGAGGAGGCGAGATCACCAACCAAAATCAACTAATATGTAGTTGATGGCCCAGATGATGAGGAGAGGAATTGAACAAAACTTACGACCAGTGATCCACATTGGCCCTGGAATTGAAGACCTGGAAGTCATGGAAGCTGACTGAAGAGCATCTGTTTCAGACGGACACACACGTGAAATTATGAAGGTACCGTTTTTTCTTTTAAGTTTGTTACCCCAAAAATTATAACACGCGTAGAACAAGTGACCCTCGAAAATATTTTCCAGGAATGTGGGTAACAACGTAACAACCCTTTGGGGATTACAGGTGTGGTGTTATGTACAACATTATTTTTATGTAAAGAATCTATGTACAAAATTTCAAAACTGTATCATTAACAATAACAAAGTTATAAGCTTGTTCTATTACCTGGTTGTCCACACAAAAACATGGTCACCAAGCGACACCGCCACGCGCGCGCCTTCAGCATCGTCTTGAGCTCATTGATAATAATAATTTGGCAGTAGGTACCTACATAATTGTAATAGGTACTTAGTGTCGCTCGGTGTCCAACTTGTAACCTTTTTTAAATATTTTTGGGACCAAAATATAACATGGTTTAAAAATTATTGGAATCGATTCAGTTACTTTATTCTGAACAAACTATGTTCAGGTTTCGCATATACTAAAAATAATGTTGTATATCTCAACCATTAGTCTTGGTCGGTCGTCAACAGTCTAGTTGCACCCTTACTTGCTAAGAGAGAGATAAAGAAAAGAGAAATATTATGATTTAGTTTAACCATTGTTTTTGAACTACCAATTTGAGAATTCTTAAGCGAATGTTAAAAAATGAGTCACTTCTAACAAATAATTTGGTTTAAAGGTCAATCGCATAATTATCAGCCTAGCTTTTTCACAGCTATGTTGGTCAGCTTCCAGTCTAACCGGATGCAGCTGAATACCAGTATTTTATATGGAGCGACTGCCTATCGCAGAACGGATGGCCGATGGGGCCGAAAAGTTCTGGAGTGGCGACCGCGAAACGGAAGACGTTGCGTTGGAAGGCCTCCCACTAGGTGGACCAATGATCTGGTGAAGGTTGCAGAGATCCGCTGGATGCGGGTCGCACGGGACCGGTCAATGTGGTGACACTTGGGGGAGGCCTATGTCCAGCAGTGGACGTCTTTCGGCTGAAATGATGATGATGATGACGACTGCTTATCTGACCCTAACTTAGCTACTAGACACTTGGTCGTACTTTACACTTCTGACTACCCTCAATTGGTACATGTCAACGATTTAACGTAATTTCTAAGTATAGTAGTCCCTCTAAGAAGAAATATAGGGTGTAAATAGACCCTTAACGAAGCCGAAATGCTGTTGTGCTCCCCGTCTTTGCGATCATTTTTTTTGTTCTAGACCATACCTGGGAACCTTCTAGTTACGAAGTATTGGGGGTCAAAGTTTATTTATTTATTTATTTAAACTGCATGTACAATAGTGATACATAGGCGGACTTAATGCCACAAGGCATTCTCTACCAGTCAACCTTTGGGTTAAATAAGAAAACATAAGTTCCAAATTTTCACAAGTTTTTTTTTTAAATACATGTTTTGAATGTAAGATTTTAACTTTAAACACCTCCACGACCCCCGTACTATTCAATCCATCCATCAGCACAATGTTTTGAGTGCGTTCTATTGAGTCCTACCGTAAATGATATATTTCACCCCAAAAAAAAAAAGTCTTTTCCAGTTACTTAGTTTGATGTACAGAATGCTTGGTCGACGGTTTCGTGAAGGGTGAAGGAATGGTTCCGTTATTTCGTATACTAGAAGTGAACCCCTAAATAGTAAAAACAAAACCATAGACAGATAAAAAAAAACACCAGACTTCCAAAGAAATCTAAAGATCTAAAAAGTTCACATCTTTCTTTTTGCCATCTTCAGCCAAAAACTTAGACACGTTTCATCCTAGATCTAGCGTCTAGATCTAAGGTGCCAAGACCCCTAAAACTATGAGTCATTTCGAGTACTGATGTAATCTATGAAGCACAATGATGGAGTCGTCATTTGTTTATTTTTTTTGGGCAATGTGAAAATGAATGATGTTAGAACATCACTGCTTTTGAGATCACATCGTACCACTGCTCTCAAGATGGTGAAAGAATACATCATCATATAGCTATCCTATTGAGCGGCGGTGGCCCAGTGGTGGCGGTCCCGACTTACGAGCAGTAAGTCGTGGGTTCGAACCCAGGCAGGCTTATTACTATGTGTAGGAAAACATCGTGAGGAAACCGGCATGTCCTAGAACCTAAAATTCAAAGACATGTGACATCTACCAACCCGCACTGGGCCCGCGTGGTAGATTATAGCCCATTCACTCTCATAGCGAGGACGCCTGTGTCCCAGCAGTGGGAACATTATAGGCTGCTGCTATGCTATGCTATGCTAATCGTTATCCTGTCCTTATCTCAAATTATTTGGCGTCGGTGGCTGTCTTCTTCTGCCATACTCTATTACTAATAGGAACAATTGCCTCTGGGACATGATCTGCAGTGGCCTGTTTGGAAAACACTTAATCAATTGCGTACCCAAGTAGGCCACTATAAACACAATTTAAGATCCTTCCGACACACAGTGTGTACGACGATGAGGTTGTCCCACTTGCTGGAGTGTCCGAAGTGTCCCAAAACCTGCACTTCAGACGACCTAAAAGACGTCACAGACGCCGTAATTAACTTGACCAAGAAATTTAAACAAGTTGTACCATCGAGACGAAAGAAGAAGACTTTATCAGGGGGAATTTCTCAAAACGCAACTATTTTTAAGCACAACCAACAAAGTGAAACTAAATTACTCCTCGAAGCGCAACCATTAGTTGCGCTTACAAATTCAAATTAAAAATATTATGTTTATTCCTCAAAGCGCACCCATGATTGATTAATCCATCATATCCCTCTCTATTCTCATGAAAGATTTCCACTATAACTTTTATGCTTTGTAATAGGAGTTCGAGGCTAAATAATAACAACGACTCGGGTCGATCTTAAATTTAAGCCGCTCTTGCCTAGGTTGGTCCGTGGATGGGTGACCGCCCATTACATCCCGAGTTTCCTCCGTGGCTCGGAAAGCACTTTAAGCTGACCCGGCTGTAATTTGTAGATATTTGACAGTCGTTAAAGGTAGTCAGAGGCCCGAAAGTCTGACAACCTTACGAAGGGGTATCGTATTACCCAGTACTAACTGGGTTGTGGAGGTCAGATAGGCAATCGTTCCATGTACTGATATTCAGCTGCATCCGGTTAGACTGGAAGCCTACCCCAACATAGTTGGGAAAAGGCTAGGCAGATGGTGACTTTGTAATAATTTTATGTGTGGGGTACGCTCGGTAACTCACATGTCGCGAGGTTGTCGACATGTGGGATGTGAATACAGCAGTGGTTGCGCCAATAGTGGTGCTGGCCAATGGCTTAATAGCCAATAACCTCGACCAGCATCTGAAGAGGCTCTCGCTTGGCAGCTGGATCAAGGGCTTGATTCAGAAAGCAGTATTTCTGGACATGGCGCGTATTGTTAGGAGGTTCCTCTCTCAAGAGCCCTGACCACCGGTAGCTCGGACTCTGTTCGCGATGCTGGTATTCTACTATTTTTTTTTTTAAATGTTTTTATATAGGAATAAAAATGTATTAAATGAGTATTAGAATAAATAAATGGAATAATAGATATACACCTACCACTGCTTGTTTCTGCATCACCCAAAGGTTGACTGGTAGAAAACCGCCTCTGTACTTTTGTGCTTGAAGTGTTAAATAAATAAATACTAAGAGTGAATTTATTTTGTCATTTGGCGTGTACATCTACTCCATAGATTTTTCGTCTAGCCCAAAGGTCCCTGACCCCGTGTGAATTTAAATCGCATACAGTACACATAACTCCAGTTTTCCCCGTGTTTAGAATAAAATAAATACTAACTATTGTCATTATAGTAATACTCTGTAATGTATCGGTAGTACATTGACTGGTAATGTCCACTGTTGGGAGTGGAACTCGGCGAAAACCGCTATAATAATTAATGAGTTATTGCTGGTTATAATTCTTTCCCACGGGCTATTATTATTATAAGCCTATATTGTCCCACTGCAGGGCAAAGGCTTGCCTTCCCTCCCTTCACGTTTCGCGATCTAGTGCGATTATAGGCCAATCCTTTGCGAAAGAGTCCAGCTCATCCCGCCATCTCCTTCGGGGCCTGCCACGTTGTCGTTTCCTGCTGTTTTGTATCCACTGAGTGGTAATTTTTGCCCATTGCTCCTCCGACATGCGGCAGACGTGACCAGCCCAGTTCCACTTCAACCTAGCAGCTGTAAGGCCAGCATCAGCTATTTGAGTTTTGGAGCGAAGTATGGAGTTTCTGATGCGGTCCGTAAGTTTGACACGGGCTATGCGTGACGTAAACCCCGTACCCCCAATCAATCAATCCGCCAATCATTTGTCAATAATGGTGGGGTCTGCTTTCGAGTCTAACCGGATGCATGTGGTTATTTGACATGGAGCGATTGCCTATCTGGTGAGTGGTAGTCAACCCAGCCCAACCCTTCCTAAAATAACAATCAGATGCTACTGGAGGTTAACTAGCAAGAGATCATCATCATCATCAACGTCATCATTTCAGCCGAAAGACGACCACTGCTGGACATAGGCCTCCCCCAAGTGTCGCCTCCAGCGGATCCCTGCAACCTTCACCAGGTCATCGGTCCACTTAGTGGGAGGCCTTCCAACGCAACGTCTCGGTTCGGGGTCGCCACTTCTGAACTTTCCGGCCCCATCGGCCATCCGTTCTGCGAGCAATATGCCCTGCCCACTGCCACTTAAGTTTGGCTATTCTTCGGGCTACGTCGGTAACCTTGGTTCTCTTGCAAGAGATAATATCGGATAGTAATAAGATTCTCCTCTCTGAGGAGGTCGTGGCTAAATAATAACAGCCGCTCGGGTCGATCTTAAGGTTAAGCCGCGCTTGCCTAGGTTGGCCCGTGGATGGTTGACCGCCCATTACATATATGAATAAGATTCTACGGAACTGGCAAGTAGTAACTCATGCAACCGCAGGAGTTACTGAGCTCCTTAGGTTATGAGTCGAGCACTCGAGGTACACGATCACTGACAAATGCTTGCACTGACTAGACAGGTCCACTCAAATCTGTATGGTTCTTTATTCAAAAGACCATCTCAGACACTAATCCGCATAGTCCTCATATGACTTGAGCAATGTCTGGACTTTAAAAGAGACGGTGACCTCTGAGTTCGTTTCGGCTGTTTCTTCTCAGAGTAGTCAGGTACGAAACACCGGCCCCATTTAGTTTTAACACATTAAATGTTGACATGTAAAAGTGTTTTGTAAAACCAATTTACAGAAATAAATATGATTTATGATTCATGTCATTACTTCCTTACCTGGGAACCTTCCAGCTATGGAGATATTGAATATACCAATTTTTACAAATTTTTAATGTTATAAATTTAATTACCTTCATGACAGAAAGCACAATGTTCTGAATGCGTTGCGCGAATAGTACGGGGGTACTATTCGCGCAACGCATTCAGAACATTGTGCTGTCTGTGTGTGTCTTATCGAAAAACGTGATTTTTCACCCAAAGAAAAGCCGTTTCCCAGCAAGAATGGTTGGTTTGGTCCGTTTTCACCTTATTTATGTAGTCAGCGATATCTACGACCACCTCTCTCTCAGAAAGAGGAAGCAAGTTTCCAGAATCGGGAGTGTAAGGCGTGTCGCCCACTGGTCAGCAGAGGCGGAGTCGCGACATAGTCACGTCGCGGTTTAGGCGCAGAAGGCCTAATTCTCAAAATGGCAACAGAGTCGCAAAAAGACTAGTTCTCAAAATGGCTAATTCTCTTAAAGCCTAATTCTCTGAATGGGCAATTCTCTAAAAGCCAGTTCAAAAAAATCTTTGAAAAATCTTTCTTTGTTCAATGAAATCTTTTATTTAAAAGAATACCCAATTGTAGAATATGTGCCATTTTGATAATTAGCCATTTAGAGATTAGGCCATTTAGAGATTTAATCTTTTAGAGAATTGGCCATTCAGAAAAAACAGGCTTTTAGAGAATTGGCCATTCAGAGAATTAGGCTTTTAGAGAATTTTCCATTTGGAGAACTAGTCCTCTTGCGACTCTGTTGCCATTTTGATAATTAGGCCTTCTGCGCCTAAACCGTGGTATCTATGTGGAGTCGACGCGCGGGCTATGCTTCCATCCCTTTTTCTATACGTTGCTACGCACGAAACGAAATAATAAAATGACGTCACACTCTGGGGCACTTCCGCGCCTGCACCTCGACTCTTGATCGTGTGGACGACGGGCCTTATAGGCCGATTTAACACAGAAAGCAAGATCACACATACATACATATTATATAGGGTTACGGTAATTAGTGACCGATACTTAAACACGTGATTGTACTCATGATAAAAAACAACTTTCCTAAAGAAACATGTTTTTTATAGTCATTCACTTTTATCACAATAACACACCATACGTATGAAATTCGTGCGTGCGCGCCTGTGACCTATCAGCTGTTAGCTGCGTGCTGCTGTGGAACACCATCCTGTCTCATTACTATCGTACCGTGCAACAGTGGGTAGGCAGAGTCACGCGGCAAACAGCTGTCAGACTGTTTCATGAAAAAGTCATTCAATGGGGTTAAATGAACTTAGAGGGTTGTTTTGATGATTTTAATGATTATAATTCTGTAACTACATACGTGTTACTAGCGCGATTCATATTTCCATCAAAATACAACCTGCCACTGACCTGCAAATTGCAAAAAACATAAGAAATTATGAATTTCACGGTCCACCTTGGCGCTTCCACCTTATAAGACCACCATAAACAAAGAGTCCAACTTAAGTGGCAGTGGGCCCACATTGCTCGCAGAACGGATGGCCGATGCGGCCGGAAAGTTCTGGAGTGGCGACCGCGAACTGGAAGACGTTGCGTTGGAAGGTCTCCTACTAGGTGGACCGATGACCTGGTAAAGGTTGCGGGGATCCGCTGGATGCGAGACGCACGGGACCGGTCAATGTGGCGAAACTTGGGGGAGGCCTATGTCCAGCAGTGGACGTCTTTCGGCTGAAATGATGATGATGATGGAACAAAGAGTCGATCGGCCCAGCAGTAGCTACAAAAAAAAAACTCTTTTAATGTAAGCCCGACATTATAATTTTAAACTTGCAACTCTGGTCACGGATTCTGAAAAAAAAAAACACAACATCTGGTCTTATTTAAAATTAAAACAGTAGCATTGCAAGATATTTATGCAGTTTACTAGAAGAGTTATGTGCGAACAGTGTCTTCATTTATCATAGAACTAGCTTTTGCCCGCGGCTTCGACCGTGTGGATGTCGAAAAATATCCGATTACTTACCTTCATCCCCCTTTTTAACCCTTCGGGGGTAGAATTATCAAAAACGCTGAGACACGTATAAATTAATTTTCATTCGACAGCCTAAACACAAAGTTTGAAGATCTTAACTTCAAAACTGACGAACTTTAATATAAACTTCCCTGCCCTATTTTAACCCATTAGGGGTGGAATTCAAAAAACTTTTCTTAGTGGATACTTACTCTTCACAAAGAACACTCCCTCCAAGTTTCATGTCTCTAGGACCAGCGGTTTGGGCTGTGTGTTATATATCACCCAGTCAGTCAGTCAGTCAGTCAGTTTACCATTTTATATATTTAGATATCTTTCTGAAAACATACCTTGTAGATTATGCCTGACCCAACTGAATTGATCACTACATAGTATATAACAAAGTCGCTTCCCTCTGTCTGTCTGTCCCTATGTATGCTTAGATCTTTAAAACTTCGTAACGGATTTTGATGCGGTTTTCAGTAATAGATAGAGTGATTCAAGAGCAAGGTTTATGTATGTTACCGGCTAAACCCGATTTTAGGCCAAACTAGTTTGTCCTAGGCCAAACTAGGCACTCTGACTAAATGGGTTAGGTTAAGTTAGAACTGTGACCCACCACGCGCAGGCCGAGGACGCGTAGAAGGCCGATGAGCCCCACAGCATAGTTGGGCGCATTGTAATTGCTTTGTTTGTGTTAGTGTATCCTGACACGATAAACACGTAAACTGGTTTGGCCTAGGACAAACCAGTTTGGCCTGAAATCGGGTTTGACCGGTAACATATACAACATTAGTTTTAGTATACGTGAAACCTGAAACACGTGTCTAGTATTTTTATGTAAAGAAACTATGTACAAAATTTCAAAACTGTATCATGAAAAATGACAAAGTTATAACCTTGTTCTGTTACCTGGTTGTCCTCTCAAAAACGTGGTAACAACGCGGGGCGCCCGCGCACGCGCCTTCAGCGTCGTCTTGAGCTCATTGATAATAATAATTTGGCAGTAGGTACCTAAATGATTGCGATAGGTACTTAATATCGCTCGGTGTCCAACTTGTAAATTAAAAAAAAAAAATTGGTACAACATGGTTTAAAAATCATTGGAATCGATTCAGTTACTTATTCTGAACAAACTATGTTGAGGTTTCGCATATACTAAAAATAATGTTGTATATATTCCACCACTAAGCCGGGGCGGGTCGCTAGTTAGGTATAGCGCAAACGCTCCCACGTAAAATGATGATAGGGTGTTATTTCGCCTTGGTACACTCGGTGCTCCAGTATGGCGTGGAGTTCTGGTTCCGACCTGCCGATTGGGAGCGAGCCTTCAGGATGCAGAAGCGTGCCGTGAGAGCTATTACGCGTTCACAATGGGATGCCACCGCGAGACCACTTTTTAAACGTCTAAAAATATTGACTGTTCCCGCTATGGTGATATTGCAGGCGGCGGTATACGTTAGGCACCATCTAGACGAATACAATAGACGCGCAGATAGACATGATTACTGTACTCGTGGTAGAAACAAATTAGCTGGCTACCCACACACCCTATCTAAGTCTGGAAAGTTAATTCATGTTATGGGTCCATCGGTATACAACCGGCTACCGGATAATATTTTGAGCGCGACGTCTGACACTGTTTTTAAAACTAAACTGAAAGGTTGGCTAACCGACCAGGCATTATATGACCTAAAAGAATTGTTTTAAGAAAATTTATGTGATTAGTATACTGTAAGGTTCTATTATTCTGTTTATTGTGTATTATTATTATTTTTTAAATTATGATAATTTGTGTTTAAAGCTCTTTTTAATGTATAATGACTTTTTTTTTTTTTTATGTATTATTTTTTGTGTTTTTACTTTTTTCAAAATATGACCTGTAATTTTTGATAATTATTAATAAATAAACTAAACTAAACTAAACTATAAATCATTGTCATTGGCTGAGGTTATACCCCAGTGGTAACAGCAGCGAATTACAGGCTGGAAGCCGTGGGTTTGGACCCAGACAAGCACTTTCATACCTTGCCGTAAACTGGATGGCAGATGAAGGAAGAAAGTGCTAGAGTGGAGGCCTCGGACGGGACGGAGGAATGTGGGAAGACAACCAACTGGGAGTACGATGATCTTATTAAAGTGGCCGAAAGAAACTGGATCGCCATGACGATAAGAAAGACGCAATAAGTCTCACCATCACTAACAAACTACTATCTACAAAGTTAATTTTAGTATATGCGAAACCTGAAACACGTGTCTAGTATGTTTATCTAAAGATGTACAAAATTTCAAAACTGTATCATGATAAATCACAAAGTTATTAGCTTGTTCTATTACCTGGTTGTCCGCACAAAAACGTGGTCACCACGCGGCGCCGCCGCGCGCGCGCCTTCAGCGTCGTCTTGAGCTCATTGATAATAATAATTTAGCAGTAGGTACCTAAATGATTGCGATATGTACTTAGTGTCGCTCGGTGTCCAACTTTTAACCTTTTTAAATATTTTTGGGACAAAATATAACATTGTTTAAAAATTATTGGAATCGATTACTTATTGTGAACAAACTATATTCAGGTTTCGCATATACTAAAAAAAAATTTGAATATAATATTGTTTCTCTGCAGAACAGTTATCGAAAATATGATCCTCAAGTTACGTACCTACGTGGGTCAATCCTAGAAAAACGAATCGTTAATTCATTTCATCCCATCTTCATATGTATTTGTGTTTTACCATCGAAATAATATAGGGCGACAACGTCAAAATGCTTTTTTCATTAGTCGTTGCTTCCCACTACTGGGCAATGACCTCACCCAAGAAAGGAAGTTTCCAAATACCCTTTTCCGGCGCCACGCGCCTTTTCGAACCAGCCCTCGTAGTAAGCGTCATGAAATGCAAAGTGCTATTGGGTTTTGCCATCAGGAATTTCGTAAGTAGCAGCCACAGTCTGGATTCGTGCCCGATTGATAGCAATAGGCTCGCCCCCTATTACATGGGACTTAAACATAACTGGCGAAATGTGGGTGTGCTATTAGGTACACCCTAAGGGGATTACAGGCGTGATATATTGTTGTGTTGTTTAAATTAATGAAGTCTGTATGAGAACAGCGGTGGCCCTGTGGTGGCGGTCCCGACTTACGAGCAGTAAGTCGTGGGGTCGAACCAGCCAGGCGCATTACTTTGTGTAATTTATTCCACCACCACTGCTCTCAAAACGGTGAAGGAAAACATCGTGAGGAAACCGGCATGTCCTAGAACCAAAAATTCGAAGACATGTGACATCAACCAACCCGCACTGGGCCCGCGTGGTGGATTATAGCCCATTCCCTTTCATAGAGAGGAGGCCTGTGTCCCAGCAGTAGGAACATTATAGGCTGATTATGCTATGCTTATGCTGTATGAAAACCATAAAAAATCTACTAAAATACACTGATTAAGGGGTGGCTGCTGTGTCGACGGCGCGTTCGTGTTCCACGCGCGCCTTAAAGAGATGTTAGCAACTATGTAGGGGTCCGCAAGGGCCAATGCCTGCCAGGGCTGCGGGACTGTTCGAAAGAGATACCGCGGCCCTGGAACACAAAGGTCAAAGAAGGAACATGGATGGGTTTTAGTCAGTACAAGTCTGACACTCCCTTCCGCTCCGCCCAGAGTGGGGGGGGGGGTCATTTGATGAATCCCGATCCGGAAAAAGAAATTTAAAAAAACCAACAACAGCCACCCCGGCTGTTGTTGGTTGTTTTACAAGTACCACATGAGTAATTATCCGGGGCCTCTAAGGAGAAGAATTCCTACAATATTATCAAGTTATACCAATTTAACGGTTTCTTCAATGATCGGTAGAAATGTGAGCAAATTGTCGAACGTTTCCGTGAAGGCATTTTTATTACTTTGTTGTTGAATCTTTTGCGTAAATAGGATCGGTTTTATCGATATTTTTCGTGTGTCTAATATATGTAACTGTGGGAAACCAAACGATACGAGTATTTTTTATTTCATTTGTGATAGCCTATTGCCGTGAGCGTCGGACTGCCAAGTCATAGGTCTCGAATTCGAACCCAAGGCACGCACCTCTGATTTTTCGGATTCATGTGCCTATTGTACAATTATCACTTGCTTCGGTGAAGGAAAACATCGTGAGGAAACCAGCATGCCTGAGAGATATTTCTTGACGGCATGTTAAGCCAAGTCAGAGGCCCATGGGCGGCATAAAAACTCTGACACCAGGTTAGGCACTGACCACACGATTAAGAACAGAACGTTTAACAATCGCCTGAAGTCTTCACATAGCAACTGGAACACCGCCATCTTGTTTTCTTCTTTCTCTTTCACACTCTTCCTCTCACTCACTCACACTATCATCCCCACATCGTTATACAGCAAGCCTGTCAGTGCCTCAACCAGGATACCCTCGATGCCTCGAAGGCCGCTTACCAAGCAATGAAGCATTGATCACCACGCTTACTGACACTTGATTCTGGTATTGTTTGACCCAGGAGGACGGCGATGATTATCCTCATAATGTTTGTACTCGACTACGGCGAAGACGTAGGGTTATGATTGCCCGGTTGATGGCAATAGGCTCGCCCCCTATTACATGGGACTTAAACATAACTGGCGACATGTGGATGTAGCCTGTACTATTAGGTACAGATCTGTCTACCTAAACCTTTCGGGTATTACAGGCATGAAAGAAAGAAAGAAAGAAAGAAATCATTTATTTGCTGATAATGTAGGTATACATATAAGTTGGAATATTTGCTAAGTGTCCCTATACATTTTACCTTACGGCATGCAACATATTAGGTTTGAATTTAAATATAGTACTATAGATACAGCTATCGATATGATCATTATTAGCCATAGTCAAATTTAATATGTAATTACAGATCGAACTGAAACAAAAAATAATAATAATAATAGCAATAATAATCAAAATAATCAATGAATTAAATATAAATCTCTCGCAAATGATATAATGAAGAATATGTCATAATGTGTAATGTTAAAAAGCTTAATGTCCAAATAATCCAAAACATTAACTACAATCACAATTACTACCAGTTATAATCTGATAATGTCAAAATCTGTTTGTCAAATAACTATATGGCTACAACCATAAAAAAACAATAAATAAATAACAATGTCATTATTATAATCTAAAACATTCGAACATGTTATTTTATGTTATGTAAAGTAACATTGTAACATACGAAGGTTTTCAACCACACTTTCTTAAACCTGCGGTAAACATCTTTTTACCCGACTACGGCGAAGCCAAAAGGAAGAGTTATGATTTCAGCAGTCTATGTATGTATGTACGTTTGTGTTTACGTATGTTCCTCTGTAGCGCCTAAACTATTCATCCGATTTTGATGAATAAGGAGTCAATCGATTCGTTATTATGGCCCGGGTAACATAGGCTACATTTTAACCGACTTCAACAATAGGAGGAGTCGATTTTACTTTGGTAACCCCGAATTTAATTAGAGCGTGATTTTTTAGTAGCCGGACTACTAAAAAATCACGCTCTTTTTAGTTGTAGCCATCATCTGCCTGCCTTTTCCCAACTATGCTTGGGTCGACTTCCAGTGTAACCGGATGCAGCTGAGTACCAGTATTTTACATGGAGCGACTTCCTACCTGACCTCCACAACCTAGTTAGTACTGGGTAATACGATACCCCTTAGTAAGACTGGTTGTCAGACTTTCGGGCCACTGACTACCTGTAACGACTGTCAAAAATCTACATATCAACCGGGACCAACGGCTTGACGTGCTTTACGGAGGAAACTCGGTATGTAATGGGCGGTCATCCATCCACGAACCAACCTAGGCAAGCGCGGCTTAACCTTAAGATCGACCCGAGCAGCTGTTATTATTTAGCCACGAGCTCCTCTTAGTTGTAGTTTACCACACAAATTCTTGTTATTTAGTCTAGAGCAACTAGAAAACGTTTTCACAGTTATTTTTTCAGCTCAACGTAATTTTACAATTCAAAAACTATTTTTGCAGCATTGGGGCAAATGTAAGAGAGTTCAACCTAACTGAAGTAATCATTAGTCAAGTTACAAAGTCTAACTTATGAGTCCTACGACCTCCTATTTATAAGGTAACTGTACATTTTATAGTCATTTACATAAACCTATTTTCTACGTAGAATTTTAGTGTCGTTGGTAATAGCTGGGTAGTACATAGAGAGGGACACGTACCAAAAATTTTTTTTTTTTAGTTGTTTTCATGACAAATTCTTGTCACGAATTATTTTTTACATTGTAACTAGAAGTTATTACGGGATCATAATACAAGGTGTAAACGGACCCTTCACTAAGCCGTCAACCAAGCATTCTGTACATCAAACTAAGTAACAGTATACAAAAATTATTGCTGGGAATCTACTTTATTTTTGGGGTTAAGAATAGCTTTTACAGTAAAACTCAATGTAACGCACTCAAAATATTGTGCTTATGGATGCATTGAGAGCAGCGGTGGCCCAGTGGTGGAGACCCCGACTTACGAGCAGTAAGTCGTAGTTTCGAACCCAGCCAGGCGCATTACTTTGTGTAAGTTATTTCATCACCACTGCTCTCAAAAACGGTGAAGGAAAACATCGTGAGGAAACCGCCATGTCCTAGAACCAAAAATTCAAAGTCATGTGACATCTACCAACCCGCACTGGGCCCACGTGGTGGATTACAGCCCATTCCCTCTCATAGAGAGGAGGCCTGCGTCCCAGCAGTGGGAACATTAATAGGCTGATTGTGCTATGCTTATGCTATGGATGCATTGAAAAGTAAACGAGTCATGGTAGGTATTTAAAGTAAAGTTATAACCTTAAAAAGTCTGTTTTAACTATAGCTATTATAAATTTTGATATATTTTTTTAATGTAATTTTACTGTTTATGTTGTTTTATTATATGTTGTAGCATCGTATTGGACATGGTCTGTAATATGGCTATAATTTGGTGGTAAAAAACACCCCTCACCCGCACAATTTGTGTATTAAACGAAGTTCATGAGAGAATTGACATATTTTCTTGCAATCTGAGTGAATTCGCAAGAGTGTTGTTGAATTGTGTTAGTTATATTTAGATATTAATATTCTGTGTTAAGATTTTTGTTGTTAGATTTTTAAGTATTAGCCGTAAGTTGATTTTATTTGGTAACCACTATTGTATTGGGGTCATCCTGTAAAGATAGTGTGTGTAAGTTAATAATAAATAAATAAAGTAAATAAATAAAAATAAATAAATGTGTGTAAGTCAGTTCAACATAAACAGAGGGTAGATAAAGGAAAAAACCG
This sequence comes from Noctua janthina, assembly GCA_963576755.1. Lineage (NCBI taxonomy): Eukaryota > Metazoa > Arthropoda > Insecta > Lepidoptera > Noctuidae > Noctua > Noctua janthina. The sequence goes on along the minus strand of OY755078.1, from coordinate 9,297,818 downwards.
GCCAAGTGCGAGTCGGACTCGCGCATGAAGGGTTCCGTACTATCGTAGTAGGGGAGCCCCCTTTAATGATTAATTCATTTATTGTTGTTATAGCACCAACAGAAATACACATTCTGTAAAAATTGCAACTGTCTACCTATTACCGATCATGAGATACAGCCCGCTGACAGACAGACGTGTAGACGGACGACCAGACGGACGGACAGCGGAGGCTTAGTAATAGGGTTCCGTTGGTTACCCTTCGTGTACGGAACCCTAAAAAAGATTTTTCTTCTTGATTACAGCCCACTCCCTCTAACAGTGAGGAGGACAGTGTCCCAGCTTTGGGAACGCTCTAAGTTAATTATGCGCCTCGAACTTTAAAAAAGAGGATGTTCTCCTTCGACATGTATGGCAATAAGCAATTTATATTCTGTGCCATCATTCGTAAAATATGAATAACGTTTTCAAGGTGAATAAATTGTAATACCTCCTTATGTAACCCATACGATGTGACCTTCATCATCACCATCATCAGCCTCCAGTCCTTATCCCAACACATTTGTGGTCGGCGCAGCACGTGTTCTTCTTCCATACTTCTATATTACTCGACTATCCCTCGTAATCTCATCAGACACCTTATACGATGACCACCACCTCACCTCCGATACCGATCACCACCACCGAAAATCAATTGGTACAATATTAATTGTATGTACCTTTTGATTTTCTATAAAGTTTTTTTGTGTATATTATTTTATTTTCAGACATCATTTGCTTGGCAAATTCCCGCACTACTGAACGTTATATTTGTATCTTATAAGAACAGTTAGCTGAAAGAGCTGTGTAACAATTTTGGTGTGTAATAAAGTTTACTCTTTCTATATCTTGTCGTGTTGTTGTTGTTAGTGTTGTTGTGTCTTGTTGTTGTCGTCTTTGTTGTTGTATCTTGTCTTGTCCGTTGTTGTTGTCTTGTTGTGTTGCTGTTTCTTGTCTTGTCTTGATCCGGGTCTGGCTGTTTGCACTCTCTATGTGTGTGCGTGAGAGTATAAATAGAGGGCGACAAAAATTACAGTAAGGGTTTTATTTTATTTTATCTATTCAGGGACAATAAACAGCTACAATATGTGTTGGAACAGAGGAAAGATAATACAAAATATTAACAATATTGCAGCCCACTACGTTATCCGGATATAAACAAAAGAGAATATGATAATGAGTGCCACTAGATAGGTAATAAATAATAACATCACATTAATAAGAAATAATTATATAAATATCAGTTAGCGGTTATTAAACCATTAAATAAACGAATTATTAATTACATCATGCAAAATAGAAATTCCAATTGATTTGATTGCTAGGCAACAGAGTAATAATTAGCACTAAAAGCAAATAAATAATAAACAATAGGTAACAAAATCTAGACTAGCTTACATTCCTTACATTCCTAATAACATTGTTGGTTAATAAAAATTTTCATAACATTAGATTGGAAGGGTTCGACCTCATCCGGCAGCACGGAATTGCACTCTTCCATGCTCCTATCCGTAACAGCAAACAGAGCGGGAATGCCATCACCCTAAGAGCCTAGACGGGGGGGGACAATGGCTTTCAAAGAGCTTCGTATGTAAATTTTATTGTACAATGAATCAACAAAATTGGTGTCTAGTCTCCTCTGTAGCTAATGTTAATAAACTGCGACATTGACTTTGCAATCATTAATGTCACTATGTCCAGTTTCTCTGGCAGACTTCTTCTTAGCGTGTCGATTTCCGATGGCAATCTTAATTGAATCTACCAAGAATTTGGCTACAAGTTTGGCACCTTCAGAAGCGTCCATCAGGTCCTGTAATGAACAAACAAACAGGAAATTATGCTAAGTGCCCCATCGTTTGTAGTTCACCATATTTACACTCTGAGTCCTGGAGTCATCAGCCTAGCAGCCAACTATGTTGGGGTCTGCTTCCAGTATTACCGACTTCCGCTGAATACCAGTAGTTTACATGGAGCGACTGCCTATCTAACCTCCATAATCCCGTTAGTACTGGGTAATGTGATACCCCTTAGTAAGACTGATTGTCAGACTTTCGGGCCACTGACTACCTGAAACGACTGTCAAAGATCTACAAATGACAGCCGGGACCAACGGGTTAACGTGCTTTCCGAGGCACGGAGGAAACTCGATATGTAATGAGTGGTCACCGATCCACGGACCAATCTAGGCAAGCGCGGTTTAACCTAAAGATCGACCCGAGCGGCTGTTGTTATTTTGCCACGAGCTCCTTCTAAGTATGGAAGACTAATAGTTATGTATCTACCTATATTTTCGAAGCTAGTCCGTGAATATTTTGTGGTGATGTTATGTAAAGGATCGGCCAGGTCATTGGCTCGAAGGCCCTGCTCTGTATTCCGCAGCCGTCAATATTGTTATTCGCGTTACACAGTGAATCTAAATAGATTGATACTATGTTATACGATACTATCACATAGTCTGATACGTAGTAACTTTATTGCACTTGTTGCGCCCGAATTATGTCTTATTTTCATCATGATCTGACTGACTGCACTATGTTAGGTCGACAAATGGATCTGCGATTAACGCTTGTGCGAAAAAACTGTAGTGTGACTCACCATAGTGCGAATGTATGTATGTGTACCACAATGTTACTAAGTTTGAGGTACATAATCCTGCGTTGACGGCTTGCAAAGGGGCCTTTAACACCCTATAAGTGTTAGTCGCACTTATTGGTGTTGAACTACTGTCGCACAAGCATTTGTCGCATTAGCGTGATGTCGAGCTTCAGTTTGTCGTACTTGCGTGCATTCGCACTATGGTGAGTCGCAGTACCCACAGTTTTATCGCACAAACGACGCGTTATCGCACATCCCCATCATCGATAAAGAAGTTTGCCTTTAGTTCCTTCTGCGCATGCGGCTTCCCTGGTAGCTCATAAACGGCACAAATATGTGGATGACTCATTTTTTCTCTTCTTTCGAATCAGATTTTTACAATAGTTATCAAATCAAAAACTAGCAAAAGACGTATAAATATACGTCTTTTGCTCAGAATAGTTACAGCACTGATAACAATATTTGAGTCACTTGTTTAATTTAGTATTTTACAATATTTTTTTTACCTTTGTATAGATTCTTTTTTATCAATTGTTTGTGAATGTGTGAACATTGTAGGCTTTGTAGAGTCCGCTGGGACTCTACAAAGCCTACTTGTTAACTTTAATTAACTTTTTATTTTGTTCTACATTTTTGTGTAGTAAGCTTATTGTCGGGCCTACGCTGTTCCCCCATACTTAAGTACAAATGCTGTATCCATGATAATTGTAATACCAAATGATTACAAAAGAGTAACCATGGAGTTTCTTGCCGGTTCTTCTCCATAAGAAACGACCAACCCGAACCGTGCACCTTTTTGTCGATGTTTTATCCCCATCTAAGCCTATGTGAAATAAAATATTTTGATTTTTTGTGATCCGTTTGTCGATCTCAAGTACTGCACTTGATCTACCTAGCCTTTTCCCAACTACATATGTTGTATTTTACATGGAGCGACTGCCTATCTGCCCAGCGACTAGAGAACCCTTTAGTTATCGAACCTGTGCCTTTAGTAAGAATGGTTGTCAGACTTTCGGTTCTCTGGCTACCTGTACGTAATCACTGTCAAAGGTCTACGAGGAACAGATAATTGGATTGTCTTCAATGGTTTAACGTGCCTTTTAGAGACACGGAGGGGTCTCGGTATGTAACGGATGGTCGATTGGTGACCCATCCTCGGACCGACCTTGGCAAGCGTTGCTTTCTCTTGAAAATATCCGTGCGGCTGATAAGCTAAGCTAAGCTTTATGCACCTCGAATTATGTCTTATTTTTGAGAGAGAGAGAATGACCTTAGAATATTTCCCAGAGACTGACGACAGCCGAACGAAGGTGACGGGTACCTACCACATGAACATTAGGCAATGACTTACGAAAAAGTGGGAAGAATGCACCAGTGCTGCTTGGCTTAGATTGGTTAGATATTGACAAACGCCTACAGCCAACTCCAGTATGGTGAAAACCTTTGAAGAATTTCTCCATAAGCAAAGGGGCTGTCCATTAATCATGTGAGGCTCGAAAGGGGGGGGGAGGGGTCCATAAAAAATCACGAAATATCACAAGGGGGGAGGGGGGGTAAAGTATTATATCACGTGTACTTATTTTTTTCGGCAAGCGCGCGATACTCAACCGAAAAGCGGCGTTACATGTATTTATTTTTAGTCAAACGCGTACAAAATCGAAAACGGCTTGTAGTGTGACCTTGATTCGCCGTTGCCAGGCAACGAACGAAGTGAAGTTTCCGCGAGCCGCGACAATTGTCCGCCGGACTCAGCTTGTCAGTGTCAGTTATTCTGTTGTTTTAACACTGAATACACATGCGTAAATTGTTTAACCTCGCACATTTTGAATTAAAACAATGTCTAAACTAGGTGATCTGTATAAAGACCTATTTGCCGAGTATAAGAAAGGCAAAAAACCTAGTGTCAAAAAGAATTTAATGAATTGTGGGCTAATGCGAAACAAAAATATACTACGAAAGAAGAATTTATAAAGTGGGCTAATGATCTTTTACTTTGATGAAACCGATGTAGATCTTCAACAAAGCACTGTGCCAACAACTGACTTGCAAGATGCTTATCCAGTTATTGGTGTTGAAGAAAGTCTTGCTAATCCGTGGTCCGAAAATATTGTACATTAAATAATGTTCATGTACTAGTACAAAAAACTTTTTCGCATTTCTTTCATTATTTTTATGTCAGTCAAAAACAAACTGCAACCTTTCTGTCTACCTCTGAACGTTTATTATAGTAGTCTTTAATTTTCTATAATAAAATTAGATGATACTTATACCAGTATTTTTTTATAAATAAAAAAATAGATTCTTTGCAGGTACGAAAAAATACACGTGATATAGGGGGGAGGGGGGAGGGGTAGTCTTAAACCTCGCCACGTATCACCAAGAGGGAGGGGGGGTCAAAAAATGCAAAAAAAAACATCACGTGATTAATGGATGGCCCCAAATCAAAGAGATCAAAATAAAATTAGTATGATTTTTGACCTTTTTATTAATGCCATCTAGTGACATAAATAATAAGATAAGATAAAGATAAAGATAAAGATAAAGATATTTTATTTTGCAAATACGGGTACAAGTCAAGGTGTTACATAATTTAAATACAGAAACAGCCATATTTTGCCAATTACAAGGCATGCAAAAGTATAGGGTTTAGGTACAATTAAAATATACATTTACTAATGATACATAATAATATTCTAATTCATAATTCATTAATAAAAATAATCAGTCAATAATAAAATTAATGTCACAATTTCTAATAGTTATTTAAATGCAATATGTGTATAAAATAGTCAAACAACTTCTTTCTCTAATAAAAAATCTTCAACCCTATAATAAACTTTGTCTACTAGAAAATTGCTAAGCCTTTTTTTGAATAATGTCAAATTATAGTCCTTCCAACAACTTGGTATTTTGTTGTATATCACCGGTGCCATGCAGCAGACACTCTTGCGCATCAGAGTTGTTTTAGCACTAGGGATACACAGACAACTATTGTCACGCCTATTCCGTGGAAATACGTCAGCCATTCGTGTGAAGCGATCCGGGTTTAATTTTACGAATACTGCCATTTCTAAAATGTATAAACATGGTAGGGTTAATAATTTATATTGTTTAAAATATGGCACGCAGCTATCAGTACTTTGCAAATTAAAAATAGACCGAATGCATCTTTTTTGGGCCTTAAATGCAGTTACTTTTTCTGTTGAGTTGCCCCAAAAGATAACTCCGTATCGCAGATGGCATTCAACTATACCATAGTACGCAGTAAGGCATGCATCTAGATTACTAATAGCCGATAAGGTATATTATGCGTATGCAGATGAACTTAGTTTCTTACAAAGTAACTCAATGTGTTGTTTCCAGCTAAGTTTTTTATCTATTTCTAGCCCAAGAAATCTAGTACTAACTACCTCGTTAATTTTATTAGCGTTATATTGCACCTTGAGATTGCCCACATCAGTCATGCGTTGGTTAAATTGAATTATTTTTGTTTTATTCAAGTTTATTCTTAAATTATTTTCCTCTAACCATTTTATAATCAATTTTAACGAATTATTAATGTCACTTTGGTATGTGTCAACGCTTTTCGAAGGTATCGTCACGGTACTGTCATCTGCAAATAGAGTCAACGGTTGTTCAATCCACTCCGGTAAGTCATTAATATAAATTATAAATAACAAGGGACCCAGCACACTACCCTGTGGTACCCCATATCTAACTTTTCGAACTTCTGATCTAAATATCTCGTCATGTTTATTAATTACATTTATAATGTTGATTTCGGTTATTTGTCGTCTATTTTGTAAATAAGATTGAAAAAGTTCTAAAATATTACCCCGTATACCATAAGCTTCCAGTTTTTTTAGTAGCGTAGGATGGTGGACATAATCAAATGCCTGCGTCATATCGCAAAAAATGGCGCAGACTGGGTTTCGCTTATCCACATTATTTATGACATTATATATAAAATCATAAATCGCCATATTTATTGATTTTCTTGGTCTAAATCCTTTTTGTTGCTCACACAAAATATTATATTTGTCAAGATAATTATATAGCTCTTTGTGAATATATTTTTCAAATATTTTTGAAATAATAGAAATCAGTGCGACTGGCCTGTAATTTTCCACTAGCTCTCTGTTTTCCTTTTTAAATAAGGGTTTAACAATGGCAATTTTCAGAGCATCTGGGTATACGCCAGCAGCTATACTGAGATTAAGTATATGACTTAAATGGACACATAATTTCTTAGCTACAGATTTAATTACATTCGTGGAGATGCCGTCGTAACCTACGCTCTTTGTGTTTTTCAGTGACATTATTATTTTAAATATGTCATCTGGTACGCTTGGTGCCAGGAACATCGACTTACATCTTGTATATATCTTACGTTGTGGGTTAGGCTCGCTACCGTCATTGATTATGGGCTGAATTTTGTCAACAAAATAGTTGTTAAACGTATTAGAAATGTCCTTAGGATCTAATATATTATTGTTATTAATTTTAATTTTATCAATTTGATGTTTGGGAGTATTGAATTTCTTTCGGTTTATTATTTGCCACGTAGTTTTTGCCTTGTTTGTGGCTTTTTGTATTCTGTAGTTGTTTTGTGCCTTTTGTGTTAGATTTATTATTTTTTTATATAACTTAGAATAGTTGACCAACTTTATTTTATTGTCTCGGCTAGGGTTTAATCTCAATTGCCATAGAAGGTTTCTTTTCTTTCTACTACATAGTTTAACACCTTTTGACACCCATTTAGGTTTATTTATTACGTTTATTTTGACTCGAATAAACGGGAAACACAAGTCATAAAACAACTTTAAAGCGTCGATAAATGCATTATAAGCAAAATTAGGATCCTTCGTATCGTATATCTCTGAGAAACAAATATTTTGCATGCAGTGATTGAATTTTACTAAGTTTTCTTTGCTGTAATCTCTTCTTGTACTATACCAATAGTTTATGGCACACGCCTTTGTAACGGGACATTGAAGTAGCTGTGCTGTGTGATCCGATAATGCAAACTCTATTACTTCGCTTTTACATGCTTTACTAAAATTATGCGCAAAATTGTCTATGCATGTCTGGCTGGCCATGCGAGTCGGCTGTTTAAATACTAGTTGTAAATTGAAGCTTAATAGTAAACACTCAAATGTAGCAGAAAGTCTATTAGACTTTAGTAAATCTATGTTAAAGTCTCCTGCTATAATAATATTTTTCCCAGTTGTCTTTGATATCATTTGGAGAAGTCTCTCAAGCTTATTTAAGCAATCATTATAATTATTAAAATTTGGTACCCTATAAATACAGACGACAATTATCTTATAGCTTATAAGCTCAATGGCGCAACATTCAAAAATACCAGAGGTTGATAATTTACCAATTTTAGGCAGTTCTTTCCATTTGTGGCCATTTTTCACAAGAATACATGCTCCCCCTCTTTTTTTCCCTTTTCTACAATAAGACGACGCTAAACTGTAATTGGGTACATACAACTGGCTCTCATAGCCTTCCATAATGAAATGTTCGGTGATGCATACTATATCAATACATATTTGTTTATCAGCTAGTTGATTTAGACATACTGATAAATCATCCGATTTCTTTAACAAACTTGCTATATTCTGATGTAAGATATTAATATACTTATTCGAGAAAAAACAACTCTTTAACATTTGCCTCTGAGTTGTTAATGGTGTCAGTTATTACAGGGAATAACTCCAAGTCAATTTTGATCCTATTCATTATACTTTGCACTATGAATTGTATTCCAGCTTTATTTAATATACCTGATTTATAAGAAAACATGTCAAATTCAAATGTCAGGTCATAATTAGTGTCGAAGTAGTATGCGCAGTCATGATATTGGAGGTTCATATAAAGTAATTCATTGAACGTCTCAACCTTATAGTTATATATAGGCGCTCCTCGTACATACGAAGGAGTGCATACTATAATATTCGTATAGGTTATCTGCGCTAAGCTTTGGTTAATAACTTTTATTAAATCAATAAAATTATTACTATATTTAATGTCAGTGTCTCCAATAAAAATTATACAATAATCATTCATGGTGAAATCTCTTAATTTCGATTTTAAATTAGCTAGTAGTTGTTTTATCTTAGAATTTGGTAATGAGTAACTACAGAATTTAAATTCTTTAGAGAAATTTTCCTCAATAGCTTCTAGTATACCTCTTTGTGTGCTATTACTCAATACACACAGTTTCCTATGTTTAGCTTCATTAAGTGTGGTCGTTCTTGGAGTTTTCGTATCCGGTGTTGAATTTTGCATTGGTGGCGTCAGTTTTGTATTAATGGGCGACATAGCTCCATTTGATATCTGATTTTTAGTTATCAATGTGTTATTGTTATTCGTTGCTTGTGCCTCTTCCAATTTATTCTTCACCTGTGTGCACCTGTTATCTCCAGTTGATGAGGTTTGGTCTTTCTGCATCTTCTCACCAGAATTCTCCACCACCGGTGTGCATATTATTTCTTCAATAGGTTGATTATGTTTTTCTGGGGTCATATACTTTAGGCATGTGCTTTCTCTGTTACTGTCATGTAATTTATTTCTTTTATTTTTCCTACTCGAGGTTTTTGGGGTATTCTCTATAAAGTCCAGTTTTTTGTAGACATTTATAGTTCTCTGGCAATTTAACAGTTCGCATTTCAATTTACTATTTTCTTCATGTAATGCATCAATTTCGTTATTAGCAGACTGTAGCTCGCCTGCCAGTTGATTGATTTGTGCTTTGAGCACTTCACAACATGAGTGGCTTACATCCAGGCATGTGCCTGGAAGACTTGCCATTGTTGAGTCAAGTATGTGAGAATTTGATAAATCAGTTAATGATTTGGATTGCAGTAGATTGGCAGTAGCCCTTTTTCTTTGCGTTATGTTGTTGTCAGAATCCATTCTAAAAATGTTGATGTTATTATTTTATTAAACCCTAAAATTATTTTTAAGTTCCCACTTTGGTAGAAAAAATTCCCGGCTTGCAACACTATGTAGTTTTCAATGCGCAAAATAGTATTCTCTGTTGACCTGGAATGTTTCTGTCAAGTTCCGCTACTCACCGCTAGGTGGCGGTAGATTAATGCACGAATGCTAATTATGTGACACTCGGTCAGATTTACGACTGGAACGCAATCATCGGTTGACCAATGACGGCAATGTTATTGTTTTTATTTTGAAAATTAACGTTCACATTAGGTGCATTTTAGCATTTATATCACTTATTTAGCACTCTATTTATTGTAATAAACTTAGTTGAGATAACATTGGTTCACTCATTGTCTTTTTGTATCACTTTTGTATCGTTATTGTTGCTTTTGTAAATAAACACTAAGTTGTCAGTTTTTGCCAATGTTTTTCAACTTAACTCAATGAACCACCAGCGAGCTATGAAAATAAGAAAGTAGCCCAACAGATGGCGTTATTGAATAGTGTTGCCAAATTGTATTATATAGAGTACTTAAAAATTAAGAGATTCTTACTTTGTTTGAAATATTTTTTATATTTCCATAGAAAGCAATAATGTGGTTGGCGATTTGCTGTCTACACAAAAAATTGTAGTTATATTTCTTTTAAAATAGTGGCAATACCGACGCGTCTATTGTCAAAATGGTTGTTTATCATCGAGAGTAGATGTATACCGATTTTTTCCAAAAAATAAACATTTCACAATCAAATGTTACGTAAATTCAATTGATACCAACGATGTGTGACGAAGACGAAGCCTACTGTCGCTTGTGCGCCGAGCCAACGACAAAAGAAACACTAATATCGCCTGACGAAGATGTAGGAGTTAACTCCAAAATAGCTATGAAAATGTTGTGGATAAATATCGATGTTAAAAGGACAGAAACTCTTCCAAAAAGCATTTGCTTTTCATGTTTCGATCTACTAGAACGTACATGGTCCTTTTTACACAATGTGAGGACTGCACAAACGAAATTAAACAAAATATTCTTGGAAAATGAAAGCAAGGAAAATTCGTGTCCTGATGTCAACATTAACTCGAGCAATGATGGAAAACCGGAAAATGTCGACTGGGACGACTTTGAGGACATAAAACGTGATGTTAAACCGGTTATTATCGGTGAGGAATTGCAAATAGTAGACCCAAATTCTTTGATAGACTTAGCAACAGCTGCTGTGAAGATTGAAAGACTGAGTGTGGACGTAATTCTTGAAAATTCCGATGGTTTTCACAGTACAGACAGTGATGAACCTCTCTACATGGCTGTTAAGAAGAAAAAACTCAAAAAGAAAAAGAAATCAGCCTACAATTCTGATTTTGACCCTGAAAGCAAAGAAAAAGAGTTACAAAATCTGACTTGGGAGGATTATATGTGCCGTTGTGCTGACTGTGATGCTCAATGCAAGAATGTCATGTCTCTACGCTTACATGCACTACAAATACACGACCATTGCTGCATATTCAAGTGCTCCGACTGCGGTAAAGTCTTAAATAATTACAAAGGGTTTGTCAACCATGTACGTTCACACAAAAAATGGCTACGATACTGCTGCGAATTTTGCAATAAGCATTTTAATACAGCCTCCATCTTGAAAAAACATAAAAACAATAGCCACATCAACGCATACAGAATTACATGTCAAAACTGCGGTACAATTTTTGAAAATGAAAAATTACTACAAGACCACATCGTAACATACACAAAAAGCTACAGAAAACGAATGAAATGTGAAACAATTGATAATGAACTGAAATGCGAACATTGTCAAAAGGAATTTAAATCCCGTAGTAACTTACAACAACATAAACTAATACATACAGAGCGTAGTAGAGATTTCTCATGCCATGTGTGCGGTAAAATGTTCTTTACAAAGGGTACTCTGAGTACTCATATGATGACCCACGATGACACGAAGCCTTTCAAATGTGAATTCTGTCCGATGGCCTTCAGAGCTCGAGGAAATCTCCAATCCCACTTCAGTCTCCACTCCGGAGCAAAACCATTTGTTTGTGAGCAATGCGGTAAAAGTTTCCGTGTCAAAAGACACTTAAAATCACATTCAATAGTTCACACAGACTTAATGCCTTACGTTTGTGCTTATTGTAACAAAACTTTTAGGTTTAAAACTCGTTTGAACTTACATATAAGGCAGCATACAGGTGCGAAACCTTATAAATGTGTTTATTGTCAACGAGACTTTGTAAACGGATCTAATTTTAAAAAACATATGAAGCGTAGACATAATATTGATACATCACGAAAACGTTATACTACAAATGTTCTTGAGAACGAACAGAGTCTGGAAGCAAGTGATGTTGAGGCTATACAATCATAGTAACTTATTGGTAAGGTTTTAATGGATTTATCTTCAAGCTTGTTTTTAAATTGGAATGAATAGGGATACATTTTTCTATTAGATACTTAATAGTATCCATCTTCATCTTCTTGCCCTTATCCCATTTTAGTTGGGGTGGGTGCAACCAGTTTTTTTCTTCCATTCTCCCCTGTCAACCGTCATGCTATCATTTACACCTTTTTCCTTACTTAATAAATCCAAAGAATGTTAATATACATTGTTTTTAATTGTTATTGTAATCTGAATGTAATTGTTTCACTTACTTAGTTTTTTTTTTTGTTGAAAAGGCAGTCACTATCATTATGGAAACTCAGTCATGGGTACTGGAATTAGGACGCTAGTGAATACGTCAAACTCTTGGGTCAGTTCTGGAATGACTACAGTTTAGATTTTAATCAACACACTAAGAACTGAAATGAAATACAAGTATTCTGCAATTCCATCATTTTATTTATTTAGTCATTTTATTTTATTAGAGATAGCAGTGGCGGAGGGTCCTTACAACTCGATTCCTACCAGATTCCCTTTGAAAAATGGCACAGTCAGTATTCTATAGACAAATAATATATCACATTAATGATATGTACTCCGGCTTACCTCTTACAAAAAGTTACCCTTCACTACTGGTAGATAGTGACTATACTGTTTGGAGCAGCTTTTATTTGTCAATTTTAGTGTTAGTGCCATAACAACCGTAGTTGTTTATCATGATTAGTACAATGACCTCCATTCAGGTTACCTAACTAAAAATCTAAGGTTCTAAATACAAGAGAACTTCTAATAAATGAGCTATACAATTATTGTAGAACTACCAAACTAAACAAAACACTAGCTTCTACCTGTGATTTCGCCCGCGTGAGAAACAATTCTGGTAGGTAGTTTTTCATCAGTGAAAGAATTTTTGAAATCTAATAAGAAGTTTTAGAAAATGCCTGTTACACCCAAACATACATACTGTACCTCTCAGTAGCGAAGGGTAAATTTTTGTAAGAGGTAAGGAGCATATATAATAATGTGATAATATTTTATGTCTATAGAATACTGACTGTGCCAGTTTTCAAAGGGAATCTGGTAGGAATCGAGTTATATGGAACCTTGGCCACTGGTACCTCTTTATATTATTAGTTTGTGTACTGATTCTCTGTGCCTACATCGTATTCACATTTTGGGTGTGTTAAAGTTCCCCTCCAAAATGTAAGCGATTCGCAAGAATGAACACATTATTGTTAATGACTCATACGCGTTCACGCTGTCGATTGTAAAGTGTAATACAACTATCGGTTTCTAATTTGGATTGGTGGTAGCCTATAAGCAATGGTAACCGGGTAATGGCCCCATTTGACGAGTTGTGGGTCGTGGTATCAATCCCAGATAGGCGCATTACTGTTCGTAATTTATTTCATCACCACTGCTCTCAAAATGGTGAAGGAAAACATCGTGATGAAACCCGCATGCCCTATTCAGACATTAAAAGACATTATGTGACATTTACCAACCCGCACTGGGCCCGTGTAGTAGATTAAAGTCGATTCCCACTCCTAGAGAGGAGGCCTGTGTCCCAGCAGTGGGAACACTCTTTATGAATGCATACAATCCGCGATCCGTAGCGTAGAAACCGATCGTTTAGCCACTGTACCAATAGTGTCAACATTTTAAGAGCTGTTTTAGACTAGCGTATTTTTCCGCGCGTATAAGCGCGTATTGGCTTGCGCATTTAAAAGCCGCCACATTTTGCACTTCAAAAACGGTACACGCGCTTATTCCAGCGCACACGCGAACCTGTGGGTTCAACCAGTAGCGATGTGTTAGTATCTCTCGCGGCTCAACGCTCGTTCGAGTTGCGCGCGTATACGCGCCTACAGGAGCTTCCTCAAACAAGCTAATAAGCGCTGAATATACGCTAATCTGAAAATAATGGAAGAGTTTACATAAAGTTAGATACTGCCACTTTTCACCCTTATGCTCGAAGTAATAACGTTGAAAACTGGTCGACCGTCAGTAAACTCGGGAGAACAGTCGGCAGCGGATCGACTTACCACAAACTGTCAAATTTTCTAATTCGATTTTGAACTTAACCGTCAACATTTTACGGTTTAAAATCATTTGGAGAAATTTGACAAGTTTGTGGTAACTTGATGTGCTGGCTGTACATGAAACCAGCAGTGTCGTTGCGGTCTGTATTTGCCGTTGCGGCTTACGGTTACGTACGTTAGGTTAAAACGAAATCTTTTTTTGAAATCCAAAACTAGAGTAATGTTCCAATCAAATGTGGTGTTAGTACAATTAAATCATGTACATGTACCAGTGGTGAAGGTACCATAGAACTCGATTCCTACCGGCTTCCCTTTGAAAAATGTCACAGTCAGTATTCTATAGACAAATAATATAATCACATAAAAGATATGTACTCCAGTCTCCAGCTTAGTTCTCACAAAAATTGACCCTTCGCTACTGTCATGTTCATACTTTTTACAACAAGATTCTTTTTTATGTTAAATTAATATTGGTACAAATAAACTTCTATTCATTCCACATTAAATTAGCTTGAATATAAATATTTCTATTATTGTTGCATCGTTGGTCTAGTGATCGCAAGCGCGACTACTGAGCATAAGGTCCGTGGGTCGATTCCCGGGTCGAGCAAAGTCTTATTAGGTTCTTCCATCAGGAATTTTCAGTAGCAGTCACGGAGTCTGGATTTGTGCCCCGTTGATGGCAATAGGCTCGCCCCCTATGAACATGGAACTTGATTGAATATAACTGGCGAAATGTGTGTTTACTATTAGGTACACCTCTGCCTAACCTTTCGGGGATTACAAGCGTGCGTGTTATGTTATTGTTGAAAACTTCAATTTAAAAAAAATCTCGCATTTTAATTATTATTACAGACCTTGCATTTTATTTCATGAAATGTATTTAAAAATACTCTTTTTTTTTAGTTTCTGCCGAGCTCCATGGGAGTAAGGCGTGACTATATTTATGTACATATTATGTAAAATATTGTTTTAGGTAATGTGTTCATTGTAATATTTTTAGTTAATTATTATTAGATTCTTAGATATACAGTTCTTATGTATGTAATTAAATAAAGCAATATTTTATTAATCAGTTTGGTGATATTTATTAAAACATTACTATAACTAGAAGACGGGATATTTACCATGTTTATTGTTTTCTTTGAGTTCCCAATATTTCGGCGCTGTTGCAAGCACCATGATCACGGTGCTTGCAACAGCGCCGAACGAAAGTTAATTTTTTTATTAAAACACTCTAAAAATCACAAACAAAATATTTTCAGATTTACACCTACCACTGCTTGTCTTTGCATCACCCAAAGGTTGACTGGTAGAAAATGCCTATGGCATTAAGTCCGCCTCTGTACTTATGTGCTTGAAGTGTTAAATAAATAAATAAATAAATAAATCAATCAATCTTAACCTTTTGACCGCCACGGTCACATATACGTGACAGCGACGACAACGACAAGCGAGCGATGATTTTAATGATTATAATTCTGTAACCACATACGTGTTACTTGCGCGATTCATATTTACATCAACATACAACCTGCCACTGACCTGCAAAAATCAAAATCAAAGCATTAATTTCAAGTAGGCCAGTTACAAGCAGGTTTGAATTGTCGAAACAAAGAACAATGAAATATAGCTACAGTCCCAGTCACAAGGCATAAAAACTGTGAAGTAGTTGCCCATTCCCTAACGTAGATCTCTATGGAGAAGAATGGGCAAGAAAATGCAAATTGCAAAAAACGTGAGAAAAACATATTTTCATCTACAACAACCTGACAATGACCTGCAAATTGCAAAAAAACGTAAGAAAATTTGAATTTCGCGGGCTACCCTAGCGCTTCCACGTTCAGAGAACGGTACTTAGCAAAGAGTACCAAGTCACGTGAAACGGTAAGCATTGACAAAAGACTGGCGACACGACGCCACCACAACAATACGAGGTTGCAGACCGTAACCACGTGTCCTGTTTCTTACTATTGTGCTCGCAGGAGTTTTATTAGAGCGTGGATTTATTGTAAACGTCACATTATATAGCACTAGCGACCCGCCCCGGCTACGCACGGGTGCAATATATGTATAAAACTTCCTCTTGAATCACTCTATCTACAACATTATTTTTAGTGTTGTTTGTTCCTCCAATAGGTATCCCATTAATTGTTTATATCCATCTTCATCACAATAAACTGCTATCACCTCTGGGTTCATGGATATCCACACCTGTCGTTTCTCATGCCGTTTTTGTAATGTGGCCTTTACTTTTTGAAAGATTTGTGTCTGTACTATTCCATTATGTAATTTTACTGGTTGTAACTTGTCTGGGATGGCATAGATCCGGCCATCTAAATCCGTGATTGTCGTTACACAAATAATATTTGTTTTCACGTCTTCACTGGCTTTGACCATGAACTCGAATCGTAATTTCTCCATTTTTCCTGGTAACCAGCTGTAGAAATGTTGTTTTATAATGGGTTTATGTATCCTTGGATACTATGGTGAACAGTAAAACTCTAACTAAAATTGAGTTGCTCTGTAAAAAAAAACCCCAATTAATAACAAACTCACCTGAAAAGAGAAACAACATTTAAAGCTATTGCTTCACCAGTTCTTAATCAGTATTATTTAAATATTCAACCACAATCTAATTTTCATAACCTAATTCGCATGCTGTATCAATATGTCCATCTGACAGACAGCTCTATAGAAACGACCAAGTTCACTCACAGATAACTTATACATCAAAGTCATTACGCGGCAAATTCAAACATACTTAAATGAAGTGTCAAGCACTTTGTTTACATATGCGAAACCTGAATATAGTTTGTTCAGTGAATAGACTCGGTTGGGACTATATAATGAAACTAGTAGACTGTATATTTATAGGTGTTATACCACAATTAACATAATGCAGCGTGTGAAGACGGTACAAAAAAATGCCCGGAGTGGCTCAGTGTGTGGTTGGGCGCGCAGCGGCGCTCGCGCAGCCGGGTTCGGTACCCCGAGACCCGTACCCTTCCCGCGGTTATCCATGCATATGTGAGGCGCCGACATTCAGAATAAGTAACTGAATCGATTCCAATAATTTTTAAACCATGTTAAAAGGTATGTTGTTAAAAGTTGGACACCATGTAAAATACTGGTATTCAGCTGCATCCGGTTAGACTGGAAGCCGACCCCAACATAGTTGGGAAAAGACTAAGCAAATGATGATGATGTTAAAAGTTGGACACCGAGCGACTTTAAGTACCTATCGCAATAATTTAGGTACCTACTGCCAAATTATTATTATCAATGAGCTCAAGACGACGCTGGAGGCGCGCGCTGCGTGATGACCACGTTTTTGAGCGGACAACTAGGTGACAGAATAAGCTTATAACTTTGTGATTTTTCATGATACAGTTTTGAAATTTTGTACATAGATTCTTTACATAAAAAAACAAGACACGTGTTTCAGGTTTCGCATATACTAAAACTAATGTTGTAAATATAAAACCGCATCAAAATCCGTTGCGTAGTTTTAAAGATCTAAGCATACATAGGGACAGACAGACAGCGGGAAGCGACTTTGTTTTATACTATGTAGTGATGACGCCTGTATTTAGGATTGTAGGGAGAACCTACTTAAAGACGGTATAGACCACCTGTACGATTACCTTTTTTTTTGTAGGATGGTAAATCATCAAATGATCCCGCTCTGATCGGAGCGTAAGAAAGTGTCAGACTTGTACTTACTAAAACCCATCCATGTTCCTTCTTTGCCCTTTGTGTTCCAGTTCCGCGGTATCTCTTTCGAACAGTCCCACAGCCCCGGCAGGCATCGCTCTTGCGGACCCCTTCCTGGTTGCTGACATCTCTTTGGACTACCTAGTCGTCGAAAGCGCGACTGCTGAGCATGAGATCCCGCGACTCCCAGGTATCAATCTGGAAATCGGGCAGTGTTACTGAGTTTTACCAAAGCATTTCCCAGAAGTAGCCACGGAGTCTGGATTTGCGAAAAATAGTACCGGAAAGTTGCTTCAAGCTAAAAATAAGTTTATTTTAAAAAATCAATGTGTCAAGGACATTACTTAGTTTCGGACGAGCCGAATATACGATCACTTTTTGGCCGAAACCGAAACTCCAGCCGAAACGAGTCCTCGCCAAAACCGAAACTGAAACTTCGATCGGACACCACTGCAAATATTCCTACTCCTTTCATACTCATTATATTTAAAGGTTGACTGGTAGAGAATGCCTTGTGGCATTAAGTCCGCCTAAGTACCACTATTGTACATGAAGTTTAAAAAATAAATTATAATGGGAACATTTTAACATTTTAGCAAGTGCCGAAATTGTAATTGATGTTTAATCAGTTCCCTGTCCGGTCAAGTCGTTTCAAGTCAGATCAACGATCAATTTATCAATCAACTAAGCTTATAGCAATCCATTGCTGGACATAGGTCTCTTTCAACTTAAATGGTCCCTCAATTCTTAATTTATTACTGCTGAAGAAAATTTTTGTTTATTATTAATCTAATAAACAAAAATTTTCTTTTGTAACTATCTCATGGTACCGTGCCCATATTTCCATGCATCGGAGGCCGAGGTGTACCTAATAATACACCCACATTTCGCCAGTCATGTTCAAGCCCCATATTAGGGAGTGAGCCTATTGCTATCAACCGTGCACAAATCCAAACTTCGAAGCTGCTACTGAGAAAATTGTGATAGAAAAACCACAATAATACTTTGTCTGACCCGGGAATCGAACCCAGAGTCTCATGCTCAGCCACGACTACACCAACGAGACAGATAACGATAATTATATACTCATTATTATGAATTAATTAATTTTTCGTCGTCCGTCCTTTTAATTGCATGTCATTGTTTTGTCTACCAACTACACAAGGTAGGTACAGTCGCAAGCACATCAAACTACCCGAAACTGTCAAATTTTTCCAATCAACCTTGAACCTAATGCTTTAGCGATAAAGTTGAAAAACTTAAAAATAAATTTCACAGATTGTAGCAGCTTGATGTGCTGGCGTCTGTACATAAAGAAGTCCAATGACTTCAATATGTACAGACACCTAGCAGATCATCGCGCAATATCGCGTGTTTAAGCTAATTTAATCAAACAGTCTCTTCTCCCGCCGCCATTAACGATATATCAAATCATTAAGCTCTCTCCATCTCATGACGGACCTACATAAATATCGTGCAAAGATTAGTGGGTAGAGAGGACTTCTTCAATCGGTCCCTCATTACTGAGGCTCGTGGTCCCTGGAACCCTTTAAACGGACAATCTGCCTCCATCGACTCCGGTCCAAAGTTGCCATTACCACCTGCTGAAATTTGCTTGAGGACATAGCCTCTTTTACTTGGTCGGACCGTCGTGCTGGTAACCGGCCTCGGTAGAGAGGAAAATTTTGTTATTATAGTACCTTATTCTTACCACACATACGTGTACTGTGTGGATACGTAAAGTGCCTTGTTCCTAAAGGGAAGCCGGCAGGAATCGGCTTGTTAGGAGCCTTCAGACCTGGTGCACAGGACTAATTTTAACAAGAGGTGGATCTCATTCTCATGTCAAAACAGGAAATGAGAATTTAGTCTTCTTCTTGGTGTCGCTGGTACGACATCATCATCTTCCTATTCCTTTCCCAACTATGTTGGGGTCGGCTTCCAGTCTTAACGGATTCAACTGAATACCAATATTTTACATGCTCAACGACCTATCTGACCTCCACAACCCAGTTAGTGCTGGGTGATATGATACCCCTTGATAAGACTGGTTGTCAGACTTCTGACATATGGATGGATGTTTGTTACTCTTTCATGCAAAAACTCCTGAACAGATTTGGATGAAATTCACCAAACAGATAGTTTATAACCTGGATTAAAAAATATGATACTTCTTATCGCGGTATTACGATCCCGTGGGACAATTACCGAACTCCACGCGAAACCGCGGGCATAAGGCAGTGTTATTATTCTATGATAAAATGCAATTTACCTAAACTAACTGTACGCTATACATGCCAATGTCTTGTCTACAAAATACTAGTCTTGGTCAAGTATGTCGCAGTAAGGCACGCGACAGCGCGTCGCATGCGCAGGCGCACACGAGGTTACTAGCTTGAGATAGATCTGATGGCTTGTGAGATTTGTCTAACTTAGGTACATACCAGGTATTTTGAAATACCTAGAGTGCCGCAAGGATCTGTTGGCACTTCAATGCCATTAAATTCCCTGGAGTGCACGTGTTGGTAAACATTTTGAAATTGTCTGTATAATTCCTACTTACTAATGACCTGCCTTTTTAATTTTTTTTTAATGCATAGATACTATTTACACAATTTTATATTAACGAAAAAAAATCTGCATGCAAGATGATTTCTATTTGTTTTTTTTCTATTGACATTAATTACGAAACAGTAAGTTATTCCATTCGCTTACAATAAATATAGGAATAGAAGAAATTAGGGATGAATGAGCGAACTTAATAGATTTCTAGGTAGGTGGATATCATTTTCGTCATGATCTTCAACTTCAGGTAACTGGGTGTCCTAACTGGAATAGATACAGTAGATAGTTTTCTACTTTCATTTATAAAATACTAGGTGTTGCTTGCGACTTCGTCCGCGTGGAAATTTTGATGTCTGTATGTATGAGAAAAAAAAGATAGCCTATGTCCTTCCCCAGGATATAATTTATTGCCATGCCAAGTTTTATTACGATCCGATCAGCCATTTAGTCGTGAAAAGGTAACAAACAAACAAACAGAGTAACTTTTGCAGTTATAATATTACTATGGACTACGGATTTCTACAGATGAATTTGGACTTGAACTGGAGTTACAAGGTTCAGATGCGTTGCAATGCATAGTAAGGTAAAATCCCATAGATACCGACCCCAGACCTATGAAGCTTTCAAGTGCTTCAAAATAAATTCTGTGTAAAACAATCTCAAGATAAATAAACGTATCTTGGCTCGTGCCGCTCCCTCGCAAGTCGCTCCGTGTTCATCAAAGCATGCAGAAAACAAAAGCAACGGAAATATTACTCCAGTCGACGACAAGAAAGCCCAGAGGACAGTTTTCTATACAAAACACTCAATTATAATCCTCAAATAAAACCTCGGCTGTGTACGTGCTTACCATTGCCTAATAGTAGAATAATTTAAAAGCATAACCTGTCAAAAATTACCGCGCAAATATTTATGCAAATAAAATTACTTTTTAAACTCAAAGTTGTTTAATAATGAATTATTCATGAAAATGTCTTCGTTAATCACATAATACGTTTACAAGTTAATTAAAAGTTTAAGAACAGTTGTATTGTTTAAAAAAAGTGTTTGAATTGATGTTGTAATTGACAGTTGGGAGATTTTTTTAAAGATGGACGCTGGCCAAGGCGCTGTGCGTCTAATATTTTTTGCTTTCTTCACACGGTATGCGCTATCTCAGGAGTACTTTAGAATGGTAAGTGTACCAATTACATCCATTTTCAATTTAAATTTCCACTGATTTAAAACTTCTTTTATGTTAATTTTATACAGTTAAGTTTTTTATCTCGTAAAATCTTCGTTCGAGTGCATTGTGATGCAGAATCTTTGGCTTATGTAAGATTGTATGCAAGACAGCAAGTCTTGCAAAAGAAACATTATGTATATTCTATTGTGTTCGTTTTAAGATCTTACAAAGTTTTCACTACCTTATGAATTAACAGAAACATCAGCTGTCAACTGTACAGTCCAAAGTTTGATACTCAAGTGATAAAAAGCGAAAATGCATTTTCTGTCAGGACGAAATCTTTTTAGACCGTAATTAAATTGAAAAATTGCATCATTGTCTTATGTCGAGTCCTATCTCTGTTCTAAATCTTTTATAAATGAGGTTAATGCTTCATGCAAGCGAAAACTTCATTAATTAAGTAGATAGGTACAGACGCCAGCACATCAAGCTTCCCGAAAATGTCATATTTCCTCAATCAACCTTGAACCTAATGCTTTAGCAATAAAGAAAATTGAAAGATTTTAGTAGCTTGATGTGCATAATTGATTAGAAATTTCGAATAAACAAACACTCACATCGTATATGTTTTCCCTGAACATATTAACGTAACATAAAATGACATCACGCCTGTAATACCCGAAAGGGAGGCAGAAGCGTACCATTTAGTTAATGGCAAACTTCTGAAAAATTAATAAGTTCCTGTCAAATTCAGTTCCTGTCTACAAAAGTCGCATTAGGTAAAACGTTGAAAATTAATTAAACAATTCGAAAAACGGGTCCATCTCAAAATGTATCCTTTCATTCATCACCAAGTAGTTCCTCAACTATACGGTTTTAACTTAATGATGTTTATGAATCATCTGTTAAAAATATGGGTGTAAGAGCTCAAACACACACTCTTTATACAGACTTTAAAAAAGCTTTCGATAGAGTTGGCCACGAAATATTACTGAACAAAATTACATTCAACGGCATTAGAGGTAATTTGTTGCGCTGGTTTCAGTCTCACATCAGTACTCGCAATGAAACTGTTGTGAATAATGGGTATCATTCTGACACCCTTCTTGCTGCCTCTGGGGTCCCTCAGGGATTAGTTCTTGTCCCCTTATTGTTTTTACTTGCTTTTGAATTAGTGATATTTTGCTGTATGTTGACGGTCGCAAAATGTTCAGGAACATTTTAACGATCGATGATTGTTATCTCTTGCAAGATGATCTCAATAGGTTAACTGGCTATTGTAAAATAAATAAACTAAAATTAAATGAAGGTACATGAACTCTCAGATCAGTGGTCTGGGTATGCTATTGGTCTGTAAACTACACCTAAATCTACACATCTATAAGATTATTGGCAAGGCATTACAAATGTATCACCTTGTAATGAGATCATCGCTTGATTTCAAGCGACCGGCCACATAGATACAGGATATCTATTTAATTCTTTAATTCCACCACAAATTAAGTATGCCTGTATGATGGGACTCGGACTTGCCTTAGAAAAAGTACTGCGCCAGTTTTTAAGATCAACGCAGTCTGGATGCCATTTGGAACGGAGGTCATACATCAAGTCCTTGGAAAGGCTTAATCTCCTCACGTTAGAACTAAGGCGCCTCTTCCTTCAAACCATGATACTTCATGATCTGTTGCACAATAAAATTGATTGATCCGAGTCGGAGATAGCTGTGCCGCATACGTACTGTATAGCTCCCATTTCCACACTGACGTAAGATTAAAATAATGCTGCTATTAAAGGAAGTAGAAGGCCCCCGGAACTACCGTAACCTCCTATTAACATCTTATAAATCTTTGTAATGCAAATAAACAGTTGTGTGTGCATACATGCCAAGCCACGTTTAAAAGACATGCACTCTCTACACAATTACGTATGACATAGTCAATGCCAGACATGTATGAATGGCATAAAATGGTAAACAGTAATTCACCTTTACCGATGGAACTACAGAAGCGTGACGAATTTTACGATTGATGATACATACATGTTAGTTTTTCTTGCATTCTAGCTAGATATACTGCATTTAGATTTAAGAGAAAGACTAGGCAGACAAGCCTTCCACACTATTTCCAAACCACTGCAACTCCTGAAAGCGTGAATCAACAGTGGCGACCACCAACAAAGCGCCGAGACAATGAAGCTCGACGAAGTCCCAGAGAAACAATTTAACTGTCTTGGATCCCGCAACGACATTAATCAGGAAAGAATAGTGGAGGAGTAGGAAAAACATAATTTCCACTTCCCTCCATATCAGCAGGAAACAGAACAAAATAAGGGAACTGGGATAAGCCCAGTTGCCAAGCACCACGGATAAATATTATTATTAGGTCCTAAGTTGTGAACTGTTATATTTGATTCCAATAATAGGTATGGCAAAAACGCTTGAAAGCACGCACGGAAAGACTAGGCTGGTCATTTGTAAGAAGGTAAAGGACAGTCCAAGGAACAAAATTAAATCAGTAAATGAGATTTCCACTGCTTGGGCACTAGGGGCTGGTGCCATCCGTGAGAGCAAGGAGGTAATCCACCACGTGTGCCTAACGCGGGTGGACAACGTCACGTCTTCGTATGTTGGGTTCTAGAACATGTCGGTATCCTCACGATGATTTCCTTCACCAACAACGTGTTGACGCACAAAAGTGCCGCTTTAGTTTGCGTTTTAAGTGACTTGTAAGGACATCAAGACTTTATGCAGATGATGACGTAAAATTCGAGTAAGGCCTGGTCGGAGCAGGCAAAATCTCTTCTCTTCTGATGAAGGTTAAAAAAGAACCAAATTCGGCGGCCAAAACTCTTAATGAAATCTTGAAAACTACTATCAAAAGAAATTCTACAATACCAACAATGGCCCAAGCATTTGAACAGATCTGCTTACCCAACAGAAACTCCGTCGTAATGATGACCCAGATACTCCTATTGTATTTAGTCACGCTTATGAACTTACTTATATATACATACATACCAGCATGTACCATCTTGTACTGTACCTACGTCATTATATGTGACATTTTTTGTCTAGGGACGTGCGCCGACGCCGAGACGGTGACTTTTTGGTAGCGATGCTGTAGAGCGTGTCGTAAACTCATTTGAAAACGCACGACTGTTTCTGAAGACATTTCGATACGAAGAGTGGAGATCGGAAGGAGGTGGCCGGACATTTGCATCGCGCCAGCATTGCGTTTAAACGAGACAGCATCGCGATATTAGCGGTCCAGAATCATGTTTACCTTGGGCGAAGATATACAGCCAGTGATAGCATCACAATTTGCGACTGTATCATGCCCGATTTGAGTTTGGATCGCTGCAACAAACATAACATGAACCCTGAAACATATTACCCTTTTTTGGGCAGTCGTGGAAAAAGTCGCCTAGCACGAGCGTTCTTACATACACCATGATGATGAGCGCAGGTTATTATATGTCGCGGGCCTGTGGACGGCGAGTTATGGGCCAGCTCGCCGTCCGGCCGTATTATGACGACAGGCCGTGTCGACGGCGCGTTCGTGTTACACGTGCGCCTCAAAGAGATGTCAGCAAATAAGTAGGGGTCCGCAAGGGCCGATGTCTGCCAGGGCTGCGGGACTGTTCGAAAGAGATACCGTGGCCCTGGAACACAAAGGACAAAGAAGGAACATGGATGGGTTTTAGTCAGTACAACACGTCTGACACTCCCTTCCGCTCCGCCCAAAGAGGGGGGGGGGGGGGGGGTCATTTGATGATATCCCATACGAAAAAAAAAAAAAATGTTATTATATGTATGTGACATTTTTTATCTTACAACCTTCGAGGTCTGCAAGAAGCATGACCGAGATGACAAATTGGCCGGAAGATGCATAAAAAGTAATTTTGGCCAATTGCTCTTTAGATTAACCTTAAAAAAGTGTGTTCTAAAGCTTGGAAATTAGTTTTCCGTCATGCCATGCGGTCTTGTGCTTAAAATAGGTGATTATTTCATTGCTTACTTTGTGTGTCAGTTTTTTTTTAAGTTATCAAGGAACTTTAGTTTAGACCGATACTTATACACGTGATTGTACTCATGATAACAAACAACTTTCCCAAAGAAACATTTGTTTATGACTGTTATCTATCACAATAACACAGCAGCCGTATGAAATTCGCGCGCACGCGCCTCTGACCTATCAGCTGTTGGCTACGTGACGCCGTTCTGTCTCATTACTATCGTACCGTGCAACAGTGGGTAGGCAGAATCGCGTGATAGGTCACAGGCGCGCGCTCGCGAATTTCATACGGCTGGTGTGTTATTGTGATAACAGTCATAAAACAATGTTTCTTTGGGAAAGTTGTTTGTTATCATGAGTACAATCACGTGTTTAAGTATCGGTCACTAATAACCAGTCACGTTACATAGTCATCCTTACCGTTTTGTTTGGAGTAATACACGTAATATAATAAGGCAATAATTAATACGATATTTGCCCGTTATCTTGTCATCAGTACAATCTCTCATAATCATATTTAATAAAGACTGTCTTATTTAACACTAGCTTTTGTCCGCGACTTTGCTCGCGTTAATTTTGAATTTGACAATCAATTCAGGTTGTACTCTGCTTGTAATAATATAATTCAATCATGATTCAAAAGACACGTGGCGCCATCTATTTTATTGAACGTTATTGTTGTGGACCAGACTGGAGAAGACAGACTAGGGACAGAGAGAACTGGAGGAAGCTAGGGGAGGCCTACGCCAAAGAGTCGACTTCCACTAACTAAAATGATAATTAATATTTTTTTTATTCAATGTTATTAATTTAAAACTTAAATTCAAATTTACTATTTTATATTTTTGTAATATTGGAATTATTTATTAGTTTTGTATTAATAATTGCTAAATTGTGGTAGAATAAAGGCTATTTTTATTTTATTTTATTTTAGCAATAAATAATTATTGCTGTTTGCCTCAGGAACAGTACTTTTTTCGGGATAAAAGGTACCCTATGTCCGTTTCAGCACACCCGATAATGTATATGCAAAATTTCAGGATGATCAGTTCAGTGGTTTAGGCGTGAACAGTTAACAAACAAACAAACAAACCTACTTTCGTATTCTTGTATTTTTTTAGTTATTATTAAAGATAAGGAAGGATAATAATGAAGTAAGGATTAACACTGAAAACGGGATATTTACCATGTTTACTGTTTATTATATCGGGAACTCAAAACAAACAGTAAACATGGTAAATATCCTGTTTTCAGTATTAATGTTAGGGACCACTGACCATGTCAATGTTATTTAGCTAATTTTCTGCTCATCATCTGCCTAGCCTTTTCCCAACTATATTGGGGTCGGCTTCCAGTCTCACTGAATGCAGCTGAATACCAGTATTTTACATGGAGCGACTGCCTATCTGACCTCCGCAACCCAGTTAGTAGGTACTGGGTAATACGATACTCCTTGGTAAGACTGGTTGTCAGACTTTTTAAGCCACTGACTACCAAACGACTGTAAAAGATCTACAAATGACACCCGGGACCAACGGCTTAACGTGCTTTCCGAGGCACGGAGGAAACTCGGTATGTAATGGGTGATCACCCATCCACAGACCAACTTAGGCAAGCACGGCTTTACCTAAAGATCGACCCGAGCGGCTGTTATTATTTAGCCACGAGCTCCTCTAGCTAATTTTCTTCTATTCATTCTTAAAAGCAATCAAAAATCTAAATTAAACTTTCAACAACATAATTTCCATTAACAAATTGACCTCGGACCGCCATCGCTAGTACAGCACGTGGTTCAGCTGACCACTTTCATTGAGCCATTGTTTCCGAGCTGTGATAGACAGACGGATATACTGACAATGGCGAGACACTTTCGCTTGCTTTATTAACGTTATAGTACTACATTTTCTTGAACTAGGTTATGCTGGAGCTTAAACTTGGAGCTCGTGGCTCTAATAACAGCCACTCGGAACTTTAGGTTAAGCCGTACTTGCCTAGGTTGGTCTGTGGATGCGTGACCACCCATTACATACCGAGTTTCCTCCGTGCCTCGGAAAGCACGTTAAGCAGTTGGTCCCGGCTGTCATTTGTAGATCTTTGACAGTCGTTACAGTAGTCAGTGGCCCAAAAAGTCTGACAACCAGTCTTACCAAGGGGTATCGTATTACCCAATACTAACTAGGTTTTGGAGTTAGTCGCTCCATGTAAAATACTGGTATCCAGCTGCATCAGGTTAGACTGGAAGCTGACCCCAACATAGTTGGGAAAAGGCTAGCAGATGATGATGTTCTCGTGGGGTACCTCGAACGTTCCAACATAAGCGGGCTTCGTCAGTCTTAGTCAACCATACTTGCTATCAACCGTAATAGCTACCAACTTGCTTACTATTTAATCTTTAAAAGTAAGCTATAGTCAATACAACATTAGTTTTAGTATATACTAAAACTAATGTTGTATGTTGTTGGTTTTGCATATGCAAAACCTAAAACATGTGTCTAGTATTTTTATGTTAAGAATCTATGCAAAAAATTCCAAAACTATCATGAAATATCACAAAGTTATAAGCTTGTTCTGTTACCTGGTTTCCGCACAAGAACATGGTCACCACGCGGCGCCGACGTGCGCGCGCCTCCAGCGTCGTCTTGAGCTCATTGATAATAATTTGGCAGCAGGCACTTAAATGATTGCGATAGGTACTTAGTGTCGCTCGGTGTCCAACTTGTAACTTTTTAAAAATATTTTTGGGACAAAATATAACATGGTTAAAAAATTATTGAAGTCGATTCAGTTACTTATTCTGAACAAACTATATTCAGGTTTCGCATATACTAAAAATAATGTTGTCTTAAAATAAAAGAATATTTATTTCCCTCCACACAAGGCCTTAGGACACAATATATCATAACCATCATTCTATAAGTATAACAAAAGACATTGTCTCCCCGACCCAAGGTCACCTCACAACACGATCACTGTAAACCCGTGACCACAAGCTACGCGACCCGGGACACGCGACAACGACTACAGATAAAACAAATGAAAGAAGTTATATAGATCGAGTCACCGAGAAGCTTTTTGCGTCGTGACACGGTTTTATAAAGCCGACAGGACGTGCAGTTTTGCCTGTACATTATTGTTATTTTTAAACTGCAGGCATACATGAACGTGTAGTAATTCAACCAAGAGGATGCCGTCCCTTCTATTGGTGAAAGATCCATTTTGGAGCCATGTCAAAGTTTTCGCGTCTGTGGCGGGCTCCAAAATGGAGCCCTTGGTCTCTGCCTTATTTTTTGACGTAAATTGCTTATGAAAACTGTATCTATCTCGCTCAAACTTGCACAGAGTCTAGGAGACAGAACAAAAAAGATACATTGTTTTTGTCAAGTATTTCAAATGAACGAACAGCGGGTCGCTGTCAAAATTTACGCACTTAGTTCTTTTTACAGTTACTTAGTAAACATGCGAAGGAAACAAGAGACTGCCTAGTAGGTCGAGCAAGTGGTTGCAAGCACGACTGCTCAGCATGACATCTTGTAGGTTCGGGCAAAGTGTTATTGGGTTTTCCCATAAATTTCTTAATAACAGCCACGGAGTATGGATTTGTGCACGGTTGATGACAATAGGTTCGTCCCGTTCGGCCCCTATTACACGAGACTTAAACATAACTGGCGAAATGCGGGTGTACTAGGAGGTACACTTTTGCCTAACCTTGCGGGGATTAGAGGTGTGATGTGATCTTCTAATTATTTTATGGTGTGGTTAGTGACTAACCTAGTGTCAGAGTTGTATGCCACCCAAGGGCCTCTGACTTGGCTTAACATGCCGTCGAGAAATATCTCTCAGGCATGCTGGTTTCCTCACGATGTTTTCCTTCACCGAAGCAAGTGATAATTGTACAATACACACATCATCATCATCATCATCATTTCAGCCGAAAGACGTCCACTGCTGGACATAGGGCATTTATACACATGAATTCTAAAAATCAGAGATGCGTGTCTTGGATTCGAACTCGAGACCTACGGTCACACCACTAGACTACACTGCTTAATTGGTATCTCATGTATGAAACAAGTAAGGCACGCGCGTGTCGTGTCGCAAATTGCTTCGGCCGAGGCCGCGAACGTGCCCTTACATCACGATTACTGTAACGCATGCAATTCATATAATAGGTTGTAACTTCTGTAAGGATTTCCGCCGATTTTGTAATCGTCTCATCTCGTGCGTTATGCTTTTTTTCTAAGAGCAGGTAAGATGACAATGTCTGAAACAATCAGGGTTTTCCGAAGGTCTGTTGGGTGAACCAGAAACTTAACACTAGCTTAAGAGCACTTGTACAGAAAGTGGGCAACGTCGCGAATAGCTGTCAAATATTACGCTGTTTTGATTAATTTGGCAATATTACTATATGGAAATAAAAAATATGAAATGCAATAATTAATATCGTAACACCGAATATTTAGTTTTAAATGTTAAAAAAAAGTGAATAAAAAGTATTTGGAAACTTTCCAAATGACACCTAAAACGGTTACAACATCAAATTCAGTGTTTTCATTGCAATTCATTATTAATATTCTAGTTCACTAGTTAGCCATAAATTCTTATTTCCATACAGTAATATTGCCAAATTAATTAAAACAGGTAAATATTTGACAGCTATTTGCGACGTTGCCAACTTTTTGGATGAACGCTCTTAATCTATTTTAAGAAGGCTGGAAGCTCATTATTATAAGTTTGATGACGTACAAACTACGCTATACGTAAGATAATGCCTGTAATTCCCTACGGGATGGGCAGAGGTGTATACTGTGTATGGTAAAGGTACTTCCAAATTTCACCTATTGTTCTATATCCAATTTACTTGAGGGCTGCCAAATAGAGTATAAAATCAGCCATCAGATGAAATTCCTTATAAAAAACTCTATTAACTGACTGATTCAAAACGGGGTCCTCATGCTCAACAGCATCTAGCGATCAACGAGTCACTTAAGTAATAAATTTATTCTTATTTTCAGGGTATCAACACAAATACAGCAGAAGCATCGCAATTTCTTCGCGAGTATGACAGGGAAGCTTCTGGAATGTGCTACAGGTAAGATTTTTCAAAGATTTTCACATTCTTTTATTAACAGGCATTGATATATTTTAAAAAAATCATCATCATTGATGTATTTGTCGGATCCGGTCGTTAGTCATCATCAACATCTGCCTAGCCTTTTCCCAACTATGTTGGGGTCGGCTTCCAGTCTAACCGGATGCAGCTGAATACCAGTATTTTACATGGAGCGACTGCCTATCTGACCTCCACAACCCAGTTAGTACTAGCTAATACGATACCCCTAGGTAAGACTGGTTGTCAGACTTTTTGGGCCACTGACTACCTGTAACGACAATAGATCGGATCCGGTCGTTAGTACGGACATAAAATGAATTGGAAAGCGCACCTGTGTGCAGTGGTGACATCACGTGACCAACTTACCAGTCACAACACAGCCTGCTTCTACAGAGCCCTGATGTCCAGATCGAAGCGAGGGCGACAGTCAATATCTGATCGCGGCGGAGTTGAGACGTCTTGGAACTGTATCCAATTCATTGTGCCCCGTGTTATTGTGTTAAGTTGTAATCTCAAGTAATTCGTGCTAGAAATTTTTTTAATATGTCGGATATGTCAGGTACGATTTTCCACAAAAACTGACCAAGAAACAATTCTGCTGGAGTAAAGCCCCCGGAAACGTTTAATTCTGTTGCTACATCTTTTATTATGCGCACAGCCAAGGAGTGGAATTCCCTGCCTGGGTCGGTGTTCCCAAGTTCATGTGACCCCAATCTATTTAAGTCGCGAGATAATAGGCTTCTTTTGGGTTAGCTTGTTCCATCGTCGACCTCATCTCTGTCCTCAGGACTAGACTGAGGTCAAGAGTAGGCCCATTTAATGTAAAAAAACAAACATAGTAAGAATGTACAACATACATATTATGTACGTTGTATTATGTTACGAATGTTTACTCTAAAAGCCGGAGCAAACTTAAATTATTGCGCTTAGGGATTGCAATCCGGCGTCATTTCCAATCCGACCGGATCGGGGCGGGTTTCCGTCGTCCAGTCACCATCCGGTACCAATATATCGGATCCGGTAAACGTTCAGTGACACCGTTTCGATAACCGGGTCCGGTTTTCCGGATTGCTATCCCTACTTGCGCTTGAGTCAGATATCAGACCGCTGGTCACGCACACACTACGTATGTACACGCCGATTTGACTTCATGTTCCACAGAGTTTCATACATTACAGCCGCTACGTGCACGAACACGTAACGCGCATGCCATGCGCATGCACACAGATTTTTCACCAAAACCACTTAAGGTGTATGATTTCACGTTATTCCAGGGTAACAATGTCCCAATGGAAATTCGTCACGAACATCACGGAATACAACCGTCGTCGGATGCTGGAGGAGCTGGCTCTCAGCTCCAAGTTCGAGAGGCTCTCTTGGAGGAAGGCGGCTGCTTACGACTCCTCGAGGTTGTCGGACCCTCAAGGCAGAAGGCAGCTGATGAAGATTGTGCAAGCCAGCAGAGCGGCTCTTCCTGATGATAAATATTCTGAGGTAAGATATACCTACCTGTGCTCCTTTAAGAATTATGTTTTGTTCACATAATACGTCTTTATCTTAAAAATTACTGAGCTGATTCTGATGAAATCTGCACTTTTCCCTAAATTGAAAAACCTTGAAAAAATGATGTAAATGCTTTGCAATGTAACTGGTAGCAATGTTATTTACAATTGAGTCTCATTCGTTGAGATGTCAAATTTTTTGTCTTCAAGACACATCGTCAGTCCTTGAAATGGTGAAAAATCCATGCACAAATGTTTGAGTTACGTTAAACAATGTCATAAAAGTGTTACCCATATAATCCTTCTTTTCAGCTCCAACAACTAATCTCAGAAATGAAAGAAATCTTCAACTCAGCGAAAATCTGTCCTTTCGGCCAAAAGCCATACGATCCTCACATACCTCGGATCCCTTACAGTAACGAATACCAAGACATGAGCCAAGGCTACCAACTCGCCAACCAACCGTACCAGCACTACCAACCTTACACCGAAGCAACTGAATCCAACTATTGTGATATGCAGTTGGATCCGGAGATATCCAGGATCTTGGCGCACTCGAGGATTGAGAGTGAATTGTTGTATGTTTGGAGAAGTTTCAGGGAGCAAACTGGACCGAAGTTGAGGAATCGGTTTATGAGATATGTACAGTTGGCTAATCAGGCGGCTGTGGCTACTGGTAAGTACTTCTTGTACTTATACGAGTAAATCGTCCCACTTCTGGGCAAGAATATTCTAATAGAGGCGAGGCGAGAAACTTAGATGCTTATTATAGTTATTATGACCCCCACATAGTATTTTGCGGGCCATCCCAACAATAATACGAGCTATGAGGTATACGGGCTATCTATATTGATCCTACCTACCTTTTTTGCTCCAAACTCAGTTCTTTGGATGGAAAGTTAATAGTCTGTAGATGAAGAAGATTTTTTGTCACCAGCATTCATGAAACCCTCCTCCTCTCTTCGTCTTTATAAGGTAACTCAGGGCTCAGACTGTCCTTCCCAAGATGAACTGTTTTCTTACGAGCAACCTTCCCCAGCATACCGAGACGCTGGTGACCAAATGCGAGCAGCATACGAAGACCCCTCGTTCAGAGCAAGTGTCGAGGAGATTTACAACCAAATACAGCCTCTTTACAAGCAACTGTTCACTTATGTAAGGAGGAGATTGGTGCAAAGATACGGAGAGACCAGCGTGCGGTCTGATGGACCTATCCCTGCACATTTGTTGGGTAAGTACGTCTTCTTTCATAGTTTTATGGATACTTGGGTGTTTATGGTGGGACGACATTCTTTGCAGGGTAGCCTGGTAGCAATTGGGTGAGTGTTGCTTATATTCAAGATGATGGTGTACAATTAGAGAGGCCTATGTCAACTGGAGTGTACTGCTGTAAGCCGATGAGGATATCCTTTAAGGTCTACCTTCATCTATAGCCTTCTGAAATCTGAAGAACTGGTATATCTAACAGAACTAGTTCAGTTAAATATAGTCACTCTACAAGCAACTGTTTACATAACTGTTAGGTGAGGTTTGGTACAGCCGTACGGAAAGACCAGGGTGCGGTCTCGTGGACCTATGCCTGCACATTTGCTGGGGTAGAAACCAACAGCACCAAGAGATTATGTATTATCGCATTTTCTTTATTGACAGCAGAAAGCATTCAACAGTTTGATTGAAAAAAAAATAAAAACCCCTTTCGCAACAAAGAAAAGTGAACAAACATTTGAAAAGTCAATAAAATGGCTGAGCCAGTTTTGATAAAACATGTCTAATTGCAATATATTTTTTGCGTCGGTGGTTAAAAACTGACCAATAATATAGAGTATTGTAAAGATTAATGGAGTCATGATGTATTCTATCTGCAGGTAACATGTGGGCCCAGAACTGGAAGTCGATCATGGACCTGGTGATGCCGTTCCCACAGTCGCCCAACGTCGACGTCACCGCTGAGATGCTGCGGCAGGGATTCACTCCTCTCAGGTTAAAATAACAGAAGTTAAAATACGCTCATCTTTCTTGAAGGAGAAGGTGGAATCGCAAATAGGCCTGGGCGTTATAATTATTATTCTTACTACTATTATAAATGTGAAAGTTTGTCAGGATGGATGGATGAAAGGATCAAAAGGATGGATGTACGTAACTACTAGACGGATTTGAATGAAATTTTGGCACCTGGATATTTTTTTATCCCGGCTGTACAATCCCGTGAGACAATTACCGAAATCCACGCGGGCGAAACCGCGGGAATAAGCTAGTAATAACTTAAGTAAAACGTAAAAGCCAGACCCTAAAATAA
This sequence comes from Noctua janthina, assembly GCA_963576755.1. Classification (NCBI taxonomy): domain Eukaryota; kingdom Metazoa; phylum Arthropoda; class Insecta; order Lepidoptera; family Noctuidae; genus Noctua; species Noctua janthina. The sequence goes on along the minus strand of OY755078.1, from coordinate 9,263,456 downwards.
ATAGGAGTCCGCGGTGTAAAGGTAACGTAAATACGTCCATTTTTTAATCGAAAATACAATTATCCTGTAGAATTTTAGTTAAATTGTTTACAACAAGCACAGTCAGTCTATCATATCTATATCTATCCATAGATATGTGAAACGAGTATTTTTAATTCGATGTATTTACGTTATAGGTTTACACCGCGCTCTCGTATTTTGAGCCTCAGGAGGGTCGGCAGTCGATCCTGTAACTGTGACTATATTATATCTTGCATATTTGTGACACCAAACGATGCTCTCTGTTCCAGTTTGGGTCCAGGTCCACAAGACACGTAATTTTTTATCTTTTATCCGTTTGCTAGACTTTGCAGATGAATGCTGGTATCCAAACACCGCATCTGGTGGTGTTATCTGAGAGAGTAATAGTCTCCTATTCTTCTTCTTTATTCTTCTATTCTAGTTGGCATTTAAAGCCTGATAAAAACTGGCGAAAGACTGAAAAATCTATCTCTTTCACAGAATGTTCCAAATGGCTGAAGAATTCTACACATCAATGGGTCTAAAACCAGTTCCTCCAGAATTCTGGCGCGGCTCCATGCTAGTGCGACCTGCACAGCGCAGTGTGCAGTGCACAGCTAGCGCCTGGGATCTGTGCAACAGGATCGACTATAGGTAATTATTACTATCAGCCTTTAACAGTCCACTGCTGGTTATAGGCCTTCCCAATCTCACGTCACTCACCTCTCATCCATCTGCTACCAGCTTCACCTCCATGGCCTACTTGAAAGTGTAGATGATCGCTGACGCACACATTGTGTATCGTTTAGAATTGAAGCGCAGCCAGCAGTTGTCTTGTAACTCGCAATACTGACGCGCGCCTTTCGGTCCTAGTAATGTATTTCACTTTTAATATGTACCGTGTCTAAATTATACCAATAACAGAACTTTGAACCTCTTAATTATCGCTGTACACACTCCCAAGAACATTACACACATCTACAAAAAAATAAATATAATAATACAGGCTGTAAGGGACAACCCTCCACAAACTGATGGGGTGAATTCAGTATATCATACTAAGATGACCGGTACAAGAAATTATATCAGCAATTTTATGGGAATCCATTAAATTCTATTTCCTCACACGCAATGTATCTTTACCGTGGCAAAACGCACGTAGCGAACGGCAAGCACGACGACGAGTTCGATGAACTCTGTAGCTATACAGGAAGTGAACAGCTGATTTCACACGTTTATTAGAGTATCTCAATATTTATTATTTACATAAATGGAGTGCTACAAGGAATGTTATTTTACATTGAAATAAAGGAATAGTAGGTACTCAACTGAAAAAAAAAAAAAAAAAAAAAGTTTTAATTCCGGTGGAATATGATAAAAAATAAGGAGCTGAATGCACCCTGTCAGTTTGTGGAGGGCTGTCCCTTACACCGTTTATTTATTCAGAATTAGAAACGTTGTTAAATGTTGTGAAATTTTGTATTTTTAACTTTGGGCAAAGTCACGTTTATCTGCTTAGACTGTGTCAATTAGTCAGTAAATTATTTTAAGACGTTTCTTCCTTTGTCTTATCTCCAGAATAAAGCAATGCACAGAAGTGACGATGCAAGACCTGGTGTCGACTCACCATGAGATGGCACATATTCAGTACTACCTACAATACTCCGAACAGCCGCAACTCTTCAGAGACGGCGCTAACCCTGGTAAGTCACCAGGTTTCCTGAGAAATGTACAGCTTTTTTATCTTTTTATAATATAAAAATAGTAGCCCACCAGCATCGGGAACAGGGTCCGAGCTACCGGTGGTCAGGGCTCTTGAGAGAGGACCCTCCTAACGATACGCGCCGTGTCCAGAAGAATCCAGCCCTTGATCCAGCTGCCAAGCAAGAGCCTCCTTAGATGTTGGTCGAGGCTATTGGCTATTAAGCCATTGGCCGACACGACTATCGGCACAATGACTGCTGTACTCACGTCCCATATGTCGACAATATCGCGAGCTAGATCTAAATACTTGAATTGATTATCTTTCTAAGAGTTTAATTATTAGGTTTGAAAGTTATCAAAATTCCCAAGTTTCTGTATAGAGAACAAGTTAAAAAACCTCAAAATATCAAACTAGTTGAAAAAAGTTAAGCATAAAAACGCAAAAAGAATCTCTCCGGCGGGAAATCGAACCCCGGTCTCCCGCGTGACAGGCGGGGATACTTACCACTATACTACCGAAGATGTGTCAGTACTTGGCGAAATTAACGACTTATTGATACACCGGTAATTTTTGCGTCTTTTATATGTTTAACATCACGCTTGTATACACGGAAAGTAAAAATTATTTATGTGTATGTACAGTTCGATTTCTTGTAATAATTGTAATTTTAATTTTGTATTGCAATTTTTTTTTGTTTGTTTTTTTTTATATTATTTACATTGAAATATTTAAAACTGTAATTAATGTGCACAGAAATAAATAAAAATTATTAAAATACTTTGAAAATAAAAAAATATATGTTTTTTTTTATATTTTTGTTCTAAAATATTAGTGACACATGATTTTTCTCGGAATATTCCACACTGTTGAGAGATGTCACCATAATAAAAAATGATCACCTTGTTAAGATGTTTTGACTGAGATACATTTTAAATCTGTTGGTCGGTGTAAGGGTTGGGGAGACGTTTTGACGCATCCATCCTCCTTTCTTTAATATTTTTTTAGACTTTATCGCTAAAACATTAGGTTCAAGATTGATTGGGAAAATTTGAGAGTTTTGGGTAGCTTGATGTGTGAGCGTCTATACATTTATTAATTCTGTTATTTTTTTGTCAGCATTCCACGAGGCTGTAGCCAACGCAGCCACCCTGTCTGTTTACAATCTACCTCATCTGCAGAGAGTCGGACTTTACCAAAATAAGTAAGTTATTCATTATCATTAACACTAGAAACGTCCCTATTTACCATGTTTACTGTTTTCTTTGAGTTCCCGATATTTCGGCGCTGTTGCAAGCACCATGATCACGGATAAACTGAAGTTATTGCGGGTGGGTGTTTATGAGCAGACAAATCGGTCTACCTTTTTTCTTGTTCGTTTGTTTGCACTCTGTACCACTGTCAATCGCAACTCGAAAAAGACAGTAAACACGGTAAATATCCCTAAGAGGTGAGCTATCGTACATCTACAGTTTGAAGGAGGTAGAAAATTACACAGACAAGAAGAAAACAAAATGGTGTAGGAAAAGGTCGCCATTTTGTTTTAGGACCAAAGTGAAGCTTACACTGTCACGGCTTATAATGTTATTGACCATAGTTTAAAATCTTAAGTTATTCATCATCTCTAATATACCTTATAACAACAAGAATAAAGATCCCAATCCTGCAAATCAGATGTAAAATGAAAAGCCAGTACCATACTACACTTTATGCAATTGCTCCTATTTATACCGAATAGCAAAAGTTGTAAAATCGAGTTGCTTTATTTGTAAATTTAAATGAAACTTGGTGAACAAACACACCATGCCCTGAATTTACAGATTTACATAGAATACTTGTAAAAATATTAAAAAATGTATTAGAGGGTGAATTTTTAGACCTCCATGAGGCGGCAACACAAAATTTGAAGATACGTTCTCGCCCAAATGTATGAGAAAGAAAGAAAGAAAGAAAGAAAGAAATCATTTATTTGCTGATAATGTAGGTATACATATAAGTTGGAATATTTGCTAAGTGTCGCGATACATTTTACCTTACGGCATGCAACATATTAGGTTTGAATTTAAATATAGTACTATAGATACAGCTATCGATATGATCATTATTAGCCATAGTCAAATTTAATATGTAATTACAGATCGGACTAAAACGAAAAATAATAATAACCGAAGGTTTTGTCTGTGCAATTATGGATGAAATTATGATGACGAATAACTACCGGAGATTTATTGTGAAGGACGGTACGGTTGACATATGTCGGGCATGCCACCGTCCAGGCGAATCAATCCGTCACATTATCTCCGGGTGTTCTCGTCTGGCTAACGGAGAGTACTTGCATAGACACAACCTTGTAGCCAGGATTATCCATCAGCAACTTGCTCTAAAATACAACCTTGTGGAATCGGAAGTACCGTACTATAAGTATGTGCCCGACCCAGTTCTCGAAAATGGCAGTATCACATTGTACTGGGATCGATCCATCATCACTGACAGGACTATTGTAGCCAATAAACCTGATATAGTGGTGGTGGATCGGTCAGAGCGGCGCGCAATGATTGTAGACATAACGGTCCCGCATGATGAGAACCTCGTGAAAGCCAAGAAAGATAAGCAAATCAAGTATCTTGACTTGGCTCGCGAGGTTGTCGACATGTGGGATGTGGACTCAGCAATCATTGTGCCGATAGTTGTATCAGCCCATGGCTTAATTGCCAAGAGCCTCGACCAATACCTGAGGAGGCTCTCGTTAGGCAGCTGGATCAAGGGTTTGATTCAGAAAGCGGTGCTCCTGGACACGGCTCGTATTGTTAGGAGGTTCCTCTCTCTGGAGCCCTGACCGCCGGTAGCTTGGACCCTGTTCCCGATACCGGTGGGCTACAATTTTTTATATTTTTTAATGTTTTTTATATTGTTTTTAGTTTATGAAATATTTAAAAATGTAGAAGATTTGTATAAAAATAAATAAAGGAAATAATAATAGCAATAATAATCAAAATAATTAATGAATTAAATATAAATCTGTCATAATGTGTAATGTTAAAAAGCTTAATGTCAAAATAATCCAAAACATTAACTACTCGTACAATCACAATTACTACCAGTTATATGGGAGCAAGTATTTTTCTCGCGATGACTTTGTTGGTACCATAGAGGAAGTGGTTTAGATTGTTAGAAGTTTAATATAAAGGGTGTTACAAGACCCTTTTTTTTATCTTAGCCTGTACTGTCCCACTGCTGGGCAAAGGATTCCCCCAATTCCTTCCATGTACTCTTTTCCCGTGCCTCCTCGAACCAGCTTTCGCGGTACGCGTCCAGATCATCTCGCCACCTCTTTCTGGCCCGACCTCGGCGACGCCGTCCATCTTCCGGCTACCATCGTGTGGAGACTTTCGCCCAGCGGTCATCGTGCATACGGCTGATGTGACCCACCCAATCCCATTTTAGCCTAGAACCTTTTTGCCAGCCTTTTTTTTTTGGCAAGACCCTTAACGAAGCCAAAAGGTACTTGTTCTCCTGGTCAAAACTCCCGAAAAAACGTCCGAAATAAATTAAAAATTGAAAAAAGAGGAGAAATTGAAAAAAAAATAACTTTTAATTTATTTTTATTATTTGGGCTGTATCTCATGACCCGTAATAGCTAGACAACTGAAATTTTCATAGAATTTGTATTTCTGATGCCGCTAAAACAACAAATAATAAAAATATATTAAAAATTTAAGAGGGTTCCTCTACTACGATGGTACGGAACCCTTCATGCGCGAGTCCAACTCGCACTTGGCCGGTTTTTAGTAATCATTAAATTTTAATAGATGCTGATTTTTATTAATTAAATATACATTCTTTTAATATAATAATCAGCAGCTCATATAAATAAAAGTCTCCCGTTCCTCTCAGGAGTCACGATTCGTACGAAGTGGGCATGAACTTCCTGATGACGATGGCGCTGGAGAAGGTGGCCTACCTACCCTTCGCGTTCATGGTGGACCAGGTAATATTAAGCTTAGTTTTGATTTCAACAATTAAAATACATTGACTTATATGGACACCTTATTCTTATTCATTCATTCATTCTTATTCTTTATTGCACACAAAAATCACCAGGACCGCCACCATTCACACCATCATTAACACCACCACATTCACACACACACATCCACACATCCACCATACCCACACACACATCCACACACACACACACACACATGACACCACACACACACACACACATTCACTCATCACACACACACACACACACATGACATCACACACACACACACACATTCACTCATCACACACACACACACACACATTCAGGCTTTCACACATCACACTCACACACACCACACATACACACGCACACATTTCTTCATTTGCACCTTCATTGGACTGTCGACGTTACTTATTCTTGCAACATGCAAAAACAGTCATGACAGACGCTGGGCTTAAGAATATTAATCTTGGACCCATTCTAAACTCAGTAGATACTAATCTAAACATATTTCAGTGGTAGCCCAGTGCTAACGGGCCTGAAGCGGCACTACAAAGAGTACTACAGCAACATAGAACAAAAAGTACTACAGCGCCATCTATGACACAGACAATGAACTAAACTGCGAAATACCCCTAATAGCCGCGGATAACTTGCGCAATGTTGGATTACATTGCGCAAGTTATCCGCGACTTAAGAGTATAAAGGGTGTAAATAGACCCTTAACAGTTGGCACTTGTTCACCCCGTCTTTGCGATCATTTTTTTGTTCTAGATCATACCTGGGAACCTTCTAGTTACGGAGATATTGAGGGTCAAAGTTCCAACTTTTTCACAAGTTTTTTTTTTAAATACATGTTCCTAATGTAAGGTTTTTACTTTACCCTCCTCTACGACCCTCGTACTGTTCAATCCATCCATCAGCACAATGCTTTGAGTGCGTTCCATCGAGTCCTACCGTAAAACGTGATTTTTCACCCCAAAAAAAAAAAGTTGTCTCCCAGCAATAATTTTTGCGTAAAGTTACTTAGTTTGATGTACAGAATGCTTGGTTGACGGCTGTGTGAAGGGTCTGTTTACACCCGGTATATAAGTACCCGACAACAACTGTCGGGCAGTAGCCCAACACTCGTCTGGTCGGAGGATCCTCCCTTTTCTAAGGGGGATGAAGAACTTATGAGTGATGAAGAACTTTAAACCCTGTTCCTAATAACCCCAAAGGCCCAGGAGTATGGGTCTTAGTTCAAGACAAACAAAATAAGTAAGAATAACAGTTCAGACCGTTTTCGGTCACCATGGCCAGTCTCAGCGGAGATTAGCCATCGGCGTGGGAGATATCATATAGTTCACAAGTGTGTGCGCAGACACAGGTGCACTCTCTGTTCCTTAACTCTCATAGTCCTCAGGGACGGCAATCCGACACCACCAGAGAGAGATCAGGCGCAGGACCAACGGCTTAACGTGGTCGCACTGAGGCACGAGGATATCATACCGCCAACTTCCAAACTCCGGGTTACTAATGGAAAAAGCTAATGACACTTTTTGACCGACCCAGGACTCCACGCTCAGCAGTCGCGTTTGCGACCGCAAGATCAACGGAATAGACAAATAAGTACACCCGCACACCAACCCGCGGGTGGATTACGAGAGGGCTTCCCTCTCAAGAAGACGAGGCCTAGGTCTTAGCTGTGAGAACATTATAAACTGATATACCTGAACTGCCCAGATCTTATATTTGGACCATGCCTTGTCATTGTTTCATCTAAAATGCAAAAGCTAAATCTTCTGCCTAGCCCTTTCCCAACTATGTTGGGATCGGCTTCCAGTCTAACTGGATGCAGCTGAAAAACCAGTATTTTACATGGAGCGACTGCCTATCTGACCTCCACAACCCAGTCATTACTGGATAATACGATACCCCTTGGTTAGACTGTGTCAGACTTTCAGGCCACTGACTAGCTGTAACGACTGTCGGAAATCTACAAATGACAGCCGGGACCAACGGCTTAACGTGCTATCCGAGGCACGGAGGAAACTCGGTATGTGATTGGTCTCATCCACGGACCAACCTAGACAAGGGCGGCTGAAACTAAAAATCTACCTGAGTGGGTGTTATTCTCTATCCACGAGCTCCTCAATTCAGAAGCTTCATAGAAAACATTTAAATAAAAATGTCATGTCAATCTGATAATTTTCAGTGGCGGTGGTCAATATTTGAAGATGGAGTCCAAAATATGAACACAAGATGGTGGCAAATGAAACTACGATACCAGGTACGGACTTATTTGTAGTTTCCATTTCAAACTACTATATTATTGTCATCTTCCAGTCTAACTTGAGGCTAAACAAGATTTTACATCAGGAATTAATCAAACAAATCAAATAGGTAATTTATTTACATTTGTATAGAATGTAGGAGGTAGTCATACTTACTTCCTTATGCTTACCTACTTACTAATATTATAAACGCGAAAGTAAGTTTGTTACCTTTTCACGACCAAACCACTGAACCGATCATCTTGAAATTTTGCATATACGTTGTCTGGTGTACAGAAACGGACATAGGGTACCTTTCATCCCTGACTAAACATAAAATCACAGTCGTTTTTTTATAAAACAGTCGGCAATTTCGCCTCTTTTAACACATCTTCGGTAGTATAGTGGTAAGTATCCCCGCCTGTCACGCGGGAGACCGGGGTTCGATTCCCCGCCGGAGAGATTCTTTTTGGATTTTTCACTTATTCACTGATATTAGCGTATACTTTTTGGGAAATAGTTCGACAGATGATGATCATTCATCTGCCTGCCTTTTGGGGTCGGTTTCCACTCTCCAGTCTAACCGGGTGCAGCTAAATACTAATATTTTACACTGCCTGACCTCCACAACTTAGTCATTGGGTTCTCTTCTGTATTTCTAACAGAAGGTACCTTTTGGTAAGACTAATTTTTTTCAGTTTCGACTGTCTAAGATCTACGAATGACAGGCGGTGTTAGTTTAGTTACGGCGTTGGTCCCGACCAACGTGCGTAACGTGCTTTCCGAGGCACAGAGGAAACTCGACATGTAATTTATGGTCACCCATCCACGGACTGACCGCGGCAAGCGTAGCTTAACCTTCGATCCGTGCGGCTGTTATTATTTAGCCACGAGCTGACGATGACCTTTATGTTTCAGGGAGTGATACCACCAATTGCAAGACACGAAGGTGACTTCGACCCTGGCTCCAAATACCACATCATATCTGATCAGGTTAGTACGAATACACTTAATTTTGCCATAATGAGCCGATATATACAATTAGCAAGTAACATTTAATTAAAAGTATCAAAAAACCCGACTACAAATTGTATTACGTATCTATACAGGGTGTAACAAAAAGGGTATAGCCATATGAAAGGATATGCTACAGACCATCAAACTGAACAACTTTCTCCATGGGTCCAATATCGTAAATGCGAAAAAAATATCAGCTGTCCCATACATTTGGGTCGAGTAGATATTGATATTTTCTATAATTTTTTAATATTTACGCCGCTTGACGTTATCCACAGCCGCAGCGGCAGCCCAACATTTAAAATGTTGTATATCCTCCTTTTTGAAGTCGGTTAAAAACAAATACTTTTAGGCTCTTCTTTTTCACATCATTAATCTACATGGTCCTCATATGACTTGAGCAATGTCAAGACTTTAAAAGAGACCTCTGAGTTAGTTTCGGATGTTTCTTCTCAGAGTAGTCAGGTACGAAACACCGGCCCCATCTAGTTTTAAAACAACATGTTGACATTTTTTTTTTTTTTTTTCGGTTGGGAAATCATCAAATGAGATTTCCCCCCCCCCACTCTGGGCGGAGCGGAAGGGAGTGTCAGACTTGTACTGACTAAAACCCATCCATGTTCCCTCTTTGCCCTTTGTGTTCCAGGGCCACGGTGTCTCTTTCGAACAGTCCCGCAGCTCACAACATGTTGACATGTAAAAGAGTTTTTTAGACCAATTTACAGAAATAAATATGATTTATGATTTAGGAACAACCTGTTTCAATTAAAAAAACTTCCTCCACTACTTCTGTTTTTGAATGTACGGTCTGATTGGTCACCGAGGTTCGCTCGTTAGAACGACTATTAGATATTAATTCGCTTATTACCCGCGGTAATTTTTTAGTTGTAGGTTCTTTTTAACTAAGTACTTACTCTCTAAATTACGTAGTCGATGACTTTGGTGCACGATAAAACTCTAATGAGTTTATGTTGGCGCCAACTTAAATGGATATAACGTATGTGTACAACTGAATAAATAAATAAAACTAAATTCACTTTCGGTTTATTCATTTGTACCTTGTAAATTAAAACGGTATAGTACCAATTACGTACATTAATTAAAGTCGTACTTTCTACTTTATCTTGTTACTATTATAAAAGCAGCATTTGTGCTCTTCTATCGTAATTTAATATCCTGTTAAGTATTTTGTGTGAAATCATTCTGTTGCCCTTATCCCAATTCATTTGTGGTCGGCGCAGCATGTCTTCTTCTTGCCAAACCTCATGATAGCTACTCTGAATAAAAGGGGTGTAACTAAGGAAAAATGGGCTCCATCAAACACACCCATTGTTTAGTAAAGGCTCATCATCATCATTCTGTTGCCCTTATCCCAATTCATTTGTGGTCGGCGCAGCATGTCTTCTTCTTCCATTCTTCTCTATTACACGTCATCTCATCAGACACCTCCTTTCTTGCCATATCATTATTCACACAGTCTATCCATCGTTTCTTTTGTCTTCATCTACTCATATACCCATCCACATTCATACTCAAAACTTTCCTCACGACATTTTATGGTACATCTAAATAAATACGTTTGTGAAGATGGGTGGATGGTACCTATTCTTTCACGTTAAAACTTAATCTGAACGGTTTTTGATGAAACTTAACAATAATATAGCTAAACCATCAGAATAACGCATTATTATTTATTAAGATATTCTGTTTACCTCGTGGTCTAGTAATGCGCTGCATCTTTTGCCACATATTTGTGTCGTTGGCGTACAGGGCACGCGCTTGCTTGTCACGTATATGTGACGATGGCGTTCAAAAGGTTAAGTTACACCTGGTATTCTGTATTGCCTTATATATCTGCCAGCTATTGATCAATACAGGTTTTATCCGCGGCTGCTATTTTGGAAATAAAACAAAATGGCGAACAGCATGCGCAACATGACCACCGTAGAAACGGGTTTTGTCGACGGAAGAATCGACAAATTGAAAGATCAACAATAGAAATCTGTAATTTTGTCGATTCTTCCGTCGACAAAACCCGTTTCTACGGTGGTCATGCTACGCGTGTAGTTAGATAGGTCAGGCTCCATATGCTTCTATATTCAAACCCCTTTCATTTCAATTTCAGGAGTACATCAAATACTTCCTTGCTACGATCCTGGAGTTTCAGATCTTCGAGCAGCTGTGTTCAGTGTCCGGACATACCGGACACCTGTACGAGTGTGATATTTATAGAAGCAGAGATGCCGGACGAGTGTTGAGGTTAGTGATATATCTTTTAGTGTCCGGGTCAGTGTCTGGTCAGTGTCCAGTCTGTGTCCGGTCAGTGTCCGGTAAATATCCTGTTAGTGTACAGTCGGAGTCCAGTCAGTGGCCGGTCAGTTTCCCATCTATGTCCGGTCAGTGTCTGGTCAACATGCCGTTCATGGCCATCCAACGTCCAGTCTGTGTCCGGTCAACATCACGTTAGTGTCCAGCCAACATCCAGTCAATGTCCCGTGAGTGCCCGGTCTATGTCCTGTTAGTATCCAGTCAGTGTCTGGACACACCGGACCAGTGTGATTTTAGATGTATAGGAGCAGGACGCGAGACGTGTTCTGAGGTAGGTTAAAAAATAAGGCAACAGAAAACCGGACGGACACATAATTGGCTGAAAGTACCTGAATTCTGGACAAATGTACTTCAACTCAGTACCACACCACAATGAATTTAGGCCATATCACTACCCTCAACATCTGGAGTCAAAACCAACAATCAGTAGTCCACATTAGAGGTCCATGCAGTGAGATTAAGAAGGCTGAAAGTATTGGAACATTTCGGCTGTTTTTAAACAACTTCAAAAAAGGAGGTTATCAATTCGACCCCTATGTATGTGTAATATTGTCAGAATTGCACATTTTTTATTTAAGTATGTATGTTTGTATGTTTGTCCGCGCATATCTCAAAAACTATAAGTCGAATCGCAAAAAATCTTTTTTAGTTGGACTAGGTATAGTTCAACTCTCCTGGGACGCGGTGATGTCCTTCTGCGAAACCGTCATGTCGCAGAAGGAGGCTGCGGAAAGGGAGAGAGAGATGACGAGCTCTCGCCCCTCCCGCAGCATACGCACCGGGCGTCGGCAGAGGGCGGACAACGCCCTCTTCCGGCCCTCCTAAATAGGACCAGGGGCGACGGATTCGGGGACATCCGTCGCCCCCGATCATACTGGACCCGAGACGGCGGCGCGTAGTGTTCCACGCGCGCCTCTCTCAGACGTAACGGGGGGAGTCTTACACCTCACTCCTCCCCGGGACGAGGCCCGCAGGTCAGGCGGGCCGGCACTAGTCTGGGGCAGCGGAAGTTGCATCAGATCCCGTTGCCCCCCGACGCAAGTGTGCGAGGGAACACCGGTGTGGTTTTAGTCAGTACGAGTCTGACAGACCCCTGCGCTCTCCCCAGGGCGGAGGACATCCATTGAGGATTTCCACATCGAGAAAAAAAAAAAAAAAAGGTATAGTTCAACTTAGGGTAAAGTGGAAGTTTCATTAAAATCGGCTCAGTAGTTTTTGAGATAGAGAGTTATTTCTAATTGGCGTATGTTGATGACATGATTATCCCTTAATAAATTCTAGTTACAATTTAAAAATTATTGCATGACAATTTTGTGTGGGACACTACTACTAAAAAAAAAAAAAAATTGAAAAAAACTTTTTTTTTTTTCGTCATGACATGGCGTGACGTCATCACTTTAAAATTATAGTTTACTTTCGATTTCAGTGAAATAATGCAGTCAGGTTCTTCAAAGCCTGCTTCGGAAATCATAAAATCAATGACCAGAGGCAAGACCAACAGGATATCGCCTGAAGCTCTAGTTAGGTAAGTATTCCTAACTTATATTGCACCCTGGGCGGGTCGCTAGTTATTTACATAAATGAAGTGTTGCTTACAGAGAATGTAATTTTACATTGAAATAAAGGAATAGGAACTGAAAATACGATAAAAATAAGTGAAGTTTTCCTGAGACAAATTCCGGTGCTGCTTTGGATATAGGCTGCTCCCATTACCAGCAAAAACAGCCAGTGAAGAAAAACATCGTGAGGAAACCAAACCAGCGTGTCTGAGAGATATTTATCGACGGCATGTAAAGCCAAGTCAGAGCCCCATGAGCGGCATAAAACTCTGACACCAGGTTAGACACTAACCCCACGAAAAAGAAAAACCCTCTTTGAAGAGGTCTCGGCTGGTTATCACCAGCCGAGACCTCTTCAAAGAGGGTTGTGACGGAAGTTGGATCCTCATTACCAGGAAGCTTGATGTGGCTAACTCTTGATAGTTTACTTCCTGTGTTTGTCTTTTAGACTTCTTCTTTCTTTATCGTACGGTTAGTGCCTAACCTGGTGTCAGAGCATTTATGCCGCCCATAGGCCTCTGACTTGGCTTTTAAACTTCCTAACCAAGGTTACGTCTAACCCGAAGAATAGCCAAACTTAAGTGGCAGTGGGCAGGGCACATTGCTCGCAGAACCGATGGCCGATGGGGTCGAAAAGTTCTGGAGTGGCGACCGCAAACCGGAAGACGTTGCGTTGAAAGGCCTCCCACTAGGTGGACCGATGACCTGGTGAAGGTTGTAGGGATCCGCTGGATGCGAGTCGCACGGGACCGGTCAATGTGGCGACACTTGGGGGAGGCCTATGTCCAGCAGTGGACGTCTTTCGGCTGAAATGATGATGATGATGAGACTTCCTAACGATCATTTGGCTGGTCATACCAAATACGACTGAATGCCAACATTTTATCTCCAATGGGTTATCCAGCTGGCACCCTTGTAAAACCTTCACGTTTCTGATTACCCATAATACCCAGTCATTTTGTAGATCTATCTGATTCTCGAAGGTTCGAAGGTTTAACGAAGTCTCTAAGAAGCAAATCTGCTGCCAAAACTCATGTTAGCTGCTCTGAGTAAAATTCATGAGTAAAAGGGCTGTATCTGAAGAAAAATCTATTAAATACGCCTGATTTGTTTAGTAAAGGCTCATCATCATCATTCTGTTGCCCTTATCCCTATTAATTTGTGGTCGGCGCAGCATGTCTTCTTCTTTCATACTTTGCTATTACTCGTCATCTCATCAGACACCTCCTTTCTAGCCATATCATCCTTTACATAGTCCATCCATAGTTCTTTTGATCTTCCTCTAGTCTTAATCCACATTCATACTCAAAACTTTCCTCACGAAAAAAAGTAAAGGCTCATTTTTCTTTTTCTTTTTTTTTGTATATCGTATATGTCAGGATTTACTCCGTTAGGCTCGTATATCATGTGGGCAGACAATTGGTTTCGTGCTATGAAAACACACTAGGTGCGATACACTGTTTCTAGCAAATTAACAAATTACTTGAGATTACAAATTAACACAATAAGACGGGGTACAATGAATCGGGTACAGTTCCAAGACGTCTCAACTCCGCCGCGCTCAGACATTGACTGTCGCCCTCGCCTCATGCTGGACATCAGAGCTCTGTAGAAGCACGCTGTGTTGTGACTGGAAAGTAGGCCGCGTGATGTCACCACAGCGCGCTTTCCAATTCGTTTTATGTCCATACTAACGACTGGATCCGACATGTAGATGTATATCGTTTGCTCACTCCAGGTATTGCACTAGCTAACCTAAATATAATGAGTAAATAATTTTGTTCCGCAGATACTTCAGGCCTCTAGAACTGTGGCTCCGCGTCCAGAACCGTGACGAGCCACTTATAGGATGGAGCTCTAACTACCACGACGTGTCTCTATTCGCGCCACAGAAAGGCTCCACCGCGGCTCTTAGGACACCCTGTGTACTTGTGGTAGTGGGACTGGTGATTATGTTGTTATAATTAGAGTTAAAGAATAAATTGTAATTTTGGATTTGGAGTATTTTATTTGGAGTTTCACCTGTTTTTTTTTTTGTGTAAGTCGAAAACATTGTTTATTCGAAACTGTAAACTGGAGAAGGATTGCTAGATATAGGTAGCAGCGGAAGACGTTAGAGGAGGCCTATGCCAGGACGACCACTGAACTGAGAGACATTCTTTGAATACCACCGTTATGTAAACAACATACTAAATGGTTCAGGATTAAAGGCTTATTGATTGATTAAAAAAATTTTTTTTAAACGAAGTTCGAATTTTCATAAAATCTTCATCATAACATCACGCCTGTAATCAACAAAGGGTGAGTCAATGAAGTACCTAATAGTACATCTACATTTCGCCAGTTGTGTTCAAGTCCCTTGTAATAGGGGGCCAGATTATTGCTATCAACTGGACAGAAATCAAGACTCCGAGGCTACTGTTGAGAAATTCGTAATTGAAAAATCCATAGACAGTTTGCCCGACACGGGAATTGAACCTAGGACCTTGCGAGCACGCGAACAACGAGGCAGCTCGAATTTTCATTACTTGCTTATAAATTTGACGACCTAGCCGCTGTGTAAACTCATTATAGGTTAGACCAGCTGTTACTTGTAAAAGTAGTCATTAACTCCATCGCCATTTTCAATCTAAAGAAAAACAACGTATGCAAAGACAATCTCCAAAATATTTTGAACTCATTTGATTTTTTTCTTTTCACTTTGTTACAATTTCTTATTTTGAAAGAGAAAGTTAGTTTCTGTGGTTAGTTTTAACTTTGAGCGCTTTTGTCAGCTAAGCGAGTGATGAGTGGAGACGAAAGAGCTGTTAAATGACCTTATTTTTTGCCTAAATACCAAATTCCGCGTGTCTAAATATGTTTTCTTGGCCAATCCGAAAGACTCTAAAAAGACTCCGCATTTAAGTTTTCCGAAGAAAGGAAAACCTGCTCTTATTCTACAAACGATACGTAGATATCGTGACCTGTCGTCTGAACGTATCAGAAACTGATGGACGCTATTGCAGGCGCCAAAATTAGTTTTAGAATAGCCCCTAAACAAAGACCACTATTTTTACAAACAGATAAGGGACGAAGAATGATTTGCCGACATCGAGGGTGTCTACTGAGTAATTATGATGAAAGAAGAAGACAATCATGCTGTGCCGACCACAAATCAATTGGAATAAGGGCCGGAGAAAATGCCTGGAGGAGGTACCATAAAAGAGCTTATTAAAGGACTTTTTACCCTCAAATACGAAAACAATGCTTGTACAGTCCTTAATTTTTCCTATCATCGATTATGGTGACGTGTGCTACTTTGACCTGAATGCGGATATCCTCGACAAACTTGACCGTCTTCTAAATAACTGCATTCGATTCGTTTTCAATTTGCGTAAATATGATCATGTCTCCGAGCACCGGACTCTTCTGAAGTGGTTGCCCATACGTCAGCGTAGGGAGCAAAGGGCGCTTACCACCTTGTTTTCTTTTCTTGTTTCTCCCACTTCCCCTATTTACCTTGCTCCCCACTTTCAGTATATTTGTGCTAACCATAATAGGTGCCTGCGATCATCGCAAAACCGTATGCTTCAATGTCCCTCTCACCGCACTGACTTCATTCACCGATCATTCTTTGTCCAGTCTATTTCTCTGTGGAATGCGCTTCCCCAGGAAATCAGGATGGCAACCAATCGCTTATCTTTTAAAATTAAAGTTCGCGAGTACATTCGGAAGAAGCTGGCAGTTTCGTCACAACGGTAATATTTTCCCCATTGTTTGTGTTTTTATTTTAATATATTCGTGTGAATGTCTACTTACATTAATCTAAATTTTGATATGTATTTATAGTATTTTATATATCCTTGTAGTTAATCTTAGTATTATTTAAAATTATTTTCAGATATACACCTACCACTGCTTGTCTCTGCATCACCCAAAGGTTGACTGGTAGAAAATGCCTATGGCATTAAGTTCGCCTCTGTACTTTTGTGCTTGAAATGTTAAATAAATAAATAAATAAAGGAAAACTTTCTTTGTCACTCAAGCGAAAAATCATGGGCATGTCTATTCTTCCCATTTTGACAAATGGATTCCAGACTTGGTCTTCGACAAAAATTCAAAAGTCCAAGCTCAAGTTTTGCCAACGTGCAATGGAGCGCAGTATCCTAGCCGTCAAACTTACCGACCATGTACGCAACACCACACTGCGCTCCAAAACACAAATTACTGACGTTGCTCAAAAAGCCGCTAAGCTAAACTGGGACTGGGCTCGCCATGTCTGCCGCATGCCTGACGAGCTGTGGGCCAAAATAACCACGATGTGGAGCCCTGACACAGCCAGAAGGCGACGTGGTAGACCTCGCAAGAGATGGCAGGACGGGCTGGACAAAACTAACGACCAGTGGTCCAAATTGGCCCTGGATCGAAGAATTTGGAAGTCATGGAGAGAGGCCTTTGCCCAGCAGTGGGGTGACACAGGCTAACAGTATCAGTAAGGCCAGGAGAATGATGATAGAGAAAAAAAGCAGTATTCATACACGCTTGCTTCTCATTTCCGCTCATCTTTTAATGCGACCTAACCTCATCCAAAGACGTGCTTTTATAATATACCAAGATAGTTAGGTACTGTTCAGTGCTAGTTTTTGCTACAATTTTGACACGCCTACCGCAAATTGTTCACTAGACTGGAAATAAACCAGTTTGTAACATAATTAGATTAATAATATGAGTCTTAGAAAAAAAACATTCACACAAACATATTATCTGTTGAAATCTATACATATAATAAAATTGTAACAGGCCGATGTTTGTACATTGAAGACATCGAAAAAAAAATATTTGGGGTCTTTATTATAGCAATTTTTAGAATTTTTGTCTGTCTGTCTGTCTGCATGTTTGCACGCGCATCACGCAAAAACTACTGCATGGATTTGAACGCAGTTTTCACCGCTCTGCTGCTAGATGCTTAACTTAAATTATAGGCTATGTAAGATATAGTTTTGGACCCGATAGATGGCGCTGTGCTAAGCAAGGGCGAGTCGCTAGTTATAAATACAAAACTAATTCTGTCTGTTACCTTTTCACTCCTTGACGGTTGAACGGATTTGGATGAAATTTAGCACACGCATAGATAGTGTCCTCGGTTATCCCTGGGTTAATACAAAGGATACTTTTTATCCCGGCAGTGCGTACCCGTGGGACAATTTTAAGTTGCGGATGGAGTCGCACGCAAATGCTAGTATGTTATAATGTCGGCAATTCGTGATACTCAAAAAGATAAGATACCTTTGAATACTTGAAACCTGATCTTTAAAACGCGAATGTAAATAATAATTTTAATAGGCGCGAATTTATTTGTTAGTGGGAGTTGAATAAATTATGTTATCTAGCGGCCTGTCATTTTGAATTTACTTCGACGAATTCTAGTTCAAAAACATTTTTAAACGCTCGCTGTTTAGTAGTTCACCTATATCCAACCAACCAACCACCAACGGACCAATTTAATTTGTTTTATACTTTTTCATATGTTTACTTACCAACACCACCAACCAATTAACCCGGACCAATTTAATTTGTTTTATCTTTTTCTTGTTTACTTTTGGATATAAATTTTGTATTATTGTAATCTCATCCATTTTTTTTTTGTTTTGTCCTGTGTGAGTGTAATCTTTCTCTTTATATCTTGAAGAATTCTTTAACTTTATTAGTAAAGCTGTTAACTTTATTGAGCATGCTGTATTGGAGGTCTAAATTACAACTTTTTAATTTTTTTTTATTACAAGTTTTTAATGTTATATTTTTACTTTAAATACGTCCATGACCTCTGTACCACACACGACTGTGGACACGACTTTTTTTTGGAGGTTAAAAATCCCTCCTCATCTCCAAAACAAAAAGTCGTTTCCCAGCAATAATTTTTGTGTAGGGTTACTTAGTTTGATGTAAGTGTAAGGTTAATCAGAGGTGTACCTAATAGTACACACACATTTCGCCAGTTATGTTTAAGTCCTAGATAATAGGGGGCGAGCCTATTGTCATCAATCGGGCACAAATCCAGTCTGGCTGCTACTGAGAAATTCCTGATGAAAAAACCCAATAACACATTGCCCAACCTGGAGTCGAACCTAGGATATCGCACAGCAGTCGCGCTTGAGACCACTCGACCAACGAGGAGGTCTTAGCCTTGCCTTAGATCAAAATAATGGGCTAATTATAACAGGCTGATAGGTATTTTATAATCCTTTAAATATTACATCTCAACATTAAATTAGTAACTTTCATTTTTTCTAGATAATAAAACCTGATACTGCTAAGGAAATGTTATGTTCTTTTTTTTTGTAGCTGTCAAAATGACAGCGCTGTCAGGAGGTACAGATCATATTTCTGAAACTTGAATACTACGGTAGGTAACTACTTTGAGGGTATTAAGAGCGCTTGTACTGAAAGTGGGCAACGTCGCAAATAGCTGTCAAATATTTCGCTGTTTTGATTAATTTGGCAATATTACTGTATGGAAATAAGACTACTAGTGAACTAAAGTATTGATTGTGAAAAGCAATCATTAATATCGTAACACCGAATATTTAGTTTTAGATGTAAAAAAAGTATTTGGAAACTTTCCCAATGCCTTTTTATAATAGGTCTTTTCCTATGTAATTGGAGATTTATTAACCAGCATTTTCAGATTTAATTATCTGTGGATTGGCGCGCAATTCGAAATTCAAATAAATTTTATTCGAAAGCCGTGTTCTTTGATTTTAAATTCAGTCATTTGTTTTTAGATAGTTTTTTGTTTTTGTGAAATTGTGGTAATTTTTGGCGCCATGGATAAACTGAAAATTCCTACAATTTTCGGATATGAGTTCCTACGTGGACATACCGCTGCGCAAACAACGCGCAACATTAACGACGTGTACGGGCCTAACACTGCTTGCATAAACACGGTTTATTATTAGTTTAATCGTTTTAAATCTGGAAATTTTGAGTTGAATAATGAGCCTCGCGGTCGGCCGGTAATCATTGTCGACAACGACGAATTGAAGGCGGTAGTGGAAACGGATCCAACTCAATCTACGGCTGAGCTTGCTGCGGGCCTTGGAGTTAGTGTCAAAACGACATTGAAGCACTTGCGTCAAATTGGAAAGATAAAAAAGCTAGATAAGGGCCTATGCACACCACGTTTTTTAAACGCGCCGTCGACGCGCGTTTGTAGCGATACAGACGCGATACGCACGCAAGTCAGACGCAGCCTGTAGACCTTTGCACACCTGTATAAATACAGACGCGCGTGTGTAGCGTGTTTTGAATTTCAGTTATGAAGTTTTCTGTGTCGAAAGGCTCCATTTTTTTGTTCCAAAGACGTGCGGTGCACCAAATCGCTCGATTGCTACTAGTGTAGATTCACACTTCCCTTTCCCTCGTTGCGGGGGAAACCCCGTCCGTAGGGAAGGCGCGCGCGCTAGACGCGCCGGTGCCGCGCGTTTGTATCGATACAAACGACAACAAACTGCTCTGCAGGATAAAAACGCGCCGGCGACGCGCGTTCTCAAAACGCGCGTCGACGGCGCGTTTAAAAAACGTGGTGTGCATAGGCCCTAAGGTAAAACAAAAAAAAAATTGTTTTTAAAATTTTCATACAAATCTCCAATTTCATAGGTAAAGACCTAATAATAAAAACGGTTACAACATGAAATTCAGTGTTTTAATTGCGATTCATTATTAATATTCTAGTTCACTAGTTAGCCATAATTCTTATTTCCATACAGTAATATTGCCAAATTAATTAAAACAGGTAAATATTTGCGACGTTGCCAACTTTCTGGATGAAATTTTTAGAAAGAACTGGTCCGTCTGCGAATCTACACGACTTGAGAGTTGTAATTAGTGAACAGATACACACTTACACAGGCTATAAACAGACCCTTCACGAAGCCGTCAACCAAGCGTTCAGTACATTAAACTAAGTAACTCTTCATAAAAATTATTGCTGGGAAACGATTCTTTTTTTTGGGTAGAAAAATCACGTTTTACGGTAGGACTCAATGTGGCGTACTCAAAACATTGTGCTGATGGATGCATTGAATAGTAAACGGGTCATGGAGGTATTTAAAGTAAAGTAAACATTAATTAAAATTAAAAAAAAAAACTTTAATTGTGAAAAAATTGGAACTTTGACCCTCAATATCTCCGTAACTAGAAGGTTCCCAGGTATGGTCTAGAACAAAAAAATAATCGCAATGACGGGGAGAACAAGTGCCTTTCAGCTTCGTTAAGGGTCTATTTACACCTCCTATAAATATCTTTGGCTTTCATCCACCGCATAAAAAGTCTAAATTATTCTTGTTAAGATAAAAATCTACTTACAGTAAAAGTACCTCAAGCGTAGACTATAAAAAGATATCTCACTGAAAATTAAGTACTTTTTTGCGAATCGTGCTCGGACAAAATTGTTGAATTTAGCCAATAAATTGTTTTTTATCTTCAAATCTAGACTGGCACACTTGTTTTGTTCAATTTACACAAATTTTATTCACTTTTTTTGTGTGTTTTTTTTTATGTTTGCGATATTTTTTAGCAAGCCGATAATTACGATTTGAAGACCAAGTGAAAAGTGATAACAAAGCTCAGAGACAATCTTTCAAACTCGGGCTAATACTGATACACAGAGTATTCTTAACATAATATCACGCCTGTAAACCCTGAAGGGTTAGGCAGAGCAAAGAAGTACTTAATAGTACACCTACATTTTGACAGTTATGTTTAAGTCCCGTGTAATAGGGACCGAGCCTTTTGCCATCAACTGGGCACAAATCTAAAGAAAAATTTCAATAGCTTTTTTTTCCAATCTGGGAGTCGCACCCAGGATCACTCAGCAGTCGTTCGTTTCCAAAATGTCGACTTACCTACCTATTCGAAAACATGAAAACAACTGGTGTTAACATGCCTTAAATAATTGCACATTTCAATTAAATAATTGCACATTTCAAAAATCCAAGTAAAACTGTGATAATAATGAATTAGAAAAAAACTAAACGAGATTCTGTTATTAATTGTTTAGAACGGCCACGGTGACGGCCACGTCTAAGGGCGGTGCCCAGTAATAAGAACCAATCTACTGAGTAAAGCCCTATATCGCGTACCTTGCGTGTACTTAATGACGTAGCAGACAGCATAGATCTTTTTACTTATTCTCTGAGTGAGTTCACAAAAATCACGATGTACAGAATATGTGAATGCCCATATAACACCCACTCCTATCAAGATCGGAGACTCAACACTCGAAGTTGTGGACGATTATGTCTACCTGGGACAAACGATCCAGTTAGGTAGGTCTAACTTCGAGAAAGACGTCAATCATCGAATCCGACTCGGCTGGGCAGCGTTCGGGAAGTTGCGTGGTATCTTCTCGTCCAAATTACCGCAGTGTCTCAAGACGAAAGTCTATGACCAGTGTGTGTTGCCAGTGATTACATACGGGACCGAAAAATGATCGCTCACAATGGGCCTCATCAGAAGGCTTAAAGTCACCCAAAGGGCAATGGAGAGGGCTATGCTCGGAGTTTCCTTGCGTGATCAAATCAGAAATGAGGAAATCCGTAAGAGAACCAAAGTTACCGACGTAGCCCCAAGAATAGCCAAACTTAAGTGGCAGTGGGCAGGGCACATTGCTCGTAGAACGGATGGCCGATGTGGCCGGAAAGTTCTGGAGTGGCGACCGCGAACTGGAAGACGTTGCGTTGGAAGGCCTCCCACTAGGTGGACCGATGACCTGGTAAAGGTTGCGGGGATCCGCTGGATGCGAGACGCACGGGACCGGTCAATGCGGCGACACTTGGGGGAGGCCTATGTCCAGCAGTGGACGTCTTTCGGCTGAAATGATGATGATGATGATGATGACAGAATATGTGATAAATAATAAAACTGTAATTATCGCCACACTATTGAATTATTAATTACCTGTAATTATAGTGATGATGAGTTAGAAAATAAATAAATAAAAAGGACAAATAATCTCTCTCAGTCGAAAATTAATAAGCTCGAACATAAAAAATGTCTACTGATACACAAAATCTAGAAATAATGGTAAAAAAACAGTTCGTCAAGTCAAAAAAAGAACGCCTTACATTGGCGGGAAGCAGAACGTCAAAATAAAATAGTTGGGGTTCAGAATTCCTTTATTGAATGTACTTTTTTCTGACTTCTAATAAAAAAAAGAGGTTATATTGTATTCCACCAGCACTTTTTTTTCATGTTTTTACATACACCGATTTCTCTGTGATTACGGATCCGATTTTCGTTATTCTTTTTTTCATTTGGTAGAGGAAGCTCGCGCGGTGGTCCCAGACACATTTTATTAACTTTACTTGGGTAGTTCATGAGTTCTATTATACGAGTACGTATTTATTATTTTTCGTCTATGTTTATGACATGATGACATAACAACTTCGTTACAAAGTAAAATAACTTATATATGACAAGAATTTGTATGGGAAATCTCATCTAAAAAGGGTAAAATAAAATTTAAAAAAAAAAGTAACCGACTTCCAGAAAAACCCTGAAAAGGTGAAAAATAACTTTACTTTCGGAAGCAATAAAGTCAATGAAACTGTTAGTCACCGACTTCCGAAAGTACTAGTTGCCAAAATTATTTTTTTTAAATCATGGTTTTTTTCTCGGAATGGAAATCATCAAATGACATCCCCCGCCCGCTCTGGGCGGAGCCAAAAGCAGTGTCAGACTTGTACTGACTAAACATCCACGTTCCTTCTTTGCCCTTTGTGTTCCAGGGCCGCGGTATCTCTTTCGAACAGTCCCGCAGCCCTGCGAACAGTCACGCAGCCCTTAAAATCCCCAAACAACCGTGTACTTAAGTAAATAAAATCATGTACTTAGTGTAGACTTTAGATCTGTTTTTCTTAGGTACTTATTTATTTTCTTATGCCTGTCCTGTGCCAGAAAATGACGAACTTCCACGCAAACTGATGTAACCCTATTTTATTTGTTGTATTAAAAGGAACTAAAACCCAGTGATTTAGGCTGTGTTGGCGTTGTCTTTCAGTGAATTTAGGATCCCGATTTAATAAGTACTTAAGCCGCGAATTACTCAGAAACGGCATAAGGTGAAGGCGCGGCGCAGGCAGAATGCAGCTTAGAAACGTTTTCATACAATATGTACGTGGGCGACGACGTGTCGTAAATTTACTCTCAACTGGCGCTGCGTAGGTATGTACTCTGTTCTTTCGTTTCCTTATAAATTCCACGCCAGCGCTGCGCCTGCGCCGCATCTTCACCTTACGCCGTTTCTGTGTAATTCGCGCCTAAGAGTTTCTCATTCGATTTTGAACTTAACCATCAACATTTTATGGTTTAAAATCGGAGTTTGATAGTTTGTGGGAACTTTATGTGCTGGCGACTGTATCTTATTTTTTTCGTATATATGAAATGATAATACAATTGGCCAGTAAGGAGGCAATAAAAATGTTCGGTAGGCGTAATAAAGATGTAATAAAGCCATTAGTAAATGATGTTCGACAAGGCTCGTCAAATTCTGATGATAAGATCAACTTACTGAATAAAACTATAGGTATTGTGTTTTGACATGGCCATTATATTTAGACCTCTCATATAGCTGAAAATTACACCGCAAGACGTGTCAATGTTACCGAAAACAGATTTCAATTCGCCTACATAATTGCTTACATGATTTTTAAAACACTTTTTTTTCCTTACTTTTTAGTGTTGCTATGCTTTTCAAAATTACAGTTTCACTTCTTAATGAGGCTTAGTTTTGGGTTGAATTTTTGTATAAGTGAATAATATTGCTCTATATTTCATGTCCATTTTACTTAGACCTATCCACCCACACAAATAAATCAAAAGTATGGGTTCAACGTAAATTGGTCATTAATACATTGGTCTTTCATACATTCATTTTACCGAGGCCCATCCACCCACACGAATAAACCAGAAGTAGGGGTTAACATAAATTGGTCAAACTATTCACCTTTCTAAGTAAATAATAATCACACAGTCTCATTGCAGGAACGCGAGCGAACGCGCGCATTCGAAATTCAAAAAATCCAATATGGAGTCGCTGCCAAAAATATTTTTATTTTTTTTATTTTGTTTTAATTTCAATATGGCGGAAGAAAATAGTTTAATGAAGGTTTTAGAATCAAATTTTCAAGATAAAATAAGTGAATGTAGTATCTACGCTGTTAAATGGCTGGAAGATTTTAATGATAAGCATTTGGGGAACAGTGAATTGGGTAGATTGTTATATTATCAGGATTTGAAGCCAAAGTTCGGTGTGGAGACGTCGAGAAGTAAGTTTCTTTTAATATTTCTAGTTGGACACAATTTCTTTGGTTTAATCAATAATAAAGTCGTGGCTGAATGCTTATAATTTCGCTTTGTATTTTGTTTGGGTTGCGGGTTCCATTCCCGAACAAGTCAAGCGCAAAATAAAGAAAAATAAGGGCCCTTGGTTGCAAAGAGTCGACTTTGTGGTGAGATATTTAAATGAGATAATTTAGAGAAAAAAGTCAGTATTAAGTTTAGGTTCATCATAAGTAAAACAGTCATCATCATCATTCTCTAGCCCTTATCCCAATTCATTTGTGGTCGGCGCAGCATGTCTTCTTCTTCCATACTTCTCTATTACTCGTCATCTCATCACACACCTCCTTTCTAGCCATATCATCTTTCACACAGGTTATCCATAGTTTCTTTGGTCTATCATTATGATCATCAACTCAAAACTTTCCTCACGACATTTTCCTCTTTCCTCCACATCACATGCCCATACCACGACAACCGATTATCACACAATCTTTCAGTCACCGGCGCCACTTTCAGACTTCCTCTTATGTACTCTTTTCTTATTTTATTCTTTCGCGTAACACCACACATCTCCTTAGCATTCTCGTCTCAGTTACATGCAAATGCCTTTAATTAATCCCTTGATAAAAAGTAAACCAGTATTGTTACAAAATCTAGATTTTTTTTATTATTATTGATCCCTTAGGTTAATAAATTATTTAATTTCTACTCTTTTGTTTGCCATAATTTTATAATTCTACTTCTTTTTCATGATCATGAAAAAAGATACATGCTGTCTGCTAACCTCATTTGGTTAAATGGTGTGAAGTTAAGAAGCCTATGAAGCGTTGTTAGATTGTCAACAATACATTGTGATCTCCACACTTATTTAAAGATTAACACCTCAATGAATTTAGGGTACCGTAACTAAATTGTTACATTCATGACGTTGGTTTTGTTAATACTGATTACCAAAAAACTCTGTGACTTTTGTTTGTTTGATTCAGTTTTTTTTGCCACCAACTTCTGAAGGTAAAGTTATTTTTCATTTTTTTGTGTTTTTGTAGTCGGTTTTATTTTTTGCAATATTTTTTTTTATTTTTCTTTTTTTTATATCCATTCATTGCTCCAATGAGATAGCAAGGTTTCGGAGTAAAAGAAAATACCATCGATGTAAACAATTTTAAGATTTTTGTCGATTTTTCAAAACCCGCTCAACTGATTTCGATTTTGAAACAAAAAAAGAATTTCTCAAATCGGTTCAGGCGTCTTCGAGTAATCGGTGAACATACATAAAAAAAATATCCGACATATTGCGAACCTCCTTCTTTTTTGAAGTCGGTTAAAAAGGTTCGACAAACTTAACAAAGGTTCTATAAATTAAAGCAGAGATTTAACATATATGGTGGGCCACCCCTTAATTGAAGGTGATGATTTTTTTTGTGTGTTAATGTTTCACCTGTGGGAATTTAAGATTAGGTTTAATTGGTACTTATAAATTTACCCTAATCATAGGTTATTTTTAATAGACTTCTAAGACATTAAAATGATTTTGTTTTGGGAAGAACTTAACGTCTTCCGATGTCTACGAACCAGCTACCGATCCAAAGTGTTACAATCAACAATAATAACCATCGAAAATATATTTAACTAGCGACCGGTCACGGCATTGCACGGGTGCTATTTACTAAGGGAAATTATTAATCGGGCCAATAAAAATTTAATTGGCGACCAATATACTAAATGGGCGACTATTGTACCAAAGTAAGTAACTATTTATGGGAAGAAAAATTCAAGTGCGAGCAGGGTTTGAACCTGCGACCTTCCGATTCAGTACACCGGATGTCTTAACCAACTAGACCATCGCACCCCGCTCACAGATCCCGAAATTTTCGTTCCATTAATAACGTCTTACGGTGACGTTAGCGCCATCTATTTAAGAAAGTATCGAACTAACTTAAACCAACACGTTGACATTGCAGTCAAATCAATGTTGTATAGAAGTCGCCATACCAAACTAATTTTTATTATTTTATACGCAAACCCTGCGTAGGGAACATAGCTGTTTTTTGACATGGAAAGAAAAATTCAAGTGCGAGCAGGGTTAATGGAACGAAAATTTCGGGATCTGTGAGCGGGGTGCGATGGTCTAGTTGGTTAAGACATCCGGTGTACTGAATCGGAAGGTCGCAGGTTCAAACCCTGCTCGCACTTGAATTTTTCTTTCCATGTCAAAAAACAGCTATGTTCCCTACGCAGGGTTTGCGTATAAAATAATAAAAATTATTTATGGGAAATTATTAATCGGGCGAATAAAAATTTAATTGGCGACCAATATACTAAATGGGCGACTATTGTACCAAAGTAAGTAACTATTTATCTGGTCATTGCGGCAAGGAGAATTAAGGAAGCAAGAGTGAGCGAATGCTGAGAGAGACTTGTGGCACCCCGACTCGGACAGGTTAGGTTCGAAGGGGATGGCGGGGTCTAGTGAGCGAGCGAAGTGAGCGAACTAAGACCCCGCCATCCCCTTCGTGTTAGGTTACTTTAAACTCTGTAAACAGAAATAGGAGCACCGCTCAGCGGGGGTAGGTCGACTACGCCTTATCTACAATCTAGTGATTAATAACCTTGTTTTAAGTTTTTTACAAGAGTCCTTGAATTATCACATAATCGTACTGAACAACTAGTAACTCAAATTTCTATTTTCAAGTCGCTGTTTTAAACATTAGTATTAGCCCACTGTTTGTCGCTCACTTAGTATTTCAGTAGCCCATTTTCAATATTTTTGACACCTTTAATTTGAATTTATGTTCGCTCGTTTAAATACTACCCATTTACTAATAACGAAAATGAGAAGAGCTTTAGCAAAAAAAGTAACAATATTTTGTTCCATACAATTACGAACACAAGAAAAAAAAACAGACAAATCAGTCGAGCCGTTTTCTAACTATGCTCCGTCATGCAAGCAGCGATTGATTTTTATTAATATAGATATATAGATAAAAGACTCATCATCATCATCTGCCTAGCCTTTTCTCAACTATATTGGGGTCGGCTTCCAGTCTAACCGGATGCAGCTGAATACCAGTATTTTACATTTAGCGACTGCCTATCTGACCTCCACAACCCAGTTAGTACTGGGTAATACGATACCCCTTGGTAAGACTGGTTGTCAAACTTTTTGGGACACTGACTACCTAACGACTGTCAAAGATCTACAAATGACACCCGAGACCAACGGCTTAACGTGCTTTCCGAGGCACGGAGGAAACTCGGTATGTATTGGGTGGTCACCCATCCACAGACCAACCTAGGCAAGCACGGCTTAACCTAAAGATCGATCCGAGTGGCTGTTATTATTTAGCCACGAGCTCCAAGAAAGATAAAAGACTATAATCATGAAAATAGCTTTTATTGAGCTTTATTCATATTAGCAAAAGACTAAACTTTTAGTTAAGAACTTACATCCCTGTGAAAGTCTAAAGTTAATAAATAGCAATTTTGAACCAAAGAAACCTAATTGTGACTATTAGACACATGCATAGTAGCATAGCCTTAGATTGCCGCTTTAGTGATCCATTTGCAAAAGCTGCAGAACCATTACGGATACAATTCGCACAAAACCTACCAATCACAAACACCAGAGGGGTAATTCTAGTAGTTTGAAGAACGTTCACATTCTAATCTCAGACCACCAGACCAGAATCCAGATACGGATCTCTAGTCTACTCTAATTTACATTAAGTTTGGATGTAGCAGATAAGCTCCGAAATAGAGGCATACCCCGTGATCGCCAGATCTACGTCATTTTATAAAAACGGGAAACTTTTTCTGTACTGGAAAAATGTATCTTACTATAAGTAAAAACAATTGGAAATTATGAAAAGTCTGTTGTGGTGGCTTTGGCAGTTATCAGGTAACAAAGGTGTGGTAAATAGCTGCTAAGTTACGTCAGACTCAAAAGCGTGATTTTTGTATTAGGGCTAGTATGATGATTCACCTTATCCACTGCCAGACACTTTGTGTGGTGGAATACCCCCGCCAGACACCTTTAAAGTATGTTAAATTGTAAATGAGCTGCAAATGTGAATATGGATAAGATGGCTATATATCCAAAGGAACGAGGACTGGTGTGATGGTAGGAGTTGAATAGTGCGATGAAGAGTAAAAGAGAAGCATCGAAAAAGGAGACAAGCAGCGCCTATCACAAATAAATTACGAAAGGGTTGATAACGATGTTGATGCTAATTTGACAGTAAAACTAACTCTAATAAAACTAAACTCTAAACTATATCTAACCTCTTCACTTCAACAGAAGGCAGAATGAAGAAGATGGGCATGGCGTTGATCCCGCTGATCTTCCACGTTGGAGCCACGTCTACCTGGATGCTGCTGACGAGCATAATGGCGGCCAAGTCTGTAGCCATAGGCCTGGCGTTGCTGGTGTTCAAGATTGCTGTGAGCTCTGCCAAGGTATGTGTTTTGTTTAGCTCAGTTAAGAGTAGAAGAGCTCTGCTATTCAGGGAGTTCCTGCCTCCTCAGCTCATCGTTCTACCTACACTGGGCCTACGGGTTGTGGTCACCACTCCAAAACTTGCCGGCTCCATGGGCCATTCGATAGTTTTTGGCGATGCTTGAGGGGAAGCAGTTTCAATGAACTTCTTTCGGAATGGTAATGATGAGAGCCCCATCCCCATATGCTCATCCGTACAACACAATGGATAATTCCTCCTTTTTATGCCGTCTATCTATTGAAGGTTACCGGTGTGATTGTAGTCACGTACCTACATTATTTTAGCGGTGACTAAGGGATGACTATGACGCCTCTGGTAATACAAATGTTCAAATGTCTATAGGTTGGATCATTCCGAACACCGCATAGAAAGAGTTCAGTATTTTAATTTCTTAAAATAAAATTCCCTGTACGCCGCTCTCCATTTATGAAAATAGTACGGATAAAATCAAAAAGCCAACACTGGATATCCGGTTAGACTGAAAGCCGAACCCGACATACAGTTAGGAAAAGGTTAGGCAGATGATGATCTTTTACACCACACCATAGATTCCCAACAAAGAATATCAAAATTCTATTACATTAAACGCATTATAATTGCAAAAAAACCATGGCACGTTAACCCAGTATTTTTCAAGTAATCAGCATAGTTAACACGCTTCCTGTTCGTCGTTTACACCGCTATAATCTACGAAACATAATGACAGAACTAGATAAAATCATAGACTAAAAAATATTGTTCGGCACGCAATGCTTGTCTTTGGTTTTTTTGTCTCTGCTATGAATTGAATTGAGATTGCGTTGGTGCTGGGTGAGGTAAAAAAACCGGCCATGTGCGTGTCGTACTCACACCACTCAGGGTTCCGAAGCACCAAACAATTTATAAAAATATTTTGTAGGTTCATTCAAATGTAAGTTACTGCTGCAGTTTTATGAATAAGTCCCACATCTCAAAAATTATACATCAAATCTCATTCAAACCAATTTTTGTTGAAAGTTTTTTTTACGTTCTACAGTCCTAAATTTTTTTTAGAATTTTTCTCCTCTTACTTTAGAAATTAGAAGGGGGGGACACATTTTACCACTTTGGAAGTGTCTATCTTTCAAACGATTGACTTTAAGAAAAAATGGTCTTAGAAACCTCAATGTCATTTTTAAAGACCTATTTACATCCCGCACGTTTAGGTATGATGATTTTTTTTATAGTTTCAGTTCCATGTACGGGGAGCCCTCTCAATATTTTTTTTTTTTTTTGTATAAAATCGTAAAGCGGTTCACAGAATACATCTACCTACCAAGTTTCAACTGTGCAATCTTAATAGTTTGGGAATAAAGTGGCTGTGACATACAGACCGTCAAACAGACAGACATGTCGAATCTATAAGGGTTCCGTTTTTCGCCATTCGGCTACGGAACCCTAAAAAAGAGTGGCTGTTGGTCTAGTGATCAAAAGTGCGATTGCTGAATTTAGGGGTTCGAGTTTGATTCCGGTGTCAGGCTATTTTTAGAAATGCCTAGTAGAGTATGTTGCAAGCAGGACTCCGGCCTTGAATACCTTACTTTGTTCATGTCGATGATGTTCTTCTTCATTTCGCTGCCACGACAAATTTTATAAAAGGTGTACACCCTTAACAAACCCGAAAGGCACGTGTTCTCCCCGTCATTGCAATCATTTTTTTCTTCTAGACCATACCTGGGAACCTTCTAGTTACGGAGATATTGGAGGCCAAAGTTTCAATTTTTTCATAAGTTTTTTTTTAAATACTACTTTTAAGGTTATAACTTTAGTTTAATTACCTTCGTGACCCGTTTACTATTCAAAGCATCCATCAGCCCAATGTTTTGAGTGCGTTACATTGAGTTTTACCGTAAAACCTGATTTTAGACCACAAAAAAAAACGTCGTTTCCCAGCAATATTTTTTGCGTAGGGTTACTTACATTTTGATGTACATAATGCTTGGTTGACGGCTTCGTGATGGGTCCGTTTACACCTTGTATTTTGATAACCCAGAACGTCGCCACTTTCACCACGTCGTCGGTGGCAGTGCAAAGGTCATTTCGGCTGCATGTTTTTGGGCTAAGAGGGCAGGACAGAAGGTGGAGCATAGTTTGTGTCACAGCTCCACAACTACATCCCGCTGCTGTTTCGTTGAGGTAACCCCCGATGTTGGAGTTACATCTTCCCACTTGAGTCTGGAGACGGTTCAGGGTCTTCCAGGTGGACCACGGAAGTTTAGACCCTCGATGTCGATGATGTTTATATTCTAACAACAGCTATAAAGATACCTTCATTTTATAACTCCACTAGCAGTTCCCCGCGAATTACGTCCGCGTATAAAAATTCTATTTTCCCCGTTTTTGCAACATTTTTCATTGATGCTCCGCTCCTATTGATTGTATCATGATGCTATAGCTTATAGCCTTCCTCGATAAATGAGCTATCCAACATCGACGTCACGGTTGGCGCAGTGTCTGAGCGATTGACTGCTGCGCTGCGTGTCGCGGGTTCGATCCCCTCACTGAAAAAATATTTGTATGATCTACAGGTAGTCGTTCCGGGTCTGGCTGTTTGTGTATGTGAGTTTAAATGTTTGTAAACGCACCCACGATACAGGAGAAATTCCTAGTGTGGGGCAAAGACTTAAAAAAAAAAAAGTCTCCGAACCAGTGGTTTCTGAGATTAGCGAGTTCAACCAAGCATATTCTTCAGCTCTATGATATTAAGTGCAGATTAAATCAAAACACACTTAACAGATACATTTTAATGATCTAGCTATCTAATTCGCCAGTAGTCAGACCAACTCGTTAATACCTATTAGATTCATAATAATGCGAAAGGCATTTGGAAGCACTAGACTATAATTTGTGCTGTGCCTAATTGGAATTGTACTTAGTAGTCCAGTCTAGAAAGAAAGTGTAGCTAATTTAACTAAAGTGAATGTGTTACGCCTTCACTTAAAAATACTGTCTGACAGTCAGACTGATTAATTTAGATAGAAAGGCCAATATGTATTGTTAGGCTAAATTATTTTAGGTCTCAAATCAAATTAAATCACCATTTTTTTTTTTTACTGACTTCCACTCACTAGGAGTTTCTCGTCTATCGTGGGTGCGTTTACAATCATTTAAACTCACATACACAAACAGCCAGACCCGGAACAACTACCTGTAGATCATACAAATATTTATTACGTGCGGGGATCGAACCCGCGACACGCAGCGCAGCAGTCAATTGCTCAACCACTGCGTCAACCGTGCCGTCAAAGATTATAGAGATATTTATCAGAACATGGTCGGTATGTATATTACATGGTCTTGAGTTTATAAAGTGTGTAACAAGACCGTTAACGAAGCCGAAAGGCACTTGTTCTCCCTGTCATTGCGATCATTTTTTTGTTCTAGACCATACCTGGGAACCTTCTAGTTACGGAGATATTGGGGGTCAAAGTTCCATCTTATTCACAATTTTTTTTTTTTAAATACACGTTTTTAATGTAATTTTTTTTTAAACACTTCCACGACCCCCGTACTATTCAATCCATCCATCAGCACAATGTTTTGAGTGCGTTACATTGAGTCCTACCGCAACAAGTGATTTTTAAGCGCAAAAAAAATGCTTGATTGACGGCTTCGTGAAGGGTCCGTTTACACACTGTATAGTTTGTCTTATCACATTCTACCACATGGGCGTACAAATCGCACGTCCTCTAAAAAACTGTCATAACACAAAATATGTGGATTTTTAGATAATATCCTACTCGACTTCAATTGTCCTTAAAAAAAAAACCGCCATAAGTATACCAAAATAAGTCGCCAAATGGCACAAGCGAAAGTTTTCGACGCAAACCATCGTTAAGAACACATAAAACTTTAAATGCGTCTATCTCAAAACTGCTATTTTTGTGTTATGACACTTTTTTAAAGGATGTGCGAAATGTTAAATGTGTAATTTGATGATAAATTAAAATAATTATATTTTAAATAATAATAGTTAAAATTCAAAAAGGAATGTCAGTTACAAATGAAATAATATAAAAAAATATTGAATCAAATTACAATGTCAGTGTCATTTAAGTAGTCATTCAAATTACAATAGCATTTATTATACAAAAAATCTTTAAAATGATTCTTAAATCCAGCCAAATCTAACTTTCTAAATGATTTCTCAAAAGCATTTAGTTATAGGTAGGTACTTTTTTGTCAAGAAAATAATTGAGTTGCCGTGGGGTCCGAGTGCTCATAGCCTGTTTAAGGTGGTAGCGCCAGGATAACCCGCGAATTTCAATTTTTCTTAGGTTTTTTTGCAATTTGCATGTCAGTTTCAGGCAGTGTTGCCAGATATTTTTTTTGCCAAGTCGGGATTTCGAAAATGTTTGAGTAAAAAAATCGGGATTCTTTCGTCGAAAGCGGGACATAGTAAAAAAAACGTATATAATTAATCAGAAGTCTTTAAATATTTATCTTTTTATTAAAATTTAAATTACGTTTACGTGACAATAGATAGATAGCAAAAATAGCCATAGAAAATGTATTTTAATAATAATGTAATATATTAAATTAGATTTACGATATCGTTAAATAGTTGAGTCTTATTCGTCTTCTGAATAAAAAGTAAATAAAAAAAAAACAGAAATAAAAATCAAAAAAGTTTTATTCATTAGAAAAATATGGCGTTTCAAACAATAGTCTGTGGAGTGAGTGTTACAAATTGCAACTTACAATAAGAGAATAATTATTTATAAGAATTACATATTCATGATCTTTCTGTGAAGATTTAACTTCTTGTAAACTTTCCTTTTTCTCTTTAATAAAAATGAAGAACTAGAGTTATCCTTGAAAAGCGGGACTGAGCCTGTCCCGCGCGGGACATTTAATTTTGTTTTAAAAATCGGGACGTCCCGCCAAAATCGGGACGTCTAGCAACGTTGGTTTCAGGCTATATGTGGAACAAAATATGATTCGCAACCGTAACACGACGTAGTTACAGAATTATAATCATTAAAATCATTAATCCCTCTAAGATCATTTAATCCCATTTTATGACTATTTCATGAAAAAATCATTCAATTTGATTATATGAACTTAGAGGATTGTATTGATTAGTTGAATAACTATAAGTTTTTTTTTTTAAATACCTTTCTAAGGACACTTGAATTTTTGAGACGAATCTATTGATACCTTAATCTCAATTTATTATTTATTATTATTTTTTGTTGTATATGGGTATTATGCCTAAATTAAAACACAATTTATTTATTTTATTTTAATCGTCGAAATCCATCAAGCCATTTGTAACACACGAGATGAAAAAGAAATTTACAAAGAAACAAGATACGCGCGAAAAATATAGCCCTCACAAAATGATGATTGGATCGACAATAAATTGAACAAAACAACTTACCTAAGAAGCTTTTGAAAGTAATTCCAATGAAGATATCAATCAAACATATATAGGCCTAAGTTTTAACGCAAAATAAATAATACAAAAGACAACGCTTGTGCGATGATAGGCTCTGTCTTCAATTTACAGTTTTTGCATTTCACAAGCCCATACGAATATAAACCTTATAATAATGTAAATAAAAGCCATTAGTATTTGACTATAGTCAAAATGATGAGTTTTTGCATTTCACAAGCCTGCACCTGTCATTCTAATTTGAACCTTATGCTCAAATGCATAAAATTCACATAAAGCCGTACTTAGTATACTTATTTAATTTTAATTTTCTCATCTTGTAGAAA
This sequence comes from Noctua janthina, assembly GCA_963576755.1. Lineage (NCBI taxonomy): Eukaryota > Metazoa > Arthropoda > Insecta > Lepidoptera > Noctuidae > Noctua > Noctua janthina. The sequence goes on along the minus strand of OY755078.1, from coordinate 9,228,048 downwards.
ATTGAATTCGGCAATGTTGGTGTACAATAGCTATCGTGTTTTAGTAATTATCGTTAGCGATGGGTGGTACTGGGGGGAGGCGACTTTCTCCGTTATTTTTAACCTATTGACCTCCACTGTCACACATATGTGACAAGCAAGCGCGTGCTCTGTACGCCAAACGACACAAATATGTGACAAATGGTAGGTGCAGAAATTGTGGCTTGGCGTAGAGGGCACGCACGTGTGTTGATGCTCTGGCGTTCAATATTAATAGTGCTAGATTTTTGTTACATAATATTTTGAAGTCACTTCTCACTTCATAGATTATAACACTTCTTCACTTTCACCCCTTGCATTGTTACTAATACCTGTTTAAGTTGTCATATTATGCTTAAAACGGATAACTGAGTACAGTCTGGCGACTGTTCAACTTACCACAAACTGTCAAATTTCTCCAAACCGTTTTAATTTAACGCTATCCCAGCGGTAAAAAACGCTCTCGCCTCTCACTTAAACCACACCCCTACAGTTACCGTTCAAAAGCACGTCAACCGTAAACACATAGTTTTATTCTAAATATTTTTTTATTTCTATTTGCGCTTGACTTATCAATCAACTTTGATTTTGATTTTGACCCTTATACGCCAAGAATGTTTGCGAGTTATCTGATATTGAACATATAAGAAAATAAAGAGAATGTCGAGATATTAAAGTAAGATAGGGAAATATTTAAAATAAAAAATTGTCGTTGTTTTAAGGAGTTTATTTAAAAGTTAATACACACATACATCATCATCATCTGCCTAGCCTTATCCCAACTGTGTTAAGGTCGGCTTCCAGTCTAACCGGATACAGCTGAATACCAGTATTTTACATGGAGCGACTGCCTATCTGACCTCCACAACCCGGTTAGTACTGGGTAATACGATACCCCTTGCCACTTACTTGGCCACTGACGACCTGTAACGACTGTCAAAGATCTACAGACAACAGCCGGGACCAACGGCTTAACGTGCTTTCAGAGGAACGGAGGAAACTCGGTACGTAATGGGTGGTCACCTATCCACAGACCAACCTAGGCCAGCACGGCTTAACCTAAAGATCGACCCAAGCGGCTGTTAATATTTAGCCACGAGCTCCTCGCTTAATACAAATACCTAAATAAAATTGAAGTGTCTGTTTGTAATATCAAAATATCAACTTTTAACTGAATGCATATGATACGGCACGATATATGTACGGCACTTGTAACAAAAACATTTTTTTTTTTTTAATTTTGTGTCTGTCTGTTTGTGCCGGCTAATCTCCGAAACGGCTGATCCGATTTTGACGGGACTTTTATTGGCAGATAGCTGATATTATAAGGTCTAACTTAGGTTACTTTTATTTTTGAAATATAATTAGGGTTTTGTGCACAAAAATTAAAACCCTTGAAATCACAAAACAAAATCCGATTAAAAAAGAAAAGTAATACTTTTTCATAATAGTTTCACGCAGTGGCGGATTTACAAGTTTTCAAGGTATAGGCTGTATAGTTTTTGCCGCCCTTGCCTCGACAATTGTCATGTCCTACATTATTTTTACAATCCAACAATTTCTTTGAAATTGCACGTAGAATAATTTTTGGGTATATTACCGATTACTGGTTGGGGGGCGGCGAACTAGCTGCTTTACTCTAGAATATGGAAGATTGCTACTCGGAATGTGCAATGACAAGTGAGAAGGGAACGTCATCGGCAAAATTTGTTGCAGACTTCTATCTGTAAAATATCAGGAAACCGTCATGCCAAAATCTTTTTGATTTGTATGAGATAGCAAAAAAAAAAATCCGGTCCAAACTTTGCCGCCGTAAAAATCTGCCGCCCTAGGCTCAAGCTTACTCAGCCTGCTGGCAAATCTGCCACTCGCAAGCAAAGGTCGCGGGCAACAGCTAGTTAAACTATAAATCTATATAAACTAAATACATACTATCCTACTAAGTACCTATTAAGTGAACTAAAATCGTTTTTCGCTCATTCTGTGACCCCGGGTTGTTTCTCTTACCGACGAAACGGATTTTGTGGGGTTAAGTCCCTCCATCATTTAGACAATTTATTCTGGAAAGTTATAAAAGACATACTTACCTATAATGAAGTAATCTCGAAGTTTTGCCAAGTTGTAAAAGCCTTGCAAAGCAGGGGGCGATGGTTCCATACAACTCGATTCCTGCCGCACAGTCAGTATTCTATAGACAAATAATATAATCACATTAAAGATACATACTCCGGCTTACTTCTTATAATAATTGACCCTTCGCTACTGCGTTGCACAGTGTTTTACGAAGACCATTTCTCGGACATGACTTTTTTATTAATAAAGTTCGTAGATGTAATAAATAAAAAATAAAATAAGTGTTTATTTTTCACCACAAGCCAAAATATACAAACAATATTGACACAACAGTAACCAACGATTTTGGTTGTGGATCACTGGAGCCTGTGGTAGGTAGTAACACCTCACCAGGCCAGGTCACCAGGGCCCCACCTGTTTAAAGGTTCACATTTGATTGCTTACATTTGGTATCACAACAAATAACAATAGTTACAAACAATTAGTGATTTTTTATTTTTTTTTAATAGAGACACGAGAGTATTAGGGTAATAAAAATAAAACAATCAAAAAGTTAAAGTATGTTGAGTGATTTTTATGAATGTAGATTTGTGTTTGTGTGTGTGTGTGTGCATGTGAGTGTGTGTGTGTGTGAGTGTATGGGCGTGTGTGTGTTGGAGAGAGTGTTAGTGGATGAGTGTTTAGACTAATACGTTAAAGAGAGCTTCTGTGGCGGTATATGTTTGGCTTTGTAGCCAGGCATGTAAAGCGCTTTTACAATTATGTTTGTTCAGTGCGTGTAGGGAAAGAATTAACTGAAATGAAATGTTTCGTATTTAATCTTCCATTTGAATGATTCTATCTATCTGTTTTTAATACTGTGTGATGTGCAAGCATAAGCATAGCATAGCATAATCAGCCTATTAATGTTCCCAACATACACAAAACTGGCTTATGACTTACTTTCCAGTCATCCTTAGTGATGACTGTTTCTTGCTGTTGCTGTGTTGTGATTTGATTGGTGACTACAAACTAGATCTGGACGGGAAGCGCTGTCTAGAGTTGGTTAGTGATACCCTTCCGGTTTATTTTTATTTTCTAACTGTCCCTTTCTGTATACGTCCGTTTCCTTATTTCTTTTAAAATTTATATGATTCCGTGGACAATAGTGTGGGTTATGCGTTTGTTTACTATTATGCCTAAGCTAATTATTAATATTGTAACGTATAACTGTTTTTTGTTCCAAAAAAAAAAAAAAATAAAAATATTAGTTGGGAACATTAACTATGCTGCTGGGACGCAGGCCTCCTCTCTAATGAGAGGGAATGGGTTATAATCCACCACGCGGGCCCAGTGCGGGTTGGTAGATATCACATGTCTTTGAATTTTTGGTCCTAGAACATGCCGGTTTCCTCACGATGTTTTCCTTCACCGTTTTGAGAGCAGTGGTGATGAAATAACTTACACAAAGTAATGCGCCTGGCTGGGTTCGAACCCACGACTTACTGCTCGGAAGTCAGGGTCTCCACCACTGGGCCACCGCTGCTCTCATGTGTGTGATGTGCAAGCTTGTGAAAAAATATTTTTTAAATTAGCACTTATTGCGATTGCTTAATTTCCAGGTGGCATCATTCTTCACGGCATTGAAGGCGAAATCGAGTCATCATCACGAGTACTCTTGGCCTCCAGCTTCGGAACATCATGGTTAGTTCATTTTACATTACTATCACTACGCCTACGACTTTGACCGCAAAAATTGTTATAGCTCGGCTAATACGCATAATATACAACATGTAACGTAATTAACGCACACCCTCAGACACCCCAATTAGTATATTATGTTATAATCGTAATACATACACTGAATTTTTAGTTAAACATATATGAGCGTTGATTATTGATTGATTTAGTTATACTAATTCCGGAAGAATGTTGTGGTCACAGTACAAATCCACGAACGCAGACAGTCGCACACGTAGGTATGAGGGTCTTGTTAGCCTAGTAGGTATTCGCTCGCGTTCGAAACGAGTTAACGAGTTTTTACTGTAATTTACGTAGTTTTAATTATTTTTGGGAAAAAAAAATACCTATAATAAAAATTATAGAAATCGATTCAGTAAACGATTCTGAACAAACTAATTTCAGGATGTGCGTTAATTATGTTACTTGTTGTATAGGGTGACTGATAATTAGTGACTGATACTTAAACACGTGATTGTACTCATGATCAATTGGAATCATGATACTCAATCCATCTTACTCAATCAAATCAAACAATTGGAATTTCTATTTTGCATGATGTAATTAATATTTCGTTTATTTAATTGTTTAATAATCGGTAGTTAATATTTCTATAATTATTTGTTATTAATGTGATGTAATTATTTATTACCTATCTAGTGGGACTCATTATCGTATTTTTATATTATTATATTATTTTTATATGCGGATAATGTAGTGGACTGCAATATTGTTAATATTTTGTATTATCTTTCCTCTGTTCCAACACATATTGTAGCTGTTTATTGTCCCTGAATAAATAAAATAAAATCATAACAAACAACTTTCCTAAAGAAACATTTTTTTAAACGGCTAACAGCTAACGGCCACAGGCGCGCGCGTGCGAATTTTATACGGTTGTTGTGTTATTGTGATAAAAGTCTGTGTATAAAACAAAATGTTTCTTTTGGAATTCGGGGTTTTACAAGGTAATATCGGCACCTCCTATTGTTGAACTCGGTTAAAATGTAGCCTATGTTACACGGGCACTCGAACCATAATAACTAATCGATTGACACCTTATTCATCAAAATCGGATAAATAGTTTTGGCGCTACCGAGGAACATACGTAAATACAAACATACACACATACATAGACTGTTAAAATAATAACCCTTCCTTTTGGCTTCGCCGTAGTCGGGTAAAAAGGAGTTATCTAACAAAATCTTATTTTCTCATTGCAGGGTATGAGAGAAGTCTGCCGCATACCGGTAAGAATCAATTTTTATATACTTACCTTCTTAACTACTCCGCAATGTAAATATATATGAGATTTTGTTGATAACTAAGTCACTTTTATTATACATACCTCATCATACACCTGCCTGTTTCTATCGCAATTCTTATTATTTTTTTTAACGTTGCCCCACTCTAGGAATTTGTCCTGTATCGTGGGTGCGCTTACAAACATTTAAACTCACATACACAAACAGCCAGACCCGGAACAACAACTGTAGACCATACTTAAAAATATTTGTTCCGTGCGGGGATCGAACCCTCGACACGCAGCGTAGCAGCCAATCGATCAGCCACTGCGCCATAAGTGCCGTCAAAAAATAATCATTTGTGGTCGGCGCAGCATGTCTTGTTCTTCCTCATTTTTACGCCATTCTTCTCTAATTTCTAAATCTTATCCCGGAGAAACTTCGTACCTAACCATTTTCTGTTCGGTGGCAATCGGTGGTACGATCAGCTCCAAGAGTCGATTAACAGAACTGCAGTCAACACAAAAGAATTCTGTAAACTTTTTTAACCATTTCATGTTATATTTGTAGTTGGATTTGAATTTCAGTTATTAAGATTTAAAACACTATGTTCATGGACTTTTGTTGCTGTCCGTACCCTCTTACTTACATTAACCTCACGCTTCTACCAACCTCTTACCCCTTAGCGATATGATATTACGAATAGAGAATAATATGCCAACATTAGTTATTATGAATATATAGTTACCTAGAAAAACAATGGCTAAAATAGAAATGTTAATTTGTATAATTGTAAAAGAAAAAACCAAATTTGTACACCTCACATGGTAAAACATGTACGGACCTACGCTACCCTACTCACTAAGATCTTGCATGCTCAATTTGTGTGTGAACGCATGTTTTTAACAAATAAATTATCTTTATCTTTACGTTTATTCATTTCTCTAACGTAATTTTTTAATCTTTAAATATTCGTATATGACGGTAGCGCTAGCAAGAGCCCGCCGACGGCAGTATTAAATCCAGAGCGGATGGTCTTGTGTCTTGTTGCATAAATACTCATAGACATACTAAGTAAGCCGAAGTATGGTTATACCTAGTTCTAGCCGGCTATACCTAGGTGCGGCCGGTTAGGTTAGAACTGTGAACAAACGCGCGCGAGCCGAGCGAGCGTAGCGAGCTGTGTCGCGGCAGCGGCCGGCAAACGCTACCTCCAAATTGGTTGTATCAAACCTCCAAATTTAAATTTATATTAGTGATTATTCGGAGTTTAGCCAGGGGTTTAGCCGGCTAGAACTAAGTGTAACCTTACTTCGGCTTTTAGGCGTAACATATGCACGTACGAGACGCGCATGATGCAAGCGTCGCGTACAAACCACGACGTCTGGACGCGCACACACGCCGTGGGATGGCAGGAGAAACAACAATAAAGTTATCATTATTTACCCATTGTTCCAGGTTCCTACTACCCAGCAGACTGGAACTCCTACAGCCCGGAAGTCAGCGAGGTGTCTCCCCCATACAAGACGATACCCACGTACAAACACCATGAACCTACCTTCGAAGATGGGGAATATGCGGAAGATAGCAAGCCTCACAGCTGATACCTCAATACGCCAAGCCGTGTCCTAACTAAAGAGATCACCGCGAAAAGAAGTGACTGTGGCGTTCATTTTCTTCAGCGAATACGAACTCGTCGTTGCGCTTTCCGCGAAAATAAATGAGTTACATGAACTCTGGCCGATTGCTTTGATTAGGACACTGGGGCAGGGTGTTAGAGCCCACCATGGACGTAGATTGGCTGCAGCGGCTGCAGTAATTTAAGAATATTTATTTAACATAGGGTTAAATTATTTATTTAGATGAAAGTGTAAGAATATTTTAAAGATCAAGGCCGGTGTCAGAAACATAATATTAAATTTGGAGAAAAGCTGTGGATGCATTATTTCATAGTTAATTTTGACTACGGCCTTGGGTTCCAGCCTCAATTTTGTTTCTGTCAAAAGTAAACGGGTATGGCTATCACAGACTGGGAGGGAGGTCTGAAGTTAGGTCCAGGGGGGTTACAATGACGTCCTATAGCAGGAGTAATTTCAGTGTGGGAAAGAGACAGAGCTATACAGGTCGTCTAGCGCCATCTCTTTCCAGCACTGGAATTACTCCTGCTGACGTCATGGTAGGCCACCAGCACGCGTAGCATGACCACCGTAGAGACGGTTTTTGTCGACGAAAGAATCGACAAAATGACAGATTTCTTTTGTTGATCTGTTATTTTGTCGTTTACATTGTTACGGCGGTCATGCAGATAGAAAACGCTTTTTACAATAAATATAGTTAAGGAAAGTCAAAATAGTAAGCTCTTTGTTCAACTACATAATTATATTGTTTATATAGTCTTTATAAAAGTTAATAAAACTGCATTTATAATTTATAAGGGTAACTTTATTTATTGGAATAAAAATTTTATCAAAAAAACGGACGGATTTTCATTTTTCCTTACATTACGAAAAAATATACAATTTATAAAAATAAAATATACAGATTACAAAATATAAAGCTTATTTTGGAATGTCAATATCGAGATTCGATTCCTGTTTATACATATAAAAAATATACAAGTCTAAAAATCTTTTATGTAAAGTCACTAGAAAATAATATAATTACTTACATATCTACATATAAAATATAAAACATCAACGTTTGTATATAAAAAATACATTTTTGAGCTCAAAAAATCACATATAGTTACAATTTTACATATTAAAAGATCTAGAGTGACCGATTTCACAAACAATAGGCGAAAACTTACGCCTAAATATTATACAACATTAGTTTTAGTATATGCGAAACCTGAAACACGTGTCTAGTATTTTTATGTAAAGAATCTATGTACAAAATTTCAAAACTGTATCATGAAAACAAAGTTATAAGCTTGCTCTGTTACCTGGCTGTCCGCACAAAAACGGTCTCCAGCGTCGTCTTGAGCTCATTGATAATAATAATTTGGCAGTAGGTATCTAAATGATTGCGATAGGTACTTAATGTCGCTCGGTGTCCTACCTGTAACTTTTTTTAAATATTTTTAGGACAAAATATAACATGGTTTAAAAAATATTGGAAATTGATTCAGTTAGACCGACACACTTTCACTCTTGTGTTCAGTTTTACTGAATTAATATTTTTGTCCGATCTCTGTCTCTTAAGATACAGGTCGCCTAGTTTAAGAGACAGGGTTCATTATTATTTTTGTATGCATAGACTTTTGTAGACTTAAATCTTCGGTGCACAAAAACTGTATTCATTATTTTTACTGTATTTCTGCCACCTTGTTTTTGAACTATGTGTCTGTGTGTATTACTTGGATAATAAACAATTTTTATTTTTTATTTATTTATTTTAGTTACTTATTCTGAACAAACTATATTCAGGTTTCGCATATACTAAAAATAATGTTTTATAACCCTGTTGGAAATTCAATGAAATAGGCATTCCTTAGGTGTTGCCTAAAGCGAATGAAAATGGGCATAAGTTTCAAATTAAAGCTAAATTATGATGAGAGATAATATCACACAATAAATTAAAGTTATAAATTGTCAAAGTTACATGGCAGTGATAATACCTACTTTTTCTATATTTTTATCAAAAAGTATAAATAATAAAACATTGGTGATGTTCTTCTCATTTAAAAGCTTATTTTCAAATATTATAAAGGGTGTAAATAGACCCTTAACGAAGCCGAAAGGCACTTGCTCTCCCATTCTTTGCGATATTTTCTTTGTTCTAGACCATACCTGGACATACGGAGATATTGGGGGTCAAAGTTTCAACTTTTTCACTAGTTTTTTTTTTTAAATACATGTTTTTAATGTAAGATTTTTACTTTAAACACCACTCCAGGACCCCCGTACTATGCAATCCATCCATCAGCACAATGTTTTGAGTGCGTTCGATCGAGTCCTACCGTAAAACGAGATTTTATACCCCAAAAAAAAAAGTAGTTTCCCAGCAGTAATTTTTGCGTAGTTACCTACTTAGTTTGATGTACAGAATGCTTGGTTGACGGCTTCGTAAAGGGTCCGTTTACACCCTATATTACTTCTTGATGGAACGGTGTATTGTTTTATGTTTTTAATGTAAATTTCAATAAATATAGTATTTTTTTGTTAATTTTCAGTTTACGTTCCTCAAGTATGTACAGTCACAAGCAATGTTTACATTTTCCTAAATTTAAAAGCAATTTTCGCGAGAAATAACGATGGAGATAGAATCTTATACCTATATTAAAATATCGTGTCACGGTGTTAGTGGTCGCACTTCTCCGAAACGGCTCGAACGATTTTGATGTAATTTTTTATATATATTTGGTAGGTATGAGAATAGGTTTTAAACTATATTTTACACCGCTAGAGTAGATAGGTAGGGTGGCTAGGTAGGTTGGGTAGGCAGGTAGGGTAGGTAGGTAGGTAGGTAAGGTAGGTAGGTACGGTAGGTAGGTAAGTAGGGTAGGTAGATAGGTAGGGTAGGTACGTAGGTAGGGTGGGTAGTTTGAGTAGGTTAAAAAAGGTGCATTGCGACGCATACGGTACAGCTAGTTTTTTTCATAAAAAAATTAGTTCCAAAATACTATGTTCGTATCAATATTAATTCATTATTTATTACCTATCTAGTGGCACTCATTATCATATTGTCTTTTGTTAATATACAGATAATGTAGTGGGCGGCAATATCTATACTACTATTATAAAGCTTAAGAGTTTGTTTGGTTGAACGCGCTAATCTCAGGAACTACTGGTTCGAATTGAAAAATTCTTTTAATGTTGGATAGCCCATTTATCGACCATCACGCTACGACCAATAGGAGCCGAGCAAAAATAAAATAAGCCAGAAGCGGCGGGTGTAACCGCGCGGCACAGCTAGTTGTCAATAATACACATATTGGAGCTGTTAATTGTCTCTGAATAAATAAAATAATGAAATGAAATTTTAATCAGAACAGTAGGAGAAAATATTTTTTTTTTAAGTTTTTAATTGTTTTGTTTTGTTTTTATTTTGGTGCTCGTGACTGTATGCGTTACATAATAATATTACGAAGTCGTTTTTATTTAGAGAGTATTTAAACAAATTCATAATCGATTGATTGTGTTGTCAAAAATATACTATACTGTATAAAACGTCCACTTGCACTACACTATCTCTAAACAATGAATGTTCAATAACATAACATCACGCATGTAATCCCCGAAGGGTTAGGCAGAGGTGTACCTAATAGTACACCCACATTTCCCCAGTTATGTTTAAGTTCCATGTAATAGGGGGCGAGCCTATTGCCACCAACCGGGACTCCAAACTCCGTGGCTGCTACTGAGAAATTCCTGATGGGAAAACCCAGTAACACTTTACCTGACTTGGGAATCGAACCCAGGATCTCTGGCTCAGCAGTCGCGCTTGCGATTACTAGACCAACGAGGATGTCAATAAAGATATTACATATAACCATCTTGCTGTCTTCAAATGACTGTCAGAAAAGAACGTTTTAAAATCGCTTAGCGGTTAAAGAATTTAGTTATTTGGTGCAAGTGGGCCCAGGATCCCTGCTCTGCAGACGGATTGACCACACCCAGCTGTCAATCTTACGTCATACAAAATATTACAATACACTATCATTAACACCGGAAACGGGATATTTACCATGACTACTATTTGTCTTGAGTTACCGATATTTCGGCGTTTTTGGAGACCATGATACCCCCCACCCGCAACAACTTCCGTGATCTGTTGGGGTCGGCTTCCAGTCTAACCGGATGCAGCTGAATACTAGTATTTTACATGGAGCGACTGCCTATCTGACCTCCACAACCCAGTTAGTACTAGGTAATACGATACTCCTTGGTAAGACTGATTGTCAGACTTTCGGGCCACTGACTGCCTGTAACTACTGTCAAAGATCTAGAAACGACAGCCGGGATCAACGGCTTAACGTGCTTTCCGAGGCACGGAGGAAACTCGGTATGTAATGGGTAGTCGGGTGACTACCGACATCTGTGGATGGGTATCCACAGATCAATCTAGACAAGCACAACTTAACCTAAAGATCGATCCGACCGGCTGGTATTAATTAGCCACGAGCTCCTCAGACAAAACAAATAATAAACATGGTAAGTATCCCGTTTGATGCAGAAAATCTCCCACCTGGACACGAGTTGCCATGGCTGACCTGGAAGTCTTTGAATAGACTCCGGTCACAGGTTGGCCGAAGCAAGGAAAACCTGTTCAGGTGGAGATTCATGGATGATTACCCTGGAGTGTAAAGGTGTTGCCCCACAAGCGATGGGACACTTGATACCGTGTCCTGCCTGTTGCTTGCACATCACTTGGACGCTACTGAAAGTCATCATTAAATTTCGGGCTGACTCAATTTAAATTGAGCCAAATTCGTCGTCAAATTTCGGGCTGACTCAATTTAAATTGAGCCAAATTCGTCGTCAAATTTCGGGCTGACTCAATTTAAATTGAGCCAAATTCGTCGTCAAATTTCGGGCTGACTCAATTTAAATTGAGCCAAATTCGTCGTCAAATTTCGGGCTGACTCAATTTAAATTGAGCCAAATTCGTCGTCAAATTTCGGGCTGACTCAATTTAAATTGAGACAAAATCGTCGTCAAATTTCGGGCTGACTCAATTTAAATTAATTTAGTCAGTTTTAAAACTAATATTAAATTACACTGTCATCAATCAGAAACATAATTTCCTCCTCTACAAGCCATCAGTAATCTTAAAACAAACACTCAAAAATATACACAGCGTTATCAGAATAGAATCAGAGACCAACCCTAACACACTATTGCTCCCAAACCAACTGTATTTGACCTTCTTCTTGGTCAACCTCCTTTTATCGACGACCAACTTCTTGGGCCAAGAATTAAAATCTGTCGGCACATTCTGACATTGACTTGGGTGCCATTTTCGTGGTGTGTTATTCGAGTTTTTCGCTTGGATGCAGACTTCGTGGGTTTTTCCGTCTTGGAGGGATATTTTGAAGGTTTCGTCTATAGGGATGGTTAGGGATCTAAGGTTGTAGGCAACGTCGGAGGAGTAGTGTAGTTTATTAGTGTTGTCGCGTATGTAGACTATAAAGTCGCCGACGTCTTCGTTTGAAGTTATGAACCAATGGGCGTAGATCGATGATTGGGAGCTGAAAATATAGAAAAAAAAAATTATATACATACATAACATCACGCATTTCATTATTAATATTCTAGCTTACTAATTAGCCATATTTTCATACAGTAATATTGTCAAATTAATTAAAACAGGTAAATATTTCACAGCTATTTGCGACGTTGCCCATTTTCTGAAACGCTATTAAGGTGGTTTTAAGAAGGGCTGCGGGACTGTTCGAAAGAAATACTGCGGCCCTGGAACACAAAGGGCAAAGAAGGAACATGGATGGGTTTTAGTGAGTACAAGTCTGACACTCCCTTCCGCTCCGCCCAGAGTGGGGGGGGGGGGGGTCATTTGATAATTTCCCATCCGAAAAAAAAAAATAGTTTTAAGAATAATCTGGCCAAACAAGTTTGGAAGACAGAACCTCATTATTTCAAATCGGTCAAAAGCATACTTGAGGCCATTTGTAGAAAGTGCAGTGCCTAGATAAATACAAACTAAAGCAAAATTTCATATGCCCCACCTCCTGTTCTACCCACCCTTCACAACCATTTGCACCTTTCAAGATTATAGCCTTTCGAACGCCATTGTCACATATAGGGTGACTGGTAATTAGTGACCGATACTTAAACACGTGATTGTACTCATGATAACAATCAACTTTCCCAAAGAAACATTTTTTTTTATACTCATTCACTTTTATCACAATAAAACTTACGGAGCGGGCTTGCGAGCTGCGCGGGTGCTTTGTCTACCCACTGTTGCACGGTACGATAGTAATAAGACAGAACGACGTCACGCGGCTAACAGCTGATAGGTCGCAGGCGCGCGCGCGAGTTTCATACGGCTGTAGTGTTATTGTGATAAAAGTGAATGAGTAGAAAAATGTTTCTTTGGGAAAGTTGTTTGTTATCATGAGTACAACCATGTGTTTAAGTATCGGTCACTAATTACCAGTCACCCTATATACGTGATAAGCTACTTCCTAGTACGCCAAACGATACAAATATATGACAAAATGGTTGCTGAAATTGTGGCTTGGCGTGGAGGGCACGCGCGTGCGTTTATGCTCTAGCGTTCAAAAGGTAAACGAAGCAAATGTTAGAGCTGTGAAGGGGCTACATACTGGTCTAACACAATTTCAATTTGAGTTTAATCGACATGTAAAGGAGTAAATAAGTATTGTATATAATGTATGTAACAGTGGCGAAGGTTCCATACAACTCGATTCCTACCGGATTCCCTTTGAAAAATGGCACAGTCCGCATTCTATAGACAAAAAATACAATCAAATTAAAGATATTTACTCCGGTTTACCTATTACAGAAATTGACCCTTCCCTACTGGTATGTTAAGGAGTTTGAATTGTGTCATTAAAAATAACACAATTCAAAATTTAAAAAGGAGACTGACATCACTATTCATTGCAAAATGCTATTATTCAGTAAATGACTTTCTAAATGACACTGACTTATGTATTAAATAATGTAATGTATTGAATAATATTGACATACTTAATGATCTCGTTCTCTCGAGTTATCCAATTTTTTATTCAAATTGTATTAAGTAGATTTTATTTTTTATAACATGAATGTGCTAAGTATGCTGACTATTCTTTTTAACTGTTAACCATTATTTAATTTTACTCTCAATTAAGTTAACTATTTCAATGTTTGCATGCCTAATATAAGGTAGATTGTACAAGGCTCACCCATTTTATTGTCACATCCTATTTTATGTACCTGTAATCTAAGCAAATAATTTTACTTTACTTTACTTTACTTTAAAAAAAAACAATTTCTATCAATTTTCAAAGACTAAAGTACTTTCTACTTATTTTGATGGGTTTCGTTAACTAACGCGTAAATATCGTGGTAGCAAAAATCCAAAAAGAATCTCTCCGGCGGGGAATCGAACCCCGGTCTCCCGCGTGACAGGCGGGGATACTTACCACTATACTACCGAAGATGTGTTAACCAACGGCGAAATTTGCAAACTATCGGCGCGATTTTTAGAAGGGGACAAGAAACTATTCATCATCATCTGCCTGCATTTCCTCAACGTTGGGGTCGGCTTCCAGTCTAACCAGATACAGCTGAATATCAGTATTTTACATGGAGCGACTGCCTATCTGAACTCTACAACCCAGCAGTAGCGAAGGGTCAATTTCTGTAAGAGGTAAGCCGGAGTACGTATCTTTAATGTGATTATATTGTTTGTCTATAGAATACTGACTGTGCCATTTTTCAAAGGGAAGCCGGTAAGAATCGTGTTGTAAGGAACCTTCGCCACTGCAACCCAGTTGTCGGGAATACCCCTTGAGAAGACTAGACATGCACGACCACGTAAAAAGGTGAAAAATTAATAAATATAGTTAATAAAAATCTAAGCAAAAAATTTAATATGTGCCATCGAAATCATGTTTAGAAATGAGGTTAATAATTTCCTACTCTGTAAATAAATCCAAAAAGAATCTCTCCGGCGGGGAATCGAACCCCGGTCTCCCGCGTGACAGGCGGGGATACTTACCACTATACTACCGAAGATGTGTTTGTAACTGCGAAATTTACGACCTATTAATACGAACTACATACAAAAACACGCCTTTTCTCCAGTGCAGGTAGGCCGGAAACATGAAAGAAATAGTATATTTTGCTATAAGTGGGGAAACTTTGTAATTGCATTCGAGGCGGAATTAACACCCGAGCTGCAGGTGAGGGTGTTATTTACGCCGTAAAGACGCAATCTTTTTGCCGAGATTTAAAAAAAAACAAACACCGCCGACTACAATCATTGAAGCCATTTGGACTTGTACAAGTATAGTTATCTGTGGAAATTTTTATTTCCGCACGTGTGCGGAAAAATATTTAAAATCCACGCGTGTGAAATACATTTCATGTTGAACCTAATCGTAGTGCGATAAGAATCAGTTTTCTGGAAAGTGTATTGAAAAAAAAATTGTGTCGCAGCGACGACGTGCAGACAAAATGAC
Source organism: Noctua janthina (assembly GCA_963576755.1). Lineage (NCBI taxonomy): Eukaryota > Metazoa > Arthropoda > Insecta > Lepidoptera > Noctuidae > Noctua > Noctua janthina. Next base: position 9,212,838 of record OY755078.1, on the reverse strand, counting down.
AAAAAAATAAAATAAACATACAACGCATAACAAATATTTATGAATACAAGAGGACGGAAAAAAATTATAAAAAAAATCAACTGTTCCATACATTTTCAACGTGTAGGTATTGCACTTTTGTAGGAAACAGCTGTTTTTTTTATAACCTATCAAATCATATTTATTTCTCTAAATTGGTTTTTCAAAACACTTCTACATGTCTCTTCATGTTATGTTTTAAAACTAGATGGGGCCGGTGTTTCGTACCTGACTACTGTGAGAAGAAACATCCGAAACAAACTCGAGGTCTTTCTTAAAGTCCAGACATTGCCCAAGTCATATGAGGACCATGCAGATTAATGTCTGAGATGGTCGTAATCCAAGGAGCTCAACGACACAACGAACAATACCAAAGAAAGGACATTTGGGTAGGCCGCATAAAGTAAAAATTTCAATGTATGCTCAGAATGACGTGGTGGTGGTGGTGAAAACGTGGTAACCATTTCCGCGTCGGTGTCCCTTCCACCCAAAATAAATTGTACTTACTATTGAACATCCCTAAACGCCAAATCGGGCTCAGTAACAAAATCGAACGCGCTCTCTCCCTCAGTGTTGCTATGCTCCAAAATCATCGTATCCGTTTCAGTGTTACCAGTACACAATAATCTATCTTCATCCACAGTCAATATGTTTTCATTTTGTAGCGCCACTGGCTCCGCACAGGTCAGATTTTGGTATTTATCGTCAGTTTTTAGCAAAGATGGCCGGATGTGGTTCAGGTAGTGTTTTAGCGGACGGATGAAGCAGTCGCACTTTAGGCTGTTTTCTGAAAAATATAAGAGATTATTATTTTGGAAACTTTATAACTAAATACCCTCGTGTCGCAAAGGCTGAAAAGCCGAAACAGCTTTCTGAAGTGTGTCACCCCACTCACTGGCGAGCGGTCTATGGAAACACTAAAGCTGTGGCGCGGTGCATCGTTACCTAACCCATTCGTTCCACCTGCTGAAAATCTCCCACCTGGATATGAGTTGCCATGGCTGACCTGGAAGTCTTTAAATAGACTCCGGATCCAGGTTGGTCGCAACAAGGAAAACCTGCTCAGGTGGAGATTCATTAATGACTGCCCTGGAGTGTAGATGTGGTGCTGTTCCACAAACGATGGGGCACTCAATATCGTGTCCTGCGTGTCCTGTTGTTTATTCCCTACAGAAACTGATGGACGCTACCGAAAGCGCCAAACTAGTAGCTCGGTTCTGGGCTGACACAATTTAGATTGCCATCGACACGCTAAGAAGAAGATTATGGAAACCTTTGACTTCAATAAATTGTTAATTTTTGAGGTCAATAAGGAGGAAGATAGATAGTTGACGCCTCCTTTTTTAGTGGTCGCAATCGTGAGTGCTGAGCATGAGGTCCTGGGTTCGATTCCATGGGCTGGGCCAGACAAATTGTTATTGGGTTTTTCCATTGGTAATTTCAGCAGCCTCGGCAGCAGGTCGGTCCGTGGATGGGTGACCACCCATTACTCGGCCTCCGTGCCTCGGAAAACGCGTTAAGCCGTTGGTCCCGGGTGTCATTTGTAGATCTATGACAGTCGTTACAGGTAGTCAGTGACCCGAAAGTCTGACAACCAGTCTTACCAAGAAGTATCGTATTACCCAGTACTAACTGGGTTGTGGAGGTCAGATAGGTAGTCGCTCCATGTAAATCTGCATCCGGTTAGACTGGAAGCCGGCCCTAAAATAGTTGGGAAAGGACTAGGCAGATGATGAATGTCACACTAACCTTGGAACAGCACCACCAGCCCCTCATGCCTGATCTTCCTCACCAGCTGGGGCTCGAAGCTGGTCAGCTCATTGTGTCTCACATCTAGTAACCTCAGATGTTTGGCTGACATGATGTTAGCTGTCGGTACAGTTTGAAGGGAATTGTTTCGTAGATGTAGTTCGGTGATGTTCTCGGGGAAACTGAACTTGATTTCGGCTGGAATGGTAGAAGAATATGATAAGTTATAAAATAAAGGGTGTAAATAAACCCTTAACGAAGCCGAAAGGCACTTGTTCTCCCCATTATTGCGATCATTTTTTTGTTCTCGTTAACTAGACGGTTTCATACCTGGGAACCGTCTAGTAAACGAGATATTTGACCTTTTTACATAGTTTTTTTTTTTTTTGTACTCATTTTTTTTTGTATTTTTTACTTGTATGTAACCTTGCGATTATTTTCACTGTTATGTATCCTATAGTTAATCTGTGAACAGCGTTTTAGACTGCAATATTGTCTATAAGTTTTTTGTGTATTTCTTATTTCTATGTTTTATATTACAGCTGCTTGTTGTTCGTTTTGAATAAAAATAAAATAAAAAAATTGTACATGAAGTTTAAATAAATAAATAATATACTTACAAGTTCTTGATATCATATCCTTTAGATTATTATGAGATAAATCTAAAATTTCCAACGATGTAAGATTGCCGAGGACATCTAGAAATTTTTAATCAAAATATTAAGTAAGGAATTAAATGAATGTTCTATAGACAATAAATAAATACAGATAATATATGACATCACGCCTGTAAAACCAGAAGGGTTAGGCTGAGGTGTACCTAATAGTCCACCCATTTTGCGCCTAGTATGTTTAAGTCCTATGTCCCCTACATGGGACGTACCCTTTTTCCATCAACCGGGCACAAATCCAGATTCCATGACTGCTACTGAGAAATTCCCGATAGAAAAATCCAAATTACACTTTGCTAAATAATAACAGCCGCTCGGGTCGATCTTCAGGTTAAGCCGCGCTTGCTTAGGTTGGCCCGAGGATGGCTGACCTCCGTGCCTCGGAAAGCACATTAAGCCGTCGGTCCCGACTGTCATTTGTAGATCTTTGACAGTCGTTACAGGTAGTCAGTGGCCCTAAAAGTCTGACAACCAGTCTTACCAAGGGGTACCGTATTACCCAGTACTAACTGGGTTTCGGAGGTCAGATAGGCATTCGCTCCATGTAAAATACTGTAAATCAGCTGCATCCGGTTAGACTAGAAACCGACCCCAACATAGTTGGGAAAAGGCTAGGCAGATGATGATGACTTTGCTCGATCTGGGAATTCATGCTCTGTAATAGCGACCACTAAACCAACGTTACTTAATTCTTGTAATCAAATAATTAGGGAGTATGGAGAACTGAGTATAAAGTTCTTCATCCACAATAGAAAAGAAAGGATCCTCCGACCAGATGGGTATTATGGCTACTGCCCGACAGTCGTTGTCGGGTTCTTCTATACAACATGTCCCAAAATTCAACGATAAGCCAGCACCGGAGGATAGACCTGCCCATGACTACTCGGGGAAAAAAAGAAAAAAAATATATATCTCTTTTTTTTTGAAGTTATAAAAAAAAAAAGAAATTCTTAAAAAAGTGAGACCTTTTATGATATTTTTCACTACCATGACCACACTTTTTTAAATATTTCTGTTATTTTTTTTATAGGCAACCTGAATAGCACTGCTATCTACCACAATTCTTAAAAATCCAGAATACCACTAGTTTTTTCACGTAAATTAATGAAACTTAATTTATTCCCTAAATTTTTTGAAGATTTTTACTTAATTTATTCCCTAAATTTTTTGAAGATTTTTACTTTTAATCAACTTTAACTCATAGTGGTGTAAAAAAAAAGTATGAACACTACTATGGCAAGTTTTTTATAAATTGACGCAACTAATCAAGATTCCAAAATAGTATAATACTCTAGGCAAACAAGTTTAAAAAAAAAATGTTTCTATTATTTCTAAACAGGGGCCAAATGACGGTCAGGTAATAAAAAGTATTAGTTCTTGGAAAATGTTTAATATTTAAATAAATGGTCAAACAATTTCTCATGTAATTTATTAACATTATAACAAATGTTCAAATTGTTTGCCACCAGCAATAATACATGCACGACATCGCCTTAAAAATTACCGTTTTATTTGTCTTGCATATCTTCTGCGATTAATATGATCCGCAGCCTGACAGATATTTCGATGAAGCTCGTCCAATGACGCAATGGGTTTTGAGTAGACCCTGGGTCTTTAAGACAACCCCAATAGAAGAAGTCCAGGGGGTTCAAATCGGGTGAACGAGGTGGCCATAAGATAGGACCAAGTCGCCCGATCCAACGCCCTGGATACTCTTGATTTAAATATTCTCGCACAGGGCGGGCATAGTGTGCTGGGCAACCATCATTTTGGAGCCACATGTTTTGGAGATCATTTAAGGGCACGTCGTCTAACAATTCTTGCAAGTCATTTTGTAAAAAGAGGTATTCTGGATTTTTTAAGAATTGTGGTAGATAGCAGTGCTATTCAGGTTGCCTATAAAAAAAAATAACAGAAATATTTAAAAAAGTGTGGTCATGGTAGTGAAAAATATCATAAAAGGTCTCACTTTTTTAAGAATTTCTTTTTTTTTATAACTTCAAAAAAAAAGAGATATATATTTTTTTTCTTTTTTCCCCGCGTAGTCATGGGCAGGTCTATCCTCCGGTGCTGGCTTATCGTTGAATTTTGGGACATGTTGTATAAGGTCTAACTACATATTTTATACACGAAATATTTTCAGGGAATCATCTAACGGCTATAACAAAGCAATATATTTCAAGGGTTTTTTTTTTTATCTGAGTATATTTTTTTATAAAAAAAAATAATTTAAAATTTTTTGACCCACAAAATACATACTGGCTCCTTATTTTTAAGCATCCATTACGCTAGTTTACTACATCGTATTTACCTACTGTCATTGTAAGAATATGGGAGTAAAGGTTTTATGCAAAAGTTTTAAAAAATTTTAGAATTATAATAATTTTGTAAAAAAAAAAAATACTTTTTTTCGTAGCCACAAAAAAAAAAAATACTTACGCGGCGGCTTTACGACTTACAGAAGTTACTCTTAAAATATTTCGTGTATGAAAAGAACGACCTTATATAGCCTTTAAGTCGCGAATAACTTTACTTGCGCGATGTAGGATTTAGGCGTATTTCGCAGTTTAGTTTTCCGTCTGTGTCATAGATGGCGCTGTACTACTTTTTGTTCTATGTTGCTGTAGTACTCTTTGAAGTGCCGCTACAACAACAATAAAATACAAAAACCACTTACTATTTCTAATATCATTAATGAAATTCCCAGCTAGTTTCAACGTCTTCACTTTCTGAGCCCCTAGCGTCAAGTCATGCGTCAACACCGGTATCTCATTGTAACTCAGGTCAATTTCCCGCAGCCTGTAGGGGATCCACGGGCTGGCGGGGAACATCTTCTTCGTTAGGAAGCCGATTTTATTGTGGCTTAGGATTACCTGGAAGGGGAAAAATAGGCATCTTGAAAAAGGTTATTATTGACAAGACCGTACTAAGCAGTGACAGCGTAGCAGTGGCGAATGTTCCTTACAACTCGATTCCTACCGGATTCCCTTTGAAAAATGACACAGTCAGTATTCTATAGACAAATAATATAATCACATTAAAGTTATGTACTCCGGCTAACCTCTTACAAAAATTGACCCTTCGCTACTGTAGTCTAGTGGTGTGACCGTCGGACTGCCATTTATAGGTCTCGAATTCGAACCCAAGGCACGCACCTCTGATTTTTCGGATTCATGTGCGTATTGTATAATTATCACTTGCTTCGGTGAGGGAAAACATCGTGAGGAAACCAGCATGCCTGAGAGATATTTCTCGACGGCATGTAAAGCCAAGTCAGAGGCCCATGGGCGGCATAAAAACTCTGACACCAGGTTAGGCACTAACCACACGATAAAGAACAGGACCTTACGCGACAGTGGCGCTCTCTGGTGAGCTCAAAAATGCTAGCACTCATTCAATTGCTTCTAAATAACAGGTTCTAAAGTTCATCTTTGAGTACATTTTTCAATCACAAAAGTCACTATTTGTAAGTACCGCGAATATTACAAAAAAAAAACTCACCTCTTCTAAAGACAGACAGTCGTCCAGCAAGCCATGTGTTTTATTATCAATCTTTTCTAAGAAGTTATGCGACAGATCCAATTTCCTGTAAAAAATTAAATTTTAACATATTATCAGTAGCAGTGACTTAAATAATATTTAAATTTTATAATTCCATTTCATCATCATTCTCTTGCCCTTATCCCAATTCATTTGGGGTCGGCGCAGCATGTCTTCTTCTTCCATACTTCTCTATTACTCGTCATCTCGCCAGACACCTCATTCTAATTTACCTAATTCCATTTATTTATCTTAATTTTATTCAATCAATTTCAAAATTCCATTTATTTATCTTAATTTTATTCAATCAATTTCAAAATTCCATTTATTTATCTTAATTTTATTCAATTTTGTATTGAATTTTAATGTATTTTTATTTTATAACAATGGTTGGTAATGACATTAACTTATTTAATTTTTAAATTTGATTACGGACTTTTTACATTGTATATTGTTATTTGACGAAAAATGATTGTAATTTTATTTTGTGTACTACTTAGTTATAATATTATTGTGTGGTGTGTATTTGTCTTTGATTAATTGATCTAAAAGTAACATTATTTTTAAGTGTACTTACTAACTAATTTATGGATCGTTGTGTCTGATGCAAATAAATACATAAATAAATTAAAGAAATATTTAAAAGGAAATTTCTCAAACGACATCAAAAGGAAACTATTCGACTCAAATAAAGGGTGTAAATAGACCCTAAACATATCCGAAAGGCACTTGTTCTCCCCGTTTTTGCGATATTTTTTTTGTTCCAGACCATACCTGGGAACCTTCTAGTTACGGAGATATTGGGGGTCAAAGTTCCAACTTTTTCACAAGTTTTTTTTTTTAATTACATGTTTTTAATGCAAGATTTTTACTTTACACACCTCCACGACCCCCGTACTATTCAATCCATCCACCAGCACAATGCTTTGAGTGCTTTCTATCGAGTCCTACCGTAAAACGTGATTTTTCACCCCAAAAAAAAAGTCGATTCCCAGCAATAATTTAATTTGATGTACAGAATGCTTGGTTGACGGATATGTGAAGGGTCTGTTTACACCCTGTATATATCAACTCTTCTATACGGATGTCAAACTTGGGCTACAACAGATGCCATGAAAATAAAATTAAAAAAAAGCTTGGCCTAAAAATAAGCGATCGCATAAAGAGCAGCGACGTCAGAGCGAAGACCAAAGTCACTGATGCATTGTATATGGCCCAGAAACTGAAGTGGAATTGGGCAGGCCACATCGCGAGGACCACAGAGCGATCGACAGGTGGAGCGATCAAGTCCTGCACTGGTATCCACGAGACGGAAACAGACGCCGCGGCAGACCATTGCACCGATGGCGTGACGACATCATCGCACTGGCAGGTATAGAGTGGACCAGAACGGCCCAAGATAGGTATAGATGGAAACAGATGGAGGAGGTCTTGATCCAGAGATGGATGACCCCTTTAATAGATTAAGTTTTTTTTAAATATAGAATTGTAAATTATAGGGAATAAAGGCAATTTTTATTTTATTTATTTTTATTATCAGTAGCTGTAAGTACGTCTTCGTAACGTGACAGTAAACTGTGCCTCGTTCATCATTTACTTGCCCTTATCCCAATTCATTTGTGGTAGGCGCAGCATGTCTTCTTCTTCCATACTTCTCTATTACTCGTCATCTCATCTGACACCTCCTTTCGTGCCATAGCCTTCACACAGTCCATCCATCGGTTCTTTGGTCTTACTCTACTCTTATACCCATCCACAGTCATACTCGAAACTTTCCTCGCATCACATGCCCATACCACGACAACCAATTACCACACAACTTTTCAGTCACCGGCGCCACTTCCAGAGTTCCTCTTATGTACTCATTTCTGTTAAAATATCAATTCAGGGTCAATTTCATCATCAGATTACAACAGTCCACTGCTGGACATAGGCCTCTTCAGTTGCACGAAACTCAACTCGACTCTCAGCAACTTTCATCCAATTGCTTTCAGCCACTTTGCGAAGATCGTCGCTCCACGCTCGCCTGAGGGCGTTTCCACCGTTTGCCGTGATTCGTGGTCTCCACTCAAGAACACGTCTACCCCAACGATCATCTGATCTACGGCTAATATGGCCGGCCCACTGCCACTTCAGCTTACGTATTCTGTGAGCTATGTCGACATACTAATTCTGGTGCTCTGTTGGCTCGCCTCGTTCCGGATGCGATCCCTCAGAGAGACTCCAAGCATAGACCGTTCCATAGCTCGCTGAGCGACCTTGAATTTATGGACCAGCCGAACCGTGTGTGTTTCGGCCCATAACAAGCAGGACGCAATGATTGAAGACCTTAGAGTCTGTAGGCTGTGGAATACGGGACGAGAAGACCTGACGAAGCTTCCCAAATGCTGCTCAGGGTCAATAATTTTTTTTTTTTTTTTTAAACGTCGACCCACACTAGGAATTTCTTCTATATCGTGGGTGCGTTTACAAATATTTAAACTCACATACACAAACAGCCAGACCCGGAGCAACTACCTGTAGATCATACAAATATTTTTTCCGTGCGGGGATCGAACCCGCGACACGCAGCGCGGCTGCAAATCGCTCTGCCACTGCGATAACCGTGCCGTCATCTTGAAAAGGACGCGTTTTTTTTTTGAAATAAAAAAAAAAAGTCTTTAACTTACCTCAGCGCCACTAATCCTTTAAAGGCTTCATTTGGTACATGCTCCAGCTTGTTTCCGCTGAGCGACAGGTCCAGCAGTTGCTGTAAGCCATTGAACGTGCGCTGTGAGATGCTCGTCAGCTGGTTGCGCGAGAGATCCATCTTGAACATGGTCGGCAGGTTACCGAAGGCGGAGCGGCTTAGTTCGGTTAGGTTATTATCCTGGAATGGGGAAAAGGGGATATTTTAATCATCATCATCATCATCATCACCATTTCAGCCGAAACATGTCCACTGCTGGACATAGGCCTCCCCCAAGTGTCGCCACATTGACCAGTCCCGTCCGTCTCGCATCCAGCGGATCCCTGCAATCTTCAGCGGTCATCGGTCCACCTAGTGGGAGACCTTCCAACGCAACGTCTTCCGGTTCGCGGTCGATGATGATTTATGTTGTATCTTACCTGTACATAGAGATACTGCAAGCTAGTCAAGGTGGACAGCGCCTCCCACGGCGGCTTCGTCAAGCCATTTTGCGACAGGTCCAGAGCCTGCAGCGTCAGCAAGCTGGAGAAGCTGTCCGACGACAACGTGTCGGACAACATGTTGGCCGATAGGTTCAGCCGGAGGAGTGCGTTCATAGACGGCCAGGTATTGGACTTGATTTCTGTTAAGTTGTTGTGGGCCACGTTCAGTTCGCTGTGGAAGAGAAAATAGATAATATAGTGTAGCTATAGTGTAGTTATAGTGTAGTTATAGTGTAGTTATAGTGTAGTTATAGTGTAGTTATAGTGTAGTTATAGTGTAGTTATAGTGTAGTTATAGTGTAGTTATAGTGTAGTTATAGTGTAGTTATAGTGTAGTTATAGTGTAGTTATAGTGTAGTTATAATGTAGTGAACGGATTTGGATGAAATTTGGTACACAGATAATTTATAACCTGGATTAACATATAGGATACTTTTTACCCCGATAATACGAACCGGTGGGTCAATTACCGAAGTCCACGCGATTGAGGCCGCGGGAATAAGCTAGTATTGAATAAAACACTCACCCCAAACTCATAGGTATCTGGAACAGCTTCTCCAGCTTATTATAGCTGATATCAATGAGCCTCGCGCTGGCCAGCTTAGCCAAGCTGCCTCGGGAGATATCACGTAGTTTGTTGTGAGATAGATCCAGTTCTAGAACTGTGGGTATAGTGCCGAACGTTGATGGTTTTATGATTTCGAGAGAGTTGTGGCTTAAGTTGAGGAATCTGTTGTGAGAGAATAACATACATATTATAAATTGTGCCAAACACACAGCGCCATCTAGCGATTATCCAAAGCACTACGAAAAGCGGATCAATAACATAGAAGGCAGCAAGTCTTATAGACAAGTGACGCCATCTACAATCTTCGTGTGTTACTATCTGAACCAGCGCCACTGCGGGAGCTATCTACACTACAAGTACAGAGGACCACACGACGATATTATGTAAACCGAAACCGCTTTATAAGCAGAGCTGTCTTCGAACAAATTGTCATTCACTAGCTAGTTTCTGAGCTCGGTAGCCACGCAGCCAGCTCTGATCCTAAGTAAATCAGTTCCTGCTTCGATAGCCTAGCAGTCTTCAGGAATTAGACAGCTAGGGGAGGTCTGAAAGGCGATACCCACGCAGTCCCTTTCATACTTCCACTTAGGTTTGCCACCTCATCATCTGCCCAGCCTTTTCCCAACTATGTTGGGGTCGGCTTCCAGTCTAACCGGATGCAGCTGAATACCCGTATTTCACAGGGAGCGACTGCCTATCTGATTTCCACAACCCAGTTAGTACTGGGTTACGATACCCCTTGGTAAGACTCGTTGTCAGACTTTTCGGGCCACTGACTACGTGTAAAGACTGTCAAATATCTACAAATGACAGCCGGGACCAACGGCTTAACGTGTTTTCCGAGGCACGGAGGAAATTCGGTATGTAATGAGTGGTCACCCATCCACAGACCAACCTAGGCAAGCGCGGCTTAACCTAAAGATCGATCTGAGCGGCTGTTATTATTTAGCCACTAGCTTTTAAAATAAAACTTACCTTATAGAAAACAGATTCTGGAACACAGCATTAAATATCTCACTAATATTATTGTAAGACAAGTCCACTGTATTTAGCTCATACAACTTAGGGAATGCCATCTTCTGTATGGACTCTATTCTGTTGTATGAAGCGTTTAGTATTTGTATGCCCGACATGTTTTGTATGGGAATCTGAAAGAAAGCAAAGGTACTCTGGATTAACATTTTTTTTTAAAGCAAACTATACTAATATTATAAAGCTGAGAGTGTCCATGGAGTTTCTTGGCCGTTCTTCTCCATAGAGACCTACGTTAGGGAATGGGCAACTACAGTACTTTCACAGTTTTTGTGCCTTGTGACTGGGACTGTAACTATATTTTACTGTTGTCTTTGTTTCGACAATTCAAAAGGGCCTGTAACTGGCCTACTTTAAATAAATGCTTTGATTTTGATTTTGAAGAGTTTTTTTGGTTGAACGCGCTAATCTCAGGTACTGCTGGTTCGAATTGAAATATTCTTTTAGTGTTGGATAGTCCATTTATCGAGGAAGGCTATAGGCTATATAACATCACGCTACGACCAAAGAGGAGCCGAGTAAAAATAAAACAAGTCAGAAGCGGCGGGTTAAACCTCGGGGCACTGCTAGTGTCGGATAAGGGTAACTTAACAACACATAACATCACGCCTGAAAAAAAGAAAAAATTCCTTGCGTAATTAATGAACCCCCTCTCAAGTGCTAGAAGTAATGTTGATACTGATAAGAATAATATTGCCATATCCAGAATTTGGAAAACAATGTTGCCCGTAGCAATATTGATAAGGGTTATTATTGCTCAAGTTGATCAAAATTAGGCTAAGATAAATATCACAAAATTTCATCTTACCTGTGAGAAATCAGTAAACTCATTGTGCGCCATCTGCAGGGTATACGCATAACTATTTTCATCGAAGGCCCCGCGGCTGATCATAGACAATTTGTTATGGCTAAAGTCTAGCAGAGTCATGTTGTTGCAGTTCTGGAACGCGCCCGCCTCTATGGTCGAGAGGGCGTTGTGCGAAATGTTCACTACGGCTTGGTAGAGGTCCGTGAACGCCTGGGTTTCTATTATTGTTATGTTGTTTTCGGCTAGGTTTATCACCTGAAAATAGGGGGTTTAGGTAAAGTCTTTTTAGTGGGGCTTGAAGTTGGTAAGACAAAACTGCATGAGTAGACGGAATTTGAGGCTACTCATGATGAGGTTGGTCAGTGGATGGGTGATATTGATACTGTTAGCCTGCGTCATCCCACTGCTGGACAAAGGCCTCTCTCCATGACTTCTAAATTCTTCGATCCAGGGCCAATGTGGACCACTGGTCGTTAGTTTTATCTAGCTCGTCCCGCCATCTCCTGCGAGGTCTACCGCGTCGTCTTCTGGCTGTGTCAGGGCTCCACATCGTGAGTATTTTGGCCCACAGCTCGTCGGGCATGCGGCAGACATGGCCAGCCCAGTACCACTTTGGCTTAGCGGGTTTTTGAGCAACGTTAGTAATTTGTGTTTAGGAGCGCAGTGTGGTGTTGCGTACATGGTCGGTATGTTTGACGCCTAGGATACTGCACTCCATTGCACGTTGGCAAACCTTGATGGGTGACCATCCCTAAAAAACCGAGACGCCTTCGTGTCTCAGAAAGCACGTTAAGCTTTTGGTGGTTGGTTAATAGATGGTGGAAAATACTGATATTCAACTGCATCTGGAACTGGAACTGAAGCCGAACCTAACATAGTTGGGAAAAGGCTAGGCTGATGACATATTGCTGAGGAGTTGGTTCCGCGGCTTAAAGTTAACACCAATTTTTTTTTTTTGTTTTTTTATTTGAAAAAAGCGTTGCCCAACGCTAGCAATTTTGTCCTGTATCGTGGGTGCATGATGCGACGGAGTGAGGGTGTGGCGGTGTGAGGGTGTGATGTGATGATGGGTGAGTGCGTGGGTGGATAAATAAAAAAAACTGCTGTTTGTCAAAATGTATGGACCGGCAGAATTGTTTAAATTACCGATGTAATATTTATATTTGGGGAGGTTTAGAATGATGGACTGAACACGTGGTAAGCGTTTATGCGACGGTGTCCGTTCCGTATATCCACAGATAAAAAAAACACAGCTCATTTATACTTTTTAATATTAAATGGACCTACTCTTGACCTCAATCTAGTCCTGAGGACAGAGATGAGCTCCACGATGGAACAAGCTAACCCAAAAGAAGCCTATTAACTCGCGACTTAAATATGAACTTGGGAACACCGACGCAGGCTCGTCATCAGCACGAAGCTTTACTTTATGTAGTCAGAAAATCAATAAAAAAAAACACTCACCTCAGCATATTTAACCGCCTGGAACATCTGGAAGTCGACCTTGCTGATCTTGTTCCTGGCGAGGTCTACCGTACCGATGCGCGTCACCGCCGAGAAGGTCCCGCGCCCTATGTCGGAGATCTGGTTGTCGTTGAGGTATAGACGCCTGGAAGAGAGGGACGTAGTTTTATTATAAGGCTGTAAGAGTGGGGAGAGGTGAACAAAAGAATTAAATGGAATAGTCTTTTAATCCCAGTAGCTTATCATCTGCCTAGCCTTTTCCCAACTATGTTGGGATCAGCTTCCAATCTAACCGGATGCAGCTGAATACCAGTATTTTAAATGGAGCGACTGCCTATCTGACCTCCACAACCCAGTTAGTACTGGGTAATACAATATCCTTTGATAAGACTGGTTGTCAGACCCTCAGATCACTGACTACCTGTAACGACTGTCAAAGATCTACAAATGACAGCCGGGACCAAAGGCTTAACGTGCTTTCCGAGGCACGAAGGTCACTTGGTATGTAATGGGTGGTCACCCATTCACGGACCAACCTAGGCAAGCGCGGCCTTAACCTGAAAATCGTCCAAGGCGGCTATTTTATTATTTAGCCACGAGCTCTTCCCAGTAGCCAATACAATGAAAAATACAAAACAATGAAATTGAATAACAAGCAGAGGTAAGTAGAGAAATAAATATTTCTATGAGGTCTATTATAATTTATTTAATGACAGATATCACCCATTTTAATATATACAGGGTGTAAACGGACCCTTCACGAAGCCGTTAACCAAGTTTTCTGTACATCCAACTAAGTTCCTCTGCGCAAAAAATATTGCTGGGAAACGACTTTTTTTTTTGGGGTGAAAAATCACGTTTTACGGTAGGACTCAATGTAACGCACTCAAAGCATTGTGCTGATGGATTGAATATTATGGGGGTCTGGTGGTATTTAAAGTAAAGTTAAAAAGCGAATTTAAAAAAAAAAAACTAGTGAAAAAAAATGGAACTTTGACCCCCAACACCTCCGTAACTAGAAGGTTCCCAGGTATGGTCTAGAACAAAAAAATTATCGCAATGACGGGGACTATGTGCCTTTCGGCTTCATAAAGGTTATTTTAACAACCAATATACATAGATTTGTGTAATAGAGATTGATCTGTTGAGATGTAGAATAAATCATTCCGTTTCATTTACCGAGCATCGAACCCGAGGCCCCCAACGCCAGACCAACGAAGCAATCGATTTAGTTTTCATGCGGTAAATTATTAAGTAGACTTACCTCAGAAACCTCATCCCTCTGAAACTGTTAGTATCTAATTTCTTGATCTTATTATTGTCCAAATGCACCACTTTTATTACTGTGTTTCTGGCGAACATGCCTCTGAGATACAAAAGATAGTCACGAATTAATAAAAAGAATACAAGGTGTAACAGACCCTCCACAAACTGACAGGGTGCATTCAGCACCTTATTTTGAATTATATTAAAAAAAAAATTATATCCGGAGAAAAATTCCAGTGGAATATGTCCACTGGAATTTTTCTCCGGATATAATTTTTTTTCAGTTACTATTTCTTTATTGTTTTATGTATACTGTTCACTTCCTGCCTAGTTACAGAGTTCATCGAACTCGTCGTCGCGCTTGCCGTTTGCTACGTGCGTTTTGCCACGGTAACGATACATTGCGTATGAGGAAATAAAACCAAATTAAATTTATATTTTTTTATTTATTTATTATTATTTTTTTTTTATAACATTCCTGAAATAATTTCTTGTACCGGTCATCTTAGTATGATATACTGAATTCGGGGTGAATTCAGTATATCATACTAAGATGACCATCAGTTTGTGGAGGGCTGTCCCTTACACTCTGTATAATAAGAATCCACATATCATCAAAATTCTGTTTCTTTTAATGGCACCTCGCAGGTCAACCTATGAGGCTGGCTTCCTGTGGGTGCCTTGAGTATAAGACCTCCAGCCAGGGCCGAAAAACTTATAAACATTTTCGAAAAATAGTGTTACAGCTAAATTATACCGATTTTAGATTTTCCATAGAAACAGAAATTTCCAATTATCTTTTCTTTAAAAAGTCATTTCGAAAAGTTCCCTGTCAAGTTTTTAGACTTATGTATTCTGCGTATGCGTACGAAGTTTCATTAAAATCGGTTCAGTCGTTTCGAAAAAATATCACTTGAAAGTTTGTATGAAATGCCGTAAGACGCTAACGCTCTTAAAAACCGTATTGACTTACCTCGGCAGCTCTCCCAGTTGGTTGTGGCTGGCGTTACACCAGCCCAGTTTAGTCAGATCACCGATATGGCTTCCATCCAACTTTGTCAAACCATTGTGGCTGAAAACAAAGCTTATTAGGTCTAAAAATAAATAAATCAAAAATAGCAGCAGTGTAAAGTGTAAGTTGTAGTTGTTGTTGTGTGTGTTGTTGTTGTAGTGTGGTAGTTTGTGTATGTGTGTGTATGCGTGAGTGTATGTGTGTAGTGTGTGGGTGTTGTTGTAGTGTGGTTGTTTGTGTGTATGTGTGTGTGTGTAGTGTGTGTGTATGTTTAGTGTTTAGTAGTATTAATGGATTATTATTATAAGAGATGGCTATAAGAGTAGAGGAAGGCCAAAGAAACGATGGATGGACAGTGTCGTTCAATTCCATAGTGTAAATTACCTTAGATCCAATACTTCGGTGTCCCTCAATCCTTTAAATTGTGCTCTTTTCAACGTGACTAGCTTGTTCCCGTGTAAATCTAATTTCTTTAGTTTTTTTAGCACCTGTAAATAATAAAATAGTGTTGGTATATAAAATAAAAACTTCTTGAAATAATGGTTTAGTTTTTAAATTATACCGCCTTTTTTACAATAAACTGGGGATAATTCGCTAACCCTGATTTCAAATTAGTTTTGAAAACACATATAAAGGGTGTAACAAGACCCTTAACGAAGCCGAAAAGTAATTGTTCTCCCCGTCATTGCGATCATTTTTGTGTTCTAGACCATATCTGGGAATCTTCTTGTTACGGAAATATTGTGGGTCAAAGTTTCAACTCTATCACAAGTATTTTTTTTTTAAATACATGTTTTTAACGTAAGATTTTTACTGTAAACACTTTTACGACATCCTTACTATTCAATTCATCCATCAGCACAATATTTTAAGTGCCTTATATTGAGTCCTACCGTAAAACGTGATTTTTCACCCCAAAAAAAAAAGTCGTTTCCCAGCAATATTTTTTGCGTAAAGTTACTTAGTTTGATGTACAGAATGATTGGCTTCGTTAAGGGTCTTGGCAAGGCTGGACTAACCCATTCATAATTGTTAGCTTAATTCATAACGATTCCAACGACATAACTTTATACAGCTCCCATAAGTCCCAAACATAACTTTAGAGATATCGCCATTTTAGCACACACGCCGATAACGCGCGAGAAGTAGCGTGACAGATGTGAGATTCGCGCCAAAATCGCCGCGACAGATAACTGGTTATTAAATTTATTATAATTGGATACAATGTAAAAATATTTGGAAGCAAAACACCGGAATATTGCATCACATTGCAGAGAGTTTAGTATTTTTTTTAAGGATGCGAATTACAAATGATCGATTTCTAAAATGAAGGTGATGATCTTATGCAATTGCAGTTTGTCGCGATGCTTGCGATCAGATCACTGAATTAGGTTTAAGAAAATGCCTACAAGTCTGTGTGGTTCCCAACGAGTGACAATATTGACACAAAAATTACCATAAGGTAGCCAGGGCGCCAGGGTAGCCCGCGAAATTCAAATTTTTATAATAACATTTTTCTCAATTAGCAGGTCAGTATCAAGATGTCCATTACTGCCTAGCCTTTTCCCAACTGTGTTGGGGTCGGCTTCCAGTCCAGTCTAACCGGCTGCAGCTGAACTCCAGTATGTGTACATAAAGCGACTGCCTATCTGACCTCCACAACCCAGTTAGTACTGGGTAATACGATACTCCTTGGTAAGACAGGTTTTCAGGCTTTCTGTTACGACTGTCAAAGACCTACAAATGACAGCCGGGAGTTCCTGTACCAACCGGGCTTAACGTGCTTTCCGAGGCTCGGAGAAAACTCGTTGTGTAATGGGCGGTCACCCATCCACGGACCAACCTAGTTAAGCGCGGCTTAACCTTAAGACCGACCCGAGCAGCTGTTATTATTTAGTCAGTGTCAGGATGTATGTTGATTAATATGATTCGCGGCCGTAACATACATGTTTTTACAGAATTATAATCATTAAAATCATCAACACAATCCTCTAAGTTCTTTTAATCCCATCGAATGACTTTTTCGTGAAATAGTCATTCATTTTGTTCAGAATGCAGCCTTACACTGATATGTAAATTGCAAAAAAACGTAAGAATATTTGAATTTCGCAGGCTACACTGGCGTTTCCACCTTAAAAGGAAGTATCGGTTTTGTTTATGGCTAAACTGAAACAGAAATTCGATTTCGGTTTTGGTTGTAAGAACTAGTCTCGGTCGGAAACTAATATATTATGTTTCTGTGTACTGCATACCAAACATTTTTTTCGACTGTACGTCCGGCCGTCCGACGTCTCTGGGGAGACCCGCTATGCATGGCAACGCGTTATCTGCCTTTTATTTTTACCACACACCGCTACATCCGGTTAGACCCAGAGGTCAGTCCGAACATAATGTGAAAAGGCTTGACAGATCTCACATCCTAATATTATTAATGCGAAAGTTTGTGAGGATACTCTTTCACGCTTTCTTTTACTTTTCACTCGTTCTTCTTTCTCTTTCGTGGGGGTGTTACACACTAATACACACCCTAGCACATCTGTGAAAGTTAATAATAATAATTCGGCTCGCAAGGTTGTCGACATGTGGAACGTGAGTACAGCAGTCATTGTGCCGATAGTCGTGTCGGCCAATGGCTTTCTTTTCTGAACGGATTTGGATGTTTGACACACAGATAGTTTATAACCTAGATACTACATAGGATACTTTTAATCCCGGTTGTACGATCCCGTGGGACATTACCGAACTCCACGGCATAAGCTCCTTTATAATCATCGCCTCAGAAATCCATTAAAACACAATATTATCAAATACCTGAAATGCCTCCGGCGGTATATCAGCCAGCAACCCGTTGGACAGATGCAATCTCTCCAGCTTGCCCACCGCCTGGCTGCCGGCGAATATATCCTTGCCAAGCTTGGTCATCTTGTGTCCGTCTATGGAGAGCACTGATAGGTTGCTGAGGATCTGAAATAGTTACATAATGTTACGTCGGTTGCTTTACATAAGAACATACGTGCGAGTCTCGAATGATCCTGTTTAGAACTATCTTGTAGATTCGAGAAAGTTGTGGAACTTTCTCAAAGGACAATGTTCTACTATGGAGCTGTCTAGAAGGTTCGAGATAGTTGAGGAACTTTCTCAAAGGATCGGTCGTCAGTCGTCATATAAATAGCCGTCGTGTTTGCGGGAACAGACAGTCTGAATTAGGCGACACAACGAAGCGAATCGAAGTGAACTACAATTGCGATATCTAAGTGAATATTGAACAGTAGTGTATTTGTGATTGAGTTTTAAGTGTTTAATAATTAGTAAAGTTATTTCGTGTTTAATCGCTAGTATTTAATTTATGCGCACGCATAAATTAATAGTCACGCGCGCGCGCGCTTTAATTTGTGCGCGCTGTGCATTTGTGCGCGCTGTGCATTTGTGCGCGCTGTGCATTTATGCACGTGCAGCCTGTGGGTCAACTTCACTCAGCGGGCATACAGCGCTCTGCGCCTTCAATATGCACTGAGAATACTGCTATAGCTGCCGTGGCGTTGTAGTACGTCGGGGATGTTTGCAGATAATAATATTGATGGTTTTGCCGCCATTATTAGAAATAGATGTGCATCCCTGATGACTCGTGTTCGCGGCAGCACCAACAGTATTCTCAGTGTATTTGCTGATCGATGGGATTCCCCGATGCTGCGGAGGTGGATGCGGCTCCACGCTGAATTTTAATTGTATCTATGTGTCTGTAACCTACTAACACTAGAAGTTAAGTAAAATTGTTACTAACCCTATGGACTCCGGTCTAAAATAAAAAAAAAATCTATTCTTATCCCATACCAAGCTCGTGACAATATCATTTAGTAGAAAATGGCTTATTTTTGCTAATGAGATTAAAGTTCCACTTCGTCTTTACTGTTTTATTAGAAAATTAATATCCAAAACCTATTCTTTCTTTTTTATTAAACCTCGTTTGGACCAATTGTGAGGTAAAATAGCAGCAAACTGGTGCCCTGACACAGTGAGGCAGGGTCGCGGCAGGCCACGAAGCAGACAGCGGGAGGAAGTAGACAGGTTCCGTCAGAACTGGAAGGTGGACGCGCGGGTTCGCGAGAAATGGAAGGAGTGGAGGGTGGCCTTTGCTCAGAAGTAGGACAGAGCATGAAAGGAACAAAAAACAAAACCTCCTTTGATCAGCACAAGATGTGACAGCACAATTACTGACCCTCAACTTACCATAAAAGCCTCTTTCGGAAACCCCTCAATCTGAGTATTAGTCATGTACAACTCCTGCAGAGTCCTGTTGACTCCTGCGAAGGCATACTGGTCGATTGTCTTGATAGGGGTGTCCACTATCTCTAACACTCTGATTGTGGACCGGTGGAAGAGTGGGCCGAAGAGGTTTGCTGAAAAAAGGTTGGAATTCATTAGCCTGCGTTCGCACGGAGGCTTGGTTGTTTGCTTTGCGAGTGATGCGACACAAATATAATGTGACATAAAATGCAGTGTACTATAACACGAAATAAACAATTTAATAGTTTTGGAAACTGTATCTTTCTTTTTGTAGGTATTTGCGTTGAAATTGTGGCTGGGCGTGGAGGGCACGCGCGTGCGTTTATGCTCTGGCGTTCAAAAGGTACTGGGATGCGCCCTGTTGGGTTCTCAATGTGTGGCTTCCTCACTTTTTAGCAAGTCATCAACATCTGCCTACCTTTTTAGGCAGTCGTTCCCAACCAACCCATTTAGTACTGGGTAATACGATACCCCATGATAAGACTGGATCTCAAACATCGGGGCACTGACTACCTGTAACGACTGCCAAAAATCTAAAAATGACATCCGGGACCAACGGCCTAACGTGCACTTTTTAGAAAGTATTGGCAAAGAAATTAATACAATCAATTAAAATTGTAGCAGCAGAGTAAAACCGACCACGACTTAGTAACCATAGATAATAGGTTCGCAACAAAGCAGGCACGTTACCTATATGTAATTAATTTCATCTCTGCTCTCAAAAACGGTAAAAGAAAACATCGTGAGCAGTACCGCGCCATGTTACAGAACCGAAAAATTCGAAGACAACCCCACATCACTGTCAACCCCACAGAACATCATATACACCGTAACTTTTTAGTCGTCACAAAGGTGGTCCACTCAATGTACCCGACATAAAATAGCTCTAGGCGCGATTTTTTATTTTTTTTTCCTACCGTAATAGGTACAAAGAAAAATAAATAATACATTAGAATAAAATTATGAAACATCCTGTTAATGATATTTACGTGTCAAACGGGAGAACATACACCCAGCGCTCGAGTTCAGTAGATCATCGCTCGCAAGAGGGTGTTTTAACTACGTCATGCGTCATAATACTGAATAATATTTTTATTTTTAGATTATTAAAAACTCATAAATATTTTTTTTTATGAATGTTTAGTAGTCATTGGATACATGAAGTGGGCTGCCGTTGTAAGATGACTAAAAAGTCACGGTGTATAATACTGGTCAACCCGCACTGGGCCCACTCCTTCTCCTCTCACTGAGAGTAGCGTCCCAGCAGTGGAAAAGTGTGAGGCTCTTCTCTCTTCTTTGCGTGTCGATGGACTCAAATGATACGCGACCCGTATACACCCACCTGCACAGTTCTTTCGTTGGCTTCGTTTAAACCCTGGAAGGTGCAGGTGGCTGTGCAGGATGAGGAAGAAAGGAGATGGGGTTAAGAGACTTCCAGATTGGCTACTCTGCAGTAGCCAACCTGGATTCCTGTCCAAGAGGAAGGTGTTCTGCTGGATGGATATGGAACCAGTGGCGATGCTATTCTAGAATTTTCGGTTTCACTCATCTGCTGCATGTGTGCTACACAAAGAAATAATTATAAAAATATACTTACAAATCTTACACTCCTTCAACAACAACCGTTCAACTGGTAACCCCAGTCCCGCAATATTCCCCAACCCAACACTGAGCACAGACAACCCAGTATTCTCACACCTGATGTACAACCCTGTGTCCGACCCCTTCTCACAGACGCAGGGGTACAATAAGGTCGTTGTAGAGTCTGTAGGGCAAGGGTACACCGGGCCAGGGGGTATGTACTCAGCGCTTGAGTAGGTCAGCAGTGTTGCTAGCGTGAAAATTATTTTTGTGATCATTTTTGTGGGTGAGGGATCTGAAAAAGATATAAGAAGGTTTTAGGGTTCATTTAGCTGTTTAACATTGTTTTTGTGTCGTTGGTCTAGTTCAGGGGTTCTTAACCGGTGGTCCGCGGACCACTGGTGGTCTCTGGAAGCATCCCAAGTGGTCCGCGGAGCCATCAAGTGACAACGAGTCGACGCACTCGACACAACGAGGACCGAGCGCGGCGTGAGCAATTTGCAATCACTAAAGTCTCATTAAAATCTGTAACTGTAATGTGAATTTATCGTAAAAAAACCCGGCCAAGTGCGAGACGTACTCACACGCACACAGGGTTCCGTAGCACCAAACAATATAAAAAAAATATTTTGAAGGCTCATTCATATTTTGTATTGTATTACATTCAACAGCAAAACTAAATTAGTTTTTCATAGTATGTTAATGAAAAACAAAGTTACTAATTTCTTTATTTTTGTATCAAAATCGTAAAGAGTTTCACAATACATCTACATAACAAGTTTCAACTGTGTATGTCACAGACACTTTACTCCGAAACTACTAGGACTAGTAGTTTCGGAGTAAAGTGTCTGTGACATACAGACAGATAGACAGACAAATCTATAATGGTTCCGTTTTTTGCCATTCGGCGACGGAACCCTAAAAAAGTGCGCTTTGAATAATTTTATGCGTGTTTTATTTATAGATATAGTCGTAAATTCGCCATAGCAACGAAAAAAAAAATTAACTGAGAGTTTTTTTTTACAAAATTATTATAATTCTAAATTTTTTTAAGACTTTTTGTATAAAACCTTTAGTCTCTTATTCTAACAATGACAGTAGGTAAATACGACGTAGTAAACTAGCGTAATGGATGCTTAAAAATAAGGAACCAGTATTTATTTTGTGGGTCAAGTAATTTTAAATTATTTTTTTTTTTTTTAAATATACTCAGATAAAAAAAAAATCCCTTGAAATGGCTTTGTTATAGTCGTTAGATGATTCCCTGAAAATATTTCGTGTATGAATAGATAGACCTTATATAGAACAACCCTTTATTTATTTGCATTTAGGTACTGTGTATTTACCTCCAAACCAATAAACCGACTGGGTGGTCCCTGAGGTCTTGGGTTCGATTCCCTGGTCGGGCAATGTGTAATTGGGTTTTTTCCATCAGGAATTTCCTAGTAGCAGCCACGGATTCTCGATTTGTGCCCGGTTGGAAGATCCTCGAAGGATTAGGGAGAGGCGTAGGTACCTAATAGTTTGTTCAAATCACAGTTATGTTTAAACTTACACTGTCACTTACGGGATATCTTCCGTGATTGTTCATTATTTTGAGCTCCCGATATTTCGCCGCTGTTGCAAGCGCCATTATCGCGGGTTGACTGGAGAATGCGGGTGGATGGAAAATAAATTGCTAAGAGCAGGCAAATCCATCTATCTCTCTCTCTCTCTCTCTTCTCTCCTCTCTCTCTCTTTTTTTTTTGTCTGCTTTTAACAATTTATTTTCCATCCACCCGCATTCTGATTATATATTTTTGCGCCGAAATATCGGGAGCTCAAAATAATGAACAATCACGGAAGATATCCCGTACGTGACAGTTTAAGTTGAGTTGTAAACCGTGAAAGCTTAAAACAGTGTTTACAGTTATGTTTACAGCCCATGTAATACGAGGCGAGTCTATTGGCATGAACCAGGCAAAAATCCAGATTGGTCTCCATCCAGTCTGGATTTTTGCGACCCACAGACCTAAATAACACTTTGCCCGATCTGAGAATCGAACTCGGAATATACTACTCAGCAGTCGTGCTTGCGAACAATATGCCAACGAGGCGATCTATCGGTTCTATGTAACGAGCGATAAAACACGCACACAGACACGCTTCATGTATGGTGAGTGCAAATTAACTCGCGATTTGCATAGTAGAGATCACCAGACATAAAAGAGTGTAAATAGACCCTTAGCAAAGCCGAAAGGCACTTGTTCTCCCCGTCTTTGCGATCATTTTTTTTTGTTCTAGATATTGGGGGTCAAAGTTAAAACTTTGTCACAAGTTTTTTTTTTTTAAATACATGTTTTCTAATGTAAGATTTTTACTTTAAACACCTCCACGGCCGCCGCACTATTCAATCCATCCATCAGCACAATGCTTTGAGTGCGTTCCATCGAGCCCTACCGTAAAACGTGATTTTTCACCACAAAAAAAAAGTCAAAAAATTTCAATTAATCAAAACTAATTGGCCCATGGATGACCTTACAGACTAACATACAAATAATTTAAAGAGGTAAGGCAAAGAACAGGGTATGTCCTAATGAATCGATTATGAGAAAAAAGCTAATTAAAGTTTAGACATTCCCAGTTCTTTTCGCTTTGGGCATAGATAAGTATTTGTAAAAACTAGTCATTGGGAATGCAATTACCATAGATATAGATTGGTTACCAGTTCAAAACAATTTTTTTCAAAAAAGTGACATTCCCTGTTTTTTGCCTGTACCTACCCTTCATTTTAATAACATAAAATACAACTTGTATTTTTGCTTGTTATTTCGAGCAGTGCATTTGTATTTATCTATTTCATGGTGATATGATATTAATATTTAATATTCAAAACAATTATAAAGTTGATAAGATTTCTTTCTGGAACTTTTTCTGAAATATTCTTGCTTTCACTAGGGATTTCTCCTGTATCGTGGGTTTACAAGCATTTAAACTACACAAACAGCCAGACCCGGAACAACTACCTGTGACTCATACAATATGTTATTCTGTGCGGGTAACCATTTTGTTCCGTGTTTAGGTAGTTATTATTTTAAACTTATTAACAATTCAATCATTTACCTAAAATTTTCTCAACTGTGTTGGGGCTTCCAGCCTAACCAGCGACTGCCTATCTGACCTCCACAACTCAGTACTGGGTAATACAATACCCCTTAGTAAGACTTGTTGTCTGATTTTTGGGCCACTGACTACCTGTAATGACTGTCACAGATCTACAAATGACGGCCGGGACCCTTTCCGAGGCTCGGAGGACACTCAATATGTAATGGGACACCCATCCACAGCCCAGCCTAGGTAAGGCTTTTACTATTTTTGTTGTACTGTTTATTTTATTTTCTTATTTATGTATTCCAAATATAATATATTAGTACTGGTTCTCTGCATCAGTGTGTCGGGTTCGCATAGCTGAGTTTTAGGCTAAACATAAAATTTGAACTTGAAGACTGGTTTTCGGTACTGTGGGAAGTTCAGTAGTAGGATAGTAACTATTCTAAAGAGGATGTCTTTGTGAATAGTGGTATTATAGGAAGATTATGCTACCTCATTGGTCGCCTTGCAAGCACGACTGCTTAGGATAAGGCCCAGGGTTTGATTCCCGGGTTGAGCAGTGTTATTAGGTTTTAATTATTAGCAGCCATGGGGTATTGATTTGTGCCTGGTCAATATAGGCTAGCCCCTTATTACATGAGACTTAAACATAACTGGCGAAATGTGGGTGTGCACGTCTGCCTAACCCTTCGGAGATTACAGGCGCGTTATGTTATTATGATACTGATTGCTGAAAGCATCTGTTTTTGGTACACGCAACTTCTAATTTAGGTACATAGGTACATCAGATGATGAAAAGGTTTAGTTTTGAATGCTTGCAACATATTTACTAGTATGAAGAAATGCTTTCTTAGTACATATGAACGAAAACTTATGTAATACAAAATATA
The DNA here is from genome assembly GCA_963576755.1 of Noctua janthina. NCBI lineage: Eukaryota > Metazoa > Arthropoda > Insecta > Lepidoptera > Noctuidae > Noctua > Noctua janthina. The sequence continues at coordinate 9,187,694 of OY755078.1, read as the reverse complement.
ATTAAAGAAACAAATTGTTTTTGAAGAACACAGAAACAAAGTTTGCAACAAAAATAAAACTTGTTGCTGGCAGCAAATAAGTAAAGAATAACTTGTTATTAACTTAAGGACATTGTGACGAATAAAAAACTTATTCAAGGCTACTAACATAGGCCTGGAGTTTGCATTTATTTATTTCTAACTTGTTCGCCAACTTTAAAGGTCGATAAAACCAGTTTAAACTAAATACAAAGCGACAATAGAATATAGTTCCTAAGTAACCATATCTCTCCGTCTAATTAAGACTAATTATTATGTTAAAAATAGCTCGAATTCCCTTGAAAAGTTCAGTTTACAAAACTTTACTAACTACGACAAAACTTTCACTTCATAGAAATCATTAAAAAATAACCTACCTGCGCTTAATCCTTGAAGAAACATGGCTAACGCGAAATCCTGCAGTTGATGTGTGAATTTCTAAATCTGTATCATAATAATTACGTTATAAGCACGTAATATTATTTTCTTAGAAGAACTGCTTAGCTTCACCCTACCACGGTCAACACGGAACTAACCATAAACAACTATTGATTGACATTTAATGATAGCTGTCAAAGTCACAAATAGACTAAATTGTTATTTTTTATACTACTGACTTGGCACCAAGGAACTTATACATATACTAACTGGAATGATGAAGTGCAACGGAAAGCCGTTCCGAGTGAGAAAACTTGATAGTGGATGTCATCTCTTTCTAATAGAGTATCCAATATTTGTACTTACATTTCGGACAGTTATTCTGTTCTATCTTACTAGCACCCCGCTTCCCGCTTTGCATGGGTAGCAGTTTATTCAAAAATAAGGGGGTATAAAAAGACAGGGCGAAGCCGAAACCTACGCATACTGTAGAACTCTGTAATGGGATCTGTGAGGTCTCTATAGTAAAGAATACGTAACACTTATTTTCGTTCACAGTGGTCTATATGTGTTTGAGTACATACTTCATTTGTAAAGAGATTTTAAAGCGTACAGGGCTGCAATATTCACATAGATGAGGCATGAGCATGTAGCATATTCAATCAACATAATACGTAGTATTTGATATTAATCTTAATTATATGTATGGTTTTAAGTAATTATTGGTTTTTAGTATGAGTCAGTAATATTAAATTTAAGTGCAAAGATGCTGATGATGGAAGACGGTTGCAAACTAGGCAATATGTTGAATACTTCTTCTTTAAAGGGACAACTTCAAGCCACCGTTACTGAAGATTCTCATTGTTAGGTTAGGTTAGTCTGCATGGAAACATAACAGTATTATTATAACCAAAAAATAAACAGTATATAAAAAGTAATAAATAGTAAATAAAAAAAAAGAAGATAGAATTCAAATGCTAATTTTCAAGAAGTTATTTTTGTTAAAATAAAATTGAGTAATTGATTAAGTTCTGCTACTGCATTATAAATAACAATGTTTTGTATTTTGTACGCATTTGCACAAGATTATAAACAGTATTATTATTACACAAACAATAAACAGTATTTAAAAATGTAATGATAGAATTCGTTTATTTTCAAGAAGTTATTTTTGTTAATATTAAAATGGAGTTATTGATTAAGTTTTGCTACTGCATTATAAATGATGTATTCTGTACGGATTTGCACAAGATTATAAATACCGATATGGATAATAGAAAAGGCGTATTCTTTACAATATTTTCATGATCCCGTTGTATCGCATGTAGAACATTGTCACCCTAGTCGTAATTAGTAAACAAAGTTAAAAGAACTTTCCTGAAAAAATCAATTCCATCCAGCAAACCCCTCTCTATTACACCCCTTCACACAACTTGATTTCACTTTAGTAATGTAAACAGAACACACTGACAAGCGCACTTCACAGAACTTGATAATAATAATAATAAATAATAAATTTATTCAAAAATATAAAGTACAACTTTTACAGTTTTTCTTAAATCTATGTCAAGTTCACCCATGATTTGTGCCTGAACTAGGTAATCCTGTGTTTCAGGCGATTGGAGGTAACATTAATTGATAAAATAATCACATTTTCTTATTAATCTTATTGGTAACGATGTAGTATGTATTTAGTAGGTATTTTATATACCTTTGTAAAAAAGGTATATAAAATTATATTATCTTAACTTAGATAACTAATTAAAAAAAAAAAATAACAATAATTCGAACAATATTTACTTAAGCACTAGTAATAACTTCTCTGTATCTTCATAGGACATAGTTTGAAGAGCCTCCTTGAGGGTTTTCTTGCAGTTACTGATATTTAAAGAGTAGATGTTTATTTTTTCATTTAGCCTGTTATATAGCAGCGGTCCGAGGTACATATGAAACTTCGCTGTGAAAGCATGTTTTGTACTTTTTTGAGGGCAAACTATATCTTTCCGTCTTTTTTTAGTAAATTCAGTGCTGTATGGAAGTGCTGCGTGTTGTTTAAGTACAGTGTTCATAATAAATAACTGTCGAACTGTTAGTACTTCACAAGATTTATACAGGAGGTTGGTAGAGAAAAGGAAAGGGCGGCAAGTAGCCACCTTGAGGATAGCTCTTTGAGCTCTTTCAATGGGCAATAACAGAGTTTTACTCGTGCCACCCCATGAAGAAATACAGTAAGTCAGAATTGACTGACAAAGAGCAAAATATACTTGTCTAAGAACTTTTGGATCTGTAATAAATCGTAGCTTTTTGAATACGAATATCAGCTTACGAATTCTACTATTTAGAGCTTCCATATGTTGTTTGAAGGAAAGGATTTCATCTATTATAATACCCAGGTATTTTATTTTATCAGTCTTCTTAATATTGGGACACTTACACTGGCTATCTGCAGGAATTGGACAACAATGAGCACGCAACGCTGAAGGGACATTCGATGTATGCTTGTGCATCGAAAACTTAATATAATTTGTCTTCCCTGCATTTAGAGTTAGTGAGTTATTTTGAAGCCATTTATTTACAATATTAAAACCGTGTTGCGCAAAATTGTAGACTTCATTTTCTGAGTCAGCCGAAAAAAGTAAAGCAGTGTCGTCGGCGTAAGTTATAATAGTGCCATGCTCTAGCTTTAGATTGCAAAGGTCATTTATGTAGATCAAAAACAGAGTGGGCCCTAGAATACTTCCTTGGGGAACACCAAAAAATGTGTTTTTTTTAACAGAGCTGACAACATCACCAATCTTTACGCATTGGGAACGGTCTTCTAAAAAACTTTGGAATAGTTTCAGCTGGGTGCCTCTCACACCCATGATCTCAAGCTTGCGCAACAGAATTGGAATACAAATTGTGTCAAAAGCTTTGGCAAGGTCTAGGAAAATTCCAACTGTGTGGTTACCCTTGTCAAGTTCTTGCGCTAGATAGTCAGTCAGATGATGTACCGCATCGGCAGTTGAAACTTTAGGTCTAAATCCAAACTGCCGTTCAGACAGAATCGATTTATCTTCCAAATATTTCAACAACCTTTTATTTATTATTTTCTCCAATATTTTTGACATAGAAGGTAGTAAAGAAATAGGTCTGTAATTTGTCACTTGCTCTTTGCTGCCTGATTTATAGACAGGGACAATTACAGCTTTTTTAAGACACTCTGGAAAATGACCTGAAGATAAACAAATGCGGAAAATATAAGTCAGTGGTGGTACCAAAATGTCCTTGAATTTTTTAATAATTTTATTCGATATGTTGTCCCAGCCAACTGCACAGTCTTCTTTCAAAGTCATTATTATACTTTCTACCTCAGTCTCGTCAGTATCTAGCAGCGCGAAGGATGTTAAAGCAGTGTTAGATGGTAAAGGAGTGCTCGTTAGGTTTTGGGATTGTCCCAGATTTTTTTCTGACAGACACTTACCCACATTTACAAAGAAATTATTTGCTATGTTAGCGGATTCCACTGGTGACGAGTGTGCTTGTAATAAACTTGAAGATGACTCATATTGTTTTGCGGTATAAGTTGCGTCTTTAATATATTTCCAAATTTTTTTACTATTTGTTCCAGCCTTTTCCAATGCCATTTTGTCGTAGTTGTTTTTAATTTTTTTAAGGAGATCATTACAGAAATTTCGATATCTTTTATACGAAAGTTGCAATACTACATTTTCTGGATTAGATTTTGCCTTCATATGCAGTTTATCCCTATGTTTCATACAGCGAATAAGACCTGTTGTTATCCATGGTTTTATATTGTTATTTCTGTTGCTCAACTGCGATACGACTGTGTTTTTCTGAATTGCATTTCGTAAGTTTTCAATTACAAACAACATGCAAAACTGCGGGTCAGCGGAATTATAGACTGGATCAAAATCGATGACGCGTAAATCTTCTTTAAGTCTATTTATATTCAGTTTTGAAATTTTGCGAGTGCCTTGTTTAGGTAATTTACAATTTAAGGTTAGTAGGGCAGCATTATGATCGGTTATTGTTGAGTTAACAACAAGTGCAAGTGAAGGGAAATTCGATTTAAGCATAATATGATCTAGACAGGAGCCACTGTGATGTGTAGGAAAGCTATGTGCTGGGAGCAGACCATGAAAAGCGCATAGGTTGAGGTAGTCCTGAGCAGAAGCATCAGCACTTCCTGGAAGAATATTCATATTAATATCTCCAATTACAATCGTGTTTTTGATAGATGACAGGTTCTGCAAGGTCTCATTTAGAGAGTCAGTAAAATTGCTAGTATTTTTAAAAGACGGAGGTCGATATAATGCTAATACCGCAAATTCCGATCCAATTTTAACTAACAACGTGTTACAGTCGTGCATATCAGGTTCCTTAACAGAGACGTTCAGATGATTTCTTGCATAAACTATCACACCATCATTTTGGTTGTAATTTATGGTACTCCTATACATATGATATCCCGGGATGAGTGGTATGTTATGTTTGGCAAGCCAGCATTCAGTTAAAACAATAACGTCACAATTTATGTTTAGCCGTTGCTGAAATGTACTAAAGCTATCAAAATTCTTAAAAACACTGCGAATATTTTGTGTCAATACTGTTAGTGGAGATTTGTAGCCGGATAGATATTGTTTGCAGTTTTCCGCTTCACAAACTTTGGACTCGGATACAGAGAAATTATCTAAATCATTAATTAAACTATTTATCATAATGGTAGTTTAAATAAAAATATAAACTATTAAAAATAAAAGGTCAGAAAAATAACTAATTAACGGCGCTCTTAGGCGCCTCCATAATCTACAGAATTGATGTACCTTTTTTCAGCCATTATTTTCGCCGGGCAGTCAGCAGCACCTGTGTTATGCTTATCTGGCTTTTTGAAATGCAAGCAAGTAGCGCATTTTGGTTCGTCAGCCTTCTTTGGACATTCTTTTACAGAGTGACCTTGATCACCACAGTGGCTGCAGGTATACGATGTCTGTCGACATGACTTGGCCGCATGTCCATACTGCTGACACTTATAGCATCGTGTGACCAAAGTAAAGTCTCTCACAGGGCATGATGACCAATTTACAAAAACTCGGTCTTGCGATATCAGGGCTTTGCGTATGACTGCAGATACTTCAACAATGTAATTACATGTCTCCGAGTCTTTCTTCCCTGACTTATGACTTAATTTAATTAAGCTCAAAAACGTCTCAAGGCTGCAATCCTGAAGTTTTTCGGCTAGGTTCTGGTTGTAAACACAGGTAAAAACCTCATTTTCCTGCATGGAAGTCGGCACTCCTATAATTACAACCCTAGGCTTCCTTTTATGGGGCTCGTCAACTGTTAGGCCTGATTTGGTAAGCTGTACCGATTGTCTCAGCTTCTCGATGTCGTCCTTCGTCTCGGTGCTGATGATAACACCGCCGTTCTTCGTCTTGCGCAGGCCTCTCACGTGGAGCTTCATTTGTTCGGGGCTGATAATTTTTTGGACAAGAGTTTTAGTCTCATCGCTGGTCTTCAATTTGTCACTCGGATAGATGGCCACAGAACTTACAAAACTTGGCTGGATAAAACTGTTGGCACCTTTCTTTACCATGTCAGCAAAGGAAGATGCCTGGGCAGGTTTCGTCGAATCTTCGATACTCAGCTTAAGGTTCTGTAGCTGCTGCGAAAGATCGAGTTGGTTTTCGAGAGTTCTGACGGTGTGGTGCGATTGGAGGGCTTTAGCTTTGACGGACTGGTACATGACGGCCATCTGCGAGGTCCCGTGACTAACCCTCCGGCATAGGTTAGTGATGCGCATTTTCTGCTCCACATTCAGCTTTCCCTCAGCTGCAATAGCGCACACTTCCTTCAGGCTCTGTTCGATACTAGCCATCCAGTTTTGTATTTCTGACGTCGAGACAACTTCAGGGGCATCGTTCCTTCGGATAGGCGCTTGAGGGGTAGAGGCGGGTACGACAACAGGCACGACCACGGGCACAGGTGTAGAAGGCGGGGAGCGAACACATTTACTGCTCCGGCTGAACGGACTATCCTCCATCATGAAGCAGGTTAAATTGTTTCTGTTAAACACCGGTCATTTCTACCAATAATACACCTTACACAAATGTACTGTATGAGTATGCGTTACTACTGGCTATTGGTAACTAGGTCACAATTTCGTAAGTGATTATTTGTTTATTGCAATAATTGTTCGATACGTCTGTTCACTACGACCGGCAATTATGCAATGATAACGCAAAAATAAGACTTCAGCGTAAAATTGCATCAGCCATATTGTTTGTATATATGAGTTTCATCTATGTTGCCATTCAGAAATATCTTAATTCTAAAATAATTTAATTTATATGAAGCTTACTTTTTTTCGCAAGAAATTATTATTTAAATATATACTATTTGAATATTAAATTAATCCCGTTACGATTTATGGGCTAGTTTGCTATCAACGTGATTTCCGACTGATATCTTGAAAAAAAAATTATACATATTTTTATTTTTGTGTACTGGCAATTGTTGGACCAGGACACAATCCACTATTCGCTTTCTCGCTCTGAAGTGTTCTTCCCCCTTTGAATTCATTATAGTAATACGAACTCTATGTGTTTGAGATAAAGTTCATTTTCAAAAGATTTTTTGATATCAATATTTATTTTCGTAATCATTCCAGTTAGTATATAAGTTCCTTGTTTGGCACTTTGAGAGTCTGTCAATCAATCATCTATTTCTGAAATTTCTGTCAACTTAGGTAATTTTATTTTTTTAGTTCTATACTTGATTTCGATCGTCGTGCGCTCGTCTAGAGTATTTCGATGCGTAGATAGTGATATTCTGCGAAGCGAAACAGTTTGTTTCCTATACTATACCCCGATATCAGGTAAAAGGAAAATACTTTTTTTAACTGTTATTTTAGATTTTAACATTCAATTGGTTATTATGATCAGTTGAAAAAAATAATGCGCAGCTCTTTTTTTTTATCGGCGTTTGGTAAATTTGTGCGACATTTAAAACATAGACAGTAATAAAAAAACAATGGGCCGGTTATTTTGTCTTACCATTGTAAGACGGAATCAGAACTAAAAAACGTAAGTAGACTAATAAATAAATGGCCAGAGAAATAATGGAATGCGCAGTTAGATAAATAGTTCGGCAGTTCACAGGGAGCGGAGACACCCGAACCGAACCGATTGAAAAGAGGTAGATTTATATAAGGTGTATCTTTTCAAACACGATATATTTTAAGAGTAACTTCTATAAGTCGTAAAGTCACCATAACAACGAAAAAAAAAATATCTGAGTGTTTATTTTTAAACAAATTTATTATAATTCTAAAATTGTTTGAGTCTTTTTGCATAAAACCTGTACTCCCATATTCTAACAATGACAGTAGGTAAATACGACGTAGTCAACTACCGTAATGGATGCTTAAAAATAAGAAGCCAGTATTTATTTTGTGGGTCAAGTAATTTTAAATTATTTATTTTTTATAAAAAAAATATACTCAGATAAAAAAAATCCCTCGAAATGGCTTTGTTATAGCCGTTAGATGATTCCCTGAAAATATTTCGTGTATGAATAGTTAGACCCTATATAAATATGTACCATAAATTATAGTATGATCATTGTTTTTTTGTTCTATTAAGATTTTATGGTTTTCCTTTGATTAAATTTATCATGTTTGTTAGAGAGATTTGATCCATATGATTGACCCTATCCATTGATGCCATAAAAGTAGGTACAGAGTGTTTTTTTGTAATTTAGCCGGTTCGATGAGAACAGCTTTGGATACCCCGCCATCATGTCTTTATCCTCTGGATCAAGTCCGAAGCGAGCATCAAGTAGTGGAACTGAAGTGACGAGTGATTTGGACTCTGTTGAGCTTGACACATGCGGACCTAGTAAAAAGGCACAGAAAACTTAGGATACAAGAGCGAGCGAAGCGAGCTCGGAACTTAGGGCACCCTGACTTGGACAAGTTAGGTTGGAAGGTTATGGCGGAATAGATCGTAAGCGAATAGACCCCGCCATCCCCTTCGTGGTTATTTTTTTTAAACCATTCAGAAGTAGCGGGGCTCCGTCGATTGGGCTTCCCTCGACTGCGCCACGTTGGGTGGCGTAGGGGGGGGGGGGCTATCCTTCCCCCAACTCTCTCCTCCCATAAATCAGGCAAAAATATTACGAAAACATAACCTCAAAATGAAAATAAATTGAAAAATGATGAAATTTATAAATGAATTTCCTAAACTTTTCCAACTGCTTAGAACGAGATTTCTTACCTTCTATTCCGATTTGTCAACTGCCCACCCGTAACTGCCCATTTATTTATTTCACTGCTCAGTATTTATTAAATGATCCATTTTATTATTTTTTACGACTCATTTTTGTTTACTTTGCTGGTAATTTTTAACTTACCAAAACTAATAAACGGAAATGGCATAAACAACATTATTTTTAGTATATGCGAAACCTGAATATAGTTTGTTCAGAATAAGTAACTGAACAATTCCAAAATTTATAAACCATGTTAAATTTTTTCCCAAAAATATTTTAAAAAGTTAAAAGTTGGACACCGAGCGACTTTAAGTACCTACCGCAATAATTTAGGTACCTACTGCCAAATTATTATTATCAATGAGCTCAAGACGTCGCTGGGGGCGCGCGCTGCGTGGTGACCACGTTTTTGTGCGGACAACTAAGTAACAGAACAAGCTTATTACTTTGTGATTTTTCATGATACAGTTTAATAATATCCCGGGGCCTATTAAAATAATTTCAGATATACCAAAATTTAAAAAGAATCTCCATGACCTGTTAGTACCCAAATGCTACTACTCTGTAAAAGACTTCCTATCAGACTAATCACTGTTCCAATACAGTCTCCCTCAGTCATGATGCGTTCAGTAGCCATCTAATGTGTATGTATGTGTTTATTTTTCTCTCTATTATATTCTCTGTAAATTAATAATTTAATCATTTGTAACCATAATGTTATAATGTATTTAATTTAACTTCCGTGCAAGTAACTATTGTATGCCCAATGAGCGGGACATACCCGATCATAATTTAATTATTTAATACCTGTATTATGTACCTACCTATGATCCACAATAAAGATATTGATTGACAACCTTATGTCTGCGGCTTCGCCATACCAGACATCTCTGTGCCAAGTTTCATCAAGATCTGTTCAGCCGTTCTGGCGTCATTGAGTAACAAACATCTATCCATCCTAATTTTCGCATTTATAATAGTTTATGTAAGATAAGATATATGTGTAACATTAGTGTATACTACTTTTAAAGGTGAATAGGTATAAAGAGTAGTTAGTGTAAGTATTTAATTTTATTTGAGATAAACAGTAATATCAATTACATTACATATGTGAAATATTGGTACCTTTTTTTTTCGGATGTTTAGTCATCAAATGACTCCCCCCACTCTGGGCGGAGCGGAAGGGAGTGTCAGACTTGTACTGACTAAAACCCATCCATGTTCCTTCTTTGGCCTTTGTGTTCCAGGGCCGCGGTATCTCAAATATTGATACCTTGGTTTGAGATTGGACACCGGTGACGACAATTCAATCAAATGATTCATTAGGAATCTATTTATAGACATAATACTTCTACATAATATTTAATATCAATGTCGCGTATCACGAGCCCACGGGAAATACGGGATTTCATATATATTTACAGACACGTCTACCTCAGAAAAATCCTACTTTCTTACTAATAGGTAAGTACTCCCGCGCTCCACACGGCCTGAGCACACTGCGCGCCATTCGCCCGTCTACGTGAGTTTCGAAGTCCTATTTAACTCTGTTGGGGGATGATTTTGGAAAAACTGTGATACACATGTCCCGTAATTTTAACTGAAGAGTATGCACACAAATTTTCAAGTCAATCGACTCCGAGTATAAAAAGTTTCACAGAACGTTCAACACCCCGTTTCACCGTCTTAGGGGTGGAATTAAAAAAAAACCTTTCCTAGTGGATACCTACACCCGTATTCCAGAAGCCGACTTAAGTCCATTTTTGAACTTAAATCGACATTTGTTGTCATGGCAACAGGTGAAGAACGCCCACCACGGCATCAGCAACACCCACTCAATGATGTTCATAAGGTGAGGACAGACTAGCTAGAAGTTGCATTTGTAACAAGACATCGAGCCACTTGACACTTTATTAAAACTTGATTTTGGTAAGAAACAAGCGAACTTGTATAACATTTCATCGAGCAAAAACACGAGCGCGGGCAAATCGTGCAACATGGAATGATGTGCGTGGACTGAGGGGTCGTGCTGGTCGTTTCTTTTCCTAATTCGGTCAGTGTTTTTTTTTAATATAACTCATTAAAATAAATTGCAGCACACGCGACCAGAGACTGATATCGATACCCGAAATATATCGATATTTTAAAGAAAATACCAATACCAGAATCGATAACTGGGGTAAATATCGATATTTTGTATCAGTTATTTGAATATCCATATAAAATTATCGATAATTATATCGATACTCAGTACTGATATCAGGCTGCAACGCGAAGTTGCGAGATCGCCCGTCACGCGGGCGGACGGCGCGCGATCTCGGCCCGAAACGGAACGGCAACAGTGCATTGCATCAAACGCAGCGTATACGCCCGACGCTGTGGTGCTTAGCTTCTGTATTTTTGCTGTATTGCCGTAGGAAAACTAACAATTTCAAATTTTAACTTTAGATTACAATATTGCTACTTACTTATCTACCTTTATACGGAAATAAGGCAAATTGGTATTTATAATATAATATGCAGACTAGACTTTAGACACTTTAAAGGCGTGCACACACGAACGAACAAGGACATGGTGAACATGAACAACGAACACTTTGTTCGCATGTACGTACCGTAGGTCCGTAATGAACAAGGCGGGAGGAGTCATTTGATCGTATCTAATCCTACAAAAAAAACCGCGGAAGTGATACGTAATTTGCGTTCGTTTGATGCCGTGCTGCGTCGTTATTACTTAACCTTTAGTAATATAATTTACTAGCTGATCCTTGCAATGCACCTGTACCTACCTACCTACCTACTACCTACCTACTACCTACCTACTACCTACCTACTACCTACCTACTACCTACCTACTACCTACCTACTACCTACCTACTACCTACCTACTACCTACCTACTACCTACCTACTACCTACCTACTACCTACCTACTACCTACCTACTACCTACCTACTACCTACCTACTACCTACCTACTACCTACCTACTACCTACCTACTACCTACCTACTACCTACCTACTACCTACCTACTACCTACCTACTACCTACCTACTACCTACCTACTACCTACCTACTACCTACCTACTACCTACCTACTACCTACCTACTACCTACCTACTACCTACCTACTACCTACCTACTACCTACCACCTACCTAATACCTACCTACTACCTACCTACTACCTACCCCACACTAGGAATTTCTCCTGTATCGTGGGTGCGTTTACAAACATTTAAGCTCACATACACAAACAGCCAGACCCGGAACAACTACCTGTAGGCCATACAAATATTTGTTCAGTGCGGGAATCGAACCCGCGACACGAAGCGCAGCAGTCAATCGCTCAGCCACTGCGCCAACCGTGCCGTCTGATAAATACTTCACGGAAGGTAATTGGTTTTTGAATAATGACAAAACAGTATAAATATCTAACTGAAATTACAAACACAACACACACATTGAAATTTTCAAAATATTTTTTTTTTTTAATAATACGAACGAAATACCTAAACTAGCGCGCTTTCCGTCCGTTCTAGATTCGTACCGAACTCGAGGAGAGAGCGCGGGGCGGCGCGGCGCATCATTTTGTTTTCGGTTTTTGTACTTTTTGTACAAAACTGTTTCTCACCACATAGGATCTTCTTTTGGAAACAATATTTCGTGAATCTTACGAATCGCAAATATTTTTGGCTACTTCGCTGTCGACCACTTCCAATGGCGAATCCATTATCCATGGCTACTAAAGAGAGCCGGGTGGTTGAGCGTCAACACAAGCCGAACTGTGTTCGTAGGTATAGTGTTCGTGTTCGCTTGGCTAATCTACGTCCACACGTACGAACCAAATGTTTCGTATTCGATGTTTGTGTTCATCATGTTTTATTCGTTCGTGGTGCGTACATGCCTTTCCGGTCTAGAAATAAACGAAAAAAAAAAAACTTTAAAGGTAAAAAATACAAACTAGTCAATCCAGCCATCTTGAAGCACCAATCACCAGAAACCAAAATTCACGTAGGTAAAAGGTATTTATTGGTAATTTATCGGTATTTTAGTATCGGTATCGATACTGATATAGGCACACTAAAGTATATATATTAGTATACTGAATAAAAATATCGGTACCAACATCGATAAAGAGATACCGAAATATCAGTATTTATATCGATAATGTGATATCGATATCAAAATTGTATCGGTATGCAGTCCCTGCACGCGACTTGCAAGTCCAACATATCAACGAAGAGTAAATGCCACACAGTAAGGACAGTCACTAAAGAACACCACCGGCTTACTCCTTTCGCTTCGTTCACGTTCATACATCTGGTCACTGCCACCTGACCTTTTTGAAGAACAATACTAATAAAGTTTGTCCTTCTAGGGTGTTCTCTTTCGGGTTTTGTTAGTCGCCTTTTACTCGTCCTCTCAACATGACCAAGCCATCCAAACATATTCTATTAAATTTTTTGTCTCTACATCTTCTTTTCAACCGCAACCTTGCATTATATCATTCCTCAATTTATCAACCAATGTTACAATACGTGGAAATGCTCATATGAGTACTCACCTTAATCTACCTCAAAAACATGCTGTCCATTTCAAACCCAAAAAATTATGTTGCATGAAGGTTGCAAGCTGCTTTGTATGCTAAAAATGTTATATTAAAATACGTCACAATGCTAGAGTTATCATAAATTGATGTTCTACCGAATGCTCTTGGTTGACATCATTTGTCAAAGAACTTAAAACCTTAAAACGGATTTACTTGAAAATAAATATTTATTTTTTCGTGGTTCATTTATAAGATTTTCACTTAAAATAATGGCATCAAGAATTTTCTTTTCGGCTGGTGAAAAGTCGTGCGTACAAAAACTTGTCCGCAAGTACAAGCTCCATCAAAATACCACGTTGTCGGGCAGCCTATCAGCGAAAAAATGTGCTTGGGCTCGCCTAACCTAGCGATCCCAAGCACCAGTTACATCTGCTGAAAATGGAGGAGCAAAAGTGGCTGGTGAAGGCAGCAGAAGAAGCATACCAAAAGGCAAAACTCGAACGTTTGAGTGCCGCCCAGCTACTTCGATTCAGCGAGGTTACAAGGGACGAGGCCGAAAAAATAAATTAAATTATTATTATACAAGCCAACTGGTTTTTATTTTATTTAAAAGTAGTATCACGTATAACAAATAACAAAATTATCTAAATTACACATTTATTGACAAGCAAAGGAAATTTTTCATTTTCATTCACGTAGGACTACGTTAGACTGGATCCAGTCTCTAGGTTAGTAAAACCCAACAACACTGCATGGCCTGGGAATCGAACCCATAACCTCACACCATGCATTTGCGCTTATAACTAGTTGACCAGCGAGAGAGCAAAAATATAAATATGAACATCACACAATTATAAACATACTAGCTGTTGCCCATGACCTTCGTCCGCGATTATTGAAAGCTGACAAGCTACATGGTTTGTTGAAGAAATAAGGCATCCGAAGTGGCTACGTCACTACCGTTATTATTCCATTTTTGCCAGGGATGATTGCCAAGGATGAATGACTGTGGTCGCGTGGCAATGTTTAATAAGTTGTACCCTGCTGCCTCTAATCCGTCGCGGGTACATGGTGGTCTCTCCAACCCAGCGGTGCTAAAAGAGCTCAGTAAGCTTCGAGCTTTTCTTTGCCAGTTCGCTCTATTAAAAGGTTCCGGTCGTCCAGAGTTGAGGGAAGAATTCAGTTGGACGATGAACCGAGTAGCCTTGAATTTCTTTGGATTCGTTCACCCAACATAATGGTGTGTTTCATATCGGCCTTTCTCTTCCTCCGTTTAACAGTAGCAAGCCGCCTGCTCATGTTTTAAGCGCGTTTTGGCCCCAGTTCTAACATAACGTAACTCATTTGATGGGGATGCCTTAGCTTACACCTATCCTTACCCATATCATTTGAAAAAAAAAACCTAAGATCATCCGGCTAAACCCCTAACGCAACGGCGAATAAGAATTCGATTTGATTATTTTATTATTGCAATATAACAGAAACTGGCCACTACAGCGGCCGGCGAGCGCTACATACAAGTTGGTTGCATCAAATTTGTATTTTTTTCGTTCTCTTTCTATTTAAGATCTGTACAACTGCGATAGTACCGCAAAGGCAATGGGATTACCCGTATTATTACAGGTAGTAGGATTGGTAGTAACACGGGTAAGTCACCCTACTATCGCTTTATTGGCAACTAGTTTATGCCCGCGGCTACGTGGAGGTCGGGAAATGCCAACGGGATCTTACTTCTGAGATAATAAGTTATCTATGTCCTATACCAGACTATAATCTATCTCTGTACCAAGTTTCATCCAGATCTGTTCAGCCGTTCTGGCGATTGAGTAACAAACATCTATCCATTCAAACTTTAGCATTTATAATAGTTATGTTGGATTTATATGTTTTTACTTTTAAAGTTGAATAGGTAATAAATAATAGTTAATGTAAGTATTTCATTTTATTTGAGCTATACAGACACACTTGCGTTTTTCTTACATGTACTTACTTCTAACTTGTTCATTGTAATATTAATTACATTACATATGTGAAATATTAATAACCTGGTTTGAGATTGGACACCGGTGACGACAATCAAATGATTCATTAGGAATCTATATAGACATAATACTTTTACATAATATTTAATATCAATGTCGCGTATCACGAGCCAACGCGAAAATCGGGTTTTCACATATATTTACAGACACGACTACCTCAGAAATATTCTTCCTACTTACTAATAGGTAAATGCGCCCCCCACGCCCTGCGCAACACTGTGCGCCATGGCCTGTCTACGTGAGTTTCGAAGCCCTATTTGACTCTGTTGGGGGATAATTTTGAAAAACAGTGATACATAATTGTCTCATAATTTTAATTAAAGAGTGTGTACACCAATTTCCAAATCAATCGATTCCGAGAATAAAAAGTTTCACAGAAAATTCAACACCCGATTTCACCCTCTTGGGGGTGGAATTTCAAAAAACCCTTTCTTAGTGGATACCTACTTTTCATAAAGAATACACCCTCCAAATTTCATGTCTCTAGGTCCAGCGGTTTGGGCTGTGCGTTGATATATCAGTCAGTCAGTCAGGACTTTGAATTTTTTAAGTATAGATAGATGATAAGAGCGACTTGGTGGTAACGTAGGTATAAACAAAACAACACGAGTATGGGCAAGCTCGCTCATAAGCACCATTCGCACCATTTTTAATGTCTGAGATTCAAAATGGTTCGTTAGTTTTCTCATGCTTCAGAAATATCACGTAGCTTGTATTATCTTTTATGTGAACGATACTCCATATTACGACTATTTGTCACGACTATAATTTATTATTTACGCGATCTTGATTACTAATTCAAACAATCCCGAAAATGAACATTTCCAAATACCTACAAATTTGAAAAAGAAACCGTGCTTAATATATATTTACCACGGATAATGCAAGTGCTCGCAATATTAATAATCGTTCATTAATAATCCCGACTACATACTAGCTGGCTTCGAAATTAAAGGCGATGGAAAATAGTTTTATCAACAAGGGTTGATAAAAAGGGCTGTAGGTCAAAATTTCCAAAACGAAAACGTTGGAGCTAAAAACGAACCGTGTTTTCTTCTACAGTATCTTCCCTATTTTATTTAATATCAGCCCTCTATGTCCCTCTGCTGGGCAAAGACCTCTCGCATGGCTTTTCAATTTTTGTATGGTTTCCTTCTGAAATCGAAAGTGTTTTTGGAACTGTTTATTGTTGTAACATTCTAACGGGTTGTCGGCATCGGGTCACGATAAATAATTGTATGGCGTATCGTATACATAATCGACATATTCCTCAAAATTCATCTCGCTTTGGCTATAAAAAGAAAACAATTTTACACACGTCGATTCACTTGAATTTCAGTAGGTATATATATATATCAGCCATAACGTAAGTTTCACGGTTTCAAGGATCTTCTGGCGCGGGCAATTATCGGAACTAACGCAGCCATCTCTTTCTTTTCTCAATATTTTTTACAAAACAATTAACAAAATGTTTACCAACAGCGCCCCCCTGTCAGGCTTCATTCGAGCGCCAAAAGATTCTTGGACTACAAAACTCTTGAAAAGTGGGCGTTTATGTCAAATTATAAACAAACTGTAGCTGTCAATATGTCTAATGGGGTGGAAAGTAGGCGTGTCAAGTCCGACTTAAGTTCAGTCCACGACTTAAACTACGGGTGTAAGTCTTCACAAAGAATACCCCCTTCAAATTTCATGTCTCTAGGACGAGTGGTTTGGGCTGTGCGTTGATATATCAGTCAGTCAGTCAGGACTTTGAATTTTATATGTATAGATTGATTGACTGAGTTTTGATATTTTTTACATAGACACGTATTTCAGGTTTCGCATATACTAAAACTAATGTTGTATTTATATGTACAACTGCCGCTTTAAATCAGTGCCCAGGTAAAATCATCATCATCATCATCATTTCAGCCGAAAGACGTCCACTGCTGGACATAGGCCTCCCCCAAGTATCGCCACATTGACCGGTCCCGTGCGTCTCGCATCCAGCGGATCCCCGCATCCTTTACCAGGTCATCGGTCAGGACTAAAATATCTCGACAAAAATATTATTTTTCTATGAAAATTTGATACAAACCCGGGTTTTCAAGATAATTTATTTTATGCTTTACAAAATTAAATTTCGCTTCACCTCAAAGCTGCTGTTTGTATAATTGCACCTTTTTAAAAGTGGATCTTGTTAATTTCAGTTATTGTTCTACACCTGGAGCAAATTGACTGCCGTATTCCTTCAAGCTTTTATTCTCACTGTCCCTTTACGTGCTAAAAAGTATGTTTAATAATATAAGAATAGACAAGATGTGGAGGAAACAATATGAGTCCCAAGACTGCGGTATTGGAAATCCAACATTTATGGCACCTGATGAAGACACCGAGTTTAATTTCTGGGCGATTGTCTGTTGCCCTTACAAGATATTCTCGAAGATTTGTGACTTCTTTGGGATGCTATGCTCAGCAACGAATCAATGTGTTCTTATCGCGATGATGGCACAGTGGTGTATCTGCAAATTATCGCGTATGGCCGCCTACGATCCCACTATTTGCCCATACTACTTCTATATGTTTTGTCAAATCTTCCTTATGACAGGAGCATTTGCTTTATTTTGGTACTTATTCGGGAAACCTATTGCTTTACCTTTTATACTTGAAGTGTATAAGGCATATGTCAAAGATGATTTCAAGCACGAGACGAGAAACATGACACGATTATCTTTCAGAAAGTATTGTTTTAGAAAAAGTGAATTGTTTGATACACCGCCAAACACTTCTGCAGCTTTTCAGCTTCATCCAATAATGGTTATTACTTTTGTTATAGAAGGTTTACTTAATGGAATTAAATAATAATCATAATGTGTGTCTACGGCTAACACGGCCAACTATGTTTGGGAAAGGGTAGGCTTTCAGTCTGACCGGATGCAGCTGAATACCAGTATTTTACACGAAGCGACTGCAATAATATTGAATTGTAAAAACTCCTATACATTTTGCACAACGCTGTCGAACTCTAGCAGCGTATCACGCTTGAAATCAGGCGTTACTTTTTTGTAATGTTATATCTTAAACGTTTTTATACTGTTTTTACTTTATTTTTTATTATTGTATTTAAGGGTATTTTGCCTGAAATAAAACACAATTTATTTTATTTTTTTATTATTTATTTTATTTTCTTTACGGAAATCCATCATGACATTAAATAATGTTATGCAAAATACTGGGTGTAAACAGACCCTTCACGAAGCCATCAACCAAGCATTTTACTACGACGTCACATTCTCAGATTTATATAATTCACTTTGTAGTCCACTTCCTAATATACCAGGCATCGCTAGTCCACTTCCTAATGTACTAGGCATCGCACAATATTTAGAGCTAAAAAAATAAAATATATTTAAAGTAAGTAAATTGACTACTCGACGTAGTACCTTCCCCCACTATGTTACCTGCGCCTACGCCGCCATTACTCTTGCCATTCGCTGTCTTTGTGCGGGCATCCAACATCCGATTTTTTTTCGTATGCAAGCAAGTCCGTGTTATTGTGTTAATTAGTGAAAAGTGTGACCCTGGTTTACCATAATGGGTAAACGAAAACACGAGGATAAAGAATCGCGCATTCGGAAGAAAATAAAACGGTTACAAAAACAACTCGCTTCTCGGAAACGAGCGAAGGTGAGTGATACTTGTTTACGTTATTTAAAAACTATCCCTAATTAACGTTACGCATGATTCATGCAACTATACACCGTGACTTTTTAGTCGTTTTACAAAGGTCGTCCACTCAATGTACCCGACATAAAATAGCTCTAGGCGCGATTTTTTTTATCTTCCATAGTAGGTACAAACAAAAATAATAATAAAAAATTAGAATAAAATTATGAAACATCCTGTTAATGATGTTTACGTGTCAAATGGTAGAACATATACCTACCCAGCTCTCGAGTCCAGTAGATCATCGCTCGCAACAGGGTGTTTTAACTACGTCATGCGTCATAATACTGAATAATATTTTTATTTTTAAATTATTATAATCTCATAAATACCCATTTTTTTATGAATGTTTATAATTCATTGGATACATGAAGTGGGCTGCCGTTGTAAGACAACTAAAAAGTCACGGTGTATTAAAATAATATTGTTACAAGATGTTTAAAAAACATGCTGTCACAATTCTGTTACCTACCTACCTACCGTCAATTGACTTATTGTTACTATTTGTTTTCTTTTCGTGGATGTATTCTACCTCAAGGTACGAAGTTAACGTTTAACATACGTTAACGATGTAGCATAGTTTGAACTATATTATTTTATATTTTTTCGGATGCTATGTTATTCTCCGCGACGCGATCGCGGCTGATAGATTCCTACTTACCTGCCGGTTATTCTTAGCGATGTGTTCGCAACAGATAACGATGGCATGTAGCTGATGATGTGACATTGTTATTCTTCATGACGTGATCATGGCTGATAATGCTGCTCCTGTTATAACGTGATTATAACCAATGACTTTAAAATACACAGCTGCAAATGCAGCATTTGATTGTTTCGTGTACTTTAAAAACAACGTACCGTTGTTCTTTACAGACTCCGACCCTTGGCCACTATCACCAGGGGATTCACCGCAATTTGAACGAGCGCGGGTGGACCCCTCAGAATCGGACAATTCGGATGTGCCCACACGACAAATCAGGTCCACGGTAGCTCCTGGCTTCATGTTTGGAAATGCAAACAGGTCCTCACTATTATATAAGGATATTAAACACGAAACACATCGGGGTACCAAACCCGCTCTCAGAACCAGGTCCCAGTAAAAGTAAGACACGGCAATAGCTGCCACTACCCAGGAGTCGCTACCACAGGAAATATTAGAAGAACTTGGCGAATTAAAGGGAAAAGACGAAGTCTTTGGACCACCAATTCCAGACGAGATTGCTAAACGTTGGGGGTGTATCCTAGTTGATGGCCTGGCCCCCAACAGAAGCAAGAAGATTTGGAAAAATCACTTGTACCAGAAAACTTCAAGCTTGCCAAAGCACCTCTGTTAAATCCAGAAATCACTCCGGTTCTAAGCGATTCTGTAAAAAAAACAGACAAGTTACTAGAAAAGGCTCAAAACCATCTTGGTTATGGAATTGCAGGTTTAACGAACCTGGCATGCTCCATTATTGATGGTGATACAGACAAAATATAACTCTTTAAGAAAATATCAGACGTTAATAAAATACTGATGGATCTGGTGATTACATCACTCGATAAAAAGTTCACACAGTTGATTACTGACGTAAAAAGGGACACTTACCTTTTTGGAGCCAATTTAGACAAGAAAATAAAGGTCTGGACTTCAGATTAAACGTAGTGATACTGGACCTACATCCCGGAGATACACACATCAGGGTAACTGATGGAGCCCACCCAGATCTCAAGGTCAACATGCATGCAGACAGGGTGGGCAGAGACCTCGTTACCATGCACGGACAAACGACCAACACCAGCTGCACATCGCCAGACACAGCCATTGAAGACCAACTTCAAGACACACACACCTTAAATGAGGTAATAATACCCCATTCGGGAAGACTGAGCTACATTCTTGATAAATGATGTAAGATAACCGACGATCCTACCGTTTTAAGTTACGTGAGGTGTTTAAAAATTGCTTTCGCAAACCCAGTCGTTCAAAACGTTATACCCAAAAATCTAAATTATAGTCATTCTGAAGTAAACGATATACAGGTCGAGGTATCTAAATTACAGTCTTCCGGTGCGGTCGTAAAACGTGTCGCCGTACTACTTTGTATAAGTTATTTCATCACCACTGCTGTCAAAACGGTGAAGGAAAACATCGTGAGGAAACCGGCATGTCCTAGAACCAAAAATTCGAAGACATGTGACGTCTACCAACCCGCACTGGGCCCGCGTGGTGGATTATAGCCTATTCCCTCTCATAGAGAGGAGGCCTGCGTCCCAGCAGTGGGAACATTAATAGGCTGATTATGCTATGCTTATGCTTATACGGAAAATAATCAACGATAAAGCCACGGGAATAATGATAGTACCACATTGGCCTGGTCAGCCTTGGTACCCACTCTTTTTGAAATTGTCCCAAAGCGACCTTGTTTACTTTGACCCTGACCCTAATCTGCTACTATCTCCTTTCAGAACCAGACACCCACTCTGGACTCGACTTACCCTGGTGTCATCCCTATTATCAGAGAAGCATATGCAAGACCAGACCTAACACCTGAAACTATATATGTAGATTATGATTGCGTCTTTGGCAAAAATTCTTAAAAGCAATACAGCTGTGTGTACAAAAAGTGGTGCCATTTTTGCACCAATAATAAAAATTAGGAGCTCGTGACTAAATAATAACAGCCGCTCGGATCGATCTTAAGGTTAAGCCGTGCTTGCCTAGGTTGGTCATTACTTACCAAGTTTCCTCCGTGCCTCGGAAAGCACGTTAAGCCGTTGGTCCCGGCTGTAATTTGTAGAACTTCGACAGTCGTTACAGGTAGTCAGTGGCTCAAAGTCTGGCAACCAGTCTTACCAAGGGGTATCGTATTACCTAGTACTAACTGGATTGTGGAGGTCAGATAGGCAGTCGGTCCATGTAAAATACGGTTATTCAGCTGCATCAGGTTAGACTGGAAGCCGACGCTAACATAGTTGGGAAAAGGCTAGGCAGATGATTTTTGAACAAATACTAATATTAGCTGTTAAAGTACAAACATCTCACTAATACTAAAGTTTCTAACGGTAGAAATTGAAGAGGGGTCTAGCTATTCCACCCTTAATTCCATTCGTTCAGCGTTGGCTCTAATATTGGGCTGGCAGTTAAGTGATGATGGCCGGGTTTCCCGGTTCTTTAATTAATTAATTTAAAAAAGAACCCTACTTTCCCTAAATATCAGGCAACTTGGTATCCAAATCTAGTCCTGGATTATATCGCAAACTGGTATCCAAACGAAGACTTGCCAATAGAAAAACTCCCTAAAAAGCTGGTTGCTCTTCTTGCGTTGTCTACTGCAGAACGCGTGCAGACGCTATCGTTAATTTGCTTGTGTAATGTTAGAGCCATTCATTCAAAATATGAAATAATTATTACTGATCTTACTAAAACTTCAGCACATGGACGAAACATGCCTCGGTTAAGCATACCTTTTTTCTCTCATAAAGTAGAAATTTGCCCCGGAAAAACTTTATCTTCATATATAGAAGCCACTAAGAAATTTAGAAATTCCCTACAGATCGATAAACTCATACTTACTATGAAAAAACCCATACACAACACGAGTGCCTCTACTATAAGCCGCTGGATTAAAATAGTTCTTACTGAAAGCGGGGTAGATACGACAATATTTTCCGCGCATAGTACGCGCCACGCGTCTACCTCTGCGGCCAAAAGAAAAGGTATATATCAGTAGACCTTATTAAAAATCAGCAGGTTGGTCTGGGAATTCCTTAACATTTGCTAAGTTCTATGACAGACCACTTGTAAATAACGACAACGAAGAGGCTTTCGCAACGGCTATTCGTAATTGATTTACCAAAAACTGTTATTTCAAAGATACGTAATTATACAACCCTATTTTTTTTTTTCTGATTTGTAGTCATCGCTCTAAATATTGTGCGATGCCTAGTACATTAGGAAGCGGACAACAAAGTGAATTATTTAAATCATTAGGATGTGACGTCTCGTATAATTATGGTCGAACATCACTTAAGGTAAGTTCGTTTAACCATCAATTATTGCTGGGAATCGACTTTTGTTTTGGTGTGAAATATCACGTTTTACGCTAGGACACGATGGAACAGACTCAAAGCATTGTGCTGATGGATGGATTGAATAGTACGGGGGTCGTGGAGGTGTTTAAAGTAATAATCTTACATTTAAAACATGTATTTAAAAAATAACTTGTGAAAAAGTTGGAACTTTGACCCCCAATATCTCCGTAACTAGAAGGTTCCCAGGTATGGTCTAACACAAAAAAATGATCTCAAATATAGGGAGAACAAGTGCCTTTCGGCTTGGTTAAGGGTCTATTTACACACTTTATTTAGTAAAAAATTCCGCGAAAAAGATGCTGGATGCAGCATCCACCGGTTCCACCTTCAAAAATATGCATAATCATAATTATTGGCATGCCATGCACCCAAACCTGTACTCGACATGTGTTTCGTTTTCATCTCCCTACAGGAATCATTATTACTGGTAGTAGGATTATTAACCGAGGTTAATAATCCGGGGCCCGAGCCTGGATAATGGTAGATGGGATAAAATCGGAAAATAATTAAATATACAAATTAATAATTATAAACGAATATTATTAGGTACCTATGTGCAGTTCCAATTATACACGGTTATTTTTTGGTCGTTCTGGAAACGAAAGCCATAAACTCAATCATCGATTTCGAAACGATTGGGACTATTTTTTTCAAAAAGTAAAAATAAAAAAAATCACGAAAAATTTAATTTAATGTTTTTTTTGTGAAATAATGAGAACTCGAAGTAACGCTTCCTTGCGGTAAATGCATATGTGTGTGTAAAACGTATTCACGATCGGCAACACATGCGAACGGTACCCATTGAAAAATCCATACATCGATCCGTAAGCCACGCCCCCACCCCACGCTTACAGTCTAGCCGACTAGTATTGTCGCGCGGTTCGTGTTCGGTCACTCACGCGCAACCTAATCACAATGTTAAAAATGAGTCGGCAATACGCGTACTCCAACGTGGAGTATTGGGCAATGGTGGATTTTTATGGGATGGCGCACAATATCCTGGAAGAGGCTAGACGACTTTATGCTCAGCCGGAACACCTGAACTCACTGTGCGCACGTGGAATCACCGACCCTCAAGTTCCCTTCACCACCATCCTGCAGTGCGTGCGTACCTTAACAGTGAGTTTGGTGAGCAGTGGATAGGTCGTGGTGGCCCTGTGGCTTGGCCCGCAAGGAGCCCTGACTTAACACCACTGGATTTTTATTTGTGGTCCGAAATTAAAAGACTAGTTTATTTCGAGGAGCATACTACTCGAGATGAGTTAAGAAGTGCGATAGTGAAAAGTGACAGATACACATTAGGAAAATTAAAAGACAATGTGATTAAACGTGCCCGTTTGTGTATCGAGCAAAGTGGACTCCATTTTGAGCAGTTGCTTCGGTACAAGGAAGTGTAAATTATTTAAAAAGTCTTTAGCCTTAGTTAGTTATAAGTTGATTATGTTTGTAGTTAGCTCCAATTTTTTAAATACGCCTGCGCCTGCAATACCTTTTCTTGATAATAAAAGAGTACTTACAAAGTTAGTAGGTAGGTACCGACTTAGACGTAAAATGTATTATGATATGTATACTGACGCGACGGTCCTAAGCCCGTAAAAAGTATGAAGGAAAAATTAGAGTTATTTAACTGTTAAGTACGTAAACATAAACCCAATTTAGATCAAACACAATGGTCATGAATGCGGAATCAAACGATTTATTATTGTCGTGGGTAGGTATCTACTGTAGCAACAACGTGGTTGGTAGGTACTGACCACTGCAACCTATAGCAAACTCATGATTAGCAAACCTTCAATACAAAGCTAGAGAAGTATCTATGGCTTGAATAACGAATTGAATTGCTATAATAGGTATGTAAGATGTAAGTATCTATCTAATTAGTTCATCCGCAAGTGTGCCTTCACCGTCTTGAAAACAAAAGATGCCGATGCGTTAGATACCTACATAAACAAAAATAAAATATTTAGTATGGATTTGTGCCCGGTTGATGGCAATAAGCTCGCCCCCTATTACATGGGAATTAAACATAACTGGATAATTAAACTAAACTACTAAATTAAACTACGCGATAGATAAATTGGTACACAAATAAAAATACGAAAAGCGAATTTAGACTTTATTTCTTAACCGTAAACGGTGAAAATTAGAAATTTTACCCAAACTAGGTACCTAAGTAAAATACGCAGTTTACTAAAATTATTCTGAGAAACCTATTGTCTCGTGTCCGACCTGACTGTTACAAAGATGCACAACCGAATTACACGGTTCACTTTATTAAAATAAGGTCTTAATTCCAACCTAATACCTCCAATACCTAATAATACATCCAACTAATAATGAACTCTATTCGACAGACGAAACGATTCATTCTTCTGTGCGAATTGTCTGCGTTTGTAACAGCCGCCAGCATTACCGCAAAAAAAATGTTTTAGGCAGTATTATTTTATGAATCAGGTAGGTAGGTTCGATTGGTCGACACTCGATTTAAGGCCTAATTCCCAAGCGTACTGTCGTCGTGTCGGAGTCTAGTTCAATAGGTACGAGTAGTAGTGATTTCGTGATGCGAGAGTGGTGAATTAAACGCCAATTAATTTCTCTAGTTAACAAAGAGATGTGATAGTGGTAAACACCGTGCCGTGCTTCTGATACGAACGAGAAATGATATAGGTAAATGAACCTACACCAACCTAAATCGGACCTGAAATGAAATACTACTTGCAGTCGGTTAATAAATTCGTCCGACGTCCATTGACCCGCTCAACTGACTCGCGCACGCACAGCTGTGCCGCGCTACGTCATCATCGAGCGGATCGCGTACGTTATTGCGTTTATGAATGAAATAGTGGGAGCCCTACTAAGATTTAACTCGAATGACAGAAAAAATGTGATAAATTTCTAACTTCTATATTAGACGTCATAAAAAAAAAAGAATATGCCAATAGTAACTATTACTCGACTGGAGTTACTGTGTTTCAGTTCCAGAATGACCTAAAAGTATTCGTGTATAACAAACTAGCTGACCCGCGCAACTTCGTCTGCGCCACATAAAGGAGAGGGTTAGAGAGAATAAGATGGACATATGCTATCGCGGACTCATGATTGTTGCATAACTTTAACCGTTTACACAGCGCACGCAACGGAAGCTCTCAAAAGGAATACATTTTCCCTGTTTTTGTAATAATTTTCATTGATGCTCCGCTCCTATTGGTTGTAGCGTGATGTTATACAACCTATTGCCTTCCTCGATAAATGGGCTATCCATCATCATCTGTATTGCCTTTTCCCAACTATGTTGGGGTCGGCTTCCAGTCTAACCGGATGCAGCTGAATACCAGTATTTTACATGGAGCGACTGCCTATCTGACCTCCACAACTCAGTTAGTACTGGGTAATACGATACCCCTTGGTAAGACTAGTTGTCAGACTTTTTGCTGCTATTGTTACTTTTACCGATACTACTATTAGTTATTAGATAACGTTAACAGACTTACGGTTATCGTTATAAATATCGTTATTTTTTTTATCGTTAGCATAACGGTAATTGGTAACACAAAGGTATAAAGGTACATATAAAGGGCGTAAATAGACCTTTAACATATCCGAAAGGCACTTGTTCTCCCCGTCTTTGCGATCATTTTTTTGTTCCAGACCATACCTGGGAACCTTCTAGTTACGGAGATATTGGGGGTCAAAGTTCCAACTTTTTCACAAGTTTTTTTTAAATACATGTTTTTAATGTAAGATTTTCACTTTACACACCTCCGCGACCCCCGTACTATTCAATCCATCCATCATCACAATTCTTTGAGTGCTTTCCGTCGAGTCCTACAGTAAAACGTGATTTTTCACCCCAAAAAAAAAGTCTATTCCCAGCAATAATTTTTGCGTAAAGTTACTTAGTTTGATGTACAGAATGCTTGGTTGACAGCTATGTGAAGGGTCTGTTTACACCCTGTATAGTCCATGACCTGCGTTTAATCCTTGAAGAAACATGGCTAACGCGAAATCCTGCAGTTGATGTGTGAATTTCTAAATCTGTATCATAATAATTACGTTATAAACACGTAATATTATTTTCTTAGAAGAACTGCTTAGAACAACCCATGGTCAACCTGCGTGTTGACCATGGTAGGGTGAAGACTTTACCACGGTCAACACGGAACACGGAAGGGTACGACCATAGACAAGTCTTGATTGATATTTAATGATAGCTGTCAAAGTCACAAATAGACAAAATTGTTATTTTTTATACTCCCGACTTGGCACTTTGAGAGTCTGTCAATCAATCATCTATTTCTGACATTTCTGTCAACTTAAGTAATTTTATGTTATTAGTTCTGTTCTTGATTTCGTACGTCGTGCGTTCGTCTACAGCATAACAATCCGTAGTGATATTCTGCGAAGCGTAACAGTGTGTTTTTGCTACACTATACCCTGATATCAGGTAAAAGGGAACTGATTTTTTGAACTGATATTTAAACATTCAATAGGTTATTATGATCAGTTGAAAAATATAATGCGCTGTTATTTTTTTTATCGGCGGTTGGTTTTTTATCGTCAGTAAAACATAGACAAATTTCGCTTCACCTCAAAGCTGCTGTTTGTATAATTGCACCTTTTTAAAAGTGGATCTTGTTTATTTCAGTTATTGTTCTACTCCTGGAGCAAATTGACTGCCGTATTCCTTCAAGCTTTTATTCTCACTGTCCCTTTACGTGCTAAAAAGTATTCATAATAATATAAGAATAGACAAGATGTGGGAGAAAAAATATGAGTCCCAAGACTGCGGTACTGCAAATCAAAAATTTATGATAATACCTAATGACGACACCCCGTTTAATTTCTGGGCGGTCTTCTGTTGCCCTTACTATATATGCTCGAAGATTTGTGACTTCTTTTCTATCCTATGCGCAGGCACGAACCACTGTGTCGTTCTCGCGATGATGGTGCAGTGGTTTATCTGCAAATTAACGCGTATGGCCACCCCAGATCCCACTACTTGCCCGTACTACTGCTACATGTTTTGTCAACTCTTGGTTATGACAGGAGGATTTGCTTTATTTTGGTACTTATTCGGGAAACCTATTGCTTTACCTTTTATACTTGAAGTGTATAAGGCATATGTCAAAGATGATTTCAAGCACGAGACGAGAAACATGACACGATTATCTTTCAGAAAGTATTGTTTTAGAAAAAGTGATTTGTTTGATACACCGCCAAACACTTCTGCAGCTTTTCAGCTTCATCCAATAATGGTTATTACTTTTGTTATAGAAGGTTTTCTTAATGGAATTAAATAATAATCATAATCTGTGTCTAGGGCTAACACGGCCAACTATGTTTGGGAAAGGGTAGGCTTTCAGTCTGACCGGATGCAGCTGAATACCAGTATTTTACACGGAGCGACTGCAATAATATAGTATCGTAAAAACTCTTATACATTTTGCACAACGCTGTCGAACTCCAGCAGCGTAACACGCTTACAATTAAGTCATGAAATCAGTCGTTACTTTTTTAGCTATGTTTTAACTTTAATGTTTTTATGCTGTTTTTACTATTTTAATTTATTTTTTACTAGCGACCCGCTCCGACTTCGCGCGGGTGCAATATGTATATTATGTCGGATATGTCAGGATTTATTCCGTTAGGCTCGTATATCATGTGAGCAGACGATGGGTTTCGTGCTATGAAAACATACTGGGTGCGATACACTGTTTCTAGCAAAACTAACGAATTACTTGAGATTACAACTTAACACAATAACACGGGGCACAATGAATCGGGTACAGTTCCAAGACGTCTCAACTCCGCCGCGATCAGACACTGACTGCCGTCCTCCCTCAAGTTTGACATCAGGACTCTGTAGAAGCACGCTGTGTTGTGACTGGTAAGTAGGTCGCATGATGTCACCACTGCACACAGGCGCGCTTTCCAATTCATTTTATGTCCGTACTAATGACCGGATCCAACATGTATTTAAACCTTCCTCTTGAATCACTACCTATTACTGAAAACTGCATCAAAATCCGTTGCAGATTTTTCAAGATATAGGGACAGACAGACAGCGGGAAGCGACTTTGTTTTATACTTTGTAGTGATTATTGTATTTAAGGGTATTTTACCTGAAATAAAATACAATTTATTTCTATTTCTTTGTTATATTTTTTACGGAAATCCATCATGACAATTATTAATGAATGAATGAGATGAATTTAATGTTATGCAAAATGTAGGGTGTAAGCAAATCCTTCACGAAGCTGTCAACCAAGCATTCTATACATCAAACTAAGTAACTTTACGCAACAATTATTGCTGGGAAACGACTTTTTTTATTGGGGTGAAAAATCACGTTTTACAGTGGGACTCGATGGAACGCACTCAAAATGTTGTGCTGATGGATGGATTAAATAGTACAGGGGTCGTGGAGGTGTTTAAAGTAAAAATCTTACATTTAAAACATGTATTTAAAAAACTACTTATGAATAAGTTGGAACTTTGACCCCCAATATCTCCGTAACTAGAAGGTTCCCTGGGGCTGCAGTCTCGACACAAATAGCGACAAAAATCGGTCGTTAAGTCATAACGATGTCAAATTTCTTTAATAGATTTTCAACTTTATTTCAAAACCTTAAGGTTGAAAATCTATTAAAGAAATTTGACATCGTTATGACTTAACGACCGATTTTTGTCGCTATCTATGTCGAGACTGCAGCCCCTGGTATGGTCTAGAACAAAAAAATGATCGCAAAGATGGGGAGAACAAGTGCCTTTCGGCTTCGTTAAGGGTCTGTTTACACCCTTTATTTAGTGATAATTCCGCGAAAAAGATGCAGGACGCAGCACCCACCGGTTCCACCTTCAAAATATGGATAATTATAAAAATTGACATGCCATGCACCCAAACCTGAACTCGACATGTGTTTCGTTTTCATCTCCCTACCGGAATTATTACTACTGGTAGGAGACTTATACTGTCACTTATGGGATATCTTCCGTGATTGTTCATTATTTTGAGCTCCCGATATTTCGGCACTGTTGCATGCGCCATGATCGCGGGTTGACTGGAGAATGCGGGTGGATAGAAATAAATTGTTAAGAGCAGACAAATCTATCTACCCTCTTTCTTTGTCTTTTGCTACGCGCACTGCTGGAACTCGTCACTAAATCACGGCAGAACACACTCACAGTATCACCAGGTTTCACTTTTGAGCATACTCAAAACTGGATTCCACGTACTTGACGTTTTTGTCTGCTCTTAACAATTGCAGCTTTAAACATCTCCAAGACCCCCGTACCATTCAATCCATCCATCAGCACAATGTTTTGAGTGCGTTACATTGAGTCCTTCCGTTAAACGTGTTTTTCACCTCAAAAGAAAAAGTCGTTTCTTAGTAATAATTTTTGCGTAAAGTTACTTCGATTGATGTACATAATGCTTTTTTTTTTTTTTTTCCGGATGGGAAATCATCAAATGACCCCCCCCACTCTGGGCGGAGCAGAAGGGAGTGTCAGACTTGTACTGACTAAAACCCATCCATGTTCCTTCTTTGCCCTTTGTGTTCCAGGGCCACGGTATCTCTTTCGAACAGTCCCGCAGCCCTGGCAGGCATCGGCCCTTGCGGACCCCTACTTATTTGCTGACATCTCTTTGAGGCGCACGTGGAACACGAACGCGCCGTCGACACGGCCTGTCGTCATAAGACGGCCGGACGGCGAGCTGGCCCATAACTCGCCGTCCACAGGCCCGCGATGTACATAATGCTTGGTTGACGGCTACGTGAAGGGTCTGTTTACACCATGTATAATCGGTGAGCCACAAACAAAGCATTGCTTGTATCTTGTGGCTCGGGAGTGCGAATTTTCAAAATACATTGAGCTGAGGACATTAAAATATAATAACAAAGATTAACAGTTTGTATCATTAACACGATAGAGAGCTTCTGTAATTTGTTTTGAGGACAAAGTAATGAAATAAAAATAAAACAATGAATGTTTTTTTTTGTTGGGCGTGTGCTATGGTGTGTGTATAAGTGTGGGACTGTGGGTGTGAGTGTGTGTGTGGGTCTGTTGTGCAGATGCTGTAACAAGGCTTCAGTGTCGTCGTATGACAATTTCAAAAGGGCTAGCCTTAATATTTTGTTACAGGTGGTGGTTGAGCAGTCTCGTAGGCTGACTTTACTTTACTGGATGGGAAACATTTGTACAGCGTCTAGCTAATTCCTATTTGGTAAAGGTACTCTAAATACCCGCTTGTTTAATAATCGTACGCTCGAAACTGTGAACACGTATTTCTTTTTGCTCCGTGATAAAAATATTTTGTGTATGTCGTAATTAGTGAAGTTTCGAATTGAGAAAGACATATCGGTGATTGTGACTATATCTTTTTAATTTTTCAAATTATACAACATTACTTTTAGTATATGCGAAACCTGAATATAGTTTGTTCAGAATAAGTAACTGAATCGATTCCAATAATTTATAAACCATGTTATATGTTGTCCCAAAAATATTTAAAAAAAGTTACAAGTTGCACACCGAGCGACACTAAGTACCTATCGCAATCATTTAGGTACCTACTGCCAAATTATTATTATCAATGAGCTCAAGATGACGCTGAAGGCGCGCGCGCGGCTGTGGCGCGTGGTGACCACGTCTTAGTGCGGACAACCAGCTAACACAAAAAGCCCATAACTTTGTGATTTTTCATGATTCAGTTTTGAATTTTGTACATAGGTTCTTTACATAAAAATACTAGACACGTGTTTCAGGTTTCGCATAGACTAAAACTAATGTTGTATAATAAAATTAAACACTGCAAATCATTAAAACATCATAAAAACAAATGATGACATCTCAATAAAAGTGTCAGCAGTGCAAGGTGTTTGTGTATTACAACAAGAATAGAATAAATAATAGTAATACACCCTCATTAATTCTAAAATTGCTATCCCTGTACTATAAGGTCAAACAGTTTGACATCTCAGAGTGTGCTGAGATAGCGAGGGCAGCTAAGGCGGCACCTTTCCGCTCACTAATCACGCGCTCGCGGGTTCAAATCTACGCCGAACACCGAATTCTTATGAACGGGAGCAAGAGTCACTAATGAATGACGTTCAACTCTCAGGCGTTGCGGAGTTAAGTGGGGAAAACCCGGCTCAGTTGATTTGCACCCTTTTGTTTTTTTTTCGAATGGGATATCATAAAATGAAAATGACCCCCCCCCCCCCCCACTCTGGGCGGTGCGGAAGGGAGTTTCAGACTTGTACTGACTAAAACCCATCCATGTTCCCTCTTTGCCCTTTGTGTTCCAGGGCCACGGTATCTCTTTCGCACAGTCACTTAAACAAGATATTGTTTTTACTAAACGTGTCGGGA
The DNA here is from genome assembly GCA_963576755.1 of Noctua janthina. NCBI lineage: Eukaryota > Metazoa > Arthropoda > Insecta > Lepidoptera > Noctuidae > Noctua > Noctua janthina. Next base: position 9,155,279 of record OY755078.1, on the reverse strand, counting down.
AAGTTCGGCGTGACCACACTGAAGGTGAAACGCCTCTACCTCGAATCAGCGTTGCCTGACTAGGAAGACGCGCGACGCGTAATGATTTACTGTGTGCTGCGCGGGTCCGCCGCAACCTCACTACTGCTGACCGAGAGAAACAGATCACAACGCATCTACCTTAATTAACGCCTAACTAAAACTAACAGGCAATTTTTCTACAATACCCGCCAAGCTGCTAGTTGTACAGTAACGCGGCAACTCTCTGATAGAAATCGGCGGATATTATAGGAAACACACTGTAACGCAGTATCACTACTTAACGAAGTACTCAAGTCGAACGCACGAAGTACGAAAACAATCACATAAAAATATGTGACTGATATACAAGTAGCGTCCTCTGTTGTCGCGTAGCAGAAGCAATATAGACACATCCTTTTGTTTGTGTCACTTACTACTAGAGGGCGTCAGTTACAACGAATGATTTACGCATTATATCGATTAACTGCTTGCGCTTCTCGACACTGCAGGCGCTGTTTTATCAATGAGCTATTTTGTACGAATTAATGTCGTAGTAGTCGCTTCCTGATACTGGAGGCGCTGTTTTATCAAGGAGTTATAATATTATGAATGAATGTTGTGGTAGTCGCCTCTCGACACTAGAGGCAACACTGTAGCAACGGTTCGAATATTCTAGAAATTACTGGAACTAGAAGTTGAGTGCAAAACACGAATTCTTTCCGCCCACATTTATTTGTTGCTGCCTGTTCACTTCCAGACACGAAAGAGTGCACTAGTCTCGTAAGTAGTTTTATAGAATTGTTAAACTGTAGCCATCCTTGCCCGAAATCAGAATAAATGTAATAGTTTGAAAACCTGTGGATACCGGCAATAAATATTGTAGTAGTGTTCGTGTTTGTTTCATTGCTGCTAGATTCATCCTCTGTCAGTTTCACAAATTGATGATTGATTTTCAGACCCTCAAAGCACAGAGCATCATATATAATAATACCCTCAAAGTACCATCTGTTACTATAGTTATTTATGATTTTGTATTAGTCAAAGAGTAGAATACTTATACCTAACGGGCGACGTCCAGTTAGACTGGAAGTCGACCCCAACATAGTGCGGAAAAGGCTAGACAGATGATGATGTCTCCAAGGCCACTACATCTCTCAAATCCTTCTCGAAACAGCGCAGTGGTGGGTAAGTTGCTTTTGCTACACATAGATGCAAACTTCTGTAGCGGAAACAAAGAGTAAATTTTATGGCATATGTATTCTGTCAGGAAGCTGTCAGTTAGTCTGTCATTTAGTACAAGTACTCTCGCTTTGCAATGGTCTGTCTCTGAAAATAATGCAAATCACTTGAATTAATTAATTCACCCCAAATTATGAGTTGCAGTGAATGAAAAAAATATATAGTTTAAGGAAAATTCAAATATGGCGCCGAAGAAGAAGGTAAAATGCAAGAAAAGATTACGGTGCGATGATTTAGAAGTCGAGAGGTTCCACGCACCGGTTGAGGAAATCTTCGGTTATAATTGGTGGGATGTGTTCTGCTTTCCATACATCCTCGTAGCGAGATTTTGGGACTGCTGTGCCTCGGTATGTACGGGAACCAACCAATGTTTCATCTATTGGATGATGATACAATGGGTCGTCTGTAAAATCGCTAAGCTCACAACACCTGACCCTATAATCTTCCCCTACTTCTTCTACATGTTCTGCCAAGTCATACTTTTAACATTATTCTTTTATTATCTCTGGCGCCAATGGGGTGACAGCATAATTATACCATATTTCTATGCCTATTACGAAGCATGGACGGAAGATGAAGGCAAACCTGTTGTGATATCTAAAAATACAACAAGGTTGTCATTTAGAAAATATTGTTTTAGAAAAGGTGAAATTTTTGAGACAGCGTCTGAAAATTCATCTCCTTCTTTAAAGAATGGCCCGATAACAATGTCGCTTTTAATAGAACTGTTTTTATATGATGTTTTGAGATAATATACAATTTGGAACTAGTTTTCACTGCTTTGATTCTAAAATCTTTATTTCTTTCTATTTCTTCTCATAAGTTGAAATCTATTTCAACAACATATCAGCCTATAGTGTTCCCTTTCCCACTACTGGGACACAAGCTTACCGTTTACAAGGGGTCACTGAATTCTTCACGAAGCCCTCAACCAAGCGTTCAGTATATTCAAACTAAGTAGTACTACGTAGGTAAGTCACTACGCAAAAATGATTGCTGGGAAAGCATTTTTTAGGGTTTCGTAGCCGAATGGCAAAGATTCGTCATGTCTGTCAGTGTGTCCGTCCGTATGTCACAGTCAGTTTATTCCGAAACTATTAGGACTACATGTCATGTCTGTCAGTGTGTCCGTCCGTATGTCTCAGTTGAAACTTGGTAGGTAGCAACCACAAATTCACAAATATATTAATATACTAACTAGATTTTTGCCGCGGCTTCGCTCGCATTATGGTCAGAAATTATCCCACGGGAATGTTTTAAATATAGCCTAATAACTTATGCCCACGGCTTCGCGGGCGTGAAGTTCGGTAACTGTCCCACACGATCATACCGGGTATAAAGTATATGTTAATCTAGGTTATAAACTGTCTAAGTGCTAAATTTCATCTAAATCCATTCAGTAGTTTTCGCGTGAAAGAGTAACAAACATCCATCCATCCTTAAAAATTTTCGCATTTATAATTTTAGTAACATGGCACTCGGGGATAAATGGGATAATTTTGTTTCCCATTAGTAAATTTTCGGAATTGGATCTGTAGTTTCTAAGATTACCGTACTCTTTACATCCAAATTTACAAACTACCTCTTTATAGTTTTAGTATAGATTTCTGATTTTTTACGTAGTTTGTGACCATGGCAACATTTTGTGCAAACCCGGGTAATGCCGGTGCTGCATGGTTTTTTTGACAGGTGAATGACGTTGACAGGAGGATGCTGTCGTTTTTGGTATTAGTATTCTACTCTTTAGTACCAGTGGAACTTCTTTAACTCGAACCCCGTTATCTCAAAATCCTCTCTAAGACAAAGAAATTAATGAGATTGTGTCTCGCCCGTTATTTATGTGAATGTTTCCCCAGTGCGAAACTGTGAATGCACAGTAAATTAAAATATCAATTTTAAATCACAAGCATTTTCTGATTGTTCTCTAACGGAATTTGCGGCGCGATTATAGCTCTATGGCAACAACAATTTGCGGCGTAATTATAGATCTATACCAAGTAATATATATTTATAATATATATTTTTAGAAGATTTATGAAATTAATCTGTAGCAATACTATCACTGACGTTTTAAGTTTGACATTGACAGATAACAGATGGTAGAAAAGAATTCCTTTACGTCAGTCACCCCGAAAATGGCGAGAAGTGTGTTACGCTGACACTATTTTTAATTTCATAAATAAATCTGAGCTTTATTTCAAAGCGAAAATCATTTGCTCAGACTCCTAAAATCGTGTATAAAGTTTAAGTAAAAACTAGCATATCAAAACACTCTACTGGTGAGTAAAAGTATTTTATTTGATTATTATGAAAAAGTGAAATTTTAGAGGCAACTTTGGCAGTGTATTTATTCAATTAATTTGAATAATAAAGAGAGATCTTGACTGCGATCGATTCTGATACTATTTATGTTCGTTTATCAGTGTGTAAATGTATATATTCAGTTCTTTTTCACTCTGAAATGAATGAAAAATTACATTGTTCGTAGTCATTGGTTTACATAAAAGATTGCGTGCTACTTAATAGTAATCAGTGAGCATAAGAACGTTCTGACGTGCAGAAAAACAGTGTGTTCCGCCGGCAAATATTATCACGTAAGTTTTTATAACGAGAAAATAGGTTTTGAATGTTGATAAATATTATTTGTGTGTATAAACTCAAGTGACCTACTAACCGCGGAAGACACTTGACACACTTTCTAGATCATAGACAATTTAATGCCTAATGTATTTTTCTCAAAGTAATCAAAGGAAACTTGAATAGAAAGTGTTGTGGGAACTTTTTATAGATATTTTTAGAAACTAGGCAATATAATATGACATGTTTGTTCAAAACTTTAGTCTGCTGATTTTTTGGATTAAAAAGAATTTTTAGTTCATGATTGTTTAAAAAGGTTCAATATATTTTAAACTTACTCTGTCTGATGTCTAAATCTAATAAAAAAATATCATTTATGAGAATATTCTCTACAAATTAACAATTTGCATTATATATTTATTAAGTCTCTTTACTGCTTTTCCCCATGTCCATCAGAGGTCAATTTCATTTGTAGGAGGTTGCACAAAGCTGGTACATGTAGCTAGGCGTTAAGTCTGTTTTAATCTATTTATTGGCATCCTCTTCCAAAATATATTTATTATCTGTCTTTACAATTAAACAAGCTCAAAAAATACAACATAAAAGACATATTGTTGTTCAAGTTCTAATACCGCTTATGTATATTATAAAAAAAAAAAACAAAATAAGTCAAAAATAGTAACTGTACAGGAGAGTACAAAAACTGCATAATTATACCTAGGTAATGGTACAATACCATTTTATAAATTGTGTTTACTTTAAATAGAGATAGAGAGTTGGAAAAACACATCCTGTGGCACTTAGTAATAGTATAACATTCCAGCAGTGAAGTAATTTTAAAATCAAATGAGTAATTCTGCAGATTACCTCCCACATCCAAACATACAGACTACTTCTATCTTCTTTATTGTGGGGTTAGGATCTAACCTGGTGTCAGAGTTTTTATGCCGCCCATGGGCCTCTGACTTGGCTTTACATGCCGTTAAGAAATATCTCTCAGGCATGCTGGTTTCCTCAACAATAGATAAAACTCTTTTCCTTTGTTAATTACTGAACAATAATGTTATAATTACTGGCAAACAGGATTTGAACTTAAATCCTGCCCAGTTTAACTTGATAGCAGCTAAATCATTTGTGTAAAAATAACACAATTTTATTACAACTTTACTCTGCATCATCAGATGATGATGGCAGTTGTAGATGTCCAACTATGTCGGGGTCAGCTTCCTGTCTAACCATGATGCAGCTGAATATCTGTAATTTACATAGAACAACTGACTGTCTGCTAACAAAAACCAATTAGGGGTTGTCCTTTAATCACGTGAAGTTCTAACAGGGGGTGAGGGGGCAGTAAATCATCAAGATGGGGGCAGAAAGGGTATAATGTGACAATCCCGTTTATTGTTATCTTGGGACGAAAAAAAAAAAATTTAATGTGATGTGTAAAATATCTTTTACCAATAATTAATTAAAATCCCGAGAAAGTGATTTTTTTGTCTGAAAAGCCCGAAGAAGACTAATTTTTATCTAAAATAGAAAATATTTATTTACACAACAAATTCTAAAACTATCTGATCTTCTTAATAATAAAAAATACACGTGATGCTGGGAGGAGGAAGGAGTGGTAGCCTAAAACCTCATGACGCTACGAAGTTCGATTCCCGGGTCAGGTAGAGTGATATTGTGTTTTCCGGTAGGATTTAGACAACTCATTTTGCGTCGCCGTGTAAATGAAACAAGACTTTTATGAAACCGAATTCAGAAGAAATTACGCAACTCACAACTCAAAAATTTACGTTCGTTTGGCTTCAGCCTTAATAGCAAAACACAATCAACCACAGCCCCCAGTTCCCGGCGGCCTTGCTATTCCAGATTATGGCTGCGGTCACGGTAACGGCAAGGTGAGCTAAGAATCCCCGGGTTTCGAATGACCGCCAAACCCAACTGACCTTGGCAACGTACAATGGACGCACGGTACGGCTCGACGAACACCTAGTGCAGCTGGACGAAGAACTCGAAACAGTAAGGTGGCACATTCTGCGGCTGAGTGAAGTCCGAAGAGAGGGGGAGGACAAGGCGGAGTCGGGTTCCTGGCACACAAATCCCTTTGTGACAACGTGGTGCACGTGCTGCTAGTCTCTCGAACATGGTAGCGTACCTCATAGTGAAGCTAACCGAGAGGTATAGCCTCCAGATGGCAATAGACTCGCCTCTTATTACAAGGGACTTAAACATAACTGGCAAAATTTTTGTGTACTATTGGATATATCTCTGCCTAACCATTCGGGGATTACAGGCGTGATGTTATGTTACATGTTACGTTACTAACCTATTGATGAAGCATTCGTTATCGTGATTTCACTGATTATCGTATACATGAGTTTAGATTTTAATTATAATTTGTAATCTTGAACTAACTACAGATTTATATGAACTTGATTTGTTAAGGACGATATTGTTAGCACGCATGTTTAGCAGGTTAATATAACATCACGCCTGTAATCCCCGAAGGGTTAGGCACATTAGTATGTAATAGCACACTCCCACATTTACCCAATTACCTATGATCAAGAGCAGCGGTGGCCCAGTGGTGGCGGTCCCGACTTACGAGCAGTAAGTCGTGGATTCGAATGTAATTTATTTCATCACCACTGCTCTCAAAACGGTGAAGGAAAACATCGTGAGGAAACCGGCATGTCCTAGAACCTAAAATTCGAAGTCATGTGCCATCTACCAACCCGCACCGGGCCCGCGTGGTGGATTATAGCCCATTCCCTCTCATAGAGAGGAGGCCTGTGTCCCAGCAGTGGGAACATTATGGCTGCTGCTGCTGCTATGATCAAGTCCGACATAATAGCATTGGAACATATTGCCAGCAACCGGGCCCAATTTGAGAATCCGTGGCTACTCTGAGAAATTCCTAATGGAGAACCCTAACAACACTGCCTGACCTGACAATCGAAGCCAAAACCTCATGCTTAGAAATAACGAGGTGACTATAATTAATAAATTGAGCAAAATAATGTTCTTACTGGGACGCAGGTCTTTTGCATTAGCCAGCAGTTAAAAAAAAGCCGTTAGTCCTGCCCTCAATTCATCACCGTCATCCCCACTGCTGGGTACAGGCCCCTTTTTGTTTGTGGCATCTCCTCGCTCCTGTGCCTACCTCATCCAAGTTTTACCCCCGATAGCAACAATGTGGTCTGACCCTTTTGCTGCCGGATGACTAAAGGGAAGGCCCAGACCCAGGACCCAGGGAACCAGGGACCTTCCCAAAAGGGTCTTGAAAAAGAACTGGCAAAATACCCTCAAAAAGCTGTGATAGTCTAGTGGTGTTACCGTCGGACTGCCAAGACATCTCGAGTTCGAACTCAACACACACACCTCCGATTTTTCGAATTCATGTGCGTATCACTAAAATAGTATAAAACAAAGTCACTTCCCGCTGTCTGTCCCTATGTATGCTTAGATCTTTAAAACTACGCACCGGATTTTGATGCGGTTTTCAGTAATAGATAGAGTGATTCAAGAGGAAGGTTTATATATATATATATATATATATATATATATATATATATATATATATATATATATATATATAAATATTGCCCCGTGCGAAGCCGGGGCGGGACGCTAGTTGTATAATATTATTATCACTTGCTTCAGTGAAGAAAAACATCATGAGGAAACCAGCATGCCTGAGAGATATTTCTCGACGGCATGTATAGCCAAGTCAGAGGCCCATGGGCGGCATAAAAACTCACCAGGTTATGCTCTAACCACACGATAAAGAAGACTGGCAAAATGTATATACTGTACACCTCTGCCCACCTTTTCTAGGAACACAGGCATATATATATATACATACGTCCACGTATGCTATGTTTATTCGGTTTTCCCCGAACCGCAATTGCGAGCGTCAGTCACAATTTGCGGAAATGTCACAACAATAATCATGATGGTTGTTTAAATTATGCATTTTACTTTGTATTTACTGTCCTTGAGGCGTTTACCTGCATTAATTTATAATAAAATCTCCGTTAATTTCACTTCTTACAGAGACATAAATTAATGCAGGTAGCATTAATTTATAATAAAATTTCCGTTAACTTCACTTTTTACGGAGACACTGTTTATTGGTAGTGTTTAAAATTGTCAGATGAGTGCAAAAGAAAAATGAGCGTCTATTTTCAAGGAGTTTCAGAAAATTGCGTTGTTCTAGCCTTTCAATATATCTCCTTCTATCGTGGCACCTACAAGAAATAGAATTTTTCGTTCCTAATTCTCGCACTTTGCATTTGCTCCAATTTTTTTGCGGGTATTTTTTTATTCCGGTCCAGTTACTGTCAAATATGGGTCAAGGACACGGCGAGATATCATAACTTTCCGGGAAGGTACTTAAAACGTTTTATAAGATACGTAGTCATAACTTCCTCTAAAGAGAATTTGTTACAAAAAGCCCGGCTAGGGAGTTTTGAGGCGATGAAATAAGAACTGTCTCATTTCGCGGGGCCTTGGAAAAACTTTTTCATAATCATAGTTTTTTTCCAGTTTAATTTTTTTTTTACAAGAAAAGACATCCTGGATCCTGATCTTGCTCGAATAACTTAAGTTTTTAATACAGTTAATAATTTTTAATTATACAGTTATCAATAGTTTAAAATTTTTAATTAATGCGTAAATTCATAAAGTGGGACATTGATAACAAAGTGCCAAAACCCGGTTTTTTTTATACTATCGCCTATATCTGTTGTCTGACAAGATTAAAACGTGCAAAGTGAATGAAATAAAGCTACAATGGGTGTAAAATACCCTTAACGAAACGAAAGACACTTGTTCTCCCTGTCATTGCGATCATTTTGATGTTCTAGACCAGGCCCGTCCATCATACGGTCCCCGGGCCAGCTAGCGGTCCGCATAGGTCTTTCACACGGCTCGCGATCCATTTAAAACTTTATAAGACATCTATAAATATTTGGCAAACATTGTTTAAAAAAAAAATTAGAGGTCTCTTTAGATGTCTTATGGCCCGCTGCGGTAACAAAAATAGTTAACTTGGCCGTCCATAAAATTATGTTGGACACCCCTGTTCTCGACCATGCCTGGGAACCTTCTAACTACGGAGATATTAGGGGTCAAAGTTGCAACTTTTTCACAAGTTTTTTTTTATAAAAGTTTTTAATGTTATGACTATAGTTTTAACACCTCCACAACCCCCGGACTTTTTAATGCATCCATCAGCACAATGTTTTGAGTGCGTTATATAGAGTCCCACCGTAAAACGTGATTTGATGTACTGAATGAAATAATAATTCATACCCAATGACTTCTGAATGAAATAGTCATTCAATGGGATGAAATGAACTTGAGAAGCTTGTATTGATGATTTTAATGATTATAATTCTGTAACTACATGCGTGTTACTCACGCGCATCATATTTTGTTCAACATACAACCTGCCACTGACCAAAAATTGCAAAAAACGTGAAGCAAATTTGAATTTCGCGGACTACCCTGGCTCCGCCACAGAAGAAATCCTTGCAGAAATACAAATATTACCTCTTCTATAGGCCCTGTTGTCATGTTCCTCTGACACCAACTATGATTAGTAAAAGAAGATATTGCAGATTGGATGATGCTTCTACCCATCCTTCCATCCACCTTCACCGATGGGTAAAACATTCCTGGACAGGAGTCGTGGCCTCGTGGGGTCTATTAAACTCTATTGGCCTTTTCAAAACTCGCTTTCGAGAAATCGATAGGACACATTTGAAGGACAGCCATGGTCTACATGGCTGACATTGATTTTTCTCGTATTCAATGGAAATATTTTAGACTGTAGTCAAAAATAGTCAGTTCTTGATAGTGGACAATCTGTACGGGTTTATTTTATGTCAATTCAAGTGCCTTGTATTGTATAACGGGCTGGCGTTCGCAATTGCACGTCTAAAGCACGCATTTTGCGTACGGCTGGGAAGATCGTTGATTCGATCCTCCACAGTTCCCTGAAAAAGGCCAGCAAACCCATGGTGTAACAGACGATCTCGCGGAGAGTAGGTACCTGGGTTACTGAAGTACTTTGCTCTGTAGCCAGTTGAGTGCCTTATACCATCGGTAAAATAACGTATTTCTCTACAAACTTTCGTCAATATTTTACGTAAACTTATACTGTCACTTACGGGATATCTTCCGTAATAGTTCACACAATTCGTTCGTGATTCGTGATTGTACCGTGGTTGTTGTGTGTGACAGTATAAGTTTAGTTGTAAACCGTGAAAGCTTAAAACAGTGAATATATTACGTCTTCTGAATTTTCTAAATTCCTTCATTGGTGCTTATTTTCGCAATGTAAAGAACTCTCTTGTGCAAAAATTTTAATCTTTTAAACCCAGCAGTATAAGCTGTGCGATCTATGAGAGTGAATTTAAGATTTTTTTAGACACTGAACTAAGCATGTATTAAAAAAAAACATCGTTCGTCATTTTTGCTGACGAAAAATCCCATTCAGCATACAAAAAAAAAACCTTTGAAAATATCCGAAATTAACAAATCTTGCGATAAGCCCAAGCATACAAGATATTGTGTATATTATAATTTTACAAAAAGTAATTTCAAAACTTCCATGTAATAAGTGCACCGTATAATATCCAACATGATTTTTCATTAAACCATATTGCTTTTATAGTAACTATAATGCAAATAAGCCATTTTATTCTTCGCATTTTGGCTAAAAAAAGACCTTCATCACATAACGAGAACCCTCTATGGCTTGAAAAAAAAAGCAAGTTATCCGTTGGTCCTGACTGGCATATTTTGTACCCTTAAGGTTTCGAAATAAAGTTGAGAATCTATTAAAGAAATTTAACATCGTTATGACTTAACGACCGATTTTTGTCGCTATCTATGTCGAGACTGCAGCCCCAGTCTTACCAAACCGTATCGTATACCACAGTTACTCGTTTGTGGAGGCGCGACAGGCAGACGCTGCTTAAAAAAAGCTGCAGTTGGGAAAAGCTAGAAAGATTATGTTCATTTCTTCGCTATAGGCATGATCCAAAGAAGAATACCTGATAAGGCTGGGACACTGGGATCTGTGATAGTAAGAAATGATATTATAGGTCTTATACTTTTTATCGTGTAGTTAGTGCCTAACCTGCTGTCAGTTTTTACCGCTCAAGGTCCTCTGACTTGGCTTTACATGCCGTCGAGAAATAACTGTCAGGCATGCTGGTTTCCTCACGATGTTTTCCTTCACCGAAGCAAGTGATAATTATACAATACGCACATGAATCCGAAAAATCAGTGGTCATGCCGTAGATAAAATTTTAGCCCGTTAGCAAGAACTTAACGGGCTGATTTACTGGCCAGGAATATCCAGGGTTCACTGAACGTACATTTCATGGCATAATGCGCATAAATGTGATGTAGACCTAGCCTTAGAAAGAGAAAAGGCGACGTTTCACAGTGCCAAACGTTTAGAAATCCCATATCAACGGCATCGTACCTATAGCTTCTGTAAAGATTTTCTGAATTAGTATGTTGATGGATGGAGAGGGTAGAGACGGTCTAAGAATCGATGGATGGATTGTGTGAGGAATGGTATGAAAGCGAAAAGAGTACTGGTGCCGATGATACCGTGACGTCAGAGGAGAATGGAAGAAGAAAACGTGCTCCGTCGATCCCAAGTAGAATTGAACAAGAGCAAAAAGATGCTGATGACTTAATTAGGCTTTAAGAAAACATTACACATAAATAAAAAGCGAGTTCTAATGTACGCACATAATGTGTAAATACGCAAACTGACTTCCGTTCGTATTACAATCACAAAGGCCATATTGTATGGGTCGACGTTATAGATATTATCACAGCACCTAGCTCATATAGTGACGTCGTCATACATATTTTGTTTATTTTCTAAAAATAGCGATAAACTATGTCTACGTCTTTCGGGATGAGTCAACTTAGAGGCTCTTTCGTGCAAAGAACATCAATATTTCTTATCATCATTCTACAGTCCTTATCCCAATTTATGTCAGGTCAGCGCATGTCCACATCCTCCATACTTCTCTTTTAGTCCTCATCTCATAGCATCATCAGCCCATAATGTTCCCACCGCTGGAACACAGGGCTCGTCTCCCTGATGAGGATTGAGCCGTTAACCAACACGCGGGCGCAGTGCGGGTTGATAGCTGTAACAAGTCTTCGAATGTTTGTTCCTAGGACATGCCGGTTCCCTCATGATGTTTTCCTTCGCCATTTTGAGAGCAGTGGTGATGAAATAAATTATCTAAATATATAAAGTAAGAAACTGACGGGCTGACTGATTCACTCACAGATCGATCAACGCACAGCTGAAATCGCTGGGTCTAGAAGCATGAAATTTTGCACAAACGTTCCTTAAATATGTTTTTGCTTTGCTAAAAGCACCCGTCAAAGTTGCTCACAATTATTACCAATATACCTTCACTAACATTTTTTGCTAGCAAGTACTTCCTATACCCTTCTATAAGAAATAACAGAACGGCATAAAATCTTGGAACGTTTTCGCTGTCACTTAATATTCTATGTCATCGACTTTCTCCTAACACACGCATGGTGCTGCTTAACTCTATTATAATGCGTTATCCTTTCCGATGGATGTCAGCTTGCCAACAACTTACCATCCGCCATCATTCCATTCAAAAGACCTTTAACGAAGCCGAAAGGCACTTGTTTTCCCCGTCATTGCGATCATTTTTTTGTTCTAGACCATACCTGGGAACCTTCTAGTTACGGAGATATTGGGGGTTTTTTTTTTTTTTTTTTTTTTTTTTCCGGATGGGAAATCATCAAATGACCCCCCCCACTCTGGGCGGAGCGGAAGGGAGTGTCAGACTTGTACTGACTAAAACCCATCCATGTTCCTTCTTTGCCCTTTGTGTTCCAGGGCCACGGTATCTCTTTCGAACAGTCCCGCAGCCCTGGTAGGCATCGGCCCTTGCGGACCCCTACTTATTTGCTGACATCTCTTTGAGGCGCACGTGGAACACGAACGCGCCGTCGACACGGCCTGTCGTCATAAGACGGCCGGACGGCGAGCTAGCCCATAACTTGCCGTCCACAGGCCCGCGCCTACGGTGGCCGGGAGCCACCACGTGACCCCCGACGCCCAGGGCGTCTCCCGCGGCGGCTGGGACGTGAGGTTCTTTCCCTCTCACGTCCCGCCACCTCCTTCACTAGCATGACTGCTTCACAGAAGGTGGTGACGGCTTCCCATTCCCACTCGCTCCGGACCATGGCTTGAACCAGGGCCGGACGCGAGAGATCGCCGCCGCCAATCGCCGCTACAAGGACACGGCGGTGCTCCGCCCAAGCGGGGCAGACCTCCACGGTGTGCTCCACCGTGTCCTCCGGACGATCCTCGCAGTGGAAACACCCGGGCGTTTCCTCCCGCCCGAATATTGGGGGTTTAAGATGCAATTTATTCACAAGTATTTTTAAATACTAGTTTTTAAGGTTATAATGTTACTTTAAATACCTCTAAGACGCGTTAACAGCTATTCAATGCATTCATTAGCACAATGTTGTGAGCGCGTTACATTTAGTTTTAACGTAAAACGTGGTTTAGCACCCCAAAAAAAAAAACAGTCCTGTCCCAGCAAACATTTTTGCGCAGGGTTACTTAGTTTAGTGTACAGAATGCTTGGTTGACGGCTTCGTGAAGGGTCCGTTTACACCTTGTATAACCCTACTAACTTGTCAAGGGATTTCCATAACCAAAACACATGAAAATGGATTTTAAAGGTTAAATAAACATTTTTTCTCAAAACCGATTGTACCAACATCTCATTTGAGTAAGATACAAGGTCGTACAACATGCGGCTATTATGAAACACCTCTCCGAATACATATGAGCTAAACAACCATTCAATTATCACCTCAAAAACAACGAGAATACAGTCTACTATTAGTTCAGAATGTATATGCGTCTAATTTTTGTGGTTAGGCGAATTTGGCGAGCAGTGAAAAATATAGCGTAATTATGATTTTTAAGGTGTAGCCTAGGCTGGGTTCACAATGGGTCATTAGAGCAGTGGTTTCGATTTCAGTTCAAACTCTTCTAACAAACATTAATATGATATTTATGTGTATAGGGTGTAAATACACCCTTAACGAAGCCGAAAGGCACTTGTTCTCCCCATCATTGCGATCATTTATTTTTTCTAGACCATACCTGGGCACCTTCTAGTTACGTAGATATTGGCGGTCAAAGTTCCAACTTTTTCACAAGTTTTTAATCTTGTAACTTTACTTTAAATCTCTTCACGACCCTCGTAATGTTCATTGCATCCATCAGCACAATGTTTTGAGTGCGTTACTTTGAGTCCTACTGTAAAACGTGATTTTTCATCCCAAAAAAAATGGTCGTTTCCTAGCAATAATTTTTGCGTAGAGTTATTTAGTTTGATGTTCAGAATGCTTGGTTGACGGTTTCGTTACACCTTTTATAGAACTATAGAGAATCATATTGTAAACATTGCTAGGACAGCGCTGTTATTATTTAGCTACGAGCTCCTCCAAGATTCATTAACCTAGGTTATAGATAGATAGATTAGTTTATTTGTTTAAACATCGTGTACATACAAGAGCATGCAAGATATTATATCGTTTGAGTCCAGTCGTGTTTAGCCGTAATTATCGGCGTACAAATATTTCAATAACATTGAAAAACATTAACAATAAGAAATAATCTGAAAATTACCTAGATTAGGCACATGCAAAGTTCATAATTTAAAAACTTTAAGAAATTTAAACAAAAGAATATATTCTGAATTATTCTATTTATACAGGGTGTAAACAGACCCTTCACATAGCCGTCAACCAAGCATTCTGTACATCAAACTAAGTAACTTTACGCAAAAATTATTGCTGGGAATCAACTTTTTATTTTGGGGTGAAAAATCACGTTTTACAGTAGGACTCGATGGAACGCACTCAAAGCATTGTGCTGATGGATGGATTGAATAGTACGGGGGTCGTGGAGGTGTGTAAAGTAAAAATCTTACATTAGAAACATGTATTTAAAAAAAAAACTTGTGAAAAAGTTAGAACTTTGACCCTCAATATCTCCGTAACTAGAAGGTGCCCAGGTATGGTCTAGAACAAAAAAATGATCGCAAAGACGGGGAGAACAAGTGCCTTTCGGTTATGTTAAGGGTCGGGTCTATTTACACCCTTTATATTTATAATGTGCCAAAGTCCAACTTGTTCTGTGTTAATTTACTCCACAAATCTTTGTTCCAACTAAATATAATTCTATTGTTTTATTGTATTGTCCTGCTACAGTGCCATCCATAGCATAATAATTTAATATTCGTAAGGTATATCTTCGATTTAATTGTATTCACAGTCAACTCAAGAAATACGTGAGAAGCATTTGATAAGCTTACTTATATACATTTAATACTGGTTATGACGGCGACCAGAGAGTTAGATCCGCAGATTCGCTCGACCAAGTCAACGGATGATATCGTTGCCGTCTCGTACACAATGTAAAACAGTAGTATACTTTCGATCATCATCATTCTGCTACTCTTATCTCAATTTATTTGTGGTCGGCGCAGCATGTTTTCTTCTTCCATACTTCTCTATTACTCGTCATCTGAGCAGTCACCTCCTTTCTAGCCATATCATCGTTCACACTGAGGTGTACAGTTACGAGCATCAAAATGTAAACACTTAACAATTTTTAAAAGTGCTGTTGTCCTACTGTTCTGATTAAAATTTCATGTTACTTACGGACATAGTATTCCGGAACTTATGTTTTTATGTCAAAGATCCTATATGTAAGACCATACCTAGACCATACCTGGGAACCTTCTAGTTACGGAGATATTGGGGGTCAACGTTCCAACTTTTTCACAAGTTTTTTTTTTTAAATACATATTTTGTTTTAATGTACGATTTTTACTTTAAACACCTCCACGAATCCATTCATCAGCGTTGTGTGTGTGCGTCACATTGAGTCCTACAGTAAAACGTGATTTTTCACCCCCAAAAAAAAAGGCCTTTTCCCAGCAATATGTTTTGGGTAAAGTTACTTAGTTTGATGTACATAATGCTTGGTTGACGGCTTCGTGAAGGGTCCGTTTACACCCTGTATTTTAAGGAGAAGTTCGTAAACCTATCTGCGTCTCCAATAGTCTCCATGATCCACCAAGGATTTAAATTGATTTTCATTGTTCTGAATTATATCCCGTTTATTGTTAACGTAATCACCGTAAAGTAACGTGCACTTAAAGATTAGAAAACCGATAAAACGCAGTGATGGAAATAAAAAAAAAATCATTACTTATATATAACATCACGCCTGTAATTCAAAAGGCTTAGGCAGAGGAGTACCTTATAGTACAGCCACATTTCGCCAGTTATGTTTTATATATGTCAGTGGCCCAAAAAGTCTGACAACCAGTCTTACCAAGGGGTATCGTACTACCCAGTACTAACTGGGTTGTGGAGGTCAGATAGGCAGTAGCTCCATGTAAAATACTGGTATTCAGCTGCATCCGGTGAGACTGGAAGCCGACCCCAATATAGTTGGGAAAAGGGTAGGCTGATGATGATGATGACGTAATAGGGACGAGCCTACTGCCATTAACCGGGCGCAAAAAAAATCCTGGTAGAAAAATCCAATGACACTTTGCCCGACCTGGGAATCGAACCCAGGACCTCATTCTCAGCAGTCGTAAAGTGGTGAAGTTTGGGTGTAGGAGGTATTCTCCAAATCAACTCGATAGATTTAAAAAAAAATGGACACTTGGAAAGCGTCATTATTCCATGGGATAATTTTCGACCATGATAGGAGCGAAGTCACAGGCATAACGGGCAAAATCGCTGGTTTGCGACAATAGTAACATAACTCAAAAAATAAAAAATACAAGACAGCATTTTTTTTATTTTCAAGTCTTTATCAAAAGATGAAAGTTTCATTCTACGTATTTCGTTACTTAATTGAATACTTACTTTTGTTAATTATATATTTAACTACAAAAAACATCGAAATTTTTTTAAGTTATCAAAAGCATAAATTCCGTAAGAAAACAAGAAAAAACGAAACACACTTTCATTTTTAAAATACCTCTAAAATCTCAATGCTTGGTAGAAAGTTATCACGGTCATTTGTCCGACTGTTTTAAGCGCACAACTCAGAAACTGGTTTTTATTTGTAGGTCACTAGTGTTGTCGTTAATAACGTACGTTTTATCGAGCGAATCGTAACTGTTTATCGTGTCCGTTTGTTAGTAAATAGTGTTGTGTGTAGTGCGTAACGGGTCCGGAATTACCGGTGTTTAGATCAGGCTAATTTTAGAAACGGACGGAGGAGCTCGTGGCTAAATAATAACAGCCGATCGGGTCGATCTTCAGGTTAAGCCGCGCGTGCCTAGGTTGTTCCGTGGATGGTGACCGCCCATTACATACCGAGTTTCCTCCGTACCTCGGAAAGCATGTTAAACCGTTGGTCCCGACTGTAAATTGTAGATCCTTGACAATCGTTGAGTATAGTCAGTGTCCCCAAAGTCTGACCACCAGACAAGAGGACCCCAACGTAGTTAGGAAAAGGTTAGGCAGATGAGATCAGGGCTAATTTTAGGGATGCGTGTTTGGATCTATGTTTAGATTAGTACGTTTATCGTTTCCCCGATTGCCCTTTTTGTCTGAGTTGTTGATTGGTTAGCTTTTTTAGTGCGGTCCTCACTTAGTGGCGAAAGGTCTAAAGAAAGACTCAGGCCTAGTTTCTCAGTTTCCAAAGCAGAGACGACCGGAGAAGCTGTCTTCTCTAGACGTACGCGAATCAAACAATCATATTGGTTGAAATCTACATCGCGTCTCTTGTGTCTTGCATATGATTGATCGTATCTTGCACGTCTCTCTGCTGTGCTTGTCTCCAATTTGATGGAATCCGGGCTTTACGCTGTAGCGGGACAGTGCTTCCTTACCGAACCTGTTCGTACCTGGACATGAGTTACCTTGGCTAAATCTGAAGTCTTTAAACAGACTCCCGGATTCGGGTTGGAAAACCTGCTTAAGTGGAAATTCGTAGATGTGTCCGCCCTGGAGTTCAAATGTGACGGTCTACTGGAAATCTAGGGTTTAAGACTTGGGTAGGTTAATAATAGACCAACCACAGCAACAGTTAACAGCAGAGCTTCCAGCTTTTCTTCTTCTTCTTAATGTGTCGATAGCAATCTAAATTGTGTCAGCCCAGAATTGAGCTACTAGTTTGGCGCTTTCGGCGTCCATCAGTTCCTGTAGCGTACAAACAACAGGACACGCAGAACACGATATTAAGTGCCCCGTTATTTGTGGAACAGCACCACATCTACACTCCAGGGCAGAGTCATTAATGAATCTCCACCTGAGCAGGTTTTTCTTGCTGCGATCAGCCTGGGTCCGGAGTATATTTAAAGACTTCCAGGTCAGCCATGACTACTCATGTCTAGGTGGGAGATTTTCAGCAAGTGGAACGAATGGGTTAGGTAAGGATGCACCTCGCCACAGCTTTAGTCTTTCCATAGATCGCTCCCCAGTGAGACCCGCTTTTTTTCGTTGCCATATAGAGTTCAAAATCGAAAATAGCTCTTGCGGTATTTGCTAATCACATACGCTTGTACACACACACACAAACGTACGTCAAGTATTCATAAAAATGAATAAAAACCATATTAATTTGAAGGTAATTTGAAATAAAAATACATTTCTTTAAATATCACATTTACTTCGACCTTGATGCATCAAAATTCAAGGAAATTAAGTGTTATGTAAGATTTCATTTTTACTGCTTTTTTTTTTAATTTATTTTGTTACTACTTGAATTTTATGAGTTTAAAGTTCAAAACCAAGTTCAAAAAACCTGCAAGATAAGGGTTTTAAGTAGGGGTCCGCATGCGCCGATGCCTGCCAGGGCTGCGGGACTGTTCGAAAGAGATACCGTGGCCCTGGAACACAAAGGGCCAAGAAGGAACATGGATGGGTTTTAGTCAGTACAAGTCTGACACTGCCCTCCGCTCCGCCCAGAGTGGGGGGGGTCATTTGATGATATCACATCCGAAAAAAAAAAGGGTTTTTTTAGCGACTCTGTGTATTTAGCTGTTAGCTTAAGGTTTAGCTCAATTATTTAGCTTTAGCTGTATTATTGACCTACTTGCGTAAGTTTACCTTTCATCCGCATTTGTCTGAAAATGTCAGGATTTTTGGCCCTCTGTCCGGAGTTTGTCCGACCTTGTCATTTGTCCGGATTTTTAAAACAAAGGGGATCAAAAAAGAATTGTTGGCTACCGATAAAAGAAAGATTAAAACCAAACATTTGCGAACTTACCTGCAAATGTCAGTCTTATTAAATTTTGAAATACATTAAACTAAGTAACTACGCAAATATTATTGCTGGAAAACGACTTTTTTTTTGGTATGTAAAATTACGTTTTACGGTAAGTCCTACTAAAAGGCAAACAAGCCCTTACTGAAGCTAAAATAACGTTCAAAGCACATTGCCCAGACTTTTTATTTTAAGCAAAAAGAACAACTCCTCAACTTTCGCTTTCTGTCGTCTTAAGATGAGTATTCCTAATCTTACGCCTGTTTTCACTAAGAGTATAGCATGATGTTGGGTTTTTCAACTTACGGCGCTGAACCGATCATTAGATCCATTTAAGTGTTTCTAAAAACGGACATTAGTCTAACATATTTTTATCGGTTACAATTGGGAGAGTGTGCTTTGGAATTACACAATCTAATTCCTCCATCCCCATTCTATCATTGGACGAGCAGAAATACGGCGAATCATCACCGTTATATGGTTTAAATTCTGCGAACCCGAACAAAGCGCTGAGCTTCCACATTTTTCACTGTTACACTATTTCCTGACACATTATAATCTAGATCTCTTCAAAGTTCGAGCTTCTAGGCAAGCGTGCTTCACCCTAGACCGCATCATCGCTTCACATCAGGCGAGTTGCGCCGTTGCAGCCAAACGCAAGACTATTACGTATAAAATAATTAAAGTAGGCTAATGAAGTGCCTGCTTTTGCAAAACAGTCCCAATAACATCCTAATAATTAATATCCAATTTCGCCCTATCAAAAATCTCAAAAACTGACCACACTTTTTTCCCTAATTCCAGATATCAGCTGTGTAAGCAGCTAAGCAGTAGAAATGAAAGTCTGGGGAGCTCACGGCGAGTTCTGCGCTCGTCACCAATGGGAGGTTATCGTGGCAACCTTGGCCTTGCTCGCATGTGCTGCTAGCGTCGAGAGGAACGGCCCGGGCAATAGATCAGAACACTGCGCTGGGTGGGCAAGAGCATGCCCAGGACTTGAAGCCGAATACCAAGCTGCAGATGCAGTTATCATGACCTTCGTCCGCTGCGCAGCCCTCCTTTACGCTTACTACCAGATCTCAAATCTCCACAAAATCGCTTCGAAGTACCTTCTCATCATTGCAGGGGTGTTTTCCACATTTGCCAGTTTCATCTTCACTTCAGCGGTTGCTAGTTTGTTCTGGAGTGAATTAGCCAGTATTAAGGATGCCCCGTTTCTGTTTCTGTTGGTGTCTGATGTGGCTAGGGGCGCCAGAATGGCGAAGGCGGGTTGGTCTGCTGGAGAAGATCAGGGAAAGAGGGTTGGAAGAGCATTGGCTTTACTGGGACCGACAGCAACTTTGGATACTCTCCTAGCAGTCTTGTTAGTAGGAGTTGGAGCTTTATCAGGGGTCCCCAGACTAGAACATATGTGTACCTTCGCCTGCCTAGCCTTATTAGTAGACTACCTCGTTTTCGTGACATTCTACCCAGCCTGCCTTTCCTTGGTCGCAGATTTTGCTTCGGGCCGAAAAGAAATGTCCCCAGACAGCCCGTTTTCTGAAGCCGACCTGAAGCCAAACCCAGTTGTTCAGAGAGTCAAGATGATTATGGCAGCAGGGTTACTATGTGTTCATCTCACCAGCCGATGGCCTTGGAGTTCTGACAATGGAATAATTGAAGGCCCGACCGACACTTTGACCCCTGCTCCAAATGACAACATTCTTCTACATTCATACGTCAAATGGTTCTCAGTTTCTGCAGACTATATCGTCATAGCAACTCTGCTTTGCGCTCTGATTATAAAGTTTGTATTCTTTGAAGAACAAAGAAACTGGGTCATAGATATGAATGATATGACAGTCAAAGAAGTGGTTCAAGAACAAGCCAGGAGTAAGCCTAAATTCTCAGTAGGAGATGACTCGAATTCTGAAGTTTCTACGCAAACAGAAGGTGTTTTAGAAGACGAATGGCCTACGCTTTCTCCTAGTTCTTCTGCAGCCAAACTGAACTCTAAAAAGCGTCCAATGGCAGAATGCCTCGAAATATACAGATCTGAGGGAGCTTGCATCTCTCTAAGTGACGAAGAAGTTGTCATGTTAGTTGAGCAGTCCCATATACCTCTACATAGACTAGAAGCAGTATTAGGCGATCCTTTACGTGGTGTAAGACTACGCAGGAAAGTCGTCGGATCAAGGTTCCAAACCGAATTGGCTATCAAACAGCTGCCTTATTTAAATTATGATTATTCTAAAGTTTTAAACGCTTGTTGCGAAAATGTGATCGGATATGTTGGAGTGCCTGTTGGCTATGCTGGTCCGTTGGTTGTTGATGGCAAACCTTACATGATTCCCATGGCTACAACTGAAGGTGCTTTAGTAGCTTCAACGAACAGAGGAGCTAAAGCCATAGGCACGCGAGGAGTGATAAGTGTAGTTGAAGACGTAGGCATGACGAGAGCCCCAGCTGTCAAGCTTCCCAACGTTGTAAGAGCCCACGAATGCCGCCAATGGATTGATAATAAAGACAACTATGCAATCATAAAAGAAGCCTTTGATTCTACGTCAAGATTCGCTCGTCTCCAAGAGATTCATATAGGAGTCGACGGCGCTACACTGTACTTAAGATTTAGAGCCACTACAGGCGACGCTATGGGCATGAACATGGTCTCAAAAGGAGCCGAAAACGCCTTAAAATTACTTAAAAACTACTTCCCAGACATGGAAGTTATAAGCTTATCTGGAAACTACTGTTCAGACAAAAAAGCTGCAGCCATTAATTGGGTGAAGGGAAGGGGCAAAAGAGTTGTCTGTGAAACGACGATCACCAGTGATAGTTTAAGGACCATCTTCAAAACTGATGCCAGGACCTTGGCTAGGTGTAACAAAATCAAGAATCTCTCAGGATCAGCTTTGGCTGGGTCTATAGGCGGGAATAACGCCCATGCAGCGAATATGGTAACAGCTATTTACATAGCAACAGGCCAAGATCCAGCTCAAAACGTAACCAGCTCGAATTGCTCCACAAACATGGAAGTTTGCGGCGAAAATGGCGACGATCTTTATGTAACTTGCACCATGCCTTCTTTAGAAGTGGGTACTGTTGGGGGAGGTACCATTTTGACGGGCCAAGGGGCTTGCTTAGACATACTAGGGGTTAAAGGTGCTGGGGCTCGCCCCGCAGAAAACTCTGCAAGATTAGCCTCGTTGATATGCGCCACAGTTTTGGCAGGAGAGCTCAGTCTAATGGCTGCCCTTGTTAATTCAGACCTTGTTAAATCCCATATGCGACATAATCGGTCGACGGTCAACGTGCAGGTGCAAGCTGAAAACATCACCTTAAAAGTACCCACATTATAACATACAGTTTGATTGAAGTTTATTTTTAAACTCATGGAAAATGGGGCCTTATGATGTTCATTCAAGTTTCATGCCGTTTTTCGGCGAAACTTTTTGCTGATTCCATGTTAGTAGGGCTTAGGCGCAGTGCTTAAATTGTCTGGCGGTGCGGATAGTAAAGTCAGCTCTTCTGCTTGTTATGAAAATCCAGGGTCGTTCATAAGTTCAAGAAAAGCCTATCTGGTCCGGTGTGGGGTGTTACTTGTTAGCGGGGCAGCAAAATCGAATATTTGGTTGGAAACGCCTCTCTGTTTGACTCGAATAGTGCCAAAGCGATCCGGACATGATAGCTGAGCCTGGAAGGCCAGCTTATAAAGTTTCGGATCGGCTTTGTACAACAATTTTAATTAAATCGACCGGGCCAGTTAAGCTTGCTGCTCTATAAATCAACATCTTCGATATCTTATGTTATATATTTTTTACATCGCAGAAGTGATTTTAGATGCCTTTTGCAAAAGAAAGATCCTGTAATTGATTTGACTATAGTTTATTGTACTGAAACTTGGCAAAAATAGGAGGCTTTTAAGGGTTCCGTAGCGTGGTGAAAAGCGGAACCCTTATAGATTTGTCATGTATGTCTGTCTATCTGTCTGTCTATCTGTCTGTCTGTCTTTCTGTCTGTCTATCTGTCTGTCCGTCTGTATGTCACAGCCACTTTATTCCGAAACTATAGGACTACATAGTTGAAACTTGGTAGGTAGATGAATTATGTGAACCG
This sequence comes from Noctua janthina, assembly GCA_963576755.1. Lineage (NCBI taxonomy): Eukaryota > Metazoa > Arthropoda > Insecta > Lepidoptera > Noctuidae > Noctua > Noctua janthina. The sequence goes on along the minus strand of OY755078.1, from coordinate 9,132,016 downwards.
CTTTATGATTTTTATTAAAAAAAAAAGATTAAGGAGGCTCCCCATACAAGGAACTGAAACTAAAAAAAAACATCAAACCTATGCATGCGGGATGTCTATAAATAGGTCTTTAAAAATGACATTGAGGTTTCTAAAACCATTTTTTCTCAAAGTCAAACGTTTGAAAGATAGACACTTCCAAAGTGATAAAATGTGTCCTCCCCGTCTAATTTCTAAAGTAAGAGGAGGAAAATTCTGAATAAAATGTAGGATAAAACGTAAAAAAAACTTTCAACGAAAAGTAGTTTGAATAAGATTTGATTTATAGTTTTTGAGATATGGGACTTTTTAATAAAACTGCAGTAGTAACTTTGTTTTTCATTAACATACTATGAAAAACAAATTTAGTTTTGTTGTTGAATGTAATACAATACAACATATGAATGAGCCTTCAAAATATTTTTATTAAATTGTTTTGTGCTACGGAGGAACCCTGTGTGCGTGTGAGTACACACACACTTGGCTGGTTTTTATAATTTAAAAAGAATACGGCAATTCTGAATACTCTGAGCAAATTCATCGCTTCGGAGAAAGATTTCTAAAAACAGATTAACACTTGACTACCGATGTTGCCAGTAATGAAAATTATTGTTTTCGGTAGTTAATTTTTTTTCCAAGGTAGTATACATTTTCTAGTGATTTGACTAAATTCCTGAGTTTATTGATATGTAAGGGATGTATTGGTGGCCTATTATAAGCAAAATGTATCATTTTAATGATATTAACGACAATATTACCTGTAATTATTATATTTAGTTGATGTCTGCTGATGCTGCAATCGTAAAGTGTGAACATTGTAACTAATAGTTGTTCAATAAATTAACTTTGAATGTTTTGTTGTGTTTTATTCAAAAGAATTGTGGTCTTGAAGAAAATGATTCTTAAAGGAGATATTACATCGACGCAAAAACGATTACCACGTATTAATAATTCCGAACGAAAACAGAAATCAGAATCATCAGTAATTTTTTCTTGAATGTGTATACCTACGCGATTAAAATATGTGAATTAGACAGCTGATTTTTTTAATAACCGTTGAAAATTTTCTATGTGTGTCCATGCACGTCCATGCAATAAAAGCTGATGTGGCTTCGAGTCGCATCAGCTAAGCCAATTTTTACTCACCATCTTCAGTTAGCCATAAATTAAGTTATAAGTTATGGATAGCTGTTTTATTTTTAACGGCGAATTTTCGGCGCTAAATTTAGTAAGTTGGTAATTTTTTTTTCAACCAAACCTATTGCGTAGGATACCAAAATGAAGGAAATTAAAAAGAGATTACGAACATATATTCTCATCATCATCATCTGCCTAGCCTTTTCCCAACTATGTTGGGGTCGGCTTCCAGCCTAACCGGATGCGGCTGAATACCAGTATTTTACATGGAGCGACTGCCTATCTGACCAACGGCTTAACGTGCATTCCGAGGCACGGAGGAAACTCGGTATGTAATGGGTGGTCACCCATCCACAGACCAACCTAGACCAGCGCGGCTTAACCTAAAGATCGATCCGGGCGGCTGTTATTACTTAACCACGAGCTCCTCACACGAACATATATTGTATACTTACATAATACAATTTGTAGTCGGTTTTTTTTTTATAATATTAAGTGAGGGAAAATGGTACCTATATTATATAGTAATTTTTGACAAGCTCAAGTGGGGGTGGGTTGGCCATGTCGCACGGATGCACCCAGACAGGTAGGCAAAGATCGTCACTTACTAGACGCCTGAGGGTGGACATCGCCGACGAGGTCGACCGCGGCGAAGGTGATGTGAACATCTGATCATGTTTGCGGGGCAAACGTGGCCAGAAATTGCACAGAACAGAGATTTGGAGAGGTTTGGAGGTAGAAAGGGCGGGCTTTTGCCCAGCAGTGGGACACAACATAGGCCACCAAAAAAAAATAGCATAAGCATATAGCATAATCAGCCTATTAATATTCCCACTGCTGGGACGCAAGCCTCCTCTCTATCAGAGGGAATGGGCTATAATCCACCACGCGGGCCCAGTACGGGTTGGTAGATGTCACATGTCTTCGAATTTTTGCTTCTAGGACATGCCGTATTCCTCACGATGTTTTCCTTCAACGTTTTGAGAGCAGTGGTGATGAAATAACTTACACAAAGTTATGCGCCTGGCTGGGTTCGAACCCACAACTTACTGCTCGTAAGTCGGGGTCTCCACCACTGGGCCACCGCTGCTGTCTCCAAAAAAAAAAAAAAAAATATTTTTGACATTTTCATTAACTCTTCTCTCTTTTTGTTTGAGTACGTTTGACGACCAATAAGGGTTTTTAGAGATTATGTTGTCTGTCTGTGTCGATTTCAGCACAATGCAATATAATGGTAGGCGAAAGACCGGGAAGGAATTATAGGCCGCGCACGCGCTGCGTGGAACCAACAATCATCGCCATGTAATGGACATTGAAGGCAACTGTTATGAACGAAGAAAGGTTGTTTTGGCAATAATGTAACCGATAACGACAAGCTCATACAGGGTGTAAATAGACCCTTCACGAAGCCGTCAACCAAACATTCTGTACATCAAACTAAGTAACTTTACGCAAAAATTATTTGCTGGGAATCGACTTTTTTTGGTGTGAAAAATCTCGTTTTACGGTAGGACTCGATGGAAAGCACTCAAAGAATTGTGTTGATGAATGGATTCAATAGTACGAGGGTCGTGGAGGTGTTTAAAGTAAAAATGTTACATTAAAAACATGTATAAAGAAGAATAGCCAAACTTAAGTGGCAGTGGGCAGGGCGTATTGCTCGCAGAATGGATGGCCGATGGGGCCGGAACGTTCTGGAGTGGCGACCGCGAACTGGAAGACGTCACGTTGGAAGGCCTCCCACTAGCTGGACCGATCACCTGGTAAAGGTTGCGGGGATCCGCAGGATGCGAGACGCACGGGATCGGTCAATGTGGCGACACTTGGGGGAGGCCTATGTCCAGCAGTGGACGTCTTTCGGCTGAAATGATGATGATGATGATGAAAAACAAGTATTAAAAAAAAACTTGAAAAACGGTGGCTTTGACCCCCAATATCTCCGTAACTAGAAGGTTCCCAGGTATGGTCTAGAACAAAAAAAAATATCGCAAAGACGGGGAGAACAAGTGCCTTTCGTCTTCGTTAAGGGTCTATTTACACCCTTTATATTGGACTGACGCAGCCGTCGTTAACTTAAAAGTAAGTTCTTAAGTCTACCCTACTTATTTATTTATGATGAATAAGTAGGTACCCTCCACTGAGATAGATTTAAGAGATTTTTCTAATTAAAATTAGAAAAATCTCTTAAATCTATCTCAGTTCTATCTAGGGAGCTGCTGGAATCTGTTCCCTTTCAGCGGAATGAGCCCCTTGAAGAAGGTCTGATGCATTCGTTTTAGGCTCAGCTGGTTGTTTTTCAACAGACACTTCGGACGACGGCTGCCCGAAGCTAGTCGGTTGTGATGGCATTATAAATGCGGGAATGATCTCTTCGCATGGCCCATCCTCCCTCCCTTCAAAATTTGAGCAACAGATTAGTATCTTTTCACCGTTTGATCCGATTCACTCATTTTTACTAAGTACATTGTTTTGCCAATTTTATTAATAATCTTGCCGCATGACCAATAATGTTTTTGTTGATGATATAGTTTCATTAAGACTTCACCCACACTGAACGAAACTTTACGGCTGCCACGATAATTGTCAATCTGCGAACACTGTTTGACTTGCTTGAACAACTAATAGCTATGTCGAGTGCTGCGTCGTGGTGGTAGGTGTCAGGAGATCCAACTTATGACCGAACAAACCTTCCGCAGTTGATTTTTGGTCGAATGTTTGTAATTTCTATAATTAAGCAACAGTTCTGATATTTTAATTTAAATGTTTTCAACGTGTTCCCGATAACAAATATGATTTTATTACTTTTTTATTAATCTTTACATAACTCTCCACTTGTCCGTTGCTAGCCGGATTATAAGTTGGTGAAGTTAAATGAGAAATTAATATTGTTTCGGGTAGAAAATTGTTAAAATTCATGAGCAAAATGAAGTGCCGCGCGTTATTTGAGCAAAGGACAGAAAAGCAATCCGGAATCGTCTGTAACTTACAAATAGCGCCATCTACCGATATAAGTAGACACTAATATGATTAACAGTAGGTAATATTACGCAAAATTGAGAACAGATGGCACTACTTGGATACCTAGTCAATAAAGTTACTGCAAGAGTTACTGTCAAGTTCATAGATATTATTATGGCCGAAAACGTCAGGGTAGACCACGAATTTCGAAGGAGAATGAGAAGTTGTGGGCCCACCCCTCAATAGAATTAATTTGCGGAAGCATTTTTAAGCAGAACATAAACCATGACGACTTAGGTCAAATGTCAGTGTGTTCGAAGTGGAGGTCCTACAGTGAAGAATACACTATCTAATAAAATTAGATCGCAATCTTACCAATTAACATTAAAATTAATATTTATTGAAGTTTATCAGAATAGCCTTTTATTCGCTTATACAAATATTTGACCATACTTGTTATACTTGAAAAGCTTTAAATTGTGTTATACCAACATAATAAAGTTTGTGAATGTGTGGACATTATAGGCCTTGTCGATTCCTAGATGCTTGTTAACTTTTTATCTTATTTTACGTTTTTTGTGTAGTAAGCCACGACTTATTGTCGGGTTACGTTGTCTTCCCATACCTAAGTACTAATGCTGCAACATGATATTATTGTAAAACCAAATCATTTGAAAAGAGTAACCATGGAGTTTCTTGCCGGTTCTTCTCCATAGGAAACGACCAACCCGAACCGTGCAACTTTTTGTCGACGTTTTATAAGTGCTCATGTAGGCCTATGTGAAATAACATAATTTTTTTGGATGTGTTCTTTTTTACCCTGTTCCGCCATCCTCTAAATATTCACAAGTATTACATGGACCTCATGACTTCTTGAAATTCGGAGACTCAGGGCAGGGCCCCTAGCCTCGGCACAAGTTAATTTCAGCCTCAGTAGACTACTGGGTAAGTTAAGTCAAGAATAAACTCAACTTTCTTAACCTATTTGAGGTCGACGCAACATGTCGGTCTTCTTTTTACATAGGTACTTCATGCATCATTTATGGAGCCCTAGATGGAGTTGAAATTAACCTGACGTAGTTACAGGCCACTATCAGAGACCCAGGCCCTCTTTTAGTAGGTATTGTCTATCTCAAGGAGTTAGAGTGACGAGGCACTAAGTTCTATTCATTGTGTTTTTATTATTAAACTAGCTGACCCGCGCAACTTCGTCTGCGTCACATAAGAGAGTGTCGAAGGAGCACATCACACATCATTCCGCATAATAAAAATGCGCGCACGGTGCTTGTTCATTATTTTGCTGCGGAATTATTTTGAAACTACGATATCTCATATTGGTCGTAGCGTCATGTTATAATATATTCTATAGCCTTCCTCGATAAATAGGCTATCCACCACTAAAAGAATTTTTCAAACCAGATTTCCGGTTAACTCTAGTTTGTCCTAGGCCAAACTAAGGCTCATCGCAAAAGGACAATCATAGAGCAGAAATAGTTCAATTTCGTGACTGTGTTATGCTACGCATTTGTGAAGGGTGCTGACGCCCCTGCAACAGGGAGCCGGGAGGTGCTCTCTACCCCAGTGAGATGGGCCCTTCTTTCTATGTCAATTAAGGGGTTAGTCATATTCACTTGGCTCAATTTTTACACCGCCGCGGAATGGAATGGAAGCGTCAGTTTCGGCACCGACAGTAGCCAGAATTCTTGAGAACGCGCGAGGATTCCCCGGAAGACGCGTGACTTTTTTTGGCTCTTATTTAGTTTGTATGTTATACAATTGACAAAGTTCATTGTGCTATGTACAATTTATTCTTACTTTAGATACCTACTCGATTCGGCGACTGTCGCCTCATTGATAACCGTTGCTAACGCTCTTCCTGCACATGGGATCCTGATTTCCTGACTTGGGAAAATGTTGCCCCAACTCGAAGTACGTCAGTTGCAGTTCAGGCCTGGATTTGTGTGGGGTTAGTGTATATTTTTGTCGTGTGATTATTATAGCAGTGTACCTACTTAGATGTGTTACCATGCTCTTTTTCCCATGGTAATGAGTTATTATTAATTATTAATAATCATAGGTACCAAGAGTTAGCTGAGAAAATGGGAGTACAAATGAAACAAGTTGTAATTTTTAATATAAATATAATAATATCGTGATCTGTCAACACTGGTGACGACAGGAGCTGTGACTATGTACAGGTCGCGCGCACTAGAACGTGGGGGCGACGGTCTCGCTTGAGTGCTGGGAGCGCTGGAGGTGCTACGCGTCGCGCTTGCGCAGCCACTTGCGGAAGCGCTCGCGCCGCCTCGCGCTGAGCGCCGGCTGGGACGCGCGCGCAGCCGCCAGGGCGCCGCGCTGGTACAGCTGCAGCGGCCGGAAGGCCAGCAGGCGGCCCAGCGTGCAGTCCGGCTTGCGGCGCGCGTGCGGCCGCGGGTCCACGTGCGCCTGCGCCGGCAGCGAGTGCGCGTTGTGCGTGTAGCCCGGCGCCCGCGCGCGCGCGTTGCGCAGCAGGAACACGGGCTTTGGCGGCGCGGCGTAGCGCTCGCGGAACAGCGGCCAGGCGTCGTGCCTCTCCGGCTCGTGCGTCGCCAGCAGCTCGAAGGTGACGCGGCAGGAGTCCCCGCCGTACAGCTTGACGAGGAAGGCGGTGTGCTCCTGCCGCAAGTACCGGGCGGCGCGGCGCACGTAGGCGAGAGGCCCGCGCATGCCGCCCGCGGCCGCCAGCTCGGCCGCGCGCACGGACCAGGGCTCCGCCACGCAGTGCTGCAGCTGGCGCACGGCGATGCTGACGAGCTTGTCCAGCGTGTAGGCGGGGTAGGCCTTGATGCCGAGCATCTCGCGCGCCGCGTCCTCGTAGGCCGGCGCGTCCATGTTGCCGTCCAGCACGGCGCGCACCAGGTCCAGCAGCACGGCGTAGTAGCGCTGCGGCTCGGCGGCGTCGGGCGGCAGGTTGTTGGGCTTGAGGCGCAGCGCGTGCGCCACGGGGCGCGGCGCGGGGCGCTCGGCGGCGCGCGCGCGGCCCAGCGCGGCCCCGGCGCGGCGCAGCGCGGCCAGGCGCTGGCACAGCGCGCCGTGCACGCGCAGGAACAGGTACCACGACGACGTGCACACGAAGCGCGCTTCCTGGAGAGACAATACAGGCCTGATTGAGTATCACATAGTGTGGAGCTTACAATTTAGACAACTCGTTCCGAAGGGAAGCCGGCAGGCATCGGGTGCTTAGATGCCTTCGGCCCTGGAGCATTATCTATTATGAAATGAATATCTGCAACACTCACATTGGGCGGATGATCTCTGAAGTCGTCCTCGAGGTCCTGCGGCTCCGCTTTAATCTCAGTCTTCATCGACATCTCCTCGTTACTGCTCGTCCGCTTCACGCTGTTCGCCGACGCTATTGAACTCTCTGTAATAATCGAAAACATTTGTTACAAATACTGTAAGAATTAATGGGAAAAACGGAATTATAAATTAAATGTGTTAGTAGTAGAGACTATCAGTAGGAAGGCAGCATGCGTGTATCACCACTGACATTCTGTCATTTGCACATCGCACGGTTTGTCATCATTATCTCAACATACTGTAATCGAAGTAAATAAAGCCGTGGACACAGGCTCTCTCTTTGTGAGGGAATAGGCCGTATTCTACCACGCAGGTTCAGTGCGGGATGATCAACTACTAATATCTAATTTTGTTGCAACCAAAGATAGAAAAAATTCTTCAGTTTCAGTCTATGTCTACGTGGGAAAACTGGGAGAGTTCATGTGTTTTTATTTTACTTTTTGTTAAGATGTGCGTGAACTTACCTTTACTGTCTGTATTATTATTATTTTTAGGTTTATTTTCTTTATTCTTATTATTTTTCCCGCTCTTGTCAGACGCATTATCAGATTCCGATGACTGTGGACAAATAAGAACAATATTAGTATTCAAAATAATTAGAGAACGAACTATATGCAACTTAAATTAGTCGAAATATGCAACATAAAATTTAAATAAGTACTGTAATTTTTGTTTTTCATTTACTTAAATTTTCAACAAGTCGTTTTTTTCTTACTGAAAATAAAGTCCTGTTAATTATTTATCGGTAGTACGACTGAGCCTTCTAATCTAAAAAAAAATACTTTTTAACTATAAAACGATCGTTCCGCATCGACTTAGGATTTAAGTGTTTTTTTTTTATGGAATTCCACCTCTGCCACATTTTGCCAGTTGGATTTTGTCAAACGAAATATGCCCATAAAATGGTCGATATTTCGGATTTAGCTAAAACTATGCATTATCTTAAAAAGCTGGCATAAAGAATGCCACCCCTGAGAACTGCAAAACTTCACAGTGTAAGAACCTGTGTACCTGGATGTAGTTCTTTGATCACATATGGTGCTTTGTCAAATAAAAGTTGCTTTTTCTTGCTTTATTTGTAAAAATATCAATATTTAAGTATACCACGTTGGACAAACAGTTCACTCCTTTACAATTCATATTCAAAGTTTCTTTTTATTATCTTAGATTAAGGCCAAAGGTATTGGCCCGAAATTCACAACCAGTATTACCCAGGACTAACTAGGTTGTGGAGGTCAGATAGGCAGTCGCCCCACGTAAAATATACAGCTGCATCCGGTTCGATTGGAAGCCGACCCCAAGATGGTTGAGAAAAGGCTAGGCAGATGATGATGAGACCAAAAGCCATCGTCAAGTTCAAAAGATTTTATGCTTACCTCTTGTTTCTCCTGTTTCACAGCGTTGGGGTTCTTGTCCTCGGTCACTTCACCGCTCGGACTGCCCGGGCTGCCAGCCTCGTCTTTCTCCTCTGCGTAAATAAATACGAATTGTTGTACTATGAAGACGTTACCACTACTACATTACTTACGACATTACTTTTGATTATTTTTTATTGTTGTTTTATGTATGACTTTAATAAATTGAATTAAGTAAATTAAATTGAATTGAATTAATAATGTTTTGTTGTGTATGTAATGTGACTATATGTGTGTAATTATTTCTTTTATGAGTCAGTGATGCTCGAATTAAAACGATTTTATTATTTTTTATTATTGGCAACTGACTAAAAGAATGAATGAATGCAGAAAAATTTGTTGTCTTATTTTTTTCGTATTTTTTTACTTATTTAGTTCAATTCCAATATCAGTGTTTAATTACCCACAGTAAGCAAATCGCGTTTTGGATCGTGAACACAGTATCATGTGTGCATGTAAACAGAGATACAAAATCACGTTGCAATATGAAAAACAAGGCAGGCTTATTATTAGTCAATACCATTGTAATTTTAGGATTTTAGTTTCAAATTGTATTATTTAATTAATTATTTTTGTATTAGTATACTTAATTGCTAATTTAGTCACTACCATTATAATTTTAAATTTTTTATTTATATTATTTGTTTTTTTTTTTTTTATTGGCCTGGTATGTCCCACTGCTGAGCAAAGGCCTCCCCCATATACTTCCAGGTACACTTTTCCTGCGCCACCTCGAACCAGCCCTTGTGATGCGCGTCCAAATTGATTTGGAAATTTAATTTATTATAATTGATAATTTTTGATTCATATGTACATATGCATATGATCCTAAATGGGTTGAAATAAACTTGAACTTGGAAAAACAAACACAATATGCTAATGTTTTTTTTCATGAATATTGTGACCTTCACACATTCATCAATGCTTAAATATTTATCGAATCAGTAGTAACAGTAGTGTTTGGTACCTACAGAAAACTTTATACAGGTTTAGTGAGACTATCAGTAGGAAGGCAGCATGCGTGTATCACCACTGACATTCTGTCATTTGCACATCGCACGGTTTGTCATCATCGTCTCAACATTATCTAAAGATAATAATATAATAACAAAGTTTCCAAGTTGTCAATTTGGCTATATCGCATGGGTGCTACTAAGGTGATTTTTTTAAAGTTTTGTACATACCTTCATCCCTCTCGTCGTCAGAGAGCGGTTGCCTGGGATGCGCGAACAGATCGGGCAAGAAGTGCCTCAGCAGGCGCTTGATGCGTCGCTTCTCCGTCTTCTGTATGGCGGTCTGGCGGCGCGCGTGGTGGATCAGCAGCTCGGCTGTGTCGCGGAGGATCTTTATCGCTGTTGACAAAACAAATACATGATTTAGTTACTATTTTTGAGAAAGGAATGGCTGTGCAGTAAGTTAAAGCCCTACTTTGATATTCAAATTGGTATAAAAGTGTTTTAAGCAGTGTAAACAAGGCAATAGAGTTTAAAATTGGATTAATTCATAATTTCTACGTATTTATTGTTGCTTTCAATAATATAGGGTGACTGGTAATTAGTGCCCGATACTTAAACACGTGATTATACTCATGATAACAAACAACGTTCCCAAAGAATTTTTTTTATGCCTTATTACTATCGTACCGTGTAACAGTGGGTAGGCAGAGCACAGTGGCAGACAGAACTGCGTCACGCGGCTAACAGCTGATAGGTCACAGGCGCACGAATTTCATACGGCTGTGTTATTGGGATAAAAGTGAACGAGTATAAAAAAAATGTTTCTTTGGGAAAATTGTTTGTTATCGTGAGTACAATCACGTGTTTAAGTATCGGTCATTAATTGCCAGTCACCTATATAGGTTACAATATTCCATTTTTTCTTTCTTATGTGTGGCATCTCACTGGTCAACCTGCTGGCTTCTGCTTAACCGGACTATCCTGTGGGTGCCTTGAGTGTAAGGCCTCCAGCCAATATTTCACCAAATTGCTTTGTTTATATTGCTCTACACCACCTGCTATTAAATCATCCAAGTTTACAAATTACGGCAAGCATTTACCTCATAATAACTAAATACCTAGAAACTGATATGAATGAGGAAACAATTGAATTTAATTGAAACACAGGAAGGAAGGTAGTACTAACAACATGGTATGTGTATATTTAATAATAGGATTGGGGAAACGAATTTCCTTTTTATTATTGAAAAAACTATGTAGTGGGTATTTATGCCTCTATTCGCGAATGTGAGTTTCGATAAGATTTATTCAAAATCAAAGCATTTATTTCATTTCACTTTTGAATTGTCGAAACAAAGACAACAATGAAATGTAGCTACAGTCCCAATCACAAAAACTGAAAGTACTGTAGTTGCACATTCCCTAACATAGATCTCTACGGAGAAGAACGGGCAAGAAACTCAATGGACACTCTTTTAAATCAGAATATTTTTACAAAACCTCTGTTACATCATCGATGTTGAGATGGTACATTATGTGAGAACGATGCAGCAAGATGTGTACGTTAAGAGTGTCCATAGTAAAAACAATTCAAAAATAAAATAATCAATTCAAATAAGCCGTGGCAACCAAGAGATGACCAGTCACAACTGACAGCGCCCGTTCACGAACATGACGCATGTATCAGCACCATTCAACTCATGAGTAAATGATCAGACACACGCGCCACCATCAGCGAGACATTTGAGTGAGCATGACATACTCCTAACCACCAGGGCACTTATCAAAAATGTAATGTACGTTTATCAGTTCCTATGTGTTTTAAAACTATGGCTCCTCTAGTTTGAAATTACTCTGGTCTTATCAGACAAAAGCTCACCTGAGTAAGACTGTAATTAATCATTTCCAAAATTAGATAAAAATGTTTGCCACAAATGCCTTCCCTAATGTTATCCTTAAATAAATATGTATTTTGTAAGAGACTATCAGTAGGAAGGCAGCATGCGTGTATCACCACTGACATTCTGTCGTTTGCACATCGCACGGTTTGTCATTATTGTCTCAAGGTACACCTAACTTTCGAAAAATTCACAAAAAGTCACATCCCATCTTGAGTTGCTGAGCTAATGGGATAGAAGTAGACAAAAATTGACTCAAAATCATTGACAGCCTTTAGGAGTATGAGAAACAGTGTGTTGATTACCAGTCTTACCGAGGGGTATCGCATTACCCAGTACTAACTGGGTTGTGGAGGTCAGATAGGCAGGCGCTCCGTGTAAAATACTGGTATTCAGCTAAAATAACATATAGTCTGTGTTCCTCCAGAAGGTTAGGCAGAGGTGAAGCTAAGTCCAATGTAGAGAGCCTATTGACATCAATCGATTACAAATCCAGACTCCGGGCTATATCTGATAATTTCCTAATAGAACACCCATTGAAACTGCCCGACCTGGGAATCGAACCCAGGACCTAGTGCGCAACAGTAGCACGTGCGACTACTAGGACAACGTTTTGGGTTCAAATTATAAGCGACCTTTATAAACATAACATCATATCGTCGTGGATAGTGCAAAACCGCGAATTTACCATACGTAAAGTCCACGTATCTGCACTACGAGTAGGTTTACAGGAGAAGGTTATAAGTTTATATATTTTTTTTTAACCTCATTTTTGCATGAATAGTAACAATTCATGTGTTCTATGTATTGTCAACAGAAAAAATCTATTAAAGTCATTAATTTAGTCGCTACGACAATGCGTAATTGAAATTGGCTACATTTGTCAGATACGCGGAATTATCCAATGCTAGTTCCGCGGATTCGCACTATCCCCGACGATATACCATTATTATATTATATTTAACACAAAGCGCCTATTACATAACAAAACATAAAGATGGAAAACATTAAAATTGCCGCGTAGTATGTTTACATGCGTAGTCTACGCGCGACCTTCAAACCAAGGTCGGTGTCGTAACAATCTTATTTTAAAATAGCGATGCCCACGACACCTTATTTTACCCAATTACGGCGTAAAAAAAGAGGGTAATGCGTTAAAGTTTTATGTGATAGTTTGGCAAGTAATATTGTAATTAGAGATTGGATATTCGGATGTATGTGTACATAAAGTTAGTGTTGACTAACATGGAGTGAGAGTTTGTATAACTCTGTCTCTTTCCCACACTGGAATTTCTCCTGCTTTAAGACGGCATGGTAGGCCACCTGTTAATTATTTCGAGAGTGTCAAAATAATCATACAGGTGTACAGAATCGGAAGGTCGCAGGTTCAAACCCTGCTCGCACTCGAATTTTTCTTTCCATATCAAAAACAAAATAATCATTGTTATAAGCAGAGTCATATTTTCCATTCTATTCTATTTGTATATTCAGCAGGACATTTTGAATTAAGTTATTTAGCAGCAAAATTTTTGATGTTACCATTAACTCAGAAGGCGTCGCGGTAGACTTCGTAGAAGATGGCGGGACGAGCTGGACAAAACAAACGACCAGTGGCCCACGTTAGCCCTGGATCGTACCAACTGGACGTCCTGGGGAGAGGCCTTTGCCCAGCAGTAGGGTGACGCAGGCTAAGAGTATGCGTATCATTAACACTAAAAACGGGATATTTACCATGTTTACTGATTGTTTTGTGTTCCCGGTTATTTTTTTATGTGTTTCCACAAATTTCTTGCCTAGTTTTAAACAGAATAAAAATATTTTGTATTCTTAGGAATACTACATTTTACACACACTATATTTTTTTAAGAAATTCCGTAAAATCAAAAAAAAAATATATATATTATAAGAGGCGGCTTCCACACTTCTGTACCCATTGTCGCGAAAAAATGTACTTTAGGCAAACGTGCATCTGAATATTCGATCCCTAATTATAATGCATCTCCACATGAGGGTCGCGGCGAAGGCAGACTCCACCTCTTTGGGTAAAAGCTAGACAGATATTTATCTTACCTTCCTGCCGACTCTGCATATTATAATCCAGCACCACATGAGGACCTGGTCGACGCGCAGCGAAGGCAGACTCCACCTCGTTGAACAGAGACTTGGAGCGCATCGCCTTCAGATCGTTCTGCTTGAAGTTGATGCCTTGGTGGTCCAGCGACTTCAGGTAGTACTTCTCGTTCTGTTCGCGCCATTGTTTGTTGAAGCCCTGGAAGTAATTGTGTGGATTAGTATCGAGATTGTAGAAAACTAGTTCTACACAATTTTGTATGTATTTAATTTATACACCATGCTTTTATAAGTCTATTAGGTCTTTGGAGTGACAAGTTTGCAGCAAATGATTGCTTGCACTTAAAAAAATAAAACCATCTTCAAAAACACAAAAAAGTGAAAAATAACTTTAGCTTCAGACATTGGTGACTTTTGTTTGTTTGATTTAGTTTTTTGTCACCAACTTCTGGAGCTAAAGTTATTTTTAACTTTTTGGAGTAATTGGTGAACATCAATAAAAATAAAAGCTTCCGAAGAATTGAGAAACTGTCCTCCTTTTTTGAAGTTGGTTAAAAAGTTAATTAACCGCCATAGTCACACATACTTGACAAGCAACCGGGCGTGCCCTGTACGCCAAACGACACAAATATGCGACAAAATGGTAGGTGAAATTGAGGGTTAGCGTGAAGGACAGGCACATGTGTTTATTTTCTGGTGGTCAAAAGTTTAAATCAAAATCATCTTTTCTTTTACAAAATTCCAAGGAAGAAAATTTTTGTCAATTAAGTGTAAAAAGCATGGTGCAAGTGTTTATGAGACTATCAGTAGGAAGGCAGTATGCGTGTATCACCACTGACATTCTGTCATTTGCACATCGCACGGTTTGTCATCATTGTCTCAATATTTAACTAAATATTTCCAGCAAGAATGTTTTAACTTTTTAGAAATAGTAGTTAATTTAATTCAGGCTGATCACAAATAGCCAAGAACATAATATAACAGAAAAATGTAACTTAATTATGTTGCCATGTATTGCCACATCTAGTACAACAACTCACTTTTAGTTTAGATCAGTGTTTACTTACTTGGTGATAGCTACTTATTTTATTTTTTGTTGTTGTGATCGCTTACACTTATATTTGTTATTTTATGCAATGAACGTAGATTCTGTACGCTCCTAAATATTTTATTTAAGTTTAGTCTCTCAGTAAGCGAATTATTGTTAATTCTTGATGAGGAATAGTAAAGTTCTTAAACCACATAATACAACATTATTTTTAGTATATGCGAAACCTGAATATAGTTTGTTCAGAATAAGTTATTGAATCAATTCCAATAATTTTTAAACCATGTTATATTGTCCCAAAAGTTACAAGTTGTACCCCGAGCGTTATTTAGTACCTATCGCAATAATTTAGGTACCTACTGCCAAATTATTATTATGAATGAGCTCAAGACGACGCTGGAGGCGCCGCATGTTGACCACGTTTTTGTGCGGACAACCAGGTAACAGAACAAACTTATAACTTCGTGATTTATCATGCTACAGTTTTGAAATTTCGTACATAGATTTTTTTCATAAAAATACTAGACTCGAGTTTCAGGTTTTGCATATACTAAAACTAAGGTTGTATATGACAACAGATCGACTGATTTAAGACTCCTAGAAACATTCATATCTATTACTTAAGCTAGTAAACATGTTATCATAGTATATTCACCTTCTGCGCCTCCCGCCACTCGTCCTCTTTCGCCTTCAGTCTGCGCAGGACGACCGGCACGGCCACCACGGGGTTCTTCTTCAGCCCGGCAATTATGTCCACCGCCTGTAACCATACCAGTCTTATAACGCCTGCAGCAAGCCACTACTCTGTCCAGGATCTTAGAGAGCTCAGCTTTGCCTACGGCTTAGTCGCACTATACAATCGATTTTTCAACGCGATGGCTTTTCAACTCTCTGTATTGAGCTGAGCATTGTGAATACATTAGTGCATCTCATTGCCTCAAAATGCTGTAACTAGAGTAGATGGCAATGAAAACTATCTAAGATCCCGAGCTAGAGTATAGTAATATAGTGAGCTTAAAATACGTGGCGTTTATTGGTTTAAATTAGTCTATTGCTGGACATAGGTCCTAGAAGCTTGCCACAACACTACCCTCACATTCAGTAAATTCCCATCTTCTATGAAAATCAAAACTTGGCATTGCACGCGTGTTGTGTGTCCATCGCAGAGACAAAGCTGTAATATGCCTGAGCTGTTTACAGTCATCATCTGCCAAGCCTGGCCAAAACTATGTTGGGGTCAGCTTCCAGTCTAACTGGATGCAGCTGAATACCAGTATTTTACATGAAGTCTGACCTCCACAACTTGCTGTAAACCAATTAACACCACATAATAACTACAATAGCTTAGAATGCACTACTTTTAAGCTTTTCCTTTGCACATCAAAAAGTAAGCTTCTAACTAGAATTTAGGAAAGTCACGCCTCGTAAGGCATAAAATAAAGTGTAAAGTGCATAAAAACATACCATAACCAACTTAAAAATAACTACAAACTAAATATAAAAGAGCATAGACAAAGGCATGCAATGCTGTGTTTAAAAAAAAAATTAAAAAAATGCAAAATAAAAATTGTAGTAGCTGTAACTAAATTGATAATAACCATGTTACTATGCGAAAATAGCTCGCAGACTATTTATTTTGTATTGCAAATAACCAGATCCCCTAAAATAGCATTTTTCTGTAAAGATACATTGAATTACTGATTTTATCTGTGCAGGTATTAAATATATTTTGCTCAGATACTAGACTCATTTTCATAGAAATCACATTCGAACAATGGCCTCCCATCATTAAACTACCCTCTTTCATTCCCCTATATCTATTTTCCCCTTTGCCAAAAACAGCCCTATTTCTACACCAGTTTTCGAACTCCCTCGATAACTACACAATACACCCTATACCAAATGTTGCCAAAGCAAAATATTTGTAGGAGATAACTCCTACAAATATTTTCCTTTGGCAACATAAATCCACTTTCAATGCCCGATATCTACGTATTTTATTTACCCTTAGACAATCAAGATCCTTCCTCCTTCCTTCCTGCACGTGTAGCATGACCACTGTAGAAACGGGTTTTGTCGATGAAAGAATCGACAAAATCCGTTTCTATGGTGGTCACGCAGCCTGTGCTAGTCTTAACTAGCCCTATTTTACAGGTCCCTTTCCCAAACTAACCCTAAATGTACAGTTCCCTGTCCTATCCTACCCAGTGGTGCTGCACAGCATGCCTAGTATCCGACTCGATCGTACCACCTTATCACCGTAGATGCGTCGCAGCGCGCGCTGGTGGATGGTGGGCGAGTGGCCGCCGAGGCAGTCGTCGAGGCGGTACTTGGCAGCGTCCTCGCCCGTCATGCGGGACAGCTTCTTTTGCACGCCTTCTAGCACGCGGATGGTGGACGCGTTGGTTTCTATCACTACGTCGAGCTGGAATCACGGACGATTCAATTAGTATTGGTCACTGCCGGCACAAGTAATTGGCAAACTGGGTGTAATTAGTTAGCGCAAGACATGGCCGGCGCCTCACCTCGAACCGCTCGTCCTCGCAGCGGTAGATGTACTCCTCGTACTGCGTCTTGCGCGAGGTGACGAAGGTGGAGTCCTCGCTCCAGGTGGGGAAGGAGACCCAGGTGTCGTTGAGCACGTCGCGGCACAGCGCCGAGCGCCCCGAGCAGCGCCGCGCGCCCGCCTCGCGCGGCAGCGCCACGTACGACGTGCCCAGACGCTTGCACGTCGTCAGGTCTGCCGGGGAGACGTACATGTTAATATGCTTATGTTACTTTAGAGTTAGCCTAAATTAATAGAACACACATCGGCTAAATACCTTATGTTGATCAGAAATTATATTACAACCGAGACAACAAATAAAACACTTTTAAAATTAATTCAGTAAAAGAACTACATCATGTATTACATACTTTCTAAGTAGTTTTTACCAAAAATGGTTTCTTAGATATAAAAATAACAAAAACAAATAAGTGGTGATCAACAAACGGTGAAGGAAAACATCGTAAGGAAACCGGCATATCCTAGAATAAAAAATTCGAAGACATGTGACATCTACCAAGCCGCACTGGGCCAGCATGGTGGATTAAAGTCCCATTTCCTCTCTTAAAGAGGAAGCCGTGTGTCCCAGCAATGACAACACTATAGGCTGCTTATGCAACAAACAAGATTTAATCACCAGACTTCAATTAGTTCAGTTATTTTAAAAGCCTTACTTGCCCCACAATAGTTTTCTTCACTGTCCAAAACGACTGTCTTTCTAGGCAGATAAATAACAAAGGTGAACATACCTATATCCATTGCAGCGTCTCCCTGTGGCCTCTCATGTCTCAGCTGAGCCCCTAACTGTCCAATAGGCTCGTAACGAAGCTTCTCTCCTTGAGGGCGCTCCCTTTCGAATAGCACGCTGCTCGCCGCTCCAAAGGCTGAATTGCCATAGGCTGTGGGAGAAAATGGGGTATTTTTAACATTTAAATACACATTATTTTTCTAAATAAGTAGCTAAATAGTAACAGCCGCTCGGATCGATTTTCAGGTTAAGCCGTGCTAGTTAGGTTGGTCTGTGGATGGGACAACCCGTTACATGCCGAGTTTCCTCCGTGCCTCGGAAAGCACGTTAAGCTGTTGATTCCGGCTGTCATTTATAGATCTTTGACAGTCGTTACAGGTAGTCAGTGGCCCAAAAAGTCTGACAACTCAGGCTCACTCACACCACACGGGACTTCGTCAAGTGTCCATCGTTTCAGAAACACTGTCGTAATCTTTATTACGTCATCAAAGCTCACCAGTATGCAGCGCATTAGTGTTGGTAGGTGTGTGCGGCGGCGAGGGCGGGCCGAGGAAGTCCTGCAGCCACTTCTGCAGCTCCGGGTGACGGCACAGGAACGGCGCCGTCACGCACAGCAGCTCGGATGACGAGATGATCTCGTTGGTGAACAGGAGGAGGCATCTGGAGAGAGTATTATAGGTCAGTTTAAACATTTGTAAGTGTTTAAAATGGTTGTTTTGGGAAAGGTTGTAAGTCTTAGCAAAATTGGTGCTCAAATTTTAAGGTATCATTCGGTTTTATTACTTCTAGCTATGTATGTAGCTGCTAGCTTCGAGAAAATCTTGAAAATCCTATTCTCCAATCAAGATTTCTTCTTCCTCAATCATGGGACACAGTATTCTTCTAAATTTACAAAAAAATTGAGCACCTATTTTGATGTTACTTTACTATATTTTTTAGTGAGACTATCAGTAGGAAGGCAGCATGCGTGTATCACCACTGACATTCTGTCGTTTGCACATCGCACGGTTTGTCATCATTGTCTCATAAAATATTTCCTACCGATTTGACTGTTATCAGAGTAAATATTTTTTTTTTAAATGTTTGGTAGAAATTTTATTTCTTCACTATTTTGGTATGGACAGAGAAGATAGCTAAAACTAACAAGTTGTAACGTGCTGTCTGCAACATACGCCGACGGATTATCAAGTATGTGTTTTTTAGCTTTTGAACTTTATTTGATAGTTTTTCACGCGCCAAACTGTTGTTGCAGTTAGTATCAAAGGTGTGAAAATTAAACTCGTCTTTTTCATTGAACTGTTACGATTTTTGTTCTTTATATGATCTTAACATACAGGCTACATTTAGCCATAATGCTCTGCAATAAAATGAAAATTTCTCAAGATAGTTAAGAAACTTTGTCTTACCAGAAATAGGTATCTAGTCTGAAGCCCCAACTATCTGTCTTACCAAGGGGTTGGGTAACACGATACCCCAGTTACCCAGACAGCTACTGGGTTGTGTGTGTAGGTCAGATAGACAGACTCCACATAAAATATGAACCTGTTTCCACTCAAAGGCGACCCTAACAAAGTTGCTACAAGGCTAGGCAGATGTACTAAATGGGTTTACTCTTGATCTCAATTTAATCCTGAGTACAAAGATGAGCTCGACGGCGGAACGAGCTAACCCAAAAGAAGCCTATTAAGTCGCGACTTAAATAGATTGGGGTCATATGAACTTGGGAACACCTTACGATTATTTCCTTAGCCTGTTTTCTAACACTCACCTGAGAAAGTTATCGTAGACATGCTGCGAGCGCAGAGCCTTCCTCGCCCGGTCAAAGAAGTTGAACTCGTGCACCGTGGCCAGCTTGGACGCCTCCGCGTAGGACACGTCGCGCACCGTGGCGCCCGTCAGACCCGACAGGCGCGACTTCTTGGGCGGCGGGGCGGCCGCTGTACGGAACAAGAGATACATTCGTCAATTTAAACGTTGTTTTAATGTTTCACGGTTTAACTAACTGTCACCTATTTACAGTTATCCCGCGAACATGGCGTTTGCAACATCGGGAGCTCAAAATAATGAATAATCACGGATGATATCCCGTAAGTGACATTATAAGTTGTGTCGATGGCTTTCCAGTTCCACCATGTGCTCAAAAGAGGATCGTATTAGCGATGTTGAATTTATGTTTTTGAATAAACTGTTTACAAATGCTTTACTGCGAACTGCGATTGTTGTGGGTATGTTTATTTTGAAATAAACAACATTTGAAATTTAATATTTTGTGACGATAGATTAGAGTAGGTAGATTTTGAATTGTGTCAAAATACCGTAATGATTATTTTTAATTATAATACCGGTAGCTTAACCTTTTGAACGCCATTGTCACATTTACGTGTCAAGCAAGCGCGTGCCCTGTTCTCCAAACAACACAAATATGTGACAAAATGGTAGGTGAAATTGCGGCTTGGCGTGGAGGGCACGCGCGTGAGTTTATACCTTGGCGTTCATGGATTAATTGCAAAAAACAAGATGAAGCTAGAACTACACAGTCCTACAGAGAGCATAATAACTGAAATGACTGTCAACTTCCCTACTTAGTATACTGACCACAAGTAAAACTTAAAAAGACATAGTTCAAGTTAAAATCGAAACTTACCCATGGCGCTAGATGAAGTGAAGCTGGGAGATCTCTTGAGATGGTGGTGCGGCTGCGCCGGAGCCGTCACTGTGCTGGACGCCGAGCTTGTGTGCTTGGGCAGCTGCTGAACAACGAGAAACAATAACTTGTTTAATAGTCTGATATTTATGATGAGTAAACAGGTGATATAGTATGGTCACATCTTTACATAGTATAAACACAAAGTCACTGGCTGTCGGTATGCTTAGATCTTTTAAACTACGCAACGGATTTTAATGCACTTTTCAGGAATATATAGTGATTTAAGAGGAAGGTTTATACGTATATGCACTCGTGCGACGTCGGGGCGGGTCGCTAGTGGTACATATAAAAAAAAAAAAAATATTCGTGTGAGCTTTGATAAAATCATCAAAAACATTTTGGAAGAAATACTTCGACAGATCCAAATCTTTTAAATTATAGGATCTCGTTGATTTTGTTAGTTTTTTTTTTATCTGACGACTCTTACTGCTCTCAGGAGTTAACTCAAAGGTCCCTCGCTCGACTCAGGAGCCTTAGAATTCTTCACTGCGTTCGGGATTAAAAATTGCGACCGTAACATAAGACACTGCTTTATCCTCTTGATTCATAATCTACTATTATTTATAAGCACCTTATTAACTGTATCCTATTTAGGTTACACTAGACTGGCATTACAAGATTGGAAAAACACAATCTAAAAAATTATGAATATTGAAATAAATGTTACAAAAACACGAAGTTCACTAAAACAACACAGAGTAATTGTTATTACAATATGAGCGAGTGTAAACAATGTTATCATTGATCTATAAAACTGTATTATTACATGTTAGTTTGTTTATCTGATAACAGTGATAACGCCACTAGTGTAGTAGGTGTGGTGTGCTCTCACGTGCTGGCTTTTAAATGTAATATGCCAAAATTATTGCTGGTCTTAATATTTATTTTTGTCAGAGTTGTGTCATTATTAGGCAAACGTGTATTTTCATGATTTTACCAATTTTAAGGTGACTTGGGTTACCAGATTACTGATGGTAAGTGGGTTCTGATGTTTATAGATATCGAAATGTTTTAAAATTATAGATAAGACGTTATCGCCCTTTTGGATTAAGTCAAAGTCATTCATGTCGGTAATATTTTATTAAGTCAAAATATAAGGAAGTTATGAACGTTTCGTTATGGGGATTTTTGGTGAAGCTAGTAATTTAGCCAAATAAATAGTTTATTCCAGCCTTCTTATTCTTCTTATTGTAGCGTTGGTTGAAGAAGAGTTTTGAAGCCTTTGATGGCTATGTAAGTATGTATGCGTATGTGGTTGTGTACTAACCGGCGCGTGGTGATGGTCGTGCGGCGGGGGCGGCGGGGGCGGCGCGTGCAGGTCGTGCGGCGCGGGCGGCGGGGGCGCCTCGTGCGGCGCGCCACGTTCGGGCGGGGAGCCCGCCGCGCAAGGGGACAGCGAGTTGCTGCCCAGTTCGATGTACGCTTTGTATACCTACAACACCATCCAGTTCACTCTACAATGCTCCTATCGACAACTTTTCAGACTTACCATCTTTACGTCACAATCAAATATAGCTTTCAAGGATAGGGACTTTTTAATATAAATATAAATAACAGTCATAGACATAGGGCTCTCCAATCACATGTTTTCAAAGAAATCCTCAGCTACTGTCATTCAACTGCCCTGCTGAACGGCACACAGGTACAACATAACCTGGGGTTGTGGACATAGGAACTTTTTATCCCAGCTATACGTTTCCCTAAGCTTATTTTCAAACACCACGCGGGCGAAGTCCCAGGAAAAGCCTAGTGGGTTATATGAGTTGTTATATAATTTACCTGATGGTGTGTGGACACAGGTGGAGACCTCACGTGCGGGTAGTGTCGCTCCCGCACTTCTGGCACGGGCTTGGTCACCGCTTTCGCATCAGGGAGAAACTGACCGAACTCCGCTAGCAGGTCGTCTTGATTCTCGAATAGTTTTGCCACCTGATGAGAAAGGGAAAATTAATATGATGATAACTACAACAAAAGAGGTTCTAAAAATATAATTGAATGCCGAAGCTCTCTTTCCGAAGTATTATCTTATCCACGAACCGTCGTGGATGGGTCTTCATCCTACACACGTCTAGGCAGTTGATCTTAGTTGTCATTCGTAGATCTTGGACAGTTGCAGTAGCGAATGGTAATTTTTTGTAAGAGGTATGGCCGGAGTACATATCTTTAATGTGATTATATAGTTTGTCTATAGAAAACTGACTGTGCAAATTTTCAAAGGGAATCCGGAAGGAATCGAGTTGTATTAAACCTTCGCCACTGGACAGTTGTTACAGTCAGAGTGACTTAGGGCTTCTGTAGCCAGACTCAAGCATTAGGTACTATCTGACCTCCACAGAACAGTTGCTGGGCAACACACCCATTAGGCAGTCACTCCATTATAATAATTATGTATGTATTCAAGACAACACCAGGATAGTAAACCCAGGCAAATAATGGTCCTAACAAATGACCCTGAATTTAGAATCTACTACCAAAAAGCCCCGAGGTAATGAAGCTTAATGACTCCTGGATAAAATTCAATTGCCTTAGAACCCACAAAAAAAAAAAAAAAAACAATTTCCACGTTATCATGTGCATCACAAACCTGCGAATAAACCTCAGCCTCCGTCTGCAGCTTGGCTTGAGGCTCCTTCATCTCTCGATGCCCCCTCTGGTAAGCATGGAGAATCTCCAGGAACCTCTTGTACTTGTCTGGTTGTCTTGAGAACCGGGACTGTATCGAACAAAGATGATGGTGGGTTAGTACAGTGGTGGTGGGTTCCACGTGGTGGTTGAGGGTAGAGTGAAATCAGAACTCAAATAGAGCAGCCGCAAGTTTTTATCATTAGATTCGAACGGTAATTAATTTCATCATTTTAAATAGAATCAAAATTTGTCTGTTTACTGGCAGAAAATGCATGACAGTTGCAACTTTTTACCTGACTACAGCCAAAAGGGACGGCTTATGATCTTTATAAGGCTACTAGCTTTTGCCTGCGACTTCGCTCGCGTTAAATTAAAGTTTCTATATAATAATATAATTAAATCGTGATTCGAAAGACACTTGGTGCCATCTATATCATAAGACCGTAATTGCTGTTTTCCTCGAGAACTTGTTTTCGGGATGAAAGGTACCTTATGTCCGTTTCTGTACACCTGACAATGTATATGCAAAATTTCAGGATGATCGGTTCAGTGATTTAGGTGTGAAAAGGTAACAAACTTACTTTCGCATTTATAATATTAGTTAGTAAAGGACGTATGTTTGTATTTTATGCCAGTTCAACAGTTACAAAAGAAAGGCAACAGTAAAATTATGAATAATAATTATGGATGAAAATTAAAAAACAAGGAATAATTTAAAATGCAAACACTGTTTTTTCATAAAATTACATTAATTTGCATAGCAGTGCCACACAATATTTGAACATAACAAAATGACTACTAATCTATTTTTCAAATAATAAATCGTTCAATAGTGAAATATAAATACATAATATTTTTAACGGCCAAAGTTAAACTCACCTTGATCTTATTGACATACTCAATAGCATGGTTGAACTCCACCGGCTGACTGGACGGTGCTGGCGCTGCGTGCGACGGGTTCGACGGCTGCCCGGACCCTGTGTGCAATAGCGTGAAGATATAGTACGCGTTGGAGTAGGTAGTGTGTAGGTAGTGGTTAGGAAAGGTAATCAGAACTCAAATAGAGCAGCCGCAAGTTTTTATCATTAGATTCGAACGGTAATTAATTTCATCATTATGAAGATGTGCATGTGTTTGTGTTAAGATTCAAAGCAGGTCATAAAGGGTGTAATTAGACCCTTAACGAAGCCGAAAGGCACTTGTTCTCCCCGTCATTGCGATTTTTTTTTGTTTTAGACCATACCTGGCAGCCTTCTAGTTACGGAGATATTGGGGGTCAAAGTTCCAACTTTTTCACAAGGTTTTTTTTTTAAATACATGTAATAATGAAGATTTTTACTTTAAGTACCTCCACGACCCCCGTACTATTCAATCCATCCATCAGCACAATGTTTTGAATGCGTTACATTGACTCCTACCGTCAAACGTGATTTTTTACCAAAAAAAAATAGTTGTTCCCCTGCAATAATTTTTGCATATGGTTACTTAGTTTGATGTACAGAATGCTTGGTTGACGGCTTGGTGAAGGGCCCGTTTACACCCTGTATATGGTATTATTCGGTGCAAATGTTAATTTGCAGAGTGTAAAAATTCAATAAACTTTATGGTTAAAACTGTATAATGCTTACCAGGAGTAGAAGCATGATGTATAGCGGCCGCTTCAATCTGCTGGTGAGCTTGAGAGATCTGGTGCAGCGAGTTGGTAGGCGCTGCGTTCACCGACAGATTGTGGACGATCGCGTTGTTAACTGACCTGAGGGGGGAGAAGGTTAGATTAGTTATGGTGCGTGGAGGATATAAGCAATGATGGTCAATGATGGAAGTAATCTGATTTAAAAGAGTGTCCATGGACTTTCTTGCCCATACTTCTCCATAGAGATCTACGCTAGGGAATGGGCAACTACAGTACTTTCACAGTTTTTATGCCTTGTGACTGGGAGTGTAGCTACATTTCATTGTTGTCTTTGTTTCGACAATTCAAAAGTGCCTGTAACTGGCTTACTTGAAATAAATGCTTTAATTTGGTCCAGTGGTAACCGGAGTTGCTGGTTATAGGTACCAACCCAAGCAGGCACTCTTTTGTAATTAATTTAGTAAACTGCCTAGCCTTTTCCCAACTATGTTGGAGTTCCACCTCCACAACCCAGGTACTGGGGTTGTCAGACTTTCGGGCCACTAACTACCTGTAACGATCGTCAAAGATCTACAAATGACAGCCGGGACCATCGGCTTAAAAGTGCTTTCCGAGGCACGGAGGAAACTCCGTATGTAATGTGTGGCCACCCACCATGGACATGTAATTCATGAATCCATCAATGAAACTTCGTACGCATAAGCAGGATACATTAGTCTAAAAACTTGACAGAACATTTTCGAGAAATAGTGTTAAATTTTCATAGAAACAGAAATTTCCAATTATCTTTTTTTTTTTTAAACACATTTCGAAATTTTTCTGTCAAGTTTTTACACTTATGTATCCTGCTTATGCGTACGAAGTTTCATTCAAATCGGTTCAGCCATTTCGAAAAAAAAAACACTTAAAAGGTTTGTATGAAATGCCGTAAGACGTTAACTAAGGTTATCAGGTCCAACTGTAAAAAAATCTGATAAAAATGAAGTTTCAACAAAATGTACTTACATTTCCATGTTAGAATAGTTGGTTCGGCGCACTGCCTCTTTGTCCGTCTCCCTATGAACAAGGACTCATATTTAATACACATACAGTAATGGGTCTAAAAAGATTTATCGAAGCCGAAAGGTACATTGATCGCCTGATCATTGGACCTTAGCAGGGAACCTAATATTTACGGAGGTATTGGGGATCAAAGTTCTAACTTTATTACAAGTTTAATTTTTAAATAATACCACCATGACCCCAGACCCTAGCAATAATTTTTGTGTGGAGTTCCTTAGTTTGATGTACAGAATGCTTGGTTGACGGCTTCGTGAAGGGTCTGTTTACACCCTGTATTTTGGAAACAGTGTTTGAACTGGTACTACAGGATGACAAGTGGAACTGTGATCAAGAGATGTTAAAGAACAGGTTGGAGTCGTAATGCGGGACAGAGCGGATGCGGGTCCTAGTGATTGCATCAATCAATGTCAGCCTATGGCAGTCTACTGCTAGACAAAGACCTCTCCAAAGCTACCACAACACCATTCCCCACTTTCCGCATTTCTCGACAGACAGCCGGCTCGCTCACACTTCAGCTTGCCTACTCCGCTATGTTAGTAACATTTTTTTTAGAATAATTTTATTTACTTTGTATTTAGTTGACCAAAACAACAAAAACCAACCATCATAATCATTTCGGCCGAAAGACGTCCACTGCTGGACATAGGCCTCCCCCAAGTGTCGCCACATTGAGGGTCAATTTACTTCAAGTCTTTGCACCTAAAGTTACTTGCCTCTCTGCTATGTTGGTAACGCTTTTTTAGAATAATTTTATTTACTTTGTAATTGGTTGACCAAAACAACAAAAACCAACCATAATAAGGGGTCAATTGACTTCAAGTCTTTGCACCTAAGGGTAATCACCATTTCACACCACGAAAGCCAAACTAAAAATAACACAAAACGCTAGTTATTCAGTATTATGTAAATCGGGAAGCTAGCTGTATGTACTAGGTAGGCGTGACGCAACAGCTGTTCGAGTTCATTCACCCTGCGCCGCGCGTACGAGTCAATATTTTTGTTGCCAACTTAGGTATTTTCGTTAGGTGTTATCTTTGTTTATTAATTGTTGTTCATTATTTCATTGTGAATAAGCTGACATGTCTGAGAACAGATTAATCGAAGACACGTGCCATATGGGGTACACTGGTTTAGCGTGGTGGATTACAGCCCACTTCCTCTCATAGCCTGTGTCCCAGCCGTGGGAACGTATAGGCTGCTTATGCTAATTACAACAGCTGATATGAAATCTTCAGTTCATGGTCGGTTTCTCTATAATCAACAATTAGCATGATAGTTGGTGACCCACTAGTTTATTTTCTCCAGGCTCAACAACTGGAAAGGGATGTCAGTCGCCACAATAGCTGTTTCGGCTCCGAGTCCTCGAGCGCTTGCAGCTTGCGAGGTCCAAGAATTGTTTGTCTGTCTATAGTAGAGTAATTTTAGGTAAAACTTACTGCGCCTGCGGCAACAGATGCACAAGCTGCGGCTGAGGCTGGGGCGGTGGGTGCTGCACGCCCAACACCACGTTGGTACCGCCTCCACCACTCCCCGGCGGGCCCGTGCCGCCGAACCCGGTCGGAGACGGCATCGATACTGACACCTGAAGAGTGGAAGAAGGTTGTAATGTTCTGTTGATCGTCTTCAGCATTATTCAACCGCCGTAGGCATAAAGGGAACTACTGCGGAAATAATGTTAAGAAAAATAAGTCTTCATCATCTGCCTAGCCTTTTCCCAACTATGTTGCGATTGACTTCCAGTCTAACCGGCTACAGCTGTAATTTGCATGGAGCGACTGCCTGTCTGACCTACACAACCCAGTTAGTACTGGGTAATAGAAAGATCGCTCTTTCTATTACCCAGTACTAACTGGCTTAATGGCATAAAAATTATTCCTGATCGGCTACCTGAACGAAAAATGTGTCCAAAATTGCGGCTGCGTTTTTCCGCTCCGATGTGTCCACACGTAACCTAACAGCGGTCCTTTTAGCTAAGAGCTTACTAATCAAATTCTACTTACAAACCCCATCCCTAGAACAGTTCTTTACTATCTTTTGTTCAGAAAACGATAGAATTCTCAAAAGAAACAAATTTTTAAGATAATTTTAAACCTCACGCGGTTTCATTCATCTTAAGGTGTATAGAAGCGACAGAGAGTTTATAAGTGTCATTGTTTTAACATTTTCGGCACACTGCAAGTCGTGTAGTACTGTGCAATGCTTCCAATGCTAACTTGATATACCCCCTTGTACGCAGTTGTCAAACCTATTGAGGTTAGCAACGGGATGGGGGGGATAACGAACTCACTCATTTGGTCCTGTTTGACTATCCAAATGAGTACAAAAATCGTTTTTATAACAATTTTTATAACTTTTTTATTCGTAAGGTATGATATCGTCTACGAAGATACATGCTCGTCTTGAAGCAACATTGAATTGTCTACTTTTGAGATTTTAAGACATTTGGAAAGTCCACCCTAAGGAAACTCATTTTAAGGCCAAAAATTACAAAACGCCTATCTAATATAATCTAACGTGTATCTTGTATCTCCGAATAGATGGGCGCATTTGGCGGTATGTCCCATGTAATAACGGCAAACCTATTGCCAACAATCAAAGTTTTGTAACAATATTTAATTGATTTAAAATAGTGTCCATGAAGTTTCTTGCCCATTCTTCTCCATAGAGATCTACGCTAAGGAATGAGCAACTACAGTACTTTCACCGTTTTTATGCCTTGTGACTGGGACTGTAGCTATATTTCATTGTTGTCTTTGTTTCGACAGTTCAGAAGTGGCTGTAACTGGTTGGTCTACTTGAAATAAATGCCTTGATTTTGAATCGGGCAAAAATCTGACCTAAAGAATTCCTAATAACAAAAACCCAAATAGCTAACCAGGGAAACCCCTGGACGTCTTGCACAGTAGTCGCACCAGTCTGCTAATTCGTTCAATAATTAAATTATTTTCTCACCTGTCCGTTGCTTTGAACTTCAATCTTATATCCCGGTGGCAAAAAAGTGTTGAAGCCAACTATCAGCTCCGGGTGTCCTTTAAACAGGTTCGATACCCGAGTGATGACGCCTGGGGTGTCAATACTGCAATATAAACTAAAATTAAGATGGAGGATAATTGTTAGTAGTCAGTTCTATGAAATGAGGGTAGTCAGATACAATTAAAATTGCAGCCATTATTTTTTTCACTGTATTCAAACGGTAATTGTTTTCATCATTCTGATAGTTATGCTGGCTAAAAAGGACTCTTTATTAGTTAAGATTAAATGGTGGAATGAGAAGCAAAGTAACTTATGATGGGAATATTAAGTGAAGTAGTTCTCTAATGTCATGAAAATTTTTTAAAAAGCCAAAGTAGCGAATTATCCGAAAAGCAGAATCAACAACACTCATTTATTAGAAATACTACAGCTATTATTTTATTAACACAAGCCCTAAACTATGTTCACATCTAATGGAAAAGTTAAAAAAAAAAAAAACATCTCACACTATTATCACACAAACAAAAAAAAACTACGAAAATCAAAATACTATAACCTCCTCCATTTTAAGAAGTCGGTTAAAATGAAACTTAAATACTGTAAAACTGTGAACAAACATGCATGAAATGATCAACTTCTTTTTTTGACATTCATGTTTTAACCCTAACTCTGATTAGACTGAACCGAATACCGCAAGGGATGTGAGACGTTTGTTCGCACCAATTGTGTCAACTAAATTGTATAGAGGTGTTCAAACTGGCGCGAATAGTCGGGCGTACTTATCATTAAGCCAACAGACTCACGCGTCCCGACGCGGGATTCGCGTTAGTGTGACCAGAGCTTTACTCGCCAGTGCAGCATGAAAAAAAATACGAAATAAAAACTAAAATGACACTTACGTCTGACTCTTAAATTCCTTCATAATATCCAAGAAGTCGTTATATACTTGTGGCTGCGTATTGAACTTGTATTTCACTTGGTCGAGGTAGGACAGCGCATCTTCCACCTTCAGGCGTTGGAACTGGCCAGCGGCCTGCTGCTGTGCGGCCCCGCCGGGCCCCACGCTGCCTACGCCCGGCGGCGTCGCCAGCGGCACGGGGGCGGGGGACTGGCGCCCTAGGGCTGCTGGTAGAGCGCTTAAATTTGGCTGCTGTGGTGGTAAAGCCTGTTGGAGAAAAGGCTAGGTTATAAAAAGTTTCACGACGAAGTATGACGAGCTCCTCCATGGATCATCTCTCTTTTCATCTTTCGAGTGTAAAGAGTCGCATTCTTACTATATATATAACGGTATTGTATGTTATCCAAAGGTTGAAGCCATAGGCATTCATTACTAATTAGTAGATATTAAAGAAATGCCGTTCGATTCCCTACTAAAATGGCCGTTATGGTTGCCTCATGGCAACCAGAAGAAATATACGATTTAGCACTTGTCTCATTACGAACCTCTCGATTTCCTGGCTAACCTTCAAGACTTACACCATAAGTATCTATCATTCAAAAAAAGAAACAGAAGTACACACCGAAGAACAGATTCTATTAAATATCCTTTATCCCAATTAATTTGGGGTCGGCGCAGCATGTCTTCTTTCATACTTCTCTATTACTCGTCATCTCAGCAGGCACCTCCTTTCTAGCCATATCATCCTTCACACAGTCCATCCATCATTTCTTTGATTTTCGTCGACATTCATACACTGTTTTAAGCTTTCACGGTTTACAACCAAACTTATAAGTACTGTCACTTACGGGATATCTTCCGTGATTGTTAATTATTTTGAGCTCCCGATATGTCGGCGCTGTTGCAAGCACCATGATCGCGGGTTGACTGGAGAATGCGGGTGGATGGAACATAAATTGTTAAGAGCAGACAAATCTATCTACCCTCTTTCTTTGTCTTTTGCTACGCGCACTACTGGAACTCGATAATAAGTCGGTAAAACACACTCACAGTATCCCCAGATTTTGTGGAGTCCTTATTACGATGCCGGCTGCTACTTTTGGAAGATATCCCGTAAGTGACAGCATAAGTTTATCCACATTCATACTAAAGATTTTCTTCACTACATATTTTTTAATCTATAAAAAGCTCAATTTATAGATAACAGTGCACTTTGCACATAATATTACATAACTCAACCAAGTCCATGACAATTACATAAACAGCACATAAATATATTTACTTTATATTTGTTTACTCATTACATAATGCAGGTCATGGATAAGGTATCTATTATCCAAGTTATTCAGATTATTGCTAAGGACTAACACAATGTACGCTTTTTTTCTTAGACAGGGATTTCATCATCATCATCTGTGTACATTCTCGCAACTATGTTGGGTTCGGCTTCTACTAAAAACGGATGCAGCTGAGTACCAGTACTTTACATGGAGTGAAGACCACTTAGACAGGAATTTCATCATCATCACTAAACCTGCCTGCCAAAAAAAACTGCTGCTGCATGGAAAAGGCAGGCAGGTGATGGTAATGAGATCCCTGCCTAACTGCTGTTCGCTCCATGTAAAATACTGGTATTCAGCTGTATCCGATTCGACTGGAAGCAGACTCAAACATAGTTGGGAAAAGGCCAGGCAGATGACGATTCAGCTGCATCCAGTTAGACTGAAATTCTACCCCATCATAGATAGAAAAGACTAGACAGATGAAACTTCAGACTTAAAACACATAAAAAAATAACCCATTGACCCACTACTAAGATAAGCAAAACACAAAACTGTTGTAACAATGCTATTTATAAAAATGTCTACAATAATATTCTCACGAAAGAAAAACAACAACTATTTATAGAATTCTATGGGTTAAAATGTGCTGAAATTTTTCTTGTGTTGCCGGTTTTACGAAGTTGGGCGGACTTATAACCGATTTGACGTAAATACGTTTTTACTATTGACACTTTTAACGTACACATCTTGCTGCATCGTTCTCACATAATGTACCATCTCAACATGAATGATGTAACCAAGGTTTTGTAAAAGTATTCTGATTTAAAAGAGTGTCCATGGAGTTTCTTGCCCGTTCTTCTCCATAGAGATCTACGTTAGGGAATGGGCAACTACAGTACTTTCACAGTTTTTGTACCTTGTGACTGGGACTGTAGCTATATTTTGTTGTCTTTGTTTCGACAATTCAAAAGACCCGTAACTGGCCTACTTGAAATAAATGCTTTGATTTTGATTTTGAATAACGTCTAAGCAGAGAGCTATATACAGTCACGAGCACTAATATGTAAACACTTAACAACTTTTAAAAGTGTATTTCTCGTACTGTTCTAATTAAAATTTCATTTTGTTACGAACATATGTGATATTCTGGATATATATTATAGGTATAAATATTTACAGTACAAGTATTTATTTTATATGTGTATATTTGTATGTATGTTTATTTTATATAGGTATAACTTTGTTTTAAGTTTCAATTTAAATTTTCCTGTTTTGTCTTTTCTACACACTGTGTCTACATTTCTAATCCTACTTTCCTCTCGCAGGTCTGCTTGAAGAGATTTCGCAAACATTAAGATAGAAGAGCACAAAGGTACTGCTTATGTCTTGTTGAGTATTTTGTGTGTACATAAATAAATAAATAAATAAACATAGTGTTCTGGAACTCATATTTTTATGAAAAAGATTCTATCTCCAAGTTACAATCGTTATTTCCCGTCAAAATTGCTTTTAAATTTGGAAAACTGTATACATATTGGTGCTCATGACGTATCGGTAATTGTTTGAGGGATTTGCGTCTAAGTAAATTGTAACACGCCTGCAGTCGACAACGGGCTAGACAGAAACGTACCTACATTAGCTGACTGACTACTGAATTTGAAAAGAAAAGCTTATAACTTTGCCAGACTGCGTGTCGAACACAATATAAAGTTTAGTGTTGTGTTCGAAAAAATAAAGCTTGCTTCATTGGTTTAGTCAATAGTCTTTGGAGGTGCAAATTACCGACGTTGCTCAAAAAGCCGCTAAGCTGAAGTGGGACTGGGCTGGCCATGTCTGGGCTGGCGATGTGGAGCCCTGACACAGCCAGAAGGCGCCGCGGTAGACCTCGCAGGAGATGGCGGGACGAGCTGGACATAACCAACGACCAGTGGTCCAAATTAGCCCTAGATCGAAAGATTTGGAAGTCATGGGGAGTGGCCTTTGCCCAGCTGTGGGATGAGACAGGTTCACGGTAACAGTACTGGTTTAGTCACTAAACCCATGAAGCCGTCATATTTTTTTCCTTTCTTGATTAAAGTCTAAAATAGACTATTTGTAAAAATGTGTTATTTGTTTGTCATAGCCAAATATGAAAGTTCGGCTGTCGGCGGCAACAGAAACACAAATTCTGTGCAAATGTACCTATTACGGATCATGAGACACAGTCCGCTGACAGACGGATGCACTGTGTGGGAATCTCGCAATCTAGGGGGATTTAATTCCAAATTGAATTAAATAAAAGATGCAAGTTAAAAAATAAAATAAAATTGATTGGTATTCAAATCTATACTAATATTATAAAGCTGAAGAGTTCGTTTGTTTGGTTGAACGCGCTAATCTCGGGAACTACTGATTCGATTTGAAAAATTATTTTAGTGTTGGATAGCCCATTTATCGAGGAAGGTTATATATAGGCTATAAAATTTCACGCGGACGAAGGTCGTGGGCAACAGTTATAGAAAATAAAGTAGTATTTTAAAAAATGGGATATGAATAAATTTTGTTATTTTAGTCACCAATTAAACTTTCGGCCTCATTTACGGTGGGTACAGAAAGCAATTTTAGGACATCAGGATCTAGAGCAATCCGTTTACTCTTCATTATAAGCCTTAAGCTGGATATCAAGGGGTCTGATAATATAAGAAGCCTATTAAGTAGGTCGGTATTGGTCTATTCGTGATGTTTTTCTAGTGTTTTAGTAATTTCGGCGGTCATTCTAAAAACTGTAAAAATGTATGGCGGTCGCACAAAATCGCAAGTTTTATCAATTGTTCTTTAAAGTTAAGACTAAACTATAAATTAAAACATTAAAAGACCGGGATATTCAAGTCATTTTTTAAATACACCTGTTGTTTTGCAAATCATCTAAAAAAATATTTAATTTAACTGTGCTTTCAAATGATGCCGTTATTAGATCAATGTTTAACTATTACTTAAATAAAATACACTAACTTACCTTGAAATATATACACAATACAATAATAAACCACTAAATAAGACTATACGTTAATTCGACCAGTAGTCTCAAGTGAAAATGACACTTTAATTTTGTTGTTCCTATTGTAAGGGTACGATTATTATCTACCCACTTCAACATTTTTTATTTATTTTTTTAACCTACCTACAATAATTTATAATATGTAGCTGTGACAGATTAGGTTTAAATAGGTTATAACTATCATCTGCCTAGCCTTTTCCCAACTATATTGGGGTCGGCTTACAGTCTAACCGGATGCAGCTGAATACCAGTATTTTACATGGAGCGACTGCCTATCTGACCTCCACAACCCAGTTAGTACTGGGTAATACGATACTCCTTGGTAAGAATGGTTGTCAGCCTTTTTGGGCCACTGACTGCCTAACGACTGTCAATGATCTAAAAATGACAGCCGGGACCAACAACTTAACGTGCTTTCAGAGGCACGGAGGAAACTCGGTATGTAATAGGCGGTCACCCATCCACAGAACAACCTAGGCAAGCACGGCTTAATCTAAACATCGACCCGAACGGCTGTTATTATTTAGCCACGAGCTCCTCTTAAAATAGGTTATAACTATTTTATCAATTATTAAAATTTATATTTGATTTAGATCAAGATTGCGAGATTCCCACACTGGGTACGGACGGACGGACGGACGGACAGTGGAGGCTTAGTAATAGGGTCCCGTTGGTTACCCTTCAGGTACGGAACCCTAAAAATGATACCTTTATTTTCATGGAGACTGTTGTCATTCACGGCCGCTATATGTAAGCATTGCCGTCGGAAACTATTCTACTCTAGACTATACAACAACTGTATACCCTTCGGGGATTACAGGCGTGAGGTTTGTATGTAAATCTTACCTTAAGCCTCTGCTGCACCTGCTGCGGCGGCTGCTGCTTAGCTGCATACTGAACAGCGCTGGTCTTCAGATAGTTGATGACGGGCCCGCCACTTGTAGCCCTGGGTGCAGTGCGGGCGAAGCTCCCGCTGCCGACTGAGAGGAGGGTCGTCGGACCGGCTGGGGAGCGGATGTCTGTTGAAAGAAGGTTCTAAATGTAGTATCGGCTTAGATTATGCGCACAGTGCATGGCAGTAGCGAAGGGTCAATTTTTGTAAAGGTGCGTCCAGATTAAGTAACATTTTACAAAACTTTTGTTATATAACTTGTCTAATTAATACAACAAGTAAGCTGGAGTACAAATTATTAGTGTGATTATATTATTTGTCCATAGAATACTGACTGTGCCATTTTTCATTGGTTGTATGGAACCTTCGCCACTGGTGCATGGTGTATCGCTTACATGAGGTCCTACTTCTTAAGATCGAGATTGCTATTTTGTCGATAATAATGTGATTATTGTTAGCATTAAAGCGTTTTGGTATAAAACTGTAAGCTTAGCATTTATTTCTTAATATATAAATAATTTCTTTAGATGGCTTCGACAAGAAGAACTCTGCCATTCAATTTGGTTGGCATGCTTGAGACAAAGCAAGCAAGATGACAATCTTCTAAATGAGATTGTCTTTGCAGTAGCAAAAAGTAGTCTCTTTCTAGTAACAAATTTAAAACACTGGCTATAAACATTCTTTCATCACAATCTAAATCTAAAATTTATTAATTAATTCTAACTTTATAAGACAAAATTATCATTCCGTTCTTTATTATTTGTTTATTTATTAACCCGTGGACAATAGTGTGGGTTATATGTTTACCTATTTATGTAATGACAAATAATTTTTAACTTTGACATGTTAACTGTTTTGGGAACCTTAAAAAAAAAATAGGCTGTTTTTTTTTATTTTGTTATCCAGCTATACTTTTTTGAATAGAAAGAGATAGAAAGAAAGAAAAAGTATTTATTAGACTCACACAGGACAAAACAAAAAAAAAATTGTTGAATTCACAATAAAACAATAATTATATAAAAAAGTAAACATATGAAAAATATAAACAAATGAAACTGGTCCTGCAAGAGGCCAATAGCTCTAAAGATTTTAAAAAAAACTCACAGCGGCATTCTGATATTCTGGGCCCTATTTTTTATTTTATTTGGGTCCGATACATATATAAATTTATTATACAAAATAAAGTGTACAATGAATAAACAAAAATATAAATATGTGTGTATGTGTGAATGAACTTTATGAGCAATCCACTAGATATGGGCGTCTCCATAATTCTGCAGACCCATTTCGCCTTCCGCGTTTTATTAATCATAACGGCTTAAAAAAAGTAATTTTCTATTAGGAGTTCCACCAAAAGCAACAAATTGACCGAAACTCAGGGATCCGCTAGATGAGAGTCGCACGGGACCGGTCAACGTGGCGACACTTGGGGGAGGCCTATATCCAGCAGTGGACGTCTTTCGGCTGAAATGATGGTGATGATGATGACCGAAACTCACCTAAAATCTGCGGTTGGGCAGACTGCTGGGCCAATGTGTGCATATTGCTTGCACCTGCTTGTTGAATCTGAAACAACGAATAATTTTAAATTAACAACTGTCCAAAAATCAAGTTTTAGGCAGGTAATCATATCGACAGAATTTATTTATTTATTTATTTATTCAAAGACTTTGGAAGACTTACAGCTAAATACAATAGTGATGAATAACAGTATGATAATCTGACAGCCAATTAAAAGTCTTTACGTTAAAGCTTGTCTGGTATACTGTGGAACAAAATATACATGCTGCCAAATAATGCCAAAAATTAAAAAGAAGAAAAAAAAATTCTAATGCTTTTCCCACAAAAAGCAGTCTGTCAAGCGAAAAAATCATCATTTATCATTCGTCTGCCTTTATCCCAATTTATTAGGGGTCTGTCTTCTTCCACACGCCGCGAAGGCGTTCTTTTTTAATTACCTACCAGAAATATTGCTCATGTCTTAAAAAAAAAACAATAATCCTAGCACCTTTCAGACACAATATTCCGGGAAATGCAATCACAAATGGATCACTAGTGATAGTTATTCCTAGGAAATCTATTTCATGAGCTCTGTTTTAAATTCGGCGTAGTTCAACGCGTAAAGTTCACCAGGAATTTCTAATATTCCCAGTAGAAAGCAGCTGGAAATGATTTTCCGAGAAATGCAGTCAGTAATAGAACTGTGGTAATAGTAATTCCTGGGAAACGTCCTTTCACAAGGTTGTAGTAGAGACAGTAACATAGTATCAGTAGCGAAGGGTCAATTTTTGTAAGAGGTAAGCCGGAGTGCATATCTGTAATGTGGGTATATTATTTGTCTATAGAATACTGACTGTGCCATTTTTCAAAGGGAATCCGGTAGGAATCGAGTTGTACGCAACCTTCGCCACTGCATAGTATCACGTCTTTATTGTCCAATGGGGTTGGTAGGTGTTCCGTACACGCAGTTTTCGCTATTTGTCTATGAATCCCACAGTAATAGGATTGAAATTACAATAGGGAAAAACATTATCTCTTAGCACAGTCCGGGAATCGAATCAGACTTCACGTTCAGTAGCCGCGCTTCTACTAACCACTAACTAGACCATAAAGGCACTATACCGACGATTGAATCAGTAGTTTTTGAGAAATTGCGGACATACACACCGTCATTTTTGAATACATAACCTTCTAATTTTGAAGTCTGTTATAAAACTCTACGCATATCACCTTACTACCTCTTATAAACAAACGTATTAAAAAATAGCTGTGTTTACTGCCACAGGTAGGTAGGTAGGTAGGTAGGTAGGTAGGTAGATAAATATCCAAGGCCGATACGGAATAACAAATGTTTTGAAGCAAGCGTTGGCGTATTATTTATTTTTAACTCCTAACTGTGACTAATTTTCAGTTTGTCGTATTGGCAAATATCTAGTTATTTAATGTTTTCGTCAAGAATTTGTTTACGTGAAAGTCTCAAATGGTTTTGAGTATTCTGTCTTAAGCTCGAACGCAAGAAACTTAAAACTATTTTAATTCATCCCAAATGCTAATCGGTTATCGTGGTGCGTGGTGCGGATGGATGAAGATAATGTCGTGAGGAAAGTTTTGAGTATGAATGTGGATGAGTATAGGAGTGGAGAAGATCAAAGAAACGATGGATGTGAAGGACTCTTCGACTTTCGTACTCCTAGCGTACTAAATCAATACTAATGACAAAGTGACTGTCTAGTTACCTTTTCACCCAATTACGGCTGAACTTATTTAGAAGGAAATTGGCAAGGAGTATTTTTATCCTAGTAGTACGTTTCTGTAAGATAATCTCCGAACTCTCTCAGCCTATACATCTAAATAAAAGTGAAGTGTCTGTTTGTAATTTCAAAATAACAGCTTTTTACTGCATGCATGACATTTTTATTCTTTGTCTGCCTGACTGTCTGTCTGTCTGATCTGGCTAATCTCCAAAACGGCTTGACCAATTTTGACAGAACTTTTAATGGCTGATAGCTGATGTTATAAGGAGTAAGCAAGGTTGCCTTTATTTCCGAAAAAGGCTTGGTGTTCCGTTGCAAATAAAATTATAATCCTTGATTTTGTTAACAAAATTCGATTTAAATAGGGATGTAATATTTTTATTATAATTTCAAGCGAACGAAGGTCGCGGGGAACAACTGGGCTTCTATGAAAACCTAGGCAAGCGCAGCTTAACCTAAAGATCTATCCGAGCGGCTGTTTTATGTAGCTTATTATTTAACCACGAGCTCCTCGTCGTTTCAATGAATGTATCACAACAAAACACTGGGAAATCCAGCAAGTCTGCATGTCATAATGAAATAGTTTGGCACTTTGACACATTATCATTATAGTTTAAGAATCTGTGCCAATTTAAACTCTCGATATCTGGGTCACACTGAGTAACGTTATATTTATGACGAAAAAAAACTTGTCTTTGTTATTTAAAACGTCAAAAGAGTTGGGACCTTTCTGACCCGCTAGCCGAATTTTTGCACATTAATGAAAGATATGGTAGTTTTTAGATATTATTACGTACATCCTAAATGTGTTTTTTTTTTTTAATCTGATGGGAATGTTGCTCAAACAAGAAATAGTTTGTACTTTTTGCTAACTCGCTTTAAAATAAGGTATAATTCGTTATGTTCGCCGTGGGCATTTTTTCCATACTTAGGGTTCCAACGTCCTTTGGGGACAAATTGATTGGTCATCGGAGTTATGTCTTGTAAACTCTCACTTCCGTTTATAGCTCTTTTCTTTTTATGAAAAAAAAAAATACCAAGTGCCATTAATCAACATAACTTTTAGACGGTAAATCACACGCCCGATATTTATTTGACCTTGAAGAAAAATTACGCCACTAAGACAAAGCCGTATTGACTCGAACTTTTTCAACCGATAAATAAAGGCCGAACCAACGGGACCCGATTACTAAGCCTCCGCTGTCCGTCCGTCTGTCTGTCAACGGGCATGATCCGTAATAAGCAGACAGTTGAAATTTTCACAGAACGTGTGTTTCTGTTGCTGTTATAACAACAAATAAAAAATTAAAGGGAGGCTCTTCTACTACGATGGTAAGAAACCCTTCATGCGCGAGTCCGACTCGAACTTAGGTTTTTTTTCTTTTTTGTTATTTCAATATGTTCTTGTCAGTTTTTTTCTGATGTTTTGTTCTAATTGTGTTTAGACTGAATCATTTTCTTATTTTCTTTCACACTGTAAGTAGGTAGATTAACAGATATTTCCCATATTTATCTGCAGAAAACATTAAAAAGCAAGTCTTATGTCACAGATTAGCTAATGACATCCGATGTAAATATTTTATATCTTCGCCCACCATATCATACACAAAATTATAAGTGCAAAATTCTACACAATTCCATGTTCAATTAGCTCCTACGCCGTCTACGATAAGGCAACACAAACAAGATGTTTACACCTCTAGGTCGATATATCGATAGCGTGTCGATAACCCCGCCTTGTTTATAGTTTTATGCACATCACTATCTGGTGCGCAATGTAGTGTTTTAGTTTTGCATCTTAGTGCGGTACTGTGAGGTGTAGGGTGGGCGTAGCTCATGTAATGCGCAGGCCACACAGCCAGCTAGCGAGCGAGCCGGGCGAGTATCGTTTTACCTCTTTTCATACTTCGGTTCACACCGCGAACTACCGAAAGTGGCAACCGAAGTATGATAAAAATTAAATAATTAAAAAAAATTAAAAACACGCCTGCCATATACACAAGTTAATTAAAAAAGTGAACTACAAAATTAAAAACAAGTTACATGTTTTTAGTGTTGAATGGCCACAAGTTAGGTACTAAAAATAGTGGATTTTTGTGATTGCACTGATTGTCAGTCGAGTTTTATAGTCTTGTAAAAGTGTCGCTGAAGCCCTCTTATTTGAAGTAAAGTACCAGCTGGTAGACTGGTATCTTACGAGTACTATGTTTTGAATTAGAGAGAGTACTACAAACGAAAATACTACAAATAAAAGTATCTGTATTTGTACTGATTTATCTGAGTCTAGGGATCCGTACCAAAATGCCAAAGATACCTATTGACAGCCTGTGTAACAGGGCTGATCATTAGAATCATAAGCTAGCCAGTTGCCTATTAGCCGGTCTTGTTTATTTATTGGTTGGCAATTTGTGACGAACAGTCAGGCTTGGAAGGTGTAACCGCTGCCTACACACATCTGCAATACCAGGGACATAGCAGGTGCAAAGCCATGTCATTGACAAAGCTGAAGTAAGTTGGTATACAAGGCAAAGACCTGTGAAGAAAGTGGTTTTCTCCACCTAGACACCTGTAATACCAAGGTTATTATAGCCGATGCGCAGGAGATGCTTTCCTTGCGCCAATACGCATTAAACGAGGGTAGTGATCAATACAATGCCTTTACCTTCATCATATAAAAACAGGCTTGGCTTGTTTTATATTCTTTGTTTTTTTGTAATATTACAAAATGGGTTAAGTTTTAATACTTATTTGTTTTAACATTTTCGGCACACTGCAAGTCGTGTAGTACTGTGCAATGCTTCCAATGTTAACTTGATATACCCCCTTGTACGCAGTTGTCAAACCTATTGAGGTTAGCAACGGGATGGGGG
Source organism: Noctua janthina (assembly GCA_963576755.1). Lineage (NCBI taxonomy): Eukaryota > Metazoa > Arthropoda > Insecta > Lepidoptera > Noctuidae > Noctua > Noctua janthina. Next base: position 9,090,650 of record OY755078.1, on the reverse strand, counting down.
GGATAACGAACAATAATGCTCAAGATTAGATAGAATCGTGTTCTTTCTTAGGTACAGCTGTTTTCTAATTCCTAGTCTAAAATGGTTAGAAACATCAATTAGTTTTTCACAGTATTACCAAAGGTAATAGAGGCCCATGGGCAGCATAAAGACTCTGATACCAGATCAGGCACTAACCACACGATAAGAGGAAGAAGAACAACTAACAACTTGGTGACCATAGTTCCAATACACAGAAATACATCCCTAGTGCTCCACGATTGATTCTAGATCATGGCCCACTTGCTGGAATGTCCACTGCAGGTGTAAGTCCTCTCATGTACAGGTGTAGACCTGCACAAGAGAGGACTTACAAATCGCAACAGACGCCGCGGTAAGTGTTCCATTACAAATATTGATAATCTGAATTTATAAACCCACATTGGATTGGTAATGACCAGGTTTTGAACCACCCAAAACAACCTAATAAAGGACTAATTAAAGTTTAATTTTCACCATAAAGTAACTGAAATATTAGAATCCATATGGATGCCTTGAAATTTTGTACTTGTAACTTCAGATACAGTAGCATTATTGTACTCGTTATTGGAATTGATTTTGCGTTTTTATTCTTGAAGTTTATGTGATGGGTTTTTGTAAGATTGATTTTTAGATTATTTATTGTTAGCCAGTGTATTAATTTCGATAAGGAATCATTTATTTCTAGTTCAAGATTTTTATTTTTGTTATTTGTGAAAATCGCCGTACATACATATAATAACCAAAGAGTGTTGAATAGCGTTAGGTAAATCATTTATATAAATGAGAAATAGTGGTGGGCCTAGTATGGACCCTTGAGGTACACAATTGTGTTTTTTCAGTGTACTGTATTCTATTACTGAGTCACAGTGGCGAAGCTTCCATACAACTCGATTCCTACCGGATTCCCTTCGAAAAATAGCTCAGCCAGTATTCTATAAACAAATAATCATATCAAACATATGTAATCCGGCTTACCTCTTACATAAATTGACCCTTCGCTACTGCCGAGTCACATACCATAAGGACGTTAATTGCAAGACAACTAACATTTTTTAATTAAAATAGCTACGACATATACACAGTTATTACAATTACGGCGTCGTTGAGTAACTACGCTAATTACTACCATCACATATTAACCCGTTTACATCCACTGCTGGACGTAATTGCTATGTTGAACAAATATAGGGGACATTAGACTTGAGAACGTTTATATAGAAAATGGGTAACGTCACAAATAGCTGTCAATTATTTCGCTGTTTTGATTAATTTGGCAATATAACTGTATGGAAATAAGAAATAAGGCTAAAAAGTGAACTAGAATATTGGAAATTTCATCATTTCATCATCTTTCATATAGTCATTTTGGAAGTTGGACATTTTGAGAATTGTACATTTCGGGAATTTGACGTTTTGATAATTGGACACTTTGGGATTTGGACATTTTGAGAATTGGACATTTTGCCCCTGAACGGAATTCAGGAGAAGAAGCCTTCCCCCATATAAAAAATAGTTGGATATTTGACCCCCTCAGGCTAGATGGGCTCAGGCGCAAAACGTCTCTTTCGCAAAATGTCTCCTGGTAGTAAAATGTCTCTTTCTTAAAATGTCGCTTTCTCATAATGTCGCTTTCGCAGAATGACGACTTCTCAAAAGGTCGCTTTCTCACAATGCCTCTTTCGCAGAATATCTCTTTCGCAAAATGTCGCGTTAGTAACTTAGAACAAAATTTAGCCAGGTTTAAAAAGGTTGTTTTTTCCAATTTCTTATTCTTGGTTGGTTCTGTTCTGTTCTTTGTTAATATTGTATGGCAACGTTGTAAATTCGATTTTTCGAGTGAAATCAAAAATAAAAGTACTTTTATTATGAGTTCTTTACAAAATCTGGTATAGTGGTATAGTACGTTAAACATTTAAATAATAAAATAACAAATTTTGTTAAAGTCATATATTGTAAAAAAGGAAACAAATCATAAACGTCTTCAATTACAAACAAAAAAAGTGAACAAATCATATACGTCTTCACTTTGGTAAGTAGGTACTGTAATCTACTTATTTTTTTATTGAATTAAAAAATGGAATAAACAATAACAAGGACTACTTTGCATTTACACCTCTCATCTCAAAGTTACCTAATATTTATTTTGAACATTGTAAAAATATAATTCTCTTTAAAAATTGCGACAGCGTCAACTCCTTACATTCTAATTGTCTCAGTAGTTTTATAGTTTGAGACACTGCGTTATGTTGGACGAGAAGATACCGCGCAAGTTCCCGAACGCTGCCCAGCCGAGTCAGATTCGACGATTGAATATGTTGTAAAACTTGTAAATATTTAATAAGAAATTGGAAAAAAACAACCTTTTTTTAAACCTGGCTAAATTTTGTTCTAAGCTACTAACGCGACATTTTGCGAAAGAGATATTCTGCGAAAGAGGCATTGTGAGAAAGAGACATTTTACTACCAGGAGACATTTTGCGAAAGAGACGTTTTGCGCCTGAGCCGCTAGATGAAACAACGATCTTCGCAACGGGTGGTTACAGCTGAGTGGGAGTGCCCGAGAATCAAACAAAATGGTTTACAATAGGAGAGGCCTTAGTCGAGCAGTGAACAGCTACAGGATAATTTCGACCTCTATTTTCAGTCCCATGTGGCTTTATCAAATTCACAGTCAGTTTCTTCCAGTGTCATTGCACCCTATTGAGTTGTCGCCAAGGATAGCTCCGATACGGTGCTGACGGAATAGACAACGTTTTGGTACGATTCCAATTTAAATTAAGTTTGTCGCTTTTTATGTATTACCAACGTGTTTAGATTTAAATGGAAGTCATTGAGCTCTTTACTTAAAAATATTTTAAACAATATTGTGATCAGTCAATTAGTTTTTTTATTAAAGACTCATCATCTACCTGCCTTTTCCCAACTATGTTGGGGTCGGCTTCCAGCCTAACCGGATGCGGCTGAATACCAGTATTTTACATGGAGCGACTACCTATCTGACCTCCACAGCCAAGTTAGTACTGGGTAATGGTAATACAATACTCCTTGGTTAGACTGGTTGTCAGACCTTCGAGCCACTAACTACCTGTAACGACTGTCAAAGATCTAAAAACGACAGCTGGGACCAACGGCTTAAAGTGCTTTCCGAGGCACGGAGGAAACTCTGTATGTAATGTGTGGTCACCCACCCACGGACCAACCTAGGCAAGAGCGGATTAACCTGAAGATCGATCTGAGCGGCTGGTATCATTTAGCCACGAGCTCCTAATGTTGTTGAAGACTGAAAACTAACAAATACTTATCCATTGTGGTGGATGAGGGTCCATTTTATCTCAGAGGGAACCGGCTTGAGTCACAGGCAGTGGGATTATCATAGATGGATCATGAAAGTGATTATGATGATGATGTAACTGTGTCCTTAGTTAGATATTGGGATGATTGGTAGAGATTCTGGGTGACTGCCTCGTTGGTCTACTAGTCGCAAGCGCGACTGCTGAGCATGAGGTCCTGGGTTCAATGCCTAGGTCGGGCATTGTGTTATTGGGTTTCTCCATCGCGAATTTCTCAGTAGCAGCCATTGAGTCAGGATTTGTTCCAGGTTGATGGCAATAAGCTTGCCCCCTATTGCATATGACTTAAAACATAACTGGCGAAATGTGCGTGCACTTAGGTACACCTAGGCTTAATCCTTCGGGGATTACAGGCGTGATGTTATGTTATTTTGGGTGCCAACGAAGGCTGTTCAGTAAGGAGGTTGCATACTCTTAAAATTGAATTAGACTTTCTTTCGTCTTCGAAACTAAATCTGAGCAGTGAATATCACAGTAGGATTCACAAGTTGAAGGCTTGATGAACTTGGGAGAGGCTTACGTTGAACATCATCATTCTCTTGCCCTCGTCTGTATTCTTCACACAGTCCATCCATAGTTTCTTTGGTCTTCCTCTACTCTTATACCCATCCAGAGTCATACTCAAAACTTTCCTCACGACATGGTAAAGGTTGAGCTGATTATCTTGAGGACCTTCTGGTTATCGTCATAAGCTCGGCTGTATTTTCTCTACTACTTCTTCTCCTTGTGAGTCACGAGAATCCCGAGAAAGACCAGTCTTTACTTTATCAAAAAAGCAAACACCGCCCGATAACATTCAAAGGAGTGTTAAACTTATATGAAACGCTGATTGCTATCAAAATAGGTACATAAAGCTATTAGCATGCTGCTGATAAAAGGTAAACACACAACAATACAAGAAATCATTAAAAGAATGATTATTACTATCAACTTCATGATTAAGTTTGTATTTCTAAATAAAAACTATATAATCACATCTATGCATAAATTATAAGTGTTGAAATATTTCTTGAAAACATAACATAACATCACGCCTGTAATCCCAGAAGAGTTAGGCAGAGGCGTTTTCTTGGAAAACTCGAAGCATTTATTTCAATTAGACCATCACAGGCACTTTTAAATGCCTAAAAACCAAAAAAAAAAGCGAAGCTACAGTCACAGTCACAAGGCATAATAACTTGAGAAAGTACTGTAGTTGCAAACGCTTGGTAATCTATACATATAAAGAGATTGTAAAAAAAAAATTATACAGGGTTATTTGTAAAACACCAACAACCTCGCAGGAGTAGATTACTAACATCATAAACAACAACTTTGTTCTATGACTTTTCCGAAAACAGACAAAAAAAATTCAACTCTCCATACATATGTCCGAACAGCTGATCGAGTTTTGTATGAAAAGTCGTTTTTTTTTGTGTGTCAGGATTTGAAGGCAGTTTTCACCGCTCTACTGCTAGATGCTTAGGCAGATGAGAAGCATTGCCTTCCTGGGGACAAAACTTAGGTCCCATATTCCTTCCATTGTTGTCCAGTGATGGATAAAAACCACAGATATAAATATACCTAGATAACACAAGTATCACGTTCCGTATGAAAACCAAGCCTGCCATTTTTTGAGTACCTACTATGACGTCATAAGCACTATTTAGTTACTATACAAAACAGACTACGTTTTTGTTCTTCTAAATGTATAGAATAAAGTTCTCGAGTTGTAACGTTGTTGTTTTAAACAAATTAGCTTGCTGCGATAGTAGCCACGCTTAGCATAAAATGAGCCGTACACATAAAGTAGGTGCTCTTGCGTATTCTAGGTAAATATATCTATATCTGCGGGTGTACTTGTCCAGCAGTGGATGATAATGACAGATTTTAGACGATTTAAATAAGCGAATAATAGTAAATAATCTGGCTGGACGTAAAGATGGCCTTCAAGGAATCCAGGACGGTTGACGGTATCGTCAAAATCGCGGTGCACACCTAGATGAGGAACGCAAAGAACCGGGAAGTGTGGCAGAAGAAAGGGGGCGCCTATACCCAGTAATGGGCGATTCCGGGCTGATAATTATGATGGAAGTTGAAATAAACAAGAAATCTCTCTGCCATAACTCATTTTTCGTTTGTACTCTATTAATACGCGACCTACTTGCTACCAACCGTTACATGCAACTGTAAAATATAAATCAAGCTATAAATGTCACGTTAGTGATGAGCGATTCCTGTAACTAATTGATCATTGTTGTACAGAATAAAAATCTTCGAGATAAACACAGCATGATCTTTCTGAAGAACACATCATCATCTGCCTAGCCTTTTTCCCAACTATATTGGGGTCGACTTCCAGTCTAACCGGATGCAGCTGAATACCAGTATTTTACATGTAGCGACTGCCTATCTGACCTCCACAACCCAGTTTGTACTGGGTAATACGATACCTCTTGGTAAGACTGGTTGTCAGACTTTTTGGGCCACTGACTACCTAACGATTGTCAAAGATCTACAAATTACACCCGGGACAAACGGCTTAACGTGCTTTCCGAGGCACGGAGGAAACTCGGTATGTAATGGGTGGTCACCCATCCACAGACCAACTTAGGCAAGCACGGCTTAGCCTAAAGATCGATCCGAGCGGCTGTTATTATTTAGCCACGAGCTCCTCCTTTATGAAGAACCTTTATGAAAGAAAAAGGATTAAATGAAAGCGTGGCGATTGATATGGGAAAATTAAATAAAAAAAAACATGTTGCGTCGACCTTAAGTAACATGGGACAAGTGCAGAAGATGACAGGTGAAGATATCCTCAAGACCAATTGCCATCTTTAAATGTTGGTGGGTTAAGTGATCCGTTTTCAGGCGTAGGTAAGGCCTAAGTAACCGTTATAATATCTTACTGCGTGTGTCAGCTTGTATCTTTAAGGAACGTTTGTGAAGGGTTAAGAATCAGGCACCAGGAACTGGTATCTGGCTGTTGAGATGCTACATAGAGCATATACACAAAGATGTAGGTTGAAAGATTGATTCTGGGTTTACTTGATCTAACTTTACTGTACTAAATATTTAAGTTAAAAAAGGCCCCTATTTTCTTCCGGCGTTTAATATAAAAAGGAAACATTACATTTACGACGCAAAGGAAACAAAAAATAATACTCCATTCTAAACATCCGCCATTTTGTTTTTCCATTGTACGGGTGAAGAAAAAATATAATTAAAGTGTTTACGTAGTTTTTTGTTGTTGTTATACATTAGATACGCGTATGATTACGGGTAAAATAACATGGGCAGAAAATATTGAACGAGATTTAATAAAAATGTACTGTGTTTGACGCATCGTTGACATTTTAATGCCGCCATATTGGACACAATTACTACCCTTCGTTTTTGGTTCGTTTAATTTTTTTTTTTTAATTTTGTGGCTAGTGCTTCAAAATGATACTGACCACTGTGTATAGCGAGGGATATTTGCTGTGACTGCAACAGCACTGCATATTGGTTTCACCAGTTTGAGTATTACTTAAACTGACCATACTTAAGAAATGGAAATGATCAAAAAATTGATTCAATTATGAGGAAAAATCCAGACTCAAATGGAAGTATCTGGAAACTCTCAATCTCTACAGAATAAATCCCTGGGAATCTCTACAGAATAAATCCTGTAATTTTGATAATTATTAATAAATAAACTAAACTAAAAAACCAATACGAGTCTCCAACAAGAAACATCTTCAATTAACAATTGATTGTGTTGATAATCCCCACCCAGATTGCAATCCTGAGGGCTGGGGTTGAACCTTTTGATCAAGACATTTTTGAAACCTAGAGTCCTGAACTTGTGAAGCCAAGATATTCGACATCATGGTCATTTTATTATGGTTACTTTTGAAGATATTATTCATTTCAATAAATCTTACCTGCGATTGATTCTGGGGAGGCATGGGCGAGGGCTCATCAGGCCCGAGCCTCGGGACACCTGTCCGTTTCATCATCTTTGATGATCAGCGATTTCCCATCACACGATCACCTGGAATTACAGAAAGTTATATTATTAGTATGATTTTATCAACCAATATAATTTAAAAATTAATATGTAAATGTTAAACAATACTTATTACTAAAACTCCAAATAACTGTAGATAGATTCCAATATTACCACAAAATAATATTGGAATATATCTGCAGTTATTTGGAGTTTTAGATAAATGTGAGTAAAAGTAGGGTTTTTTCACAATATTTTCTAGTAGATTTTACCTATTAATCTGGACGGGTATAAAGGACAAATTTTAGGTCCAATTTAAGATTTTTAGACCTCCAAATAACAGAAACATTGTAGTATATGTTAAATCCAGTATCATTAATTTTGTTAACATTGTTGACCTATCTAAACATTATTTATGACCATGTGGCCAAACCTCATGTCAATAAAGCTGCGCTCATCACTAAAAAACGTGTTAATCTCATTAATGGTTGCCTAATGTATAGGAACCTACACAAGTGCCTTCCGGCTGATAATAAAATCAATAGAATTATAACCTCACCTAACATGCTTTCAGTTTATCAAACCAAGTAGTTATTATAGTCCCTTTTGCAACCTTATTTTGATGAGAATAAATATCACTGTAGTAAAATCAGAGGTGGTATATTACTGATAAAGGATTGTATCTTACACATGCTTACTGAAAGGTTAGATAACTCAATAAGTATCAAAGGGACTGCCAAACTTATGTCAAACCATTAGATTGCCTTTATTTCTGTCAGAAAATCACAGCTGTTGGAGCTCAGTGCAGTGGTGGCTCTGTAAGTTGCGAGTTTGAATGCACAGGAGCATTACTTTGTGTAGTTTAACACAGTGCTCTCAAAAGCGTAACTAGCATGTTCTAAAGTATACTAAAGCAAGATATTTCTAGAAATATGACTAGATAATTGTAATTGTTGAATTTTCAATCTGTAATTGGCTCACATAGTGGATTACAGCCCACTCCCTCTTACAGAGAGTAGGCCTGTGTCCCAGCAGTGGGAACGTAAAAGGCTGATTATGTTAAATCATAGCCAATGTAGAAAAGACAGTGTGTTGGTAAATTTAGAGTTTCAGAAACTGGCGGCCAGTGTTTTGTTTAATTTGTTTTAACATTTTCGGCACACTGCAAGTCGTGTAGTACTGTGCAATGCTTCCAATACTAACTTGATGTACCCCCTTGTACGCAGTTGTCAAACCTATTGAGGTTAGCAACGGGATGGGGGGGATATGGGATAAACTGACTTGGTTAGTGAAATAACAGAACTTAACTTTAAAATATGTGGTCAAGATTTATGATTGGTCAGTCCAATGTGTCTGTATTTTACAAGACATCAAAAGTTTCTTTTTTTATAGGACTGCTACCACCTTCTTTGTTGTTTATTTGATCAGTGGATTACTTCGGGGTGCAGACTCAGTTTGCTCCTAGTTAATCACAATGATGGTACCTTAGTAAGCAATTAAGAAGTAGAATATGGTGCTTGCTTTTTCATTGCAGTACCAAGTAACCTAATGACATACACCTCTACGTTTTATTTTTGTTTCAGGCTAGGTACTCTTTAGATTTAGTTTGCGTCTTACATAGAATATTTTTAAAACACTAAAGTAGCCATTTTAGTCCAATATTCTTAATTCAAATATTTATTTCCCTCAGTGATTTTTTGTGACAGAAACCAAGCTTTCCGTATATCGGGCGCGAGTAACCAAAAGGCTGATAAACTAATGACACTAAATAAACTTCCGCGCCCACTCCATTTTTACGAAGACAAAACATTGTTTTGTAATTTTAGGTACTACAAAAACCTTAAATTAGGAACTGTTGTGGCCGAAAACGTGGAAACTAATGATTAATTTACAGTTTTACACGGAAACTGTACACGCGTCATGGAACACTGATAAAATTAATGAAAAACGCGTCCGTATAGGTTAGGCTCATTACCCGCATGTGATTAAGGAAATAACGATTTTTCAGTAAATACTTCTTTCATTAAGTACGTAAACTATCTTCAACAATACCCACAAGTTGTCAGTACCTACTAGACTATTACAGCTCACTTTGACGAATCTAGTTCATCGATCCGTTACTTGCTGAATAAAATAACAAGTGATGATAACCGCGCCCGCCATTTCCACATGCGGAGTTGTTTTGTTTCAATTATTTATTTAACTCCAGCATAGTACTGTCAACGTGTGTAAATAGTTGTTGATAATTAAGAAAGGATTATGTAACTCACCGTCCGATTTTATTTTGTGAATGTATTCTTCTATTTATTTACGTTATTCATAAAATTGCGGTTATTTAAATTTTAAGACTGGGCATAGTCACACGCACACACACGTGCAGTAAATTCGAAATTGAAAAAAAATGTATTGTGAAATGACGTCATGTCCTGAATCTAAATCATTCAACATCGTTCCACTTTCTTACCACTTTAGCATGTCGTTCAGGGTCAAAGTAATAAAATGACAGAATATTTCACAAAGAATTCATCGAATAACTGGATTGGATAACACAATCCAATAATAAAAAAAAAAATGTGCAACGTGACTAACACAACGTACTACGGTGAATGTATATAGCTTTTATAAACATATTACGCAACTAAAATACGAACATAAAGGTAGGTACTCGAAAGCTAGAAGGCGAGGCGCATTCGAATTTGGAATTTCGAATCTCCGGTCACAGCACCCACACAGGTTTCGTTCAGAAACCGGTCCGGCAGCTACGACGATGACACAAACTCGTACTTATTTATAGCGGAAAACGTACACAAATCGATAACACCCTAGCTAGCTGCACAACAGCGACCGGCCCGGCGCAAAATACCTACTCGCTCAACTTTCAAGTCTGCAGCGCAGGCCACTAAACAACATAGAGAATTACATTTTAACAAGTCCCGCCTTTTTTACATAACCCCGTTCTGATATCTTCTATTTAGATATTAGACTCGCCTCTTTCACGGTACAGTCACTCACGAAAATCGTTAGGTATTATTTCTACAATGAATCATAGCGAGCGGATCTCGTTTGAAGAAAAAGTTAAAGGTGGCTAAGGATAATCATCTTTCAGAATAGAGCGGTAAAGTCCGGTTTGCATCGGGCCGGGGGAAACGAGGACGGCGCGGCGCGGTGGTATTCGTCACCGACGTAGAAAATGGCGACTAAATACCAACAATTACACAGCGCGACTCACCGAACGTCAATGCGAATCAATGTTACACGAAGGAGAACAGAAGTCAACCCAGTTAACTGGACGAGAAGATGTAAGCTCCTATCTATCTGTTGCAATTCAGATAACGATTGGCCTCGAACACATCGATGTCAAAAACTAACAAAACGAGTACATACCGTTGAATATTAAATGCTGACACGTCGCTATCTTCAATTGCATGTAGAAAACGCCTTTTATAACTCAAAAAACAGTTTCGAGACAATGAATAAAGATAATAGCGCGTCACGGCTTGCTCCGAGCGAGCACATTCGTGCGCCTCCAAATAGCGCAACGGCGCAACTTTTTCGAGCGCGGCGTCAACACGGTCAGGTGGGCGAGGTTGCGACACTGCCATAGCGCTATCTCGCTCGCACTGTACGCTATCTCTTTCGCACCCGCGACACTGCCTCGCTGGGACTGGAGGGACGCAAGCGGAGCCCTTCCTCGGACAAACGTCGCGCACCGAGCTGCGCGGCCGACTGACTGCTCCACAGCGCCTCCAACCGCGGCGGCCCGAGCGAGAATCGAGCCCGAGCTACTAGACGGAACGGCAACGTCGCCATAGAAATAATAGCGAGCGAAACGGACTTGCAACGATATGAAATGCCACGAACCACCGCCGCGGCACTGGCGGACCAAAACAAAATCTCCTTTCTCTAAAATTATACAACAGTCGGTATTGAGAGCACACCCGGGCCACTTCGCGGCTATCTCCCGCCAAAAACAATGCACTTATTTAATAAAAATAAGTTGGAGGAAATGCACAAAGGATTGCAAGTAATTTGTAGGAAATAGATTCTAATCAATTTCACAGATATAGCCTATTGAAGTATGGATTTTTGCGCTTCCTATCGACATAGTTACGTGTATGGATACTTCAATACGTATGTAGTGCCTTGACAACAAGTGAGGGGTGAGGGTGAGGGGAATATTAAAATCACTGCAGTGAATCAGAAAATGGAAGCGAGTGAATTAGACATTTGTAATGTGAAGACGTACGTTCTTGATTGTTATGCTAAAATGTAATAAACCAAGAGAAGGCCGATTAATTAAAGAATTATAATGCGAGGAGGTACATAGAATTTCAATAGCTTGTCATGAAATGAATTCTGCTATAAGGATCATGATTACAATTATTGAGACCCGTCACAAATGAAACAGGTTTAAACACAAATCAGCTGCTTACATGGATTAATAGGAAAACTTAACACAAATGTCATTGTCAATTTAATTTTATTATTAAATGGGGCATTTAGGTTAAAACAGAAAAGAAACAAATTCAAATATGTTATTTTATTTTTATTAGGATACTGGTTTCTATTTTAGCTGCCTGTCCTATGGTTCAGCAAAACCTAAAAATATTTGGTCAAAGTGTATTAAAAATATATTAAAAAAACTACTCAAGTAAATATCTAACTACAAATAATAACTACACTAATTACAAAAAAAAAAAGTAAGCAAATGTAAAAAAAGAAGCTTTATTGTGCTGTTTATTGGAACTACTTAAAAGAATCGTCTCCTAATGATTATAATTATTTCAGAGTATGAAAATAAGTTCAACAGACAACAAAATCTACATTTAGGTCATAAAGAACTACGGATTTAACCAAATGAATGTTATCCAATAAAAATAACAAGCTGTGTAACTTGAAAATGGTAATAAGATTGAAAATTCGAGAAATACTGTTAATCAACCTGTAAATTCTAAGTAACTGTGATATGGAATTCAGTTATGTAATTTGAATTAATAATGAGCTAAATATGATTCAAAACTACCAAATACTGCATTTATATTTTCAATTGTCCATATAATCACTATACTAGGGTGATCCTTACAAAGTAATATAAGCAATGATTATTATCAGACTCATCATTTCAGGTCTTCTTTTAATTGTTTTTAAACCTTGTCCATATTTTGCATGATTTCTAAAATTCACCATGACTGCTCCAAATTGTTTTGGCAAGTCATGCGCTGGTGAAGTCATTAAATGGCAAATGTCATGTTTTAAACAGAATATAAAGGTCGCAAGGTAGTGACTTCGCCAAGAAAATTACAGGTGATTTTGAGGTAAAATATAGATTAGAACTAGCTGCAAGTTTTTTCAGAACTAGATTAGGAAACAATTTATGAAATTATACTGTTTTCTTTCGTTTATTTTTGATTAACTGGCATTATACTTTGATAGCCTATGAAGTCTATTTTATATGCAAATATCATTTAATTAGAAACGCAACATAAACCGTTATGATTATGACTACCAGTTCTGTAACCTACAATAAGAAGTGCATTGAAAACAGGTTCTACACAGTTTTCAAAGTAGCCTACAAACTCTGCACGATTTTCGTTAAAAGTATTCTTATCTATCAATATCTTTTGAGGAAGTATTAGTACTGGCCGTCAAGACCCCATAATATTTTCAGTCCCATCTATTAGCCCGGATACATTTATCTTATCTTGAAATAGGACAAACAATTTTTATCTTTTACTATCGTTTTCCCCTATTTTTCCATTAAGAATTGTGCCCATGACTTTCCATTTAACTAAAAGGTACAAAACATGTATATTTTAGTTATCAGTATCACAAGTTGAAAGATCTTTGTTCCCTAAAAATTTAGGATCAACTAGTCCACAAGGGTGTGACAGTTGATGTAAAAATTAACTTCAATACATCCATCCATATGCTTGCCTTTTTATCCATATGTCAAATGCAAACAAAGGTGCAAAACATGACCCCATCAAAACCCCTTCCAAACTTTGTAGTGACCTATTTACGTCAGCTACTCATTCGAGTCCTTGGGAATATCTGAATAGGTCTATTGTGCTACCTTCAAAGTCCATCATGGCCCCATGGGTCACCCTAAACATATTTATAGAAAGGGGAGACCGAAAGAGTTTTTATCCCACTTACGGAAAAAATAATTCCAGTCGGCAATTAAAGAAGCCATATTATACCTTGAATTTAAGATCGCTGCATTGAAAATGAGCATTCAATTAAATGTCAAAGACCTACATCAAGATCAGTTAAAGGAAACTGATTTTAATCGAAACGAGAGTTTTGCACGCCATTATCACCTTCAGTTGTAAGCAAAGAGGAATGGAGTCGACAAAGGAACTAGAAAAAGGTTATGGAAGACTAAAACAAACAAGCTAAAATCTGGCAAAGTGTCGAAAAGTTAATTCAAGGGAAGAAGCATGTTATATTACCTTTATTTACAAACAAAGGTAGTAGAAGAAAGGAGATTGAATAAGATATCTTGAAGTAATTAATTGCATTTGCAAGATGAATTAAATTCTGGCAGGGCAAGTCAAATCAGCTGATACATGACGCTTATGTCCATAACAAGACCTTTCCCAATGTGTAAAGGCAACACATACAACACGCAAATCTATTTATCAACGCACATGTTTATTTTTAAATTCAGAACATTTCTAGAGTCTATTTCAAGTCATGAATGCAATTACAGTTCGAGGAGCTCAATTTGAAATTCCTTCCTTTCTAATAGGTAACAATAAATGATTTGACAATCTGATGATGAAACAGCACGCAGAAATATGAAGAAAACATACCCAATTTATATAAATCCTTCATGAATACGCAAAATTTATAATCAGTTGTGGCCCGGAGTGATGTAAACATATATGTATACAGATTATGACCGCACCATTATTGTATCTAAGGCTCTCGTCCACTCAATAACAACCTAGTTTGTTTGTTGGTTTATGTGTATGTGTGCGCAGTAAACAGGTATCAACAGACAACGCACGCACGCAAAGTATTAACCTCAATTAGCTCATCCGTGTGTGAGTGCCTCAGACCAACTTAAGTTATTACTAAAATTTAATTACAACACCAATACGCTGGCATTAAGTTTTAAACTCGTTTATCGTTTGTATTAAATTTATCCCATTGTTAAGCGGAGGATACAAAACGGATAGCCTTGAAACTTCTTATCGAACAAGTGAGTCGACTACACACAATTACGACCTGTGAAGCGCGACGTTGCCAACATTCATCGCGCTACTGCGTCTTAATTTTACAAGTCCGCCGCCATTTTGTTTCCATTTATCAGATGCAACTTTGCGAATGATGAGACTCGATTTATTCTCTTTTTGTTAAGACCGACAGATTCAAAGATAAAACACATTCAAAGAAAGCTAGTTAGCTAGTAACCACACTTTCCCGCATTAAGAAACACGCGTGTTACGTAACTTTAGGAAGTTGCCTGGCGATGTTAAATGCATGGGTTTAACTCTCGCATCGAGTACGCTGCAGGCTGAAAGTTCAAGATATCTCAAAAGCGAATATCGAATATGCTGTAGATGTCTAGATCATCGAGATTGCAAGCGCACCCTAGCCATACCTAGGTATTTATGTAGGGGGGCAAAGTGTCGGCGCAATATGGTTGACATACGTACTTTGAGAGGTTCGTGAGCCAGTGCCGGGTGCGGGGCGTCCGCCCCGTGCTGCCAGGGTAGCCCTCCGGCCGACTCACAACCAGATACATCACAAATACGGTCATTTTCAACGCAAATTCCGCGGTATCGATCACGCACAGACGCCATTTTGAACCGACACTGAGCGCGGACGAGCGAGCGACGTTGCCACGTCGCACGTTTCCAATCCGCACTTCTATTTCTGTCGCCCTCCCCCCGCGCACCGTGACGCCGGAGGTCGCCAAACAGCGCTCGACAAAACATTCACGATTTCAATTTATACATCAACTTCGCGGGTTCTTATTTGAAAAACTCATGATCTAGTAGGCCTTCGGATCCGGCAGGCACGGGCGTAAGGAGGGGGGAGGGGGAACGGCAGAGTGAAGGGGAAGGGGGCGTTATAACAGTGTTTCCAATGATAAGATAGTACTTATAGACATCGCATAGATGTACATGAATTGTAATATATCGTCCGAGCGCGCCGGGCTTTCACCAAAGAGCGAAGCGAGGCGCGGCCGCGCAGGACCGCGCCGACATGTGCCATTGGCCACCGCAGAGATCGATAGACAAACACCGACGAGGACGCCGACCTACATACGATACTGAGCCTTACCGCTGTAATAATACATGTCGTATTCGTCCGGTAGTGACTATAAACAAACTACCGCACGAGCACACTGACGTCGTCCACGTAGATACGCACGAACACAGGCGTTGTGAAAACGACGCGAGCAAGCGACGAGCTGCGCGACCTACCAATGTATACCATCATTGTATTATGGCACTTTTCTAGAGTCGAAATTCCTGTGCCGCGACGCGCCCAGCGCGCCCTACCGAAGGACAAAGGGACGATTTCACACGGAAAACAAAGGGAAACGCCGGTCCACGGATAATAACACGTTTTTTGTTTGATAAATTAACTTTTTAACAAGTTTTTATCGAGTGGCAACGCGTTGCCAAGTCGTCAGGTTGCGCCGACCGCGCGCTCTCTCATTATGAAATTGGGATTTTCTAACTGCACATGACGCAGTCGATTGATAAGATGAATTTTTGAAAGGTTACATAAAATATGCAATAGTACATTGGACTGATTGAGTAGCGTATGGTAATGGCACAGGTGCGCCGGACAAGTTGTAACAGGCAATATGGCATTAGCCATCATATCCCTATTTCACCACTATACGTATTACACAGATGAAAGCAATCAAAATCAACTAAAAAGACCAGATAATAAGCTTGGAATAGGAAAAGACGCAATCTGTCAAGCAGTCACTTACCTGAATTTTTACACGAAATGTGCGTATTTCTTCACAAAACTCACTGGAACGTCACTCCGAGACGATGCAATAGTTATATTCAAGGTATTTTAAGGTTTTTAAACAATTTGATGTGCATAAAAAAATTATACATGCCGTTGAGCAAACGTCCCGCGCGCATAGAGACCGAATGCGAACTGTTGGTAAGTTTGGTTTGGTTGGGTCGGTTGATAGGTGGGGGGCGGCGGGCGGAAAACCGGAGAACGGGCAATCGAGGGAGTCAGAAAGGACAAAATTATAATAAATTTTAACTGATTTACTTGGCTTAACTAATAACAAGCAACAATTTAAAAATTATAAAATGTTTTTTAGAAACATTGCATTCAATAATAATATCAGCTCATGTGATAAAAATGTGATAAGTGATTGTCTTGACATTGATGTTTTTCCTGTTTCGCTACACACACATAGACAAAAACCAAAAACACAATGATTTATGGTCACAGTGTTGCCGACTGTAAAAATATTGTTGTGTTTGAACAGCCATAATTATTTCTTTTTTAATTCAAATAAAAATCTAGTAGAAGAAGTAGTTAAGAATGTGTACCTTAATTGTTGCTTACCATTTAATAAGCCTTCAAAGAAGGAATTTCAAAAGGTTAATCAATTTTAAAATTTACAATAAGGCATAAAAAGTCAAAAGTCGTTTAAAGCAAGTGCGATGCCACCGCTGGCTGTGCTATTAGATTTAGTCGACTCATCGCTGTCAAGACTTATCCAATAAAAATGATGGATTTAATTAAAAAAAAATACCACATGTTCTCGCCCAATCAAAACAGAGATCGTGTATGACAGAGAAAAGATAAACTTCTTCAACACGTATTGAAAATTTCCCGACATTTATCTGCTTTTTCTTGTAAATTTAACACTTATTTGTTCTAGAAAGATAATTAGGAGTTAAAGATGCGTACAGCAACCCTTTTCTTTGCCTTTACAATTTTGTTTGTAGCGGTCAGTGCGAGAATAGACCCCAAAAACTTAAAGTGTTTAGGTGTGTGTATTTGCCGAAATGTTTTTAAACTTATTTTTTATAGATCTGATGGTTAATTGTAGTAATCTTGTAATTTCAGTGTGCCGGACGACCTTCGAGGAGCTTAACGATGTGATAAAAAAAGTAGATAAATGGAAAAAAGTCGATGTAAGTACACATTTTAATTAGCCAACTTCAGTTTAAACTTTTATTGTTATTTTATTCGTGAACTCTTGAATAACCTGCATAGGATTCAATCACTCAAAGTTCTTCGACCATTAAAAGTACTTTAAATACAATATCCATCTGTTGTATGTCATAAAATTACTTTTTGCACCTTGCTTGACTATTAGTAAATTCCTCTGACTGTTCTGACAAAGCCACGATAATTTTCACATAATAACTTCATTTATAGGCCCGGAATATATTTCACTCATCATGGCAAAATTTAACTGCAACAAAAAACTATGTGTCCGATTTGAAAATTTTAATGGTTTTTTTTACTAAATGGGCTTACTCTTGACCTCAATGGTTGGTTTAACACAATGACTAGTAATTTTATATTTATTAAATTAAATTTGCGTTTGAGCCACTCCATGTTATGTCAAAAAGTAAGAATAGTATTTTGTTTTTTTTTTTTATTGTGTGGAATATGGGAATGGGAATTTTTATAAATATTTGAACAAGAAAACTTATCAATAGACACAAAACAAGACAATAAAAAACTTGATTAGTAAAGCTCAGGATATAGTAAAAATAATTAATAGCAAGGTTACACCAATACCGAGTCTCCCTAGTTCCTAAGTAAACTAGGTTCATTTTTATTATATCTTTTTGCACCTCATGCATTGAACTTTAGTTGCCATCCGTGTCAAGAAGCTGCTAACTGGTTTCGATCAGGCATACAAAAATGTTGGTGGTTTACCCACAAAATAAATTGTTAAGGAACAATTTCTACCTGACTTTTTGAATTAATCAATTCAACAAGCATCTAAAAAGGACGAGGATCGGTCCACACAATATTTCCTTACAAATAATACTTAGCATTGTCTAAAATTATAATAGAACAGAGTTACATTGTCTCATTGTCTTTTAAATTAAATTATTCCTTTGTTTATTTTTACACAACACATTAAATACATTTTTAAATATTCTAATATAAAAAATATAAAAAGACATTTAAAAATATAAAAAATAGTGGTCCGCCGGTATCGGGAGCAGGGCCAAATTACATTCATTGTTAACGTGAAGAAATCGTCGTTTTATTGAGCACCAAGCTCCAGAGTCTCAGAGTAGACAATATCACTGTTTGGTGAGGCGATGCATATGCATCATCATTATTATCATCATCATCATCATTGCAGCCCGGAATCACCCACTGCTGCCCCATTCCTCTGACATATGTTCCAGTTCTGTGTGTCCCTCATCCAGGTGTTTCCCTTGATTTTTACAATATCGTCAACCCAAGCTTTTTGGTAGTGGTTTCCTTGGCCTGAACTCAGGCACCATATGGTCACGAAGCCGTCAACCACGCATTCTGTACGTCAAACTAAGTAACTTTACACAAAAACTATTGCTGGGAAATGACTTTTTTTTATGGGGTGAAATATCACTATTTACGGTAGGACTCAATGTAACGTTCTCAATTCGTTGTGCTGATCAATGGATTGAATAGTATGGGGGTCGTGGAGGTGTTTAAAGTAAAAATCTTCCATTAAAAATAAGAATTTAAAAAACACTTGTGAAAAAGTTAGAACTTTGACCCCCAATATCTCCGTAACTAGAAGGTTCCCAGGTATGGTCTAGTACAAAAAAAATGATTACAATGATGGGGAGAACAACTGCCTTTCGGCTTCGTTAAGGGACTTGTTACACCCTTTATAGTTTTCAATATCCTTGAATGTCCCACTGCTGGGCATAGGCCTCCCCCATGTGCTTGCAGATACTCTTCTCCTGCGCCACCTCGAACCAATATAGTTATGAGTGATTGAATATTGTAGATTAACAACGCCTTATCTCTCTCTGTAAGCTGTAAAAATGGTAATAAATTTACAGAAGTAGGTTTTTTTTTTATGAATGGCTTTTTTATCAGCAGGTATTTCAGTGGTGGACAAAATTAATGGTTATCATCCTTCTGTAAAAAAGATTGTAACAGGATTTTCAGCCGAAAGCGATACCAAACCTTCGGCCCTGGTGCCAGTTTTGGCTGAAACCGAAATTTATTTAAACATGTTAAATTGAAAATTTAATATTTATGACATGTTAAAAATGTAGCGTATTTTTAGTTTCACACACAAACAGTCACATCATGTGTTAAATAAAATAAAAAAAACAATAACTAAAGTATGAAACAAAAATAGTGATTTATTTATGTTATATTAGCTTTTTTTTTTTTTTCGGTTGGGAAATCTTCAAATGACCCCCCCCCACTCTGGGCGGAGCGGAGGGGAGTGTCAGACTTGTACTGACTAAAACCCATCCATGTTCCTTCTTAGCCCTTTGTGTTCCAGGGCCACGGTATCTCTTTCGAACAGTCCCGCAGCCCTGGCAGGCGGCTATAACCTTTGGACAAGTGCAAGCAATATGTTGACAAAGTTTTATCGCAATCGGATGCATGGTATGTGGTATGGCAGCGCTTAAAATACGAAAAAAACAAATAAACATATATATATTTTTTTTTTTCGATGTCGTGGTATGGGCATGTGATGCGGAGGAATGTGGAAAATGTCGTGAGTAAAGTTTTGAGTATGAATGTGGATGGGTATATGAGTAGAGGAAGACCAAAGAAACGATGGATGGACTGTGTAAATAATGATATGGCAAGAAAGGAGGTGTCTGATGAGATGACGAGTAATAGAGAAGTATGGAAGAAGAAGACATGCTGCGCCGAACACAAATGAATTGGGACAACGGCAAGAGAATGATGGTGATGACATGGTGAACTCAAACTCAAAGCATTTATTTCAATTAGAACATAAAGGGCACTTTTGAATGTCAGAAAAACATAAAAGGCGAAGCTACAGTCACAGACACAAGGCATAATAACCTGTGAAAGTACTGTAGTTGCCCATTCCAAATCTCTCAAAAACAGAAAATATTTTCGAAAAATAGTGTTACAGCTAAATTAGAACGATTTTAGATTTTCCATAGAAACAGAAATTTCCAATTATCTTTTTTTTTAAATAACATTTCGAAAAGTCCTCGGTCAAGTTTTTAGACTTATGTATCCTGCTTATGCGTACGAAGTTTCATTAAAATCGGTTCAGTCATTTCGAAAAAAATCACTTGAAAGTTTGTATGAAATGCCGTAAGACGTTAACGCTCTTAATGCTTTTGTATGGAGAATACGGGCTAACGAATATATATTTTTTTATGGTAGCCTGTTCTCTCCCACTCATGGGCATACCCACGGTGGGGCAAGGTGGGGCACTTGTCCCACCCTGCTCTCTGACCCGAAGCTAAGAATTTTTAGGCAAAATTAATATAATGACAATATTAAATATTCATTTCATTCAAAGGTTTTTAACATTTTTCACATTAAAATAAAAACTTGATTAAGGTCAACAATAACAGAAAACCATCTTGTCGGCCTCTGAATGTTAAGTGCGCATAGAAAGAGGGTTGTAGAAGCACAACATACATTTGAAAACGAAATTTTAGCTAGATTTAGCCAGATCCCTCGCAAGTTATTATTGAAATAAGGTGTAGTGCAGTCAATAAAACGTATCAGTCAGTAAATAAAAGTCATTTTTAATTTCCTACTACTTAAATCATAAATCATATTTATTTCTGTAAATTGGTTTACAAAACTCTTTTACATGTCAACATGTTATGTTTTAAAACTAGATGGGGCCGGTGTTTCGTACCTGACTACTCTGAGAAGAAACATCCGAAACAAACTCAGAGGTCACCGTCTCTTTTAAAGTCCAGACATTGCTCAAGTCATATAAGGACCATGTAGATACTTAGTTCTATATACTTAGTTGAATTGACTTAGTTTATTTACTTCTACACCACTCCTTAAAAAATGCTGGGTACGCCCATAGTCCCACTGCTGGGCATAGGCCTCCCCCAACGTTAACGCTCTTAATAGAAAGATATCATTTGGGAGGTTGGGCGCTAATGATAAGATTAAATGTCACTGGCGTTTCTTATCAAGAATAATCAACACGTTTACTTACTCATTACCTATTAGGCAATATTTTTATCTATCACAAGGTGATACTGACCATCTCCTTGCAACAATCAATACTAATATTTATAGACCGAATTTTTTATGTTGCTGGCAATCTGTAAAATCCGGTATTCTATACAATACCTAGGCAGTGTAGAGAATACCTAAAACGTGTAGGTAAAGTCATCATCTGCCTAGCCTTTTCCCAACTATATTGGGGTCGGCTTCCAGTCTAACCGGATGCAGCTGAATACCAGTATTTTACATGGAGCGACTGCCTATCTGACCTCCACAACCTGGGTAGTACGATACCCCATGGTAAGACTGTTTGTCAGACTTTTTGGGACACTGACTACCTAACGACTGTCAAAGATCAGCAAATGCCACCCGGGACCAACGGCTTAACGTGCTTTTCGAGGCACGGAGGAAACTCGGTATGTAATGGGTGGTCACCCATCCACAGACCAACCGTGCTTGCCTAGGTTGCAACCTAGGCAAGCACGGCTTAATCTAACGATCGATCCGAGCGGCTGTTATTATTTAGCCACGAGCTCCTAGGTAAAGTATGATTTATTATTTATTTTATATTGATAAAGATAGGCCAAAATCTATTTCTTTTACACATTACCGGTGAACCAGCAGATACTCTATACAATCCCTAGGAATTGTATTCATTACCTAGGTAAAGTATGTAACGGACAATAATATTCATAATATTTCATACATTGCCTGGACGCCCCAGGTACTCTCTACATTCCCTAGGTATTGTATAGAATACCTGAATTATACAGATTGCCGGTAACATACATTTTGGAAGATCATTAGCTAAAACCGGCTGTTCGTGCATTTGGTTAGATCGGCACATCACTTGGACAATACACATTGAGCCATGATCATCATCATCATCAACATTGCAGCCGAAAGACGTCCACTGCTGGACATAGGCCTCCCCCAAGTGTTAGTGTAAGTGTGGGACATTGACCGGTCCCTTGCGATTCGCATCCAGCGGATCCGTGCAACCTTCACCAGGTCATCGGTCCACCTAGTGGGAGGCCTTCCAACGAAACGGCTTCCGGTTCGCGGACTAGTTAGTTTGTATAAGTATAACCTAACTCTTTTAATTGATACTCATATCATGATGGTGCATGATATGATAATTTTACTATAAGCTTGTCATTAAAAAAAATAACTTCACATTGAGGTTGTGCTGAGATTGAGGACATATCCACAAGATTGAAGACATATCTCTCTAGAGATATGTCCGATAGGTATATGTGAGATAAAGAATTTTATAAATGCATTCAACAATTATTATTCCTTTATTTATTTTCTATGCATATAATTTACAATTTTAAATATTTATCTACAAAGTAATATAAAAAAAAAAAAACATTAAAAAATATAAAAAATATTAGCCCACCGGCATCGGGAACAGGGTCCGAGCTACCGGTGGTCAGGGCTCTTGAGAGAGGAACCTCCTAACGATACGCGCCGTGTCCAGAAGTACTGCTTTGTGAACCAAGCCCTTGATCCAGCTGCCAACCAAGAGCCTCCTCAGATGTTTATTATTGTCATTATCATTCAACTCTTACTCCGTCCCTGTTAAAAAAAAGTAAAAAATAAACACTTCACATAATTATGAGGCTACATCTATTTTGGCAAAAAGGGAATTGCAGGTCCACCGACTGAACAATAACCCCTTTCAATTAGATAAAGAATATTAAACAAATAATAAATTTCATTATTTCAGGTTGGCAACTTCAGAATGGACGCGAGCGGCAACACCATGCAGGACAAGGTTCCCGCCCACCGCTCAGCTGTCTACATCTCCGAACTGATCGATGAAATCTGTGAGTAGTTACATCACTGGTTTTAGCAACTTGGAACCTAGACCTTCGACAAGAAAGGTAAAGTAAGGAATAAAGTATGGTAGAGGAAATATAGAAGTGGCGCCTGGGGGCCTCGCTGGTCTAGTGATCTAGTCTAGTTGTTATTGGACAGCTGAACATGAGCTCGATTCCCGGGTCGGGCAATTTGTTTGGTTTTTTCCATCAGGAAGTACACTGTAGCAGCCATGTAGTTTAGATTTGTGCCCGGTTGATGGCAATAGGCTCGCCCCCTATTACATGGGACTTAAACATAACTGGCGAAATGTGGGTGTACTATTAGGTACACGTCTGCCTAACCCTTCGGGGATTACAGGCGTGATGTTATGTTAGGTTTTACGAGATCCTTTAAGATGTTGGTCAAGGCTGCAGTCCAGAAGAAATCAAGTATACATACAACATTAGTTTTAGTATATGTGAAACCTGAAACACGTGTCTAGTATTTTTATGTAAAGAATCTGTGTACAAAATTTCAAAACTGTATCATGATAAATCACAAAGTTATAAGCTTGTTCTGTTACCTGGGTGTCCGCACAAAAACGTGGTCACCATGCGGCGCCTCCAGCGTCGTCTTGAGCTCATTGATAATAATAATTTGGCAATAGGTACTTAAATGATTGCGATATGTACTTAGTGTCGCTCGGTGTCCAGCTTGTAGCCTTTTTTAAATATTTTTGGGAAAAAATATAACATGGTTTAAAAATGATTGGAATCGATTCAGTTACTTATTCTGAACAAACTATATTCAGGTTTCGCATATACTAAAAATAATGTTGTAATTTTTTTATATTTTTAAATGTTTTTTTTTCTAAGTAATGTTTAAAAATGTAAATGATTTGTAAAAATATAAATAAAAGAAATAATAATGTTGTATTAATGTGAAGTTACTTTATTTTGTAAGGTTTCTATAAGAATCTTGTCATGCAAAGACTATTGTTTTCTATCGTTACTCTGTGTGCCAATAATAAACACTGGCTCTCTGAAGTGTGTCACCCTACTCACTGGCGAGCGGTCAACGGAAAGACTAAAACTGTGGCGAGGTAGTGCATCCTTACCTAACACATTCGTTCCACCTGCTGAAATCTCACACCTGGACATGAGTTGCCATGGCTGACCTGGAAGTCTTTAAATAGACGCCGGACCCAGGTTGGTCGCAGCTAGGAAAACCTGCTCAGGTGGAGATTCATTAATGACTGCCCTGAAGTGTAAATGTGGTGCTATTCCACAAACGATAGAGCACTTAATATCGTGTTTGTCCCCTACAGGAACTGATGGACGCTACCGAAAGCGCCAAACTAGTAGCTCAGTTCTGGGCTGACACAATTTAGATTGCCAGCGACACGCTAAGAAGAAGAAGGCTCTCTTTCTTGATAATAACCTCTTTCTAAACAATTTTCAGGCAAGAAGATGGACGACTACGTCCGTGTATACTACAAGTCTACGAACAAGCTTGCTATCATGCAGCTGATCACTAAGAGCGGCGGCATGAACCCCGACTTCTCCAAGACCAAGTTCGTTACCGACGACGATCTCAACAAGAGTCTTGAGTATTATGTAAGTTTTATTTTTCATTTGTTAAGTTGCTACAGAAAGTGCCGCTAACTTAAGAGCGTTAAGTTCTTACGGCATTTCATACTAACTTTGAAGTGATTTTTTTTCGAAATGACTTAACTGATTTTAATGAACGTTTGTACGCATAAGCAGGATACATAAGTCTAAAAACTTGGCAGAGAACTTTTCGAAATGTCTCTTTAAAAAATAGATAATTGGAAATTTCTGTTCTTATGGAAAATCTAAAATCGGTCTAATTTAGCTGTAACACTATTTTTCGAAAATATTCTCTGTCAAGTTTTTAGACTTATGTATCCTGCTTATGCGTACGAAGTTTCATTAAAATCGGTTCAGTCATTTCGAAAAAAAATCTCTTGATAGTTTGTATAAAATGCCGTAAGACGTTAACGCTCTTAACAGACAGATATGTTGCTGGGGAGTTTCTTGCGCTACATATTCTCCCACCTAAAACATCAGGAATTTGGGGTTCTAGAGATTCGTGGGTAGTTTGAGACCCTTAAGAGCGAAAGTGGGCAACGTCACAGATAGCTGTCAAATACTTCACTGTTTTTATGTTCAATATGACTGTATGCAAATAAGAAACATGACTAAGAAGTGTTTAGTAATTTTATCATAGCTAAACATGTTTGGACCATCCTGATTTTATGGGGGGGGGGGGGGGGTACGAGCCTCGGCTTGGGCATCGCTGGGAGAGGCAGCAAGAGGACAGGCTGGGCCTGAGTGAGATCACTATTTTGGGACTGAACTACAGGCTCAGCATCGCGGGCTGACTCGAGCAAGGCTCGTGACTTTTCATGCAAATGTTAAATATTATTTTTGTTTGTTACTTCCAGTGCGAGCGCATGTTCGAGGAGAATGAAGACGAGATCACGTCGCTGTACAAGAACCGACCTGATGATGACATCATGCCTGATGCCGAGAGAGAGGTAACATATCTATCACATTATTTCATTGGTCGTTTTTCAGGGGTCGGCTTCCAGTCTAACCAGATGCAGTTGAATACCAGTATTTTACATGGAGCGACTGCCTATCTGACCTCCACAACCCAGTTAGGACTGGGTAATACGATACCCCTTAGTAAGACTGGTTGTCAGACTTTTTGGGTCACTGACTACCTAACGACTGTCAAAGATCTACAAATGACACCCGGGACCAGCGGCTTAACGTGCTTTCCGAGGCACGGATCAAACTCGGTATGTAATGGGCGGTCACCCATCCACAGACCAACCTAGGCAAGCACGGCTTAACCTAAAGATCGACTCGAGCGGCTGTTATTATTTAGCCACGAGCTCCTATCTATCACACTATTTATCACGATATTTCACGGCCCTGGAGTAGTTTAGAGTGGAGAGGTCGCTCTAGGTGCTAGGTGTCAAGAAACGCCAAAATTTCTATTGAGATGAACAATTGCCAGCAGAGAACGTGACTGGAGTTTCATCATCATCATCGTTACAACCGAAAGAGGACGTCTTTTGGTTTGAAGGCTTAAAGTCACCCAAAGCGCAACGGAGAGGGCTATGCTCGGAGTTTCCTTGCGTGATCAAATCAGAAATGAGGAAATCCGTAAGAGAACCAAGGTTACCGACGTAGCCCGAAGAATAGCCAAACTTAAGTGGCAGTGGGCAGGGCACATTGCTCGCAGAACGGATGGCCGATGGGGCCGGAAAGTTCTGGAGTGGCGGCCGCGAAACGGAAGACGTTGCGTTGGAAGGCCTCTCACTAGGTGGGCCGATGACCTGGTGAAAGTTTCAAGGATCCGCTGGATGCGAGTCGCACGGGACCGGGCAATGTGGCGACACTTGGGGGATTCCTATGTCCTGCAGTGGATGTCTTTCTGCTGAAACGATGATGATGAGTCTCAGACAGGACAAAACAAAAAAAAATAAAAACTTACGTCTTACTACTTGACTTATGTTACTAATATATTTTTTCCGTTACCAGATCTGTTTCAAGCACGCAGAGTACTGCGAAGAGTGGATGCTGCCCAACGACGAGGACACCACCTGGACGCAGGCAATGGAAGCTGAGTATGTGAAGGTGAGCTTGGTCAATAGAATTATCTATTATTTATTTACAAATTTAAACTTCATGTACAATAGTGGTACATAGGCGAACTTAGTGCATTCTCTACCAGTCAACCTTTGGAATTATTATTTATGAATTATCGTATTGGATTTCTTGATATGTCTGATTACTACTGGTGTCGCTCTTTATCTTAAGGAATAACTGTAAGGTTTTGAAAGTCAAAATAGGTTTCAATTTTATTGTTTGGGTGGCTTACAGCTGACATTACAAAAATGTAAACAGGGTGTAGACAGACCCTTCACGAAGCCGTCAACCAAGCATTCTGTACACCAAACTAAGTAACTTTACGCAAAAAATATTACTGGAAGACAACTTTCTTTTTTGGGGTGAAAAAACACGTTTCGTAAAAAAATGTTAGAAGTTGGTTAGGGTCCAGTGCCGTGCCTAGGGTCCAACAATAAGGCAAGCCCCTAGAACAAGCAGACTTGTATGAAAGTACCGCCAATTTACCACGAGCCACCGGGACTTGCAGAGCCACGGTACTCACGCGAGGAAACAAGTCGCACTTATGCGTGTTGCGCCTGAGTTTGTAAACGCGGTGCTACGCGAACAGCTGATCTCGTTTATCTAAATTAAGTCTGTAGTTTTTATTTTCATTCGCACAGTAATAACTTTCTGTGACATCTGTCATCTGTTCGAATATGCTTAATATCTAAAAAATAATATTTTATCATTTTTGGAATACTAAAAATTCAAACGTAACCTAATTATTATCGTCTTGACTCAACTTGCGTTGACAGACACTCGCAGCTAACTTCCGAGCCGCCATTAAGTTTGAATCGAACTGTACACCTATGTAAACCTCGTGTATGTACATATGTATATTAAGCAATTATTCTCCCCATCTTCAGGTCCACGGCCCCGACCCGTACGGCTTCGGCGGACTGCCTCCTCAGGGACAGATGCCCGACTTCGGCGGCGATGACGACGACACGGCAGCTGACGACGACGACAAGGATGAGTTGTAGATCGTTACAGTACAAACGACAATTGTCGTGTTAAGCAGACGTTAAATGATTACTTAACTTTGAACAGCATTTATGTATACTTTCCAAAAACTTCTAATTAATGAGCAATTTTATCTACACCATAGACAAAGCGAAACTTGGGCGTTACTTTATGCCTCTAAGCTATAACAGCTAAGGGCCGGAGACATTTGAAGAAAGTTACGTCGCCTATCTTACTTTACTTCGTTTATATCTTGTTTCTTTATCGTGGATAGGCACTACCTATCCTGGTGTCAGTTTTTTATGTCTCTGAATTGGCTTTACCTGCCGTCGAGAAATATCTCTCAGGCATGCTGGTTTCCTCACGATGTTTTCCTTCACCGAAGCAAGTGATAATTATACAATACGCACATGAATCCGAAAAATCAGAGGTGCGTGCCTTGGGTTCGAACTCGAGATCTATGACTTGGCAGTCTGACGGTCACACCACTAGACTATCACTGCTATGAAATCTCTATCTGCTATTAAATTTATTTATGTCTTGACTTGCTTCGATTCCGTGTGTGTAATTATGTGTGTGTTGGGCGATGGAAGAATGGCGACGTAAATTCTGTCAGATGGTTCTCCGTGTTTTTTATTTAACATTATTTCCGATTCAACCCTTCTCTGCTAGTTAAAATGTCTTCCAAAAGATTGAATATATTTACCAAATGCAAACTATTAAACATTTTTGTCTCCCTTACGCAGTTTTATAGTACATATTTTAAGATTTCGACCATTTCTCGCTCACCACCTTAGATAGTTTCACATCTATTTTTAAAGAAAAATAATATATACATACTTTATAATTTTTTGCGGAAATATTTATTTAATTAGTATTTTTAAAGATGTGTGCAAATTTTTTGAATATTTTAAAAACAATATTTGACATAAGTACTTATTTTAATGTTAATGCAGCAAGTACCAAGTACTTTGAAAAAAAAATGCATATAATATTTTTAAATATTCAAGTTTGAGAGCTATAAAATCCATTTCTACATGGTCTACCATAGAAAATATTGTGCAATGATAATAAATTATTTAATATTCAGGGGCCATCCATAAATTTCGACAAACTCCGCCCCCCTGTCCTTGTCACCACAGCTGGTCACATTTGTGAAACTCCCCCGTCCCTAGTATGACGTCACATATTTACACGTTGTCACAGATAGAGTTGGAAATATTTTTAAGTTTTATTATATTTTGAAATGTGACGTCACGAAATTTAGAAACCCTCCCACCCCTTGTCACACTGTTGACCTCCCCCTAAACGTGTGACGTAATTGATGGATGGCCCCTCATAAGAGTTTTAATATATTCAGAATTATTAGCTTTTTACAATAAAGTGCCTTATTAATAACTAATGCCTTTTAAGATCGTAGTCTCCTGTAGATATTAGCGACGAAACATTGCCATAGAGAATAGCAATGATATAAGTAAACTATTAAAGACAAACACTTGTATTTATAGTCAATTTAAAGGAATTACTCGAGATTAAATAATTACTTATGTAACAGACAAGATTTTGAACGAAGTAATAACCGCCAAAGAAAGCATAGCACAGCATAATCAGTCTGTAATGTTCCCACTGCTGGGACACACGGCCTCCTCTCTATGAGAGGGAATGGGCTATAATTCACCACGCGGGCCCAGTGCGGGTTGGTAGATGTCACATGTCTTCGAATTTTTGGTTCTAGGACATGCCGGTTTCCTCACGATGTTTTTGAGAGCAGTGCTGATGAAATAAATTACACAAAGTAATGCGCCTGCCTGGGTTCGAACCCACGACTTACTGATCGTAAGTCGGAGCCGCCACCATTGAGCCACCGCTGCTCTCCAAAGAAAGCAAAGCTGATAGTTATAACTTTTGGCAGTTCTAACTTCAAGCAATTACTATTACTTTAACTCTAGTAATTACTTTGACTTGATTATAGATACGGGTTTAAGAATTAAATCGTTAGATTTGGCCGTCACCGTACACTTGTGTTTCGAAAACGCAAGGAATGAAAGATACGATTTTCAGTATGTGTGAGCGAGACATTACTATTCAATTGACATTGTCAATGGTAGGGCGAATTTAACGATTTAAATATTTGATAAAATTTTATTTCGGTTAGTAACTGAGTTGTGTTTATTTGACCATGGAGTCAATTGTGAGCATTTATGAATGAATGTTATTATTTAAATTAAGTACGTCTATTGGAGCCTCCCACTAGGTGGGCCGATGACCTGGTGAAGGTAAATCATAAATCATATTTATTTCTGTAAATTGGTTTACAAAACTCTTTTACATGTCAAGGTTGCAAGGATCCGCTGGATGCGAGTCGCACGGGACCGGTGAATGTGGCGACACTTGGGGGAGGCCTATGTCCAGCAGTGGATGTCTTTCGGCTGAAATGATGATGAATGATGATTTGAGTTATTGTACAAGCTTTTATTTTTCTTACCTAAATCGCCCCCATATGTTTTTATTTATTATATTACCAAGACTTCTGTTATCTCTGGTTTTTTTATTACTATTTTACATTTATATACAGAAAATTACGCATTTCCTTTTCTCATGAAACAGTTACCTACAATGAGCTTATGTTTAAATTTATTATGTATGTTGTGAATATAATTATGACTGATTTATAAATGGGTATTAAATATTTTGTTTGAATAAAATGTGTATTATTTTTCGTTTCAAATCACACGATGCGGTTTCAATTTATGTACACGGCATCGTAGGACCGGGATTAAAGGATCCTATATGTTAATCCAGGTTATAAACTATCCGTGTGCAAAATTTCATCCAAATCCGATGAGTAGATTTTGCGTGAAAGAGTAACAAACATCCATCCATCCTCACAAACTTTCGCATTTATAATATTAGTAGGATAGGATAAGATAGAAGGGCTTTTTTTTTTTTTTCTTCCAAATGGGAAATCATCAAATGACCACTCTGGGCGGAGCGGAAGGGAGTGTCAGACTTGTACTGACTAAAACCCATCCATGTTCCTTCTTTGCCCTTTGTGTTTCAGGGCCACGGTATCTCTTTCGAACAGTCCCGCAGCCCTGGCAGGCATCGGCCCTTGCGGACCCCTACTTATTTGCTGACATCTCTTTGAGGCGCACGTGGAACACGAACGCGCCGTCGACACGGCCTGTCGTCATAAGACGGCTGGACGGCGAGCTGGCCCATAACTCGCCGTCCACAGGCCCGCGCCTACGGTGGCCGAGAGCCACCACGTGACCCCCGACGCCCAGGGCGTCTCCCGCGGCGACTGGGACGTGAGGTTCTTTCGAAGAAAGAAGAAAATTCTTTAGAAGAAAATTCTAATAGCAGTCGATTATTAAATCTTTTCAAGTCATTTGACTTGACTAACATTTTTATTGAACCTACGAGAGTCACTTCATCTTCTGCTACTTGTATAGATAATGTTTTCTGCAATTGTGATTACTTAGATAAAGCCATAGTAAATTGTTTGCCGTCTGACCATAGCGGACAAACTGTAACTTTTAGGTGTAACATACCATTGCAAACAGTTCAGATTCAATTTCGACCTATAACTACTAATAATTTAAAGAGGTATAATATTTCCCTACAGAACAAGTTAAGTGTTATGAGCCATCATATGGACGATATTAATATAAATCAATTGTATGATAATTTCTTTTCAATAGTTCACACTGAATTTAACAAAACTTTTGAAAAGAAGACAAAATGTATTTGCCCTAAATTTATATTTAGTGATTGGGCAACTAGAGGTATCAGAGAAAGTAGGGAAAGACTATTTGAGCTTTATGGCCTTAAGCCTTATATAAACTCTGAAACTTTTAAAAGTTTCAGAGTATGTTGCTAAGTATTCAAAAATTTTTAGAAATACATGCAAGGTTGCCAAAGCCTTGCACATTAGCAACAAGATCAAAACAGCAGAAAACAAAATTAAGACAGTTTGGAAAGTCATAAATAACGAGACTAACAGGAAGAAAATACGTAACACTAGCTACACATTAGATACAGCATGTGGTCCTAAAAGCTCTAATCAGGAAGTAGCTCATGAGTTTGTAAATTTCTTTACCGATATACCGTTAAAAACTACGGAGGCTCTTAATTCCTCTCCTGAAGTCTCAATTGGTTTATTAAAGGCGAATGTGTCTGACTGCCCGGCTGAATTTAAATTTAAACACATAAACCCTATGATAGTTATCAAAGCTTTCCGGCAAATAAAAGTCAAACTGACCGAAGATCTTTGGGGAATGTCTATCAGAGTTTGTACATCCATAGTTGAGACTATAGCACCATACTTAGCTTTAATTTTTAATTTGTGTGTTGATCAAGGTGTTTTCCCGGACTTAATGAAATACAGTAAAGTCATACCTCTGTTTAAATCCGGAGATAGTAAAGATACAAATAATTATAGACCTGTATCCGTGTTGCCAGTTTTTAGCAAAGTGTTTGAAAAGGTAATGCTAAATCAAATGCTCAATCATTTTAACACCAACAGAATCTTACACGATCAACAGTATGGTTTCACCAAGGGACGTTGTACAACTGACGCCGGTGTGACCTTATTAAAGCACATATTTACTGCGTGGGAAGAGTCCCAAGACGCCATTGGAATATTTTGTGACCTCTCCAAAGCATTTGATTGCGTAAATCACGACACATTACTTTTGAAACTTGAGCATTACGGACTAGGGAAACTTGCACTTAGTTTGGTAAAATCTTATTTGAGTGATAGACAACAACATGTGCAAATAAATGGTGTTAATTCACAGGGTTTAAAAGTAAAAATGGGGGTACCGCAAGGCTCAATATTGGGTCCTTTCCTCTTTCTAGTATATATAAATGATCTCCCCTATTTATTGAAAAACCAACCTCAAAATATGGTGTTATTCGCTGATGACACTTCCCTAATTTTTAAGATAAATAGACGGGCCCAAAATCTAGATGACGTGAATAATGCCCTACTTCAAGTCCATAATTGGTTCACAGCAAACAATTTAGTGTTAAATGAAAAAAAACGAAATGCGTAAGATTTGCTTTACCGAATGTTAAAAGTAGCGATTGTGATATAGTATTGAATAAAGAGAAACTTGAATTTGTAGATAAAACGGTTTTCCTGGGGATTACGCTTGATTCAAGGCTACAATGGGGTTCTCATTTAACATCTCTTGCGGGGCGGCTAAGTTCAGCAGCGTATGCTATAAGAAAAATCCGTCAATATACTGATGTAGATACCGCTAGACTGGTCTATTTTAGTTACTTTCATAGTATTATGTCTTATGGCATTTTAATGTGGGGACGGGCTGCAGACATTGAGTCTATATTTATTCTGCAAAAAAGAGCCATCAGAGCCATATATAATCTTCGTAGGCGCGATTCTCTAAGGGAACTGTTTAAGGAAATTAACATCATGACGCTACATTGTCAATACATCTACGAAAACATAATGTATGTAAGAAAAAATCTACAACTTTTTAATAAAAGAGGTGACAGACACAGTTACAGTACTAGAAATAGAGGCCAATTAGTTCAGCCAGGCTTCAGACTCGCTAAAGTAGACTCATCTTTCATGGGGTACTGTTTGAGATGCTATAATAAAATTCCACAAAGTATTCTTGAACTGAATGAAACGAAATTTAAAACATGCATTAAACGCACACTATGTAAGAAAGCATATTACAAGTTGGACGATTATATCACTGATAAAAATGCTTGGCTTAATGCCGGTCCTGCTCCACAAGAACAGGGGCGCCTAAATTGATAGCATTAAATAGTATTGTTGGAGCTGCTGAAGATTGTATAACTATCTTTGCATTGTATAGATTCAATCTCTTTTGTATTATATAGCCGCCTAGCCCATATTGTGTGAGTACTATGTACTAGAAAGCTGTCATTCGCTGGAAACCTGCGTCTTTTCTTGACTTGAATGTGCCCTGGCGGTTAGGAGTATGTCATGCTCACTCAAATGTCTCGCTGATGGTGGCGCGTGTGTCGGATCATTTAGTTCCCTTCAAAATGGTGTTGAATGGTGCTGATACATGCGTCATGTTCGTGAACGGGCACTGTCAGTTGTGACTGGTCATCTCTTATTTGCCACGGCTTATTTAAATTAATTATTTTATTTTTGAATTGTTTTTACTATGGACACTTTTAACGTACACATCTTGCTGCATCGTTCTCACATAATGTACCATCTCAAAATGAATGATGTAACCAAGGTTTTGTTAAAGTATTCTGATTTAAAAGAGTGTCCATGGAGTTTCTTGCCCGTTCTTCTCCATAGAGATCTACGTTAGGGAATGAGCAACTACAGTACTTTCACAGTTTTTGTGCCTTGTGACTGGGACTGTAGCTTTATTTTACTGTTGCCTTTGTTTCGACAATTCAAAAGTGCCTGTAACTGGCCTACTTGAAATAAATGCTTTGATTTTGATTTTGATTTTTTCCCTCTCACGTCCCGCCACCTCCTTCACTAGCATGACTGCTTCGCAGAAGGAGGTGACGGCTTCCCATTCCCTCTCGCTCCGGACCATGGCTTGAACCAAGGCCGGGCGCGAGAGATCGCCGCCGCCAATCGCCGCTATGAGGACACGGCGGTGCTCCGCCCAAGCGGGGCAGACCTCCACGGTGTGCTCCACCGTGTCCTCCGGACGATCCTCGCAGTGGAAACACCCAGGCGTTTCCTCCCGCCCGATTCGGTGCAGGAACCTCCCGAAACAACCGTGTCCGGTGAGGACCTGCGTCAGGCGGTAGGTGAGGCCGCAGTGGCGCCTCTCTAGCCATTCCTCAAAGAGGGGACTTATCGCCACTATGGTGGCGTGCCCTGCTCGGGGTTGCGACAGTCGCTCTCTCCATGTCGCCATGAGATCACGCCGGAGGTCTGTCCGCTGAGCGGCAATTTGCCGCGGCAGCGGAGTTTCCCCCCGACGTAGTGCCTCCGCGCGCCATTCGTGCAGGCATGCGAGGACTATCGTCTCCAGATCCCATGGCGGCAATCCGGCAAGGAGGCTAGCCGCTTCGCCGGAGATCGTGCGGTACCCCCGGATTAGCCTTATGGCTATTACCTTTTGGGGCGCGTTCAGGTAGTGGGCGGCTTGCCGCCTCAAAGAACGCGCCCACACCGGGGCCCCGTAAAGGGCCATGGACCGCACGACCCCTGCGTAGAGCCTCCGGCAGGAGGCGTTTGGACCCCTCAGGTTGGGCAAGAGCCGCTTGAAGGCAGCCCCTGTCCGTTCCAGTTTTGGAGCCAAACGTCGGAAGTGCTCCACGAAGTTCCACCGGCTGTCGAGGACGAGTCCTAGATACTTTAACGTCGACCCGACGCCGATGGAAACCCCTCCTGCCGTCAGTAGGGATCCCGACGGTGGCGCATTCCGAGGCCCATGAAAACAAATGGCCTCGGACTTGTGCAGTGCCACCTCGAGTCCCAATTGCCGGATCCTCTCCACGACTATCGCAACCAGATAGAAGGGCTTATGCACACGGTGCGTTGCTGCATCCTGCGTATAAAGCATGGCATGTCACACGTCGGCGCACGCGCACCGTACATGCTGACGGGGCGAGCCGTATGCGCAGCCACGACGGCAAGGCGCCGCTCACTTGTTTATGTGGTAAAACCTCTATTCGTCTGTCAGCAACTCTCTCATATTCCTGGTGACGGAACTGTCCATCACTGTTCCTTAATCTTTTGAACGAGCATAAAGGCACTGAACCGATTAGCCTGATATTTTGCATAGGTACACGCTGTTATGCCTACAGAAATGGACATAGGGTAACTTTCAAACCGAAAAAAAGTACTGTTCCCGACGAAAACGACAATAACGTTCTTATGAGATGGCGCCACATGCACGAATCATGATTAAATTATATTATTACAAGCAGAGTACACCCTGAATTGATTGTCAAATTCTAAATTAACGCGAAGCTAAAAGCTAGTAAAGATATACACCGTGACTTTTTAGTCGCCTTACAACGGCAGCCCACTTCATGTATGTAATGAATACTAAACATTCATTAAAAAAATTAGGTATTTATGAGATTTTAATCATTAAAAAATAAAAATATTATTCAGTATTATGACGCATAACGTAGTTAAAACACCCTGTTGCGAGCGATGATCTACTGGACTCGAGTGCTGGGTAGGTATAGTTCTCCCGTTTGACACGTAAACATCATTAACAGGATGTTTCATAATTTTATTTTAATTTTTTATTATTATTTTCTTTGTACCTATTATGGAAGGTAAAAAAAAATCGCGCCTAGAGCTATTTTATGTCGGGTACATTGAGTGGACGACCTTTGTAAGACGACTAAAAAGTCACGGTGTATAGTAGAAGGCAAGCTGCTATACGTCCACAAAAAAAACAGGATAACGGCAGGAGAGGAAGATTATCTTCTAATAATTAAACCAAAAATAACATTATAAACAATTTGATTTATTAATAAACTTAATACAAAATTGTCTGTACACAGTAAATTCATACCATTGAATGTTTTTTATTCATTAAAAATTGTGATTATTATCAAAAATATACATAATTTTATTTTACAAATACTGTCTTAAATGTACTTTATTTAGTGATCTTGGTTATTTTTGCTGTGAACAATGTATCAATACCATGTTTCTAGCGTAAACTATTAAT
This sequence comes from Noctua janthina, assembly GCA_963576755.1. Classification (NCBI taxonomy): domain Eukaryota; kingdom Metazoa; phylum Arthropoda; class Insecta; order Lepidoptera; family Noctuidae; genus Noctua; species Noctua janthina. The sequence goes on along the minus strand of OY755078.1, from coordinate 9,054,004 downwards.
AGTTAAAATAACATAATATCTAGATTGAGCTTTGTGGTAATATGTGGCAAGAAAGGCTAAGAGTGCGATTAAACAAAAAGTAACAAAAGCCCAAATAATAATTAAGGTGGAAGTGCCAGGGTAGCCTGCGAAATTTAACAAGCTACATTATCCCAGTGTCATCCTATGTCGCACATACATTTAAAACTTTCCAGTGAGTTAATATCTGTAATTCTGTATATACGGTGACTGCCAACAGCCGTATGAAATTCGCGCGCGCGCACCTGTGACCTATCAGCTGTTAGCCGCGTGACGCCGTTCTGTCTCATTACTATCGTATCAAACAACAGTGGGAGACAGAACGGCGTCACGTGGCTAGCAGCTGATTGTGTTATTGGGATAAAAGTGAACGAGTAGGTATAAAAAAAATGTTTCTATGGGAAAGTTGTTTGTCATGAGTATAATCACGTGTTTAAGTATCGGTCACTAATTATTACCAGTCAGCCTGTATAACGTGAGCGAGTATTTTATAATTTCGATCAGTAACATTAATCAATTGATGAAAAGATATTTGATAGTTTTATGCGACACTGCCAACTTTCAGAATGGACAACCACTCGTGTATATCCAAATCATGAAAGATTTTAAAAAGATTTACTGAAAAAGAAATTCTTTAATTTTATTTTGGTAAAAAAAAATATAAGCTAATAAAATGTCAATTTAAGTGAATGCTTAACTTAGATTTAATATTTTAGCTTAAAATAACTAAAATATGTTCTTACAAGTAGGTAATGTTCCTAATATATTGGAATGTATTTGTGATGTTTCAGAACATGACGAAATTTATTTAAAAAATAGACTTTATAAAGTGTGTTTTAGAAATAGAGTAATAATAACCCTGGCAAGAACAAGCCATTTAATTTTAATCTTATTTTCACAACGAAAACAATAATAATAATTTTAATTTTAATTTTCTCCCCGCCGTCGACCCCATCACCACCACGACGACGAGGAAGAGGACGGCCACCAGCGGGCTTGGGACCTCGAGGCCAACAGGCCCCGAACAGGGTCCCCGCTGCCGGTGGAAAAGTGTCGCGCATGCGATGGACTCAGTCCATTAATGAGAACGTCATGCGCGCATATTATGGGGCTACTGAGGGGGGAAGCAACTTGACTGCTTACCGTGGTCGGATGCTGTCTCTGTTTCAGGTGCTTGAGCCAGGTGTCAGCGTGTCGGCGCAACGGCTGTCGGATCAAGTACGGGTCATCCAGCGTAACCACATGTTGGATGACACCGTACTTGAGCGACTACGCTTCGATTCACGGAGTAACCTAGTTATACCTGCTTCGCCAATGATTGCGGTACAGCTACAACATTTATTCAGTGCTCCACCGCGATCCGAACACGATGGTGAAGAAGATGATGACGAAGTTATATCCGTGAGTACCCAGTGCAACGCACAATTGAGGAGCGCTTTGGAGGGTGCATTCCGGGAATACCGATCCACACCGCCTGAACTTAGGCCACGTCTACCTCGTTTACCTATGCACAAGAAAAACAAGGCGCTGGTGTGTGCTCTAGATTCGCAGCTGTCAAACTGCTTTGACAGCAGCAAAGACCTCACCGATACCCACTCAATATTGTACTGTGGAGCTGTAGCGGCATATCGTGTAGCTCACGTCAAATTTCCCAACAACGACGGAGCTACACGACCAAAATTTGCTGTTCCAGCTTGGCAATGCAGGATTGAGCGGCGTATCGGTGAGGCTAGAGCACTCATCGGCAAGTTAATCTGCTTCAGGGAGGGCAATACTCGACCTAGAGTGATGCGCTTTGTGAAGCGGGCGTTCTCGGGAACTGATGTTAGTTTTCGAGACTACTTAGCCCGCGTCACAGAGCGTATCGACTTCCTGAAGCAGAAGATCTGTGCATGGGCAAGCCGTATTCGTCGGTACAAGCGGCGAGTGGAGCGTTACACTCAGAATCGCACATTCCGAAGTGATGAAAGGTCGGTATATAGGGCTTGGGAACGACCGGACCAAGGTGTGACTGATACGCGTCTACCAGATGATGACGCCATGTATTCGTTCTGGCGCAACATCTGGTCGGTGCCTGGCAGTCACACTGAGGGTGATTGGACCCGGGAGGTTGAACGAGCGTGTGATCCGATACCTGAAATGGGGGCAATTATCATCAGCCCCCAAGATGTAGCTCGTGCAGTCCGTCCGTTGCCTAACTGGAAATCTCCAGGGCCGGATGGACTGCACAACTTCTGGATTAAATGGTTCCAGAGATCACATGTTCGCTTGGCATCCCAGTTTAAGTCAGCCTTAGAGTCAGGGTCGCTGCCCCAGTTCTTGACGACAGGAATTACCCACCTGCTCCATAAATCAGGTAGTACTGCGGAACCCAAAAATTATAGACCAATCACTTGTTTACCAACGGTCTATAAAGTTCTTACATCCATTTTGAGAGCTAAAATCAATCATCATATTGATAGTAATTCTATCATGTCTGCCTCTCAGAATGGATGTAGGAATGGGTCCCGCGGTACTAAGGAGCTGCTCCTTATTGATATGGCCATTAGCCAACAGGTTCGCCGCTCCCGAAGGGATCTGTCTACATGTTGGATAGATTACAAGAAGGCCTATGATTCTGTGCCTCATACATGGCTCATGAAGGTGCTGGAGTTGTATAAAGTTGATGCAACTCTGCGTACCTTCCTGATGTCATGTATGGGGCACTGGAGAACGGTCCTTCGCTATCCAGGATGTCGACAGATCCAGGGGAACAGCGAACCGATAAAGATTGAGCGCGGTATATTCCAGGGTGATAGTCTGATTCCATTGTGGTTTTGTTTAGCCTTGAACCCTCTCAGCACACTGTTGGAGGGTTCAGGTCTAGGCTATCGGTTGAGGAGAGGTGGTCAGGTCATATCTCACCTTCTTTACATGGATGATCTGAAACTCTTTGCCCCCAACAACTTGCAACTGATGAAGCTACTGAAGGTAACGGAAACTTTCAGTAGCGCCATCAGGATGGAATTTGGTGTGGACAAATGTGCAGTCATGCATGTGAAGCGAGGGGAGATTATGGAATCCGTGGGAACTCAACTCTCGGATTCCATACACCTTAGATCCCTCTCCTCAACAGAAACCTACAAGTATTTGGGTATGTCGGAAGCATTAGGTATCAATACTGCCGACATGAAACAATCATTGAGGGACCGCTTCTTTGGCCGCCTGAACAAAGTACTAAGCAGTCTTTTGTCAGGTGGAAACAAGGTGCGCCTTCAATGGTTGGGTCATGCCGGTTTTGATGTATTCTTTCGGCATACTCAAATGGACTCAGACGGAACTTGATGCCCTGGATAGGAGGGTCCGCGCACTGCTGACCGCAAATCGAATGCATCACCCGCGGTCGTCGATGATGAGACTGTATATCCCGCGGAAGTGCGGGGGTCGTGGCTTCTTAAATGCTAAGACCCTGCACAACCGTGAGATATGCAGCCTCAGGGAATACTTCCTAGAAGTCGACGAGAGGATGCACCGAGATGTGGTCTCAGTGGACAAGGGCCTTACCCCGCCCTCTCTGGCTAACGAGAACTGGCGCAAACCTAGAGTATTAGACACTAATGATCGCAAGGAGGTATGGCAGGGCAAGGAGCTTCACGGACGCTTTTACCGGGCCCTACATGGACCCGATGTAGACTTCTTAGCGTCCGTATCTTGGCTGCGTTTCGGTGACCTATTCGGGGAAACCGAAGGTTTTGTCTGTGCAATAATGGACGAAGTTATGATGACGAATAACTACCGGAAATACATTGTGAAGGATGGCACGGTTGACATATGTCGGGCATGCCACCGTCCGGGAGAATCGATCCGACACATTATTTCTGGGTGTTCTCGTCTGGCTAACGGAGAGTACTTGCATAGACACAACCTCGTTGCCAGGATTATCCACCAGCAACTTGCTTTGAAGTACAACCTTGTGGAATCAGAAGTACCATACTATAAGTATGCGCCCGACCCAGTTCTCGATAATGGTAATATCACGTTGTATTGGGATCGATCTATCATCACTGACAGGACTATTGTTGCCAATAAACCTGACATTGTGGTGATAGATCGATTGGAGCGTCGCGCAATGATTGTTGATATAACTGTTCCGCATGACGAGAACCTCGTGAAAGCAGAGAAAGATAAACAATTCAAATATCTAGATCTGGCTCGCGAGGTTGTCGACATGTGGGACGTGAGTACAGCAGTCATTGTGCCGATAGTCGTGTCGGCCAATGGCTTAATAGCCAATAGCCTCGACAAACATCTGAGGAGGCTCTCGCTTGGCAGCTGGATCAAGGGCTTGATTCAGAAAGCAGTACTTCTGGACACGGCGCGTATCGTTAGGAGGTTCCTCTCTCAAGAGCCCTGACCACCGGTATTTCGGACCCTGTTCCCGATACCAGTGGGCTACTATTTTTTATATTTTTAAATGTTTTTTATATTACTTTGTAAAGAAATATTTAAAAATGTAAATTATATGTATAAAAATGAATAAAGGAATAATAATTATTGTAAATCCCGTAATACTGTGTAAATAGAACCTTAACGAAGCCGAAAGACACTTGTTCTCCCCGTCTGGGCAATCATTTTTTTGTTCTAGCTAGACCATACCTGGGAACCTTCTAGTTACGGAGATAATGGGGGTCAAAGTTCCAACTTTTTTTTTTAAACACGTTTTTAATGTAAGATTTTTACTTTAAACAACTCCACGACCCCCGTATTATTCAATCCATCCATCAGCACAATGCTTTTAGTGCTTTCCATCGAGTCCTACCGTAAAACGTGATTTTTCACCCCAAAAAAAAGTTCGTTTAAAAAGTTCGTAGCAATAATTTTTGCGTAGAGTTACTTAGTTTGATGTACAGAATGCTTGGTTGACGGCTTCGTGAAAGGTCTGTTTACACCCTGTATTTGGCAAAAAATGCATCATTGAGTCCCGCGACCTTTACAAAAAAATTATGTTTAAGGCCACAAAATGTTTATCGCTACCATCATCATCTGTCTAGCCTTTTCCCAACTATGTTGGGGTCGGCTTCCAGTCTAACCGGATTCAGCTTCTACATGGAGCGACTGCCTATCTGACCTCCTCAAGCCAGTTAGTACTGGGTGATACGGTATCCCTTGGTAAACCTGCTTGTCAGACTTCCGGTCCACTGACTTCCTGTATCGACTGTCAAAGATCTACAAATGACACCCGGGACCAACGGCTTAACGTGCTTTCCGAGGCATGGAGGAAACTCGGTATGTAGTGGGTGAACACCCATCCACAGACCAACCTAGGCAAGCACGGCTTAACTTGAAGATCGACCCGAGCGGCTGATATTATTTAGCCACAAGCTCCTCATGTTTATCGGTACCCATTACTTTAATAAATTATCAGGCGAGTTACTAGACTGCAACAAAACAGGTGTCGTGTTTTCTTTATTCCAGAATAAGATTCTTGTTATTGTAAACAGAGGAATATCCCATTCGCCGAATGGTAAGCTTTAACACATAAATATATGAATAATTTTGGTTTAAAAAAGCTCTTCTAAACCAAACTAAAGGGCTAAACGAAGTTTGCTGAATGACATTGACAGTGTCAATATTCTTTTTTTTTAATAATTATTTATTGCCTTGGATACAGGTATTTATAGTTCGTACCTCACGTTTATTGCTTGACCAACACAAAATTAGGCTCTGGTCACAATGAGGCGAATTCTGCGAGTGATGCGTGCGGGATAATATTCGCTCGTGCCGATTGTGTTAACTTGTATGCATGCATAATTAGCCTGTTCCCACTGCTGGGACACAGGTCTCCTCTCTATGAGAGGGAATGGGCTACAATCCACCACGCGAGCCCGATGCGGGTTGGTAGATGTCACATGTCCTCGAATTTTTGTTTCCTGACGATGTTTTCCTTCACCCTTTTTGAGAGCAGTGGTGACGAAATAAATTACACTAAGGCGCTTTACGCCTGCCTGGGTTCGAACCCACGACTTACTGTTCGTAAGTCGGGGCCTCCACCACTGGGCCACTGCTGCTCTCCTAACTTGTATGGAAGTGTTCTTATTAGCGCGAATAGTCGCGTGACTTCTTAATCATTAAAACAATCGAGTCGCGGGATTCGCCTCAGTGTGCCCAAAGTTTTTTGTTCTCTGGCCTGTTTTAGTATTTGCACAGGGTTGCCATCAGTTTTGTGTATTTGAATTATTCACCCTTAGTCCCCGCGAGTCCTCCCGCGGGCAAAACTAAGTTATGGAAAAGCTAATACTATCATCAACAACACATATTCTTCTGTACATCGCCGTGTGCGATGCTGTCTATACTCCACGCTGGTAGTTCCACCTTCCCTGTATGCGTTGCGTCTTCTTCTGTGGGTGTCCCTGGTAAGTAAAAAGAGATAAATACATAAGTAAAAATTAAGGAGGTACAGCGTTTGAAGTTTCCCATCAAATCAATCAAATCAAAATATTTTATTTCACATAGGCCTAGATGGGCACTTATAAAACGTCTACAAAAAGGTGCACGGTTTGAGTTGGTCGTTTCCTATGGAGAAGAACCGGCAAGAAACTCCATGGTTACTCTTTTCAAATCATTTGGTATTACAATATTGTCATGGATACAGCATTTGTACTTAAGTATGGGGAGACAGCGTAGGCCCGACAATAAGTCGTTGCTTACTACACAAAAGATGTAAAACAAAATAAAAAGATAACAAGCAGCTGGGAATCTACAAAGCTTACAATGTTCACACATTCACAAACAATCTGTAAAAAGAATCTATACAAAGGTATATTTCTTAAGATATACATCATAACATAACATCATGCCTGTAATACCCGAAGGGTTAGGCAGAGGTGTACCTAATAGTAAACTTACCGAGTACATTTAGCCAGTTATATTTAAGTCCCATGTAATAGGGGGCCTATTGCCATCAACCGAGCATAAATTCGCAATCATCGCAATACAAATGGGCTCGCTGGCTAGTTCTTCAAACCAACGTTCGACTAACGTATGAGAATGACGACGTTCGGTGATGTGATTTTCCGAATCCAAGTCGAAACAATTAACTCTTTTTGAAGTATTCTTTGGATTATTCGTAACGAATTCAATGTTGTAGCAGTGTAACATTTTAAACCCTGAGAGGTTAGCACATACAGACGCTGTGTGTACCAAGGTATAGAATAGTTGGTACCTGTAGGTATTCTAGTATTATCTACATCGGCAGAGTCGTAGGACCTCAGCGATGACACCAGGTTCGAATTGGCCATCTTCAGGAGAGCCGCCGCCGTGTTGAGGAATACTTGGTCGATACCTTGCTGTAAAATACAAAAAATAAACATATAAAGTCGGTTCGTGGATGAGTGATCATTAAATACTGAGACTCCTCCGTGTCTCGGTACGCACGCTAAAGGAGTGACCACACCACACATCGATGTGATATCGACTTAGACCATGATTTATCAGTGCTTGGAATATCGGGAGCTCAAAATAATCAATAATCACAAAAGATATCCCGCAAGTGACAGTATAGTTTAGTTTTAAACCGTCAAAGCTTAAATCAGTGGTCAGAGTGATCACACTTATCTAACTAAACTGTTGGCCCGCGGCTACCGTTCATCGATTAGTTATTCGCCGTTACCCAGCTTGTGGATTCTGTCATTGACAAAGTGGATAAAGGATAAAGCTGTGTCAGGGTCTTCTTGGATCTGGTCAAAGCATCTGATACAGTTTCCAAGGCGAAACTGCTGAAAAAACTAGCTGTTTTCGATATAAGTAGTTTATTTTTAGACTAGCTTAGTTCCTATCTAGGAGAACAAAACCAGCGTGTTCGTATTGGCGAGCACTTTAGTGATTTCGCAATGTTGATTGTGGAGTACCACAAGGCACTGTTTTAGGCCCTACGTTGTTCCTGATCTATTTAAACGAAACTCTTACTGTACTTATAGTTACCTGATCGTGTAAGGCGGATGTCTCGCAGTACTGCGCACCTATGGACGCCGCGAACTGAGCAGCTTCGCTAGACTGTACTGCGCGCAAGTCTTCTAGGTCGCTCTTGTTGCCTACCACTGATAGGACCATTGCTTCGGGGACGTTGCTGGAATGGTAGAAAATACTAAGTGTTAAGCTCAAGAAATAAAACACACTGGTGTCCAAAAGCCTGATCGAATTAAGTTAGTGAATTTTCTACAAAACCTTATGGCATTAATATTTAAAAAAAGGCTGCCGATCAGCATGTGAATAGGCTTCAGTTACTTTCGCTGAGTTCAGGGTTCAACACAGAAAGCGATATTTTAGACTCTAGCTTGCAGTTAGCTTGACCTTTGTGGACTACTGCACTCACTGACGTCGACCACTTTCACCCTTATGCTCTGTGTAATAATGTTGAAAAGTGGACGACCGTCAGTGTCTATGGTAAGCAGGGAACTGGGACCAACAGACCATGCAACTTATGATGTTTTGCAGTTACAAAAATTTGCATCACGTTTTCTTCTTCCACCCTGTTTAATATATAAGGTGGCGACGACAATGCAACAATAAATGAAAACACTCGTAATACTAGTTCATAGGAATATTTTTAAACTTTCAAATAAACCCTAACATTGAAACTAAAAAAAATATATATTTAAACATACTAAATAGCATAAAACTGTTAACTATTTATAAATATTGGTTTACTAACCTAAGGTATAATTTGCAGTAATTCGCGTCTGGAAATAAAATTTAAGGAACGAATTTGGCAAAGGTTTTTGAAGTAGCTAGTTGGCAACATGTTTTTGGTGTTAATACCGATGCGGGGGTCGTTACCGTGTCATTGCTAGCCTATTAATCGACGTCATGTAGAAAATGCTGCTTATAAAAAATAATGTCTTGTGACTAAACTACTGGATATAGTCGAATGAATTTTTGTATGCAGACTGGGAACGTCATGAGGTAAACGCTCGGGTCATGGGTTCCGAGTGCGCGTCTCCTTTTTAAGGAAATCTCTCGCCGCGCCGACTGGTCGACACTTCGCGTGACCAGAGGGCTGGCTCTTTCTTTAGCTAAAGAATTAGCATTGCCATTCAGCGTGGCAATGCTGCCAGTGTTCTGGGCACGTTTCCAGATGACTGATGAGAAGTACTTTGACACCTAAGTGTCCTATTGTCCTCGTTGTTTATATGTTTATATCTACTTACTCTTAGTCTTACTTTAGTTCTATTTGTAGTCTGTATATAATGTACATAATATACTTTTAAGAATTCATAGGCAGTTTAATTTAATGTCGTATTGTCGGCGCCACCCTGTATTATACTTATGACATACCTCTGCAACTCCTTGACCCAACCCTTGATAGCCGCAAAGCTGTTGACGCTAGTAATATCAAATACTAGTAGTGCAGCGTTAGCGTTCCTGTAGTACATGGGCGCCATTGAACGGAACCGTTCTTGGCCAGCGGTGTCCCATACCTGGAATAATATGAAAAACAGTATTATAACAAAACTAGCAACCCGCCCCGGCTTCGCACGGGTGCTTTATACAGGGTGTAAACAGACCCTTCACATAACCGTCAACCAAGCATTCTGTACATCAAACTAACTACTTTACGCAAAAATTATTGCTGGGAATCGATTTTTTTTTTTTGTGATTAAATATCACGTTTTAATGTAGGACTCGATGGAAAGCACTCAAAGCATTGTGCTGATGGTTGGATTGAATAGTACGGGAGTCGTGGAGGTGTGTAAAGTAAATATCTTACATTAAAAACATGTATTTTAAAAAAAAAACTAGTGATAAAGTTGGAACTTTGACCCCCAATATCTCCGTAACTAGAAGGTTCCGAGATATGCTCTAGAACAAATAATGTTCGCAAAGACGGGGAGCACAAATGCCTTTCGTTTATGTTAAGGGTCTATTTACACCCTTTATATATAAACCTACCTCTTGAATCACTATCTATTACAGAAAACAAAACCGCATACAAATCCGTTGCGTAGTTTTAAAGATCTAAGCATACATAGGGACAGACAGACAGCGGGAAGCGACTTTGTTTTATACTATGTAGTGTTTCAAGACTGTTTTCTTTAAACGGGGAGCGCAAGCCAATCATATTCCCACTGCTGGGACGGAGGAGTACTATCTGTGAGATTTAGTGGGCTATATTTGTTGCTGTTATTGGTTTCCTCACGACGTTTACCTCCGCCTCGCAGTCTGGCCTACCTCCAACTTTAATTTAATTTAAAATGTGCTATAATGTTTTTTTATTTAATTACTTTTTTTATTTCCATCTTTTTAGTTTATTAACATGAAAGATTTGGTAAACGATTTACTTTCTTATTTTAAGATTATTCACTTTTTATACGATTTGTTAGTTGTAATTACTTTTAAACATATAAGTTGTTTGTTGTTGGTTTTTTTTGTTGTTTGCTGCATCCGGTTAGACTGGCCACCAAAGGCTAGGCAGATGATGATGAAGTAGTTTATAATTTTTAAGGTCTACTCGATGAGTAAGGATAAAAAAAAACTAACTCCACAATATGGCGCCAGTGACACTCGAGTCGAAGACGAATCTAACGAGACGTATGATTTATTCAAATCAGTCCAGAGTTACGAGGGAACAAAGAAAAGTACATACATACGCGCATACATATACATATAGGTCAAACACATAACCCTCCTTTTGGGCTTCGCCGCATCGGGTAAAAATTGCCTCCAATGATAAATAAGTAGTCGATTTAACACTGGAATAACAGAAACGGTTTCTATTGTGAGGGCCAATGTTCCAAGTCAAGTGCGCTTATACTTCCACCAACTTATCGGTACAGGCGGGAAAACACGGAACTAAAATAAATGTACCCAGTTTGACATATCGATGCGAATTTTATTGACAAGCAACGCCACCTCGAACTGCACAATTAAAGTGGTCATACTATAACAGGATTATCGGATTTACTTTTTGATTGCCTACCGTGGTAGGTAAGTACTCATACTACTGTTCTATACAGGGTGTAAACAGACCCTTCACATAGCCGTCAACCAAACATTCTGTACATCAAACTAAGTAACTACGCAAAAATTATTGCTGGGAATCGACTTTTTTTTTTGGTTTTACGGTAGGACTCGATAGAAAGCACTCAAAGCATTGTGCTGATGGATGGATTGAATAGTACGGGGGTCGTGAAGGTGTGTAAAGTAAAAATCTGCAAAGATGGGGCGAACAAGTGCCTTTCGGCTATGTTAAGGGTCTATTTACACCCTTTAGATTTAGATATTTTATTCGAATCAATAATTTATGCTCGGCTACTAATTTCAATAGGAATCATCATCTGCTTAGCCTTTTCCCAACTATGTTAGGATCGGCTTCCAGTCTAACCGGATGCAGCTGAATACCAGTATTTTACATGGAGCGACTGCCTATCTGACCTCCAAAACCCAGTTAGTGCTGGGTAATACGATATCCTTTGGTAAGACTGGTTGTCAGACTTTTTGGGCCACTGACAATATGTAACGACTGTCAAAGATCTACAAATGACATCGGGACCAACGGCTTAACGTACTTTCCGAGGCACGGAGGAAACTCGGTATGTAATGGGTGGCCACCCATCCACAGATCAACCTAGGCAAGCGCGGCTTAACCTGAAGATCGACCTGAACGGCTGTTATTATTAGCCACGAGCTCCTATTGAAAGAGGAGGAGCTCGTGGCTAAATAATAATTGATGAGTGACCGCCCAACCGAAGCATCTTAAGCTGTTGGTCCCGGCTGTCATTTGTATATCTTTGACAGTCGTTACAGTAGTTAGTGGCCCGAAAGTCAGACAACCAGTCTTACCAACGGGTATCATATTACCCAGTACCTACTAACTGGGTTGTGGAGGTCAGATAGGTAGTCGCTCTATATAAAATACTGGCATTTAGCTGAATCCGGTAAGACTGGAAGCCGACCCCAACATAGTTGAGAAAAGGCTAGGTCAGTGCTGTAATTCTGGGTTGAACAATAAGTTATACACGGACACAGTACAAAGGCTCAAAAGGACTAAGCCTTTTGTGTTAGTGTAGTGTAGTGTCCCTAGCTATTTATATGGACACAAGAACTAAGTGAATTCGCCTTAACAGACGCTAAGTAAACGCAATGGACATGCTCTTAGATATAATTTTACTTTTAGTAAATTAAGTTAGATTAAAATTGCTTATTATTAGGTTAGATTGTAATCTATATATATATATATTATAAAATGGCTGACTGACTGGGTGATATATCAACGCACAGCCCAAACCGCTGGTCCTAGAGACATGAAACTTGGAGGGTGTGTTCTTTGTGAAGAGTAAGTATCCACTAAGAAAGGATTTTTGGGAATTTCACCCCTAAAGGGGTAAAGTAGGGGATGAAAGTTTATATGAAAGTCCGTCAGTTTTGAAGTTAGGATCTTCAAATTTTGTGTTTAGGCTGACGATTGAAAATTAATTAATACATGTCTCAGCGTTTTTGATAATTCTACCCCTGAAGGGTTAAAAAAGGGGATGAAGGTAAGTAATAGGATATTTTTCGACATCCACGCGGGCAAAGCCGCGGGCAAAAGCTAGTATAATATAAAACAAAAAAGTAATACAAGGTCCAAATAATTAAAAACCTCAAACTATCAATCAAGACTTTGTTAAGCATATACCATTAAACATTTGCCTGATAAAGAAGCATAGTTAGCATACAAAACAATATATGTTTTGACGATTTTTGATAAGAAAAGCCAAAACAAACCCAGAGGTCATGTTCGCACGGCGACCAATCCTGCTATACAAAACCAGTTTATGTGGATCTCTCATTGTATTGGAAATCTATACAAGCGAGGCCATGTTATACTGGAAATGTATAGCTTGCGTCTTTGTGTGTATTCTGAAGAGAAGTTTGTCGTGTAATGAACCTAAATAAGCAAATCAACGAGCATGCCGACAGCTAACCAGCACACGAAGCATGAAACTCAAATTCAAAGCATTTATTTGAATTAGACCATCACACGCACTTTTGAATGTCAAAAAAACAAAAAGAAGCGAAGCTACAGTCACAGTCACAAGGCATAATAACTTGAGAAAGTACTGTAGTTGCACATTCCAGAGCGTAGATCTCTATGGAGAAGAGTGGGCAAGAAACTCCATGGACAAATAATAATGTTACAAAATCTTGGTAACATCATTCATGTTGAGATTATACATATATGTGAGAAGGATGCAGAAAGACGTGCACCTTAAGAGCGTCACCGTAGGAACGGGTCGACGGAAGAATCGACAAAATGACAGATCAACAAAAGAAATCTGTCATTTTGTCGATTCTTCCGTCGACAAAACCCGTTTCTACGGTGGTCATGCTATGCGTGCTGGAAGTTTTCAAAACTCGAGTCAATAGGTTCCGTCTAGGCAAGCGTGCACCTTCGTCGCGCACATAATGCATACGTTTTAACTGGTGAGATATTTCATCATCATCTGCCTGTCCTTTTTCCAACTATGTTGAGGTCGGCTTCCAGTTTAACCGGATCCAGCTGAATACCAGTATTTTACATGGAGCGACTGCCTATCTGACCTCCACAACCCAGTTAGTACTGGGTAATACGATACCCCGAGAGGTAACAATGGTTGTCAGACTTTTTGGGCCACTGACTACCTGTAACGACTGTCAAAGATCTACAGATGACAGCGGGGACCCACGGCTTAACGTGCTTTTGAGGCACGGAGGAATATACAAGGTCGAAGTCGTCAACCAAGCATTCTGGACATCAAACTAAGTAGCTCTACGCAAAAAATATTGCTGGGAAACGACTTTTATCTTGGGGTGAAAAATCACGTTTTACGGTAAAACTCAATGTAACGCATTCAAAACACTGTTCTGATGGATGCATTGAATAGTAACCGGGTCGTGGAGATATTTAAAGTAAAGTTATAACCTTAAAAACTAGTATTAAAAAAAACTTGTGAAAAAGTTGGAACTTTGATCTCCAATATCTCCGTAACTGGAAGATTCCCAGGTATGGTCAAGAACAAAGCTAGACGCGGAGATGGCCGATGGAGTAAGGTTCTCACCGAATGGTGGCCAAGGTTGGGCCTAATAAACCAAGGCCGTCCAAAAGCACATTGGGTTGACGATATCGTCAAGATCACGGGGGGAACGCATGGATAAAGGACGCAGAAAACAGATAAGAGGAGGCCTATACCCAACAGTGGGTAACGCCGGGTGATACGATGATGATGATGAAGACCTAATTTCAGCAGTAGAGCTTAAGTTCTCTAGACCAGCGAGGGTTTTCAAATATTTATTTTAAAAAAAGTGTATTACCTGTAGTTTAACTCTGGCATTCTCCAAGTTAATATTGCAGGTGAAGAAGGAGGCTCCTATCGTCGGTGATATGTGCTTGGAGAACATCTTGCCTATGTACCGCACGACTAGGCTCGTCTTGCCTACTCCTGGAACAGAGACCAATATATAAATTAGACATGGAGGGTGTAAACAGACCCTTCACGATGCCGTCAACCAATCATTCTGTACATCAAAGTAAGTAACTATTAGGCAAAAGTTATTGCTGGGAAACGACTCCATCAACAACCGTTCCATTTTTTAGCATGTTAAGCCGGGCTGTCATTTGTAGCCTTTACCAGTAACCAGAAGACCGCCAGTCTTACCCAGTAACTGAGTTGCGGAGTTCAGATCAGTCACTCTGTAATCTGTATACAGGTTGTTAACAGACCCTTCACGAAGCCGTCAATCAAACATTATGTACATCAAACTAAGTAACTTTACGCAAAAATTATTGCTGGTAACTGACTTTTGTTTTTGGGGTAAAAATCACGTTTTACGGTAGGACTCAAATTTTTTTTGCTGCTGGATGGATTGAATAGTACGGAGGTCGTGAAGTGCGTTTAAAGTAAAGTTCTTACATTAAAAACATGTATTTAAAAAAAACTTGTGAAAAATTTGGAACTTTGACCTGAGGTATGGTCTAAAACAAAAAAATGATCGCAATGACTGGTAGAACAGGTCAGCCTTTCGGCTTCATGTTCCTTTATAATTAATGGCTTCTTATCGGAGAGAAAACAACCATTTTTCGCCGACCACAAGTATCATGGGATAAGCGCAGGAAGATGATGATGTCTTCATCTAGTTGTTCTTTGTGTCGACACAAGCTATACAAGAATATTAGTTGTACAGTGCAAAGGCCTCCACGAAGCTTTTCCAGGAGCTCCTGTCCCGCATCACCTCTTTCTGGGGCAGCCTCGGCGGCGTCATCCATCTTCGGGCGCCCCTTGTGTGGAGACTGTTGTCCAGCGGACATCGTGTATGCGGGTATCGTATTCCTACGTCGTAAAAGTTTTCTTGGGTGTGTAGGCCCAGCTAGCCCAGTCAATTTCAACGCCTCCACAGTAAGATGCAATCTCTGGCGGGAGCGGTTTAAACCCCCTGACAACTTCAACGATTCATCAGAAAACCTTCCACCTGGACACGAGTTGCCGTGGTCGACTTGGAAATCTCTGAACAGACTTCGAACCCAAGTCGGCCGGAGCAAAGACAATCTCTGCAGATGGGGGTTCATGGACGGCTCGGATCTCAAGTGCCTATGCGGCGTCTCCCCACAAACAATGGTCCACCTTCCATATTGCCCCGCATGCCCTACCTCCTGCGCTCTTGCTGATTTATTTACTGCATCAGTGAGCGGGGTACGCGTAGCTGAGTTTTGGGCTAAGCATATTTAAAATTTTTGCCATCGAAACGCTAAGAAGAAGTGGGCAGTTCACCCATCTGCAGATTGATAGATGCAAGATCAAATGATGATGGAACATAAAACTAGATAAAAACTGGGTCATCGATAAAAACGACTTAACGATCAAAACGTTAAGAGTGACCAGTTTAACTATTAATAATACAGCCAATTTAAATAATGACAAAAAAGAAAAACTGGTTTGGCTTATCTTCGCTGAGTAACACTCATTAGTAGACGGCAGCATTAGCCATTATTTTGAAACCAAATTAACTCAGCCTATAGCAGTCCACTGCTGCACATAGCTGGACTGGCAGTCCGCACAATAAATGTGGAAGCATAACGCTTTGTTGGGGTCCGTGGAACTTCAACCGTATAACGGTGACGCTCCGCCGTATCTGCTCGTCCGATGACAGACTGGGGATGGTTGGGGTTTACAATCCCAAGAAACTGGATAGCCATGATAGAAATGGAAGTGACCTACACTCAGCATTGGGTGGCCACAGGTTGAAGAGACGAGAGGCCAAACCATCTCATAGAAAGGAAGCTTGTGTGTGAAGGCATACAGGGTGTAAACGGACCCTTCACGAAGCCGTCAACCAAGCATTCTGTACATCAAACTACGTAAAAAAATATTACTGGGAAAACGACTTTTTTTTTTGGAGTGGAAAATCACGTTTTACGGTACGACTCAATGTAACGCACTCGAAACTTTGTGCTGATGGATGCATTGCATTTACACGCGTCGTGGAGGTGTTTAAAGTAAAGTTCTTACATTACTACCAGGGCTGCGGCTCTACCAGGGCTGCGGGACTGTTCGAAAGAGATACCGTGGCCCTGGAACACAAAGGGCAAAGAAGGAACATGGATGGGTTTTAGTCAGTACAAGTCTGACACTCCCTTCCGCTCCGCCCAGAGTGGGGGGGGTCATTTGATGATTTCCCATCCGGAAAAAAAAAAAAAAAAAAAAAAAAGTTCTTACATTAAAAATATGTATTTAAAAAAACTTGTAAAAAAAGGTGGAACTTTGACCCCCAATATCTCCGTAACTATAAAGGTTCCCAGGTATGGTCTTGAACAAAAAAAATGATCACAATGACGGGGAGAACAAGTGCCTTACGGCTTCGTTAAGGGTCTTGTTGATAGGCTTATTATGATTACTATAATATGGGGAATCATCGATACGGCATAAATAAAGATCGCAACTTACTGTGGTCGACGCACATAAGTGGTATTTCTATAGAAACTGGTTTGTGAGTGATGCAAGGCAGTGAGGCGGAAGTATTAGCATTACTAGTTTTAATAACAAATATGTTTACGATGATTTAATAAAAATAGCTTTTGTTGTAATGGGATCTTTGTTATTAGGTCTAGGTAGGGTTGCCATCTCCTGTATTGACAATACCAAAAAAAAAACATCAAAACCCCGGACATTTGGGTGAAATTTTTTTTTTGTCCTGGACACCCTGGAAACCTAAATAGAAAAGAAATTAAATAATATCGCGAAACGAATCGTTCCTATCCACGGTGATATAGTGAATCCAAAGAGGAATTAAGGGCGCGGTGGGACGGTCGATCTACAACTATTTTCGAGGCAGCACCAGGTTTGGTTTAGATAAAGTTTTAAATATTTTATTTTGAACTAACATTTGTTTGAATGTACTGATTTCATTCGTCATCTTATTGTTACTTTCGTTTGACCATTCAGGCAGAATTATGTATTTAAAATCGACTTATGCAATTCGGAAAGCTTAATAATATAATAATATAATTTACAGAATAGATAGTATTGTGAAAAGGACAACCCCAAATTAATGTTGAGTGCTTAGAGGACGTAGGACGTAAGAGCGAGCGAAGCAAGCTCGAAAAAATTTCTGCTCTTTTACGCAGCCTGATCTTGGCTGCGCCACACGCCTTTAAACGCACGGTTTCGGCAGGCCTGGATTCCCCTGACACAAAAAGTGACTGGGTTTTAACCGGACTCTTTAAAACCCCGCCAGGACGGACCCCGGACACCCGGACAAAGTCGGGGAAACCCGGACGCAAGGCAGCCCTAGGTCTAGTTCATCTGGATCGTGACGCCTTATAGTTGATCTTCTAAAACAAGCGTGTTTAAAAAAAAAAATATTAAATCTTTTTATTATAATTTTATTTGACATTGAAAAGTGCCTTTTAATGGTCTACTTGAAATTATATTGTTTGACTTAGACTTACTTCTAAAAGCTGTTTTGTTAAGAGCGTTAACGTCTTACGGCATTTCATACAAACTTTCAAGTGTTTTTTTTTCGAAATGACTGAACCGATTTTAATGAAACTTCGTACGCATAAGCAGGATACATAAGGCTAAAAACTTGGGGTTTCCATCGGCGTCGGGTCGACGTTGAAGTACCTAGGACTCGTCCTCGACAGCCGGTGGAACTTCGTGGAGCACTTCCGACGTTTGGCTCCCAAACTGGAACGGACAGGGGCTGCCTTCAAGCGGCTCTTGCCCAACCTGAGGGGTCCAAACGCCTCCTGCCAGAGGCTATACGCGGGGGTCGTACGGTCCATGGCCCTTTACGGGGCCCCGGTGTGGCCGCGTTCTTTGAGGCGGCAAGCCGCCCACTAGCTGAACGCGCCCCAAAATGTAATAGCCATAAGGCTAATCCGGGGGTACCGCACGATCTCCGGCGAAGCGGCTAGCCTCCTTGCCGGATTGCCGCCATGGGATCTGGAGGCGATAGTCCTCGCACGCCTGCACGAATGGCGCGCGGAGGCACTACGTCGGGAGGAAACTCCGCTGCCGCGGCAAATTGCCGCTCAGCGGACAGACCTCCGGCGTGATCTCATGGCGACATGGAGAGAGCGACTGTCGCAACCCCGTGCAGGGCACGCCACCATAGTGGCGATAAGTCCCCTCTTTGAGGAGTGGCTAGAGAGGCGCCACGGCGCCCTCACCTACCGCCTGACGCAGGTCCTCACCGGACACGGTTGTTTCGGGAGGTTCCTGCACCGAATCGGGCGGGAGGAAACGCCCGGGTGTTTCCACTGCGAGGATCGTCCGGAGGACACGGTGGAGCACACCGTGGAGGTCTGCCCCGCTTGGGCGGAGCACCGCCGTGTCCTCGTAGCGGCGATTGGCGGCGGCGATCTCTCGCGTCCGGCCTTCGTTCAAGCCATGGTCCGGAGCGAGAGGGAATGGGAAGCCGTCACCTCCTTCTGCGAAGCAGTCATGCTAGTGAAGGAGGTGGCGGGACGTGAGAGGGAAAGAACCTCACATCCCAGTCGCCGCGGGAGACGCCCTGGGCGTTGGGGGTCACGTGGTGGCTCCCGGCCACCGTAGGCGCGGGCCTGTGGACGGCGAGTTATGGGCCAGCTCGCCGTCCGGCCGTCTTATGACGACAGGCCGTGTCGACGGCGCGTTCGTGTTCCACGTGCGCCTCAAAGAGATGTCAGCAAATAAGTAGGGGTCCGCAAGGGCCGATGCCTGCCAGGGCTGCGGGACTGTTCGAAAGAGATACCGTGGCCCTGGAACACAAAGGGCAAAGAAGGAACATGGATGGGTTTTAGTCAGTACAAGTCTGACACTCCCTTCCGCTCCGCCCAGAGTGGGGGGGGGGTCATTTGATGATTTCCCATCCGGAAAAAAAAAAAGGCTATAAACTTGAGAGAACATTTGCGAAAAATAGTGTTACAGCTAAATTAGACCGATTTTAGATTTTCCATAGAACAGAAATTTAAAATTATCTTTTTTTTTTAAATTCATTTCGAAATTTTTGATTAGAACTGAAATCGAAAGTTAAACAAACCTATCTTATGTCAATAACCTCGCACTACCCGGGTACCCGGTCAATCCTGACGCAATTCAGTAAGCATGCAATACTGAATGATAAAACTTATTGACATTTTAATCAAGAGGATTTAGCACTGTACTGACTACTGTTTGTTGTCTGTTATCAGATTAGATTAGAGAGAGGGTAGACAGAGTTCGACGGCTATTGTTTGATAAAAAATGCGAAGGAAAGGTTCTTACAAGTCTTTTTCGTCTTCGGACAACATTCTACTTTTTTGTTTTTTTTTTTTAACTTTGCTCCACACTAGGAATTTCTCTTGTATCGTGGGTGCGTTTACAAATATTTAAACTCACATACACAAACAGCCAGACCCGGAACAACTACCTGTAGGCTATACAAATATTTGTTCCGTGCGGGAATCGAACCCGAGACACGAAGCGCAGCAGTCAATCGCTCAACCACTGCGCCAACCGTGCCGTCAAACTTTGTAGTGTCGATGATTCTCTTAATTATTTGCCCACGGGATAATACTACCGGGATAAAAAGTATCCTATATGTTAATCCAGGTTATAAACTATCTTTGTGCCAAATTTCATCCAAATACGTTCAGTAATTCTCGCGTGAAAGAGTAACAAACGTTTATCTATCCATCATTGCATACTTTCGCATTTATAATATTAGTAAGTAAGATGTAGGTCACACGGCTGCCAAGCTTAAATGGAACTGGGCTGCCCACATCTGTCGAATCTGTCGCATGCCGCCGGATGCTGGAGGAGCTATGGGCTAAAGTAACCACACAATCGGTCCCAAACAACAGCAAACGGCAACGCGGCAGGACCAGAAAGAGATGGCGGACGAACTCGACTCTTTTCAAAAAGATTGGCAAACACCGCTAATCGAATCTTAAATTAGCAGAACAGCACACAATGTTTGTTCCTACAGATATTTAATACAATATTGCTCCTCAGTGTTCAGCTTAGATCTGAGTACTCCCCTTGACCGACATACATTACGACATGTAGGTACCTACATAAGAAGGTATCATATAGCCAGGCCCGCTCGTCACGGTTTAACGCTCTGCCGGTCTGATTTCTAAGACTACAATCTAGGTAATATTATAAATCAGAAAGTAAGTCTGTTCCACTCGGAGTTGAGAACTTTCTTTAGTTATCTTAATGTTCAATCTCTCTTTACGCCTAGCATTTTCTGCTTATCATCATCATCTTGCTAGCCTTTTCGCAAGTATGTGAAATGAAGAATGATATTAATTTTATTATTCATCTTCTTAGTAACAGTCAGTGCAGTCACGGAGTCTGGATTTGTGCCTTTTCGATGGCATGAGGCTCGCACTTTATTATAATTATTGGGCTTAAACATAACTGGCGATATGTGGGTGTCTTATTCATCAACTGGCGAGTGTGACGCGCGAGTTGCCACCTTCCGATTTTACCTATTTTTTTTTGTCGTCAACTCGCTTGATCTTGAAAACTGGCGTTAAATACGTCAGATTGATGATTCAACTGACTGTACAAGTTAGTTACTAGAACTTCTTATAAAATGTATAATAAAGGTACCCACTTTAAATGTTAAGACATTTTATACCACTTGACTTTAAAATGAAGATGGAGGTAACATGAGAAGGCCAAAAGTAACGTAAAATGTTACAAAAATTAACATTCTGGCAACGCTGGATAGCACGCTTGGGTATCATGTTTCACGTTGTCGGCCGCATCCCCCTCGCCTCATTCCGCACCTCCAACATAGGCTTTAACGTATCCCGAAATCTAAGTAGATAGCCGAATCATACAGCGCGGGCAAAGCCGCGGGCAATAGCTAGTTATTTATAGTTTTTGGTTTCAATCCGTTTTTATTTGACTGTAAAGTATAGTGTGCGAGCGAGTTGACGTCAAAAAAAAATAGGTAAAATCGGAAGATGTCAACACCCGCGCATGCGCGAGTTTCACACTCGCCAGTTGACGAACAAGCTCACAATAATAATTTTTGTGAATAAGTTTTTACGAACCTAACTTGAACAAAAGGGATGAATGAAAGGCATGTGGTTGAGATGAAAAGGCTAAGGGGGATGTGTGGTGTTACGCGAATGGATAAAATAAGAAATGAGTACATAAGAGAAAGTCTGAAAAAGTTGTGTGATAATCGGTTGGCGTGGTATGGACATGTGATGCGGAGGAATGAGGAAAATGTAAGGAAAGTTATGAGGGTGAATGTGGGAGGATATAAGAGTAGAGGAAGACCAAAGAAACGATGGATGGACTGTGTGAAGGATGATATGGCAAGAAAGGAGGCGACTGCGGAGATGACGAGTAATAGAGAAGTATTACAATTATAAAGGGTGTAAACAGACCCTTCAACCAACCAAGCATTCTGTACATCAAACTAAGTAACTAAACGCAAAGTTATTGCTGGGACACAACTTTTTTTTTGGGGTGAAAAATCACGTTTTACGGTAAGACTCGATGAAACACACTCAAAGCATTGTGCTGATGAGATGGAAATAGTACGGGGGCCGTGGAGATGTTTAAAGTAATAATCTTACATTAAAAACAGGTATTTAAAAAAAAAACCTGTAAAAAGTTGGTTCTTTGATACCCAATATCTCCGTAACTAGAAGGTTCCCAGGTATGGTCTAGAACAAAAAAATGATCGCAAGGACGGGGAGGACAAGTGCCTTTCGGCTCGTTAAGGGTCTATTTACACCCTTTACAGGTATTTAACTAATTATCATTTATGACTGTTTGTGTCGAATAGATCTCCAATGGAAATAAACAAAAATTTAATAGGTGCGTCAATGAATCTCAATTTTTTTCTAGTGTAATCAAGTTTATTGTAAGTAATTCAATCGTTTTACTGTCGATTCGACCTTGCCATGTGTACACACGATATCAATCAGCTGTTTATCGGAATTCTGACCTTATCAAAGAATTCGTCATACTAGATAGGTACAAGTAATGTCTGGATTTTTTCGATCTTTAGACAAATATCCAGACTTAACATGAGGCTAAATTGAGTTCGTTTATTTATCTATGACTATGCCAGTTTTCATCGCTCGCTCGTTTACTATTTGGGGTCGGCTTCCAGTCTAACCGGATGCAGCTGAATACCAGTATTTTACATGGACCGACTGCCTATCTGACCTCCACAACCCAGTTAGTACTAGGTAATACGATACCCCTTGGTAAGACTGGTTGTCAGACTTGCTGGGCCACTGACTACCTAACGACTGTCAAAGATCTACAAATGACTGCCGGGACCAACGGCTTAACGTGCTTTCCGAGGCACGGAGGAAACTGTATGTAATGGGCGGTCATCCATCCACAGACCATCCTAGGCAAGCACGGCTTAACCTAAAGATCGACCTGAGCGGCTGTTATTATTTAGACACGAGCACCGAAACTATCGGATATCCGAAATAAAAATATATCCATAACCGTATCCGTTTCACAAGTTTCGGATAGTTACCTACTTACCTATACGACTGATTATAATACCAAATGATAACCTAGACTAGATAAAACCTATGAATAAAACCAAATTATTACATACTATTTGTGTTTATATTTTACTTCAATCTAATATCCGTAACCCAAACTATCCGAAACAAACGGATAATCCGAAATAATTACTTTATTTTATGTTATTCCTATATCCATATCCAGATCCGATATATCATATCCATAACATCTCTGGATGTAATTTCAACTCTCAGCGCTGCGCCGAGTGTTGAAACTTCATCAGTGCGCTTTATTTAGGCATCCGTTTAGGTGTCCAGTTCTTGGCTTGAGTGAAAACGGGTCCTAGCTTTTATAATGTAGATACGAGTATCCACCTAAGCCTCGTCACACTAATATATTAAAATGCATCTCTAATATTTTAGTGTAGGTGATGATGATGTTCCATCTAGCCGATTTCGGCCACAGCGACTGCATTCGATGGCTTTCTAGGGAGGTTGTCAAGAGCTTTGGTGTGCTGCTCTATCATATGCTCTCAAGTGGCTAGCATACTCCACTTTGGCCGAAATCTCCGAGCACAAAGCGGACTTGTCAGAGCACCATTGACGAAATTGAAGGGTTTAGTATAGCTGCAGGTGGATCACGTCTTAGGTACCTACTAAATAAAAGGGATGGAATTCTATGTACCTATTTTAAAATAGCTTTGGACCGACTTTAAGTATAAAAGGTGTAAAAACATATCCGAAAGGCACTTGTTCTCCCTGTCATTGCGGAGATATTGGGGGTCAAAGTTCCAACTTATACACAAGTTTTTTTTTTTTAAATACATGTTTTTAATGTAAGATTTTTACTTTACATACCTCCACGACCCCCGTTTTATTCAATACATCCATCAGCACAAAGCTTTGAGTGCTTTCCATCGAGTCCTACCGTAAAACGAGATTTATCACCCCAAAAAAAAAGTCGTTTTCCAGCAATAATTTTTGCGTAAAGTTACTTAGTTTGATGTACAGAATGCTTGGTTGACGGCAGTGTGAAGGGTCTGTTTACACCCTGTATAGTATACATAATGAATTGTGGCAAGTGCGTACTAATACTACTAGCATTATCAATTAAGTCATTATTATCAGTGTGGAAATGTTTACAAATACATATAGGCCTGTCAATGACCGTAACATTTATATTGTATTTTCGTCATTTGTCTAGCCTCGTCCAAAAAATCTTGAAATAGCTGCCTCGTTGGTGTAGTGGTCGCATGTGCGACTGCTGAGCATGAGGTCTTGGGTTTGATTCCTACGTCGGGCAAAGTGTCATTGGGTTTTTCTATCAGGGATTTCTCAGTAGCAGCCACGGAGCAAGGATTTGTGCCCGGTTGATGGCAATAGGGTCACCCCCCATTACATGGGATTTACAAACATAACTTGTGAAATGTGGGTGTACTATTACGTACACCTCTGCCTAACCCTTCGGGGATTAAAGGCGCGATGTTACGTATGTAACATAGGGGGTCGTCCATTAATCACGTGATGTTTTTGGCAACTTTTTAACCACTCCCTCCCCCATGGTGATACGATGTTTTAGACTAAGAAGAGGAAAAAAGAATCACGTGTATTTTTTAGGTACAAAGTTTCTTAAAAAAAATCAGAATATCATCTTTATATACAGGTTAACAGATATAATCTAATTTAATTTTGAAAAATTAAACAGCGTGATAAAAATGTCAAGGTCACGCACCGCTTTTTGGTTTAGAAATCGCGCGTTCAAAGAAAATATAATTACACGTGTCATCTTACTACCGGGGCCCTCCCCCCAGTGATATATTGAAATTTTTTGCAAAACCCTCCCCCTCTTTCGAGCCTCACGTGATTAATGGACGACCCCCATAGAAGAAATTTAATGTATTTTTTCGCTCTTGAATTATAATATCAACATTTACACAGAATAGATTAATCACTTTATCATAGATCAATTCAGTAGGGGTGCATTAAAGGAGCCTCCCCGAGCGACGTACCCTCCAACCTTCTGTTACGACCGGCGCACCCTGGGCAATCGACTGTAGTCGATTGGCTAAACCTTTCACCACGATGGCAAATATAAATAAGTAGGTAATTATGCAGCAAAGTCAAATATTTAAATAATAACCTTATCGTAATGAAAATTTTGATACCTGTTTGATCTTAATCTGAGTGATTACTTTTTGTTCGTAATTAATCGTAATGGTGTTATCAAAATAATAATACTTTTACTTCCTTTTGAAGATATGGAACTTTGTTTTATTATACCGATATTATTTTGTTTGTTGACACTTAAAAAGGTTTATTTATTGATTTATTTATTTAACACTTCAAGCACAGAAGTACAGAGGCGGACTTAATGCCATAGGCATTTTCTACCAGTCAACCTTTGGGTGATGCAGAGACAAGCAGTGGTAGGTGTATATCAGAAAAAAAAAGGTATAAAGGTTCATTCAGGGGAGAGTATATCTCGCGGATTATTATTGGCGAGGCTCTCGTGATCAGTTTCAGTCGCGCTTGGAAGGAAAAATGTAAATCATAACTATAGTACATGAACATTACACAATCATTAAATGTCCATGTAAATCTAACTGATGTTTAAGAGCATCCTTCAATATGGGGCAGTTCTTTAAAATAAAACTAATTTACCGAAATGCCCAAGTATGAGGAAAATATTTAATAAACAAATCAAATGATTGCTTACAAACCGCCCTCAACTCATAAAAGCTCCAGCCAACCGACAAACTTGCATTGATTATATTTATTGTAATTTCGTATTTATTTATTTTGTTAAATTATGTATTATATCGCTAGTTCAGCGACATTACAATGTGCACACACTTGTATATTTTTTGTAGTCTTTATTATATTTCCTAGAGGTAGTTGTTTTATATTATAACCCAAGTACTGTTTATTTTATTTTCATATTGATGTAAAAAATATTTATGCTGTCTTGGCTTCCATACGTTTTTTCACGGGTGACCACTGAAAACCAGCGCTGTATTGTGAGCCCCCCATAGCACAGCATCATGCTGAGTGGTAAACTGCTTGTCGCAGTCACGACGTGCAAGCTGTTAACTTTTTTCTTTTTCTGTTCCGTCCTGTTGAATTTATTGTTTATTTTTTTGTCATTTTGTATATTGCATGTGATGTCCCTGCGATTCTTTCTTTCTTTCAATAAATATTACACAGTAATTTAACAGTAGTATACACACAAATTATAGCATTACCACAGCAAAGGAGCTGTCCCATAAAACTTGATTATTTATTGATTTTAACAACCAACGAATCAGTTTGTTGGTTAAAGTGGCTATTACGAGTGTTAAAGTTATCAGTGCGGTGTAGATAGGTTTTTAAATTAAATGATCTTTTCTCGTCTGGTTTTAGAAAAGACTAGGAAGATTTCTTATTCGTGTGGTTATTGCCTAACCTCATATCAGAGATTTTATGCCACCCATGGGCCTCTGACTTGGCCTTACATGCCGTTGAAAAATATCTCTCAGAAATGTTGGTTTGGTTTTCCACACAATGTTTTCCTTCACCGAAGCAAGTGATAATTGTACAATATGCACATGATTCTAAAAAAATGTGAGGTGCGTGTCTTGGTTTCAAACTCGAGACCTATGACAGTCCGACAGTCACACCACTAGGCCATCACTGCTGTGGTGATAGCTTAAACCTGTCAAGCGATAGCTTACATATAGGTCACTTAGTACGGGATCCACGGTTATAAAAATTATATTAATTTTTGTTTTGAGTATGTTTGCCTACTAATGCCTGTTTTAATGATATTTGTGGTTTAGGTTTATTAATATTTAAAATTAAATGATGTATATTGGTAAAGCTCGAAAAAATTACTGGGCAGATTCACATTATGACTTGTATTGGCACAAATTGAATGATAGTTGCCGAATAATAATTAAGCCATGCCCAAAGAACAAAACTATTATGTTACATAATGCCTGTTAATCCCGAAAAGTTAGGCAGAGGGGTTCCTATTGTACGACAATTTTACCAGTGCAAAAAGTCAGTCAAAATTATCTTAATAAGGATAAGTTTTCAGCTTATCCCTAATTACATCATCTTACAGGAAATAATTAGAAACATTCTAAATTTTCCTGATGATCGATTTTGGATCGTTGTGTTCTATTTGATATAAAAAGAACGTGAAAAATAAACTTTTTGACATTTCTACGTTTTTGAAGTCGACTTATTTCGCGCTGCATTGAATTATCGACAAAAAAACCGTAGCATTTGAATGTTGAATACAGTTCAACATTCAAATGCTACGGTTTTTTTGTCGATACTAACTTGGTACTTGTATAAACACAAGCTAGTTATTTAATAGAACAATGATCTAGAAGATAAATGCCTATCTAATCGCTATAAACAATAAACAATCGACTCGGACTTACAAGAAGTTGAAAACTATCGACACAAGCTATTGTTTTAACATTTTTTTTCTTCAGATCCCAGAAATTATGACGAAATAACTGATAGCAGTAGCGATATCCGTATTAATTGAAGTACAAATTACGACATCACAAGAAAAACTTGAAAGAATTCAAAATGTAATCTACTCACCTTGCGACCCTAAAACTACAATTTTAGCTTCAATAACTTTCATTTTGTACACAAACACAACAACATAACAGAAACACGGTATAAATCACACTTTACATTGTTTTCTTAACATTAAAACGTGTAAATAAACAATAAATTAACAAAAGACGCGATACATGTTTTCTTCTCACCAACTTTTACGAAACTAAACTCCGATAAAGTAAATAAATCAAAAATACTTTCTAAATGAATCAACAGGAGTGATTTGTTTGTGTAGCCATGATAGTTTTAATTTGGCTGGGTAATACCACGGGTTGTACCAGTAACATTTGAAGCGTTTGCAGCGACACCTATGAGTAACATTCTAAAGTATGAAGCTATGTATTGGCATTCATAGCTTCATACTTTAGAATTTTACAATTATCTTACTTACTGTTCTAATTATTTGAATCTCAAAGTAGATGGCGCTTTTATTTGGTAGGCAGTCTATAATATAGATGGCGTTACAGTTCTTAATTTTAGTTTTCCAAAGTTCCGTTGGCGCTGGCCTGCTGGGATTTAGACCCCAGGTTTAGTTTTCTAAAGTTCTTATCAAGTTCTGCTCTAGCCTAAACACACAATTGGGTTGGCTAAATGTGCATTTCACAGGGAGATTATTTCAAGGGGTCTAAAATGGCCAATAATCACTATAGTATAATAATATCAATCACTTTGAAATTCTTAAAATGGTCACTGACTCAGTTAATATTCAGTATTGTCACTTTGTGACCATTTTACGAATTGTAACGTAGGTAATTCATATTAGTAACATTCTGCTAAATCCGCCATTTTAGGCCCTTATTTCAAGTTAGACCCGCCCTATTTTGGTTAGGTATGTCACCCGTAATCAAAAGATCATAATAACCGATTAATGGCTAACTAAAATGGGTATTAAACGCGAAGTTAATAGGAACAGCCTTTATCAACATAAAGCATTGATTGCCCACTTAATAGCAGAGCTTTCTAGCGATCTACAGTTAATAGTTTACGAGTTATATTTTATTGTGATTGCCATAAGATGGGAAATGGCACTGAGATTGGTGTCATAAAATATAATTTTATACTACAAGAGAAGACGTGAGTAGTTTATAATTTACGACGTACTATCAAATTGGTCTTTAATCCATCTTTTATGCAGACTGTTACATTTATCAATAGGTAGGTTCTTCTTCTTCTGCTCTGATAGCAGTGTATCTAGCGGAGTTAGTTAAATCTAGAATAAAAAACCGGCCAAATGCGTTTTGGACTCGCGCATGAAGGGTTCCGTGCCATCGCTGTAAGGCACACAGGCGGCAACACAGAAATACACATTTTGTGAAAATTTCAACTGTCTACCTATTACGGATTATGAGAGACCTACAGGCCGCTGACAGACAGACGGATGGACGGATCCAGGACGGTTGGACGGACGGACGGACAGCTGAGGCTTAGTAATAGGGTCCCGTTGGTTACCCTTCGGGTACGGAAGTTAATAAAAACTACATTACCTACGTGTTTCCAAGACACAGGGGAAGTGCCTAATCGCCTATACCTACTTAAGTCGTGTGCGTTATTATACGGTCACAAATAATAGATATTTTTCAATCCAGATTAGATGAATAAAATAAGAACTTCGAGTGGCCTACCTCTACCGAACTAATTCGAAGAAAATCAGCGAAAATAACAAGATAATGAATTCAAATCAATACAAAAGGAGAGGGAAAACCAATCCAATATGGCCGATTTGCGAGCGCTTTCGACCGCCATTAAAATATTTGAGAAAGATCGTTTACAATGTTTTATTTTCATTGAACACTTAAAAAATGTACCAATCTGGACAGAAATAAGGTCTAATTTGGCTTGTTTTGATAGTAAATACAGATTTGCTGTATGTAAGTGCCTGCCACAAGACAAGTCGGAAATCGGAAAACATTATACAGATTAAATTTGGCCGGAAGTATATAGAGTTCTTGAATAATCTAAGTTTATCAAAGTCCTAAAGAATTAGATCGGTGGATTGAATCTTTTTCTTGTGATAATGTCCGGTCCCTTAGGAAAGACTGACCGAACTTTAGCTTCCACATTGTAACAAGACTGGCCAGGCCATCAACCAATACGTTGATAAACCTGTAAGCTATCATCATCATCATTTATTTCAGACTACAATGGCCCATAGATATATAACTTATAAACCAACATAAAGGGTGTAAAAAGACTTTTAACGAAGCCGAAAGGCACTTATTCTCTTCGTCATTACGGTATTTTTTTTGTTCTGACATTTTTTCGTACATGGGAACCTCCTAGTTACGGAGACATTAGACGTCAAAATTCCAACTTCTTCACAACTTTTTTTTTTTAAAGTTATTAATTTTAAGGTTTTAACTTTAGTTTTAATATCTCCATAGCACAATGTTTAGAGTGCGTTACATTCAGTTGTTCCGTAAAACGTGATTTGCCACCCCAAAAAAAAAATCACAAAGCTCGTTTTAACATCTCTATAAAATCCCCAAATACACTTAATTCAGTGGCTAAAGAAATCCGTACCCACAGCCGCACTCCTACAATGGCATATTTACATAAAAACACCATACCATCACCATATGGGCCGGTTGAAACTTTGTCAAATTGTCTGTGAATGGGATAGCCGAGTGGGTCGCTCGTTCAATTAAATGATAGTGAAAATTACTTATTGTTAGTGTCAGCCAGCGTCATCCCACTGCTGGGCAAAGCCATTCCCATTGCATTCCAGTTCTTTCGACTCGGGGGTATTGTGGACCACTTGTCGTTCGCTTTATCCAGCTCGTCCTACCATCTTTTTCTGCCACAAAATAATAGGTACTTAAATAAATCGATCTTGTTGGTTGATTTCGATATTGGATTCTGGACACGTATTAAATCAATGTCATGAGCTGTAATATGTTATCAAAACGGCCACTTAGTTGTTGTGTAAGCATTAGCTGATCTAAGAACAAGTGAAGTACTAAGGTATTGATTTTCTTGGCATTACAATTCAAGCAGATGGCGGGATTCCCACTAGGAACAGCTCGAGATACTTCAACTTTCGTTTCCCAAAGAACACACATAATTCCATTATTCGTAACCTATCAAGCGTCAAAGCTCATAAGTCTGCTTACCCCCACAAATTACGCGCTTTGAATATCAACGAATACCTACCATAAACAAAGAGTATATTTTCTTCCGCGCCGCCAGGCAACGGTAACTGCCCACTCAGCCTAGTGAAACAGATGAAGCAAAAATGTTTATGATACATTAGCCAAATTACGACGGCAAATGTTATCTGTACGATTTGTTTGTGTTTATCGCGTGGATTTGGGATTTTTAGCCGCTGAAGCGATGTGTCAGCCCGATGATTATGCACGACAAATTCGGGTAGTTTTTAGAAGGGAGCTGAGAAGTTTCGTAATTCTTGTAAAGATGTGAAGATCAGATTGATTCAGTCCTTGGCACAAAATTAGCTACACACTTATTTCTTGGTGTCTTTGGAGAACGAGCTTTCAAAGATAATATTTCTGATTTAACAGAACAGTCTGACCTGGTGATGGTGTTTAGAAACATCAGACGCGTAGTACTCGAACAAGGGGCGTTCTCTAGTATCTGCCTATACTCATGAAAAAAATCGTGGAACCCTGTTCTTCTTTTTAGGTATATTAATTTATAGTAAGCGTTTCAAGTCCTCTCTCTATGAACTACACTGCTTTGCTCAGTTTTCAGCGCAATTTTCTTCTCTCTGCCAAAAATATAAGGCAAAGTAAACTAGCGCTAAAATCGCTGCACAGAACACAAACAGCAATATGTTAACGTAGTATGTAAGTAATGAGAGTAATTTAGCTAAAAGCCCGCGAAACGCGGCCAAAGTGGTCGTAACAATAAAAGTGGCGATAAATTTGTAACACCGCCATCTACCAGTCACTAGTTCATGTTGTATTCATGAGGGACGACGCTAGATGGCGTTAGTCGTGATTTAATTCTGTCCAGCCTTTTTATGTGAAGTGGAGCGAGGAATTAATTTATTGGTGTGTTTTATTTAGTGGTTGTTTATATTTTTATTGCTTTATTTTACAAGTTGTTTGGGTTTTAGGGGTTGTAATGCAATCTAGTTGTTCATGAATGAATGACACCTACATAAAATGTGGTACCTAAGCATGATATACCATAAATTCGGAACATTATGTCCGTTTTTGGTTTACAGAAATTCCAAGTGACACGCTTGACTCGATCATTAAAAATCTAAATTAAAAGTTATTTATACAAATTAGAATATGAGCACTTTTCCAACGTCGTAAAAATACAATAAGACAGTCAAAACGCAAATCCTTCTCCACTTTCAAGTGTTATTTTTTATTTTTGTGAATCATATCTCGCAGGCCTAAGAGGGGTCGACGGTTTAATTGGAGTATCCTGTGGGCGCCTTGAGTGTAAAGCCTCCAGCCAGGGGGTGTCCCCTGTGGGTACGAATCCACAGGAGCAAGGGACAGGCTGGATCGGAACAAGATCATTATTTAGGGACAAATTTAAAACTACGGACTCAGCATCGTGGGTCGGGCTTCGAAGTGTTAGCTGTGTCATTCCTACTATTAGTGCTGCATGTCTTCCCCGCTTGACCATAGTCGGAACTAACGCCGCCGCCATATTGTTTTTCAATACAGTGTCCACAGACTTTTTTCTCAAATGTTTTCCAACAGCGCCAATGTTATTGTAGGGCCGTGTCTTAGTTCTGATTATGGTGATGCTGCAAAGTCATAACCAAGCTCCGCTACAGCTGGTGTCATTCCTAGTATTCCTACTACAAAGGACTTTCATCAGTAGGTATTTCAAGCTCATATAACATACCATAGACCACTGAAGTGTGAATGTTGAACGCTTGGAACAGAATATAGTACATGCACGAGGGCACAGCTCAATATCATAATGGAGACATTCCTGCATCGTTGGGATTTTTTCTAGTTTTTCGTTTCTGTCGTTGGTTTGTGTTATAACTGAGCATGAGGTCTAAGGTTCGGTCCCCGGTGAGTAAAAGTATTTTGGATGTTTTCCATTAAGTAGACCAGACTCTTGATTTTCATGTCATCATCATCTGCTTATCTTTTACCAAACTATGTTGGAGTCGGCTTCCAGTCTAACCGGATGCAGCTATATACATGGGACTTAAAATAACTGGCTTTTGCTAAGTATTGTAGACTCTGTAGACGTTTCCGTAGCTGGCTACGAAAAACTCCATGTGCTACGAATGTCAAAAAATACATGATAATTATGTACCTATATTGAAAACAATGCGTCCTATCCACATTACGCTAGTCGCACCGCAAACGGGCAATCAGCGAACGATCGCCAACACGACAACACCCCTCCCCCTTCCGCTCTCACCCGCCGGCGCTCCTTGATTCCAAATTCAATTTGCACCAATCAACGGCCGCCGTCTTCCCGCCTCCGTACGACGTGACGAGCTGTTGTTTTTTTAAAAATATAGGGACGCTATTGTCTCTGATTGTTTGCGGTTGGTGTAATGTCTTTTGTCTCTTGTTTGTGGATGAATGTTTTTTTTTATGTTGGTGGTTATGGTGAGTTGTTTTTTTTTTGTTTTGTTGGATAATGGTTGGAGGTATATAGTTTCACGACCAAAAATAAAAAGGCGTAGTTCCTGTTACTCAAAATACTATGATTTTTTTTGTGTTATTGAACAAAAAAAAGAAATAGAAAAAAACACTGAAAATGTAACTTTTTAAACATTTAAAAACAAATCTTTTATTCGCTTTTCTTCTCTTTTTTGTGAAAATTGGTGAACAAAGCTGATTGTGCGTGTTAATGATGATCTTTCAAGCTAAAGGAGGTGGCTAGGAGGGAAAAGATATGTAAAACATAACCCCCCTTTTGGGCTCCACTGTCGAAAAAAAAGAACCAGTACAGCAGTACCTACATGAATTGAAATACGTGAAAAGAAATTTTGGCATTTTAATACTTGCGCGGAATACGTTGCATTTTGAGTAGATTCAATTAATATAGGAATAAAAATATCTGCGACTAAAAGTGTAATTTGCAATTCAGGAATCGTGGGACAGTAAGTACTTACCTACCAGCCAGTTGGACTCGTTTTTCTCTTAAAGTTTATTTTTTGTAGTACTACAAACCCAATGCGTCTGCAGCAAAAAATATATTTAAATAAAGTCTGACTTCATAACAATACAAAATATGGAATATTCCATATTCTTAACTTTGCGTTGAACTGGCGAAAAATTCTCAAAAAAATATGTTGAAATCTCAATTACTCTCTATCGTCTCTTGGTTGAAACCTTTATTTTCAACAGACAACATGTATTTCGTGTGTTACTGAAATCGCAAATTATTTTGTACATAATGCAAATATATAAATTAAGTAAAGGCGGGGTAGTAACACACGTAGGTACTTACACTACACGTGTTAGAAGACTGATAGTGATAAAGCAAATTTTAAAGCTTCCTCTCTTTATGCTGTGCCCGACAAGATCCATAATTAGGTACCTCATAAAATTTTAAGTTTTTACTCTGAGTATACATTGTGCCAGTCCAATAAATAATGGAGTATTGAGCTTTCCAAGGAGCATATATATGTGTACTAGTTGCATGAAATATCTTACTATTAAAAAAAAAACATTTGACGGTAAAAAAAGTAAACTGTCATCACTGAACTGTCAAAAAGCGCGCGAACGCGCACCGAAAATGGTTGCCTCCGAGAGCGGGGTGTCGTTACAATACCAAATATCAAATATTGATATTCCCTCCTCGATTTTGTATTCTGTTTGAATTCGTAGATACTATTTGCACTTCTACTTGCTACAGTTTTGCGTCTGTCATCATTGTTTGGCGTTCTATAAATCTGTGGGTGCCACAGATTATAGAGGTGTAGGTATAGATAAGATAGAGATATTGTGGTTAGTGTTT
Source organism: Noctua janthina (assembly GCA_963576755.1). NCBI lineage: Eukaryota > Metazoa > Arthropoda > Insecta > Lepidoptera > Noctuidae > Noctua > Noctua janthina. The sequence goes on along the minus strand of OY755078.1, from coordinate 9,019,488 downwards.
GTTGTTAGAACAGGATTATTTAAGGATTTATTTTGTACCTGGGTTATCTCCATGACATCGCTCGTGTGGATGTCAGAAACAATCCCACAGGACTACCAGGATAAAAAGTATCATACAAGTATGTCCTAAAACAGGTCTAACTTGGGAAAAGGCTAGGCAGATGATGAAGTGAGATCGAATGTTGACGTGTGATTGCAACTTTTAATAGTAAAATATAATTATAAAGTATATTTTTACATTACATTTACGTGATTTATATTTTGCATGTGAAAACTTGTAATTGGCCATATTTTGTTTAAACGATTACTCACTGTCTGTTTAGCTTTAACATTTTCCAAAAAATGAAATAAATAAATATCGAGTAGGATACCGCCCCGTGAGAACGGCCACCAGATAAGTTGTCCAGGCCCTTTCATTTAAACCCGGCCTATAACCAGCCATTCATAGCAGTTATAGCCTAGCGGTGTGGCCGTCGGACTGACAAGTCATAGGTCTCGAGACCAAGACACGCATCTCAGATTTTTTAGATTCATGTGCGCATTGTATAATTATCACTTGCTTCGGTGAACGAAAACATTGTGAGGAAAGCAGCATGAATGAGAGATATTTCTCGACGGCATGTAAAGCCAAGTCAGAGGCCTATGGGTTGCATTAAAACTCTGTCACCAGGTTAGGCACTCACCACACGATAAATAAAAGAAAGACCAGCCATTTTAATAGAAGTTGGAATCCTTAAAATTGCCCTAATACAGTCTCAAGTTATCGACGTCGGTATCAGTGGCGCAAACAGTCGGTAAGTTGTTTCAACAAAAGGCATCAATCACGGGAGACCCGCCCCCTGGCGGGAGCTATAGTCTGGCTCAGAAGTTGAGAGGATCGAGGAATATTTTGTGGAAGATTTTCTGTTGGAAAGGTAAGGTGTTTTTATAAATAGCGCGGTCTCTATCCTGTTAAAAATTCTATGTGCCTTAAAATAGTCGAAATTATTTTTTTTAATCTACATCAGAGCGTGTAGGTACCAGTGAGGTGTGGTATTTAAGGAAGTGTCATCATCATCCTGGCATTGTCCGATGTTCCTAGGGGTCAGCGCAACAGGTTTTTTCTTCCATTCTCCCCTGTCAACCGTCACGCAATAATTTACACCTTTTTCTTTCATATGTTTCCTCACACAATCCATCCATCGTTTCCTTGGTCTTGCTCTTCCTCTCCATCCATCAAATCATCACTCTTTTATGTTACATGCTATTCATCCCTCCCTACTGAGGACTCCTCCAAGGTCCTACAAACTCCTACAAGATCCTTCCTATTTGAGGATGTTTATCAGAACGTTTTTTTTTTTTTTTTTTTTAAATAAATGTTGCCCCACACTAGGAATTTCTCCTGTATCGTGGGTGCGTTTACAAACATTTAAACTCACATACACAAACAGCCAGACCCGGAACAACTACCTGTAGATCATACAAATATTTGTTCCGTGCGGGGATCGTACCCGCGACACGCAGCGCAGCAGCCAATTGCTCAGCCACTGCGCCAACCGTGCCGTCAGTTAAACTAAACAAGTTTTACTACAGGACCATAAGCGCACTTTTGTAGGAAACAGCTGTTTTTTTTAATAACCGATGAAAAATTTCTACGTTTAGAATGTTGTACTGAATCCGTGGTAACTGTTTTCGCGTCGGTGTCCCTTCTGCCTCGTATATGGGTCAAGTAGGTATCGAAGTACCTATTGTCGACATGCTTCGTAGAGCTTCAGGGTACCTGCTACACTCTAAACGCTACGGAATATTTGCTACGGTCTGTGCTGCGCTACGCGCTACGAACTACACGCTACGCAGAATATGTTTGTCCGTGTGCTACTTGCTATGAGCTTCGCAATTAGTGCTAAAAAATGCCGTCACGGGACACCCGGCAGATGTGAAACATCTATGTTAATATTAGAATTCATAATTAATAAAAAAACCTGTAAAAACATATTGAGTAAAATAAAGAATAAATATTACATTAAAGTATTTTCTTTTATCGATATCTATCGATCGAATACGACCTAACTACATCACTAATTAAGTAGCGTGGAACTTTCGAAAACGGAATATGTAGATCAACAATCGGCGAAACAAACTTTATTCTAATAAGAAAAGGTTGATTTTACGTGGCATAGAGGAGGCATCACGCTATGACAGTGTCATGACATCTTCCGTCATGGCATACGAGTCGGTTTTACTGCCTAGGAGCGCATGACAGATGTTTCACATAAAAAAAAAATACGCAATCAGAAACTGACAACACATTTCTTAGAATGTAGACAAACATTACAGAACACCACAGCCTTATTTCATTGACAAAACTGAAAAAAAAACCATGAATTTCTTCTATCTAAAAATAATTCACCAAAACCCTCAACCGCACTATGAATACCCCCCGCTATCCATAACAGGCACCGCTAGAGCGAGACCGCACTACTGCCCTCTCTTTCACCGACGGGCACAGAATACAGAGCGGCGGAGTTTTTCCACACCAATTTATACTGCCAACATCACTTCAGAATATAGGGTGGTTGTGGGTTAGGAAAATGTAGGATAGTCTTGAAATTTTTTGGCAACTAGTTTTTTTTTATTAATTATTTTAGTTTTTTGATATGTATATCTATTACGGTACCGAACCCGTATCGATAAACAAGTCAGAGTGATTACTTGAGTAAAAGTAATTACTTAAGATACTATTTTTATTCTGTAGTTTAGTAATAGCTTGAAGTTAGACCTGTTAAAAGTTAGAATTCTTAGTTTTGCTTTCTTTGACAGTTCTTACTTCGTTAAAATTTTTGTCTATTGCATAAAAATGGTTGCATAAGTAAATACTTTAACTTGACTATAGATACAAGTGCTAGACAAGCAAAATGTGTATTTCTAATTAAAAATAAACATAATTCTGCCCTCTCCTCTATAAATAACGATGAGGGAGTAATCTTATGTTATAAGTAGTTATACTTTATCTCATTTTTAATTTTCTTACCCACGCAGCACTTTTACGTCGACAAAATTCTTCGCAATTTTTATCCTGTATTTTTTCTCAAACTCCACGGTCACCCTGACCCTCCCCCCCACCCCGTCAGCTTAATTTAGTGTTGTAAGCGAACCGTTACCCGTCGCATGTTATTTAACTGTTTCCATTTCTACCAGTAGATATACATAGTGTGTTTAGTTTTGTAAATAGATAAATAAGCTTAGAGATGAAGATAGTCGTTTTAAAACGATCGAATAATCGACTGACTTTATAGCCAGTCTATTGTTCGATCGTAAAAATACCCTTTACGAAGTCGAAAGGCACTTGTTCTCCCCGTCATTGCGATCATTTTTTTGTTCTAGACCATACCTGGAAACCTTCTAGTTACGGAGATATTGGGGTCAGAATGCCAACTTTATTTTTTTAATTACCAGTTTTTAATGTTATAACTTTACTTTAAATATCTCCACGACCCCCGTACTATTCAATGCATCCATCAGCACAATGTTTTGACTGCGTTACATACTTACATTGAGTCCTACTGTAAAACGTGATTTTTCACCTAAAAAAAGTCGTTTCTTCGCAATAATTTTTGCATAGAGTTATTTACTTTTTAGGCGCTGTGTAATTCGACGTAGCATATTTCGAGATCATGTAGCGTTCTCAGGTCCTGAGTTCGATTCCCGGGTCGGGCAAAGTGTCTTCGGGTTTTTCCATCAGGAATTGCTCAGTAGAAGCCACGGAGTCTAGAGTGCCCGGTTGATGGCAACAGGCTCGCCCTCTATTACATCATCATCATTTCAGCCGAAAGACGTCCACTGCTGGACATAGGCCTCCCCCAAGTGTTAACACATTGACCGGTCCCGTGCGTCTCGCATCTCTTGGATCCTCGCAACCTGCACCAGATCATTGATTCATGTGCGTGTTGTGTAATTGTCACTAGCTTCGGTGAAGGAAAACATCGTGAGGAATCCAGCATGCCTGAGAGATACTTCTCAAGGGCATGTAAAGTCAAGTCAGAGGCCCATGGGTATAAAAACTCTGACACCATGTTAAGCACTAACCACACGATAAAGAAAGACAGCTGCGATGGAAACGGCGATGTTGAATGTGAAGATCTTTGCCGTAATCGCTATCTACCTTATTCCAATGTCTTCTCTCTGTTGTGTCATACTTCCCTGGTATGTGCGAGACTCATACATAAAGGAAATATGGGCCAAATCAAGACATACAGGTCTGCCCCATGATTTTCTCTACATCATCCACCTCTCCGAAGAGCTGTGGGCCAAAATAATCACAGTGTAGAGCTCTGACACAGTCAGAAAGCGACGCGGAGATAGCGGGCTGAGCTGGACAGAACCAACGACTAGCCCACATTGGCCTTGGATCTAAGGATTTGGGAGTCATGGGGAGAGGCCTTTGCCCAGCAGTGGGATGACACAGGCTCACAGTAACATCCACCTATCAGGGTTGGTCTGACAACGCTCTTTCTACCGTCTCTCGAAATTCTGTTAGGGCTCTGCCACCTGCCATTGTGATAAAATTCAAATTCATTTAATCATTTTGTGAACATAGGGTTAAAAAATATACAGATGTCATATAAATATATCTTGGTCCATCCTATGTTACGCCCAAAGGCATATAAAATAGTGTCACAATTAATTATATAACTAACGTGAGCCACCATAGCCACTATTCCATTTTCGACATCTACACTCATTCAAGTTTTTTTTTTCAACATACACATTCGTCGGTTCGTCATGTGTTTTTTTTATTAAGTTTACCATTGATGTTTTGACTTGCCAAGAAAAAAATGGGTTCCATTCATTTAGAGTTTAGATTGTGGTGCTCGCTTTTGCTATAGTGAAAATTTGCGACGTCGTTCGGGAAGCGACCCGCCATTTCTAAGGGCGTAGAAAAAATGACATAAAGACGATAGAAACTTCAAAAATATATTGGTTTGACCAAAAAACTTAGATCAATGCTATTTAAAGTCGATAATAAAGAGGTGCGAAAAGTAGAGTGTGCTCTTCGGGGATAAAGTTGTCTTCGTCTTGGGCGACTTGAAGTCCCACTAACTCACTCGCTTTGCTCAGGAGTTAATTCGGGTTCCAACTCTGCGTTCGGGATTCAAAATATATCCTCTCGATGCATAATATGGTATTGTTGAATACATACTTACTTACGATCGACTTTTTCTTTCCAAAATTTTCCTTTATTTTTTTTGGAAACCAATCAGTGATAGAATCGGTCTTAAGAAAAGACATCTACTCAGTAGGGAATGAAACGACAACTTCCAACATATCAACTATATCTTTATTTATAATTTGCATATAATTTATTATTATTTATGATTATTATGGTACAGGACTCCACGTAGAAACATATACAGTTTTTATATATTAAATGTGACAGATGTACAATTCAGGACTGAATAAAAAAAACCTTAATTACAAATTTCTTATAATCGGCTGCAGAATTTCTTAAAATCTTAATGATAACTTTTTTAAAGACCTCCCTGATTGATAAAACTTAAGTAAATGGATATTATTTGAAGGTACAAGAATGCTGAATTCTAGGGAAAATTGAATTGGAAGACCCGATGGTAGGCAGTGGTAAAATAACAATATTTGCTGCATACTTTATTTTGGCCTGAAGTGTACTTCTTGTCGCTGGTTTAATTACTGTTAATGCTACTTTTATATTTAGTTGTAACTTATGGCCACACTAGTACAGTTTTGTTACCAGATGTTAAATATAATTTTTGATTTGACTTATAAAAGAAACTTAATAAATTATTAGCCTTCAATTAATTTAAATCAATTTACTTTTTATTTGTGAAATATAAAAAAAGAAAAAAGTTGGTGTCTTTTTGGCGCAGCCGTGAGGCACACAACACCAACTATGTATTTTCTCTCTTTTTTTTTTAATTCTTCATATTTTGTATCTTTTTTATTCTGTGTGCTTGATGAACTGACGTCAAATAAACTTTATTCTTTCTTTTCTTTCTTTCTTTGTTAAAATATTGCGGTAGGAATACACATGACCTTAACTCACGCTTTTTTCTCATGGGGTTAGGCAGAGACTACAGATCGCCACCTGCTACGATCCCTTTTACTTCGTCTACATATTTTTTGCCAAAAAAGCATGGCCGTTTATTTAATCTTAAAACTATAATTACATTTTTACAAAATGGCGTAAGTGTTAGTAAATTCTATACAATAATACTGGTTTGAAAGATGTCTTATTTGTTAATATTTTTACATTTATATTAATAATAACTAAATACTGACTGGTTTCCTTACGACTATGAAATAAATGCGTTAAACGAAATTAAAAAAAAAATTCGAGGATTTTTTTCTATTTTTTTTCATAATAATTCAAATCTGGCAAGTTGAAAAGGACAGTCTAAAGTCATATTATATATTATTTTCTAAGTATTTTTTGGGAAAGTAATTTTATTTCAGTCGGAGTTTTTTTTACGAAATTAAGTAACATCATTGGTCAAATTCTCCATTGCATTGTCTGTTTCTATGTATAACTATTAAATACAGTGCAAAATAATTGTGTAAAGACAACATATTATTAACAGACTGTTTATTTCATTTATTTAGATATTTGGACGTAGACATTATCGTCATGGAAGTTTACTAATAAATAAATGTTCGGAAACAAAGAGTTTTCCACACGATGCAAAGAAAAACAATTCTGACCAAACTGCTAACTACGGTATTATGCATCAACCCTAACACTTAAATTAAATTTGGCCTGCATCAGTCCTTGTCAAAATATTATGGAATCTAATAGGACACACTTTCTATATTATATTGCTCCAAAAAAAAATTTCAAAGTTGGAAAAAGAGTGAAATTAAAATTAAAACAAAATTGTGCTTTCATAGATTCGTGAAAACAATCTCTCGTTCAAGTCATCGAAAGGGAATAAAACACCATCTCGTTCACGCACTGGGAGATTACTATGAAGTCTTAAAGCAGGAGCACAGATAATATAATACTACGTAGCAGAAGTAATTCTAGTGCGGGAAAGAGACAGAGCTATACAGGTAGTCTAGCGCCATCTCTTTCCTACACTGGAATTACTCCTGCTTTAAGACGTCATGGTAGGCCACCTGAAAGGTCTAAATAATACTGCTATTGGAGGTGGTGGTTGGCCCTCTGGCTTGGCTTCAGTTTTTGAGACAGAAAACGTTTAAAAGTCAAAGAGAAAGCTTTGTTTCCAACAGAAATGCAACATTATTAGATAACACATTGCAGTAATTACTATTTACATTATTACCTAATTATTATTTAACAATTAATGTAGAAATATACACTATGCTTGACTAGGAAGGGTATTCTAACTTAATTTTAGTTAATAGTATACGTATTCACCATTTTTACTTTCTTCTAAATAGCATAATAAAAAAACCCGTTGTTTTTCATTAATTTTTGTGTTTGTCTGTGCAAATAAATTGTTTATACATGGTTATGAAAAAACAAATGTCTATTGCTTATAAAAGTCCTTAAAAGATAAAAACTAATTATGATTCAATTTTGAATACTCAAGAAACTAACAACTTAATAATAAACGAAAAATTAATTTACTCTCATACCACGTAAGGCCTAAACATATCCATAGGCCGACCTCCGTCTTGATTCATAACGACCAACCCGCGCCTATTTTCCATATTCGAATTAAAATTCGCGGCAGCCATCGCCCTTTCTCTCTCTAACGCGATAATTCTATCCCTGTCTAACATAGGTTTGACAGCTGTCAAATCTCCCGCCATTGGAGAGGGTTTTTCTTGTTCATTTTGTATTTCTTTTGGTTTTTTTTCTTCAGTCTGTGGTGAGTCCTTGTTTTTCGAGTCTTGTTGTGCTTTTTTTGAACGTTTCCATTTCATTCTTCTGTTTTGGAACCAGATTTTTACCTGGAGACAAATAAAATCTTGGTTAAATTATGAATAGCTTACGGGTCATTGTCAATCGTCATACATAGGTTCGCAGTTTATTTCTAGATGTATTCTTAAAATTAATACATAGAATATCGTTGCTGAAAGTTACAAAAATCATGCTTTGATAGAAATATAAAGAATACACTTTTATCCCATCTAAACCCCATATTTTCCACCCCTTGTCCTATAAAACCAAGACACAAGTACCTTCATATATATATAAATCCAAACCGGTGTAAATATCGTATAAATGTCTCAGACTCCCCCAGGGTGTGAGATTAATCTTTAAACCTGGGTAAAGCCGTAACGTTTACGATGCCACCCTTGTAATCTTAACATACATTTTGTAAGCACAAATCCGCCATGTTGACAGGTGTTTGGCGCCAAAGTAAATGTCAAAATTGGGCTGTTTGTAGTGTCAGTGAGATGGGGTTTGATATTATTAAAATATTATTTTGGGGTTTGTAGATTTTTATAGTGTCTGCTTTATTGATTATTTACTTATTTTTCTCAGTGAGTATTTTAAATGTTTTAAAACTATTAAATTCCCAAAACCAGTCAGTTTTCAATAACGTGGCATTTAGTCTCAGTTGATAACGCAATTAATACGTTTACAAAATACTCGATTCAACCAATCCAATTAAACAACGAAATTCGATAATTCTAACATTTAAAATAGCCAATCATATCCTTTTACAATTTATTTGTAGAGATAAAAATGTCGTTTCATTACGACGTTTTTCATGGAATACATTTGAAATGTGATATCAATATTGCAGTGTCAATACTTATTGAAGTCGTAATGTAACATTATTACCATTGGGTAATTATTATAATAATGTTACATTACTACGTGTCAACGTAGTAATGTAACATTATTTATGGTTGGTATTATATATGGTTTGATAATACTTAACAATATTTTATAACGTTTGTCAAGATTAACATTACTTTGGAGTACTTGTTTATTTTAAACTAGCTTTTGACCACAGCTTTGCTCGTGTATAGCCGCTAAATATCATACGGAAACATCATGAATTTTTTAACATAACCTTTGACACTCGGGAATAATTTAGCTTTCCCTTACTAAAACATTTTTCGGAATCGAATTAGTAGTTTTTGTAGCTTATGTAGGTAAATCCTTTTGAGAGCTTTAGAAACACGAAACTTCCATCTATTACAAATAAATAAAATTGAAGTGTCTGTTTGTAATTTCAAAATAAAAGCTATTTACTGAATATATATAAAAGTTTATACTGTACATTATAAAAATTGTTGTTTTGTTATAAGAACAAAACAACAATTTTTATAATGTTTGCCTTATTTTAAGAAAAGGATTCCGTGTAAAAAAAATAAAACCAATGAAATTGTTATCAAAACCCGGTTCAAACCATTAAGTAATAGTTTTATAATAATTTCACGCGGACGAAGGCCAATTAACTATTTCTGTTAGGAACTTAGGTTGGAGTGTAGCCTTAGGAGCGCTAGGAACGAGGACTTAGAAAAAAATTCGGACATAGTTTTTTTTTTTTTTTCGAAATTTACCAATTTTATTGCAGTATCGGGTTGACCTAGACTATAAAAACCATTTAGCTTCTAAGACGCATGGTCCTCCGACGCACCGTTTCCGAATTATGGGCCTTCTAAAACAAAATAAAACTATTTTTTTTTAAATTTTTTTTTCGTCCCAAAAAATGTTCTTTTGTTTTCTTTGCTGCTCATAATGCCCCTAAGCGTATATACTCCAACTCCTACAAATTCTCCTCTAAGACGACCCACTGACCAGAACTTAGTTTAACGACAGCCTTGGTTATAGTTAAGAGTTAAAACAAGATTGTCGTTAAACCACGATTGTGGCGTTAGCGCAACGTTAACGATATTAAATAGCGCACTGTGTACACTAACACTCCAGTCATATTATTATAAACAGCACAAGAGGAGCTGACGAAATATTTCATCTCACCTGAGTCTCCGTAAGCATTAAACTGGTGGCGACCTCGAACCTCTTAGGCCTGGAGAGGTACTTGTTCATCCTGAACTGCTTCTCCAGCTCCAGCAGTTGCTGCGACGTGAAAGCGGTGCGCGGTCTTCTCGTCTTACCGAGTAGTGCGTGGGGGGCACCTGAGGAAGGAAGATTGAGGTTAGCGGTGGTTTGAGAATGGGTATTTGTGTTGTTTAGGGCAATTGGAAGAACCCCTTGTTCTTGTTCCTTAGAATTTGGATAATTATGGTTGGAAATTATCTTACGGGAGCGTTTTAAATAGCCTAAGATACTCGGCGATATGAAGTTTCTCATTTGTGAAAAAAAATTCGAAATTGGTTCAGTAGTTATAAACATTACTCCCTACATCCAAACATACGAACTTTAGGTCTTTATAATATTTATTTATTTTAGTACATGGAGGACTTACAGCTAATAAAAACAAACAAACAAGGAAACCATAGTCCCCAGAAAGACACTATCTATTATATTGTTAGATTATTAGTAGACTTGTGGTTTAAGGAGCTTGGCTTTGCTTCAACAGCAAAATAATAAATAATAATTCAATATTACAGCACAAAAAGGATTACTGATATTGTAACGCGTAGGATACACGTAATTGAATCAAATCAATAATAAAAACACGCACCACTTATCCACTATTTATTTAACGGAACGTTAATATAACTAATTTATCGCATCAAAGTCTCGCCGCTAAGCTTGTAAAAATGATAATTAACAATTACTCTAACACGAACGCGACATTTGGCGTTGTTTGCTCAACACGATAATGTCGTGAACGCATCTGTCAAATTTTGGCGCGAATAGAGAACGGCCATGTTTTTTTTTCGGTTGTTTGTTTATTGTATTATTTTTATTGGTGGAGTTGAGGGTGAATGGGGTTAGAAATGGTGGTAATTTGATGGTTTTTGCCACTTAGTTGTAATAAATAAAAAAGATTTTCAATGTTGTAAATTTTTCGTTGTTCTCGCTAACACGATGTGTTATGTCACAAAAATTATAAGTGTAAATATTTGAAGATCAATATTACAAAGAGTTAAAATTCTTTTGTTGATCATTGATTGCTTGTATTTTAGATAAAAACAGAATTCAATACCTACATTATTAGATAGCTTTAAACTTAGACTATAAGACGAGCCTTAAACTTGCGTTGGCTAAGATCGAATGAGGCATAAAACAGGAAAATCGATGAAAAAAAACTATAAATCACATAATAATCTATTCCCATTCTAAGAGACCATTACACGCCCACACAACGTTCAACCAAAAAGAACCCTTTCAACTTTTTCTTATCCCACACAAAGGGCAAAAGTCAACACTAATACAGCCAAAATTAAACTTTCAATAACTTATAAATGCATTAAAAACCACATGTAGGTACAGAAAATAAATAGAAAATCGTGCTCAAGTGTCCATTTTGATAAATAAATAGTTTAGTCATGTTGGCCGTACGTGACTTTCCAGTGCCCAGCTTTGGTTTAAGTTTAAAAATAATGTTTGGGCCCATCCTGTTAAATATATTTGTTTAAGTATAATAAAGATATAACGACTTCTTATATTTGTTATGTATTTATAATTGGAATTGTAAATTACTATAATTTATTGGTATGTTAACGGGGATTTTAAATAGCGGTTCTTGTTCGTGGTATTTTAAGAATAAATAACTTTTATCTTGTAGACTTTTCTTTTCGGAAAGTACGTCATTGTCTAAGTATTTTTATAACAGCGTCTCTTTGTAAGATATCAATCATACAAGGTGTATACGGACCCTTCACGAAGCCGTCAACCAAGCATTCTGTACATCACATTCAAAGTAAGTAACTCTACGCAAAAAATATTGCTGAGAAACGATTTTTATTGCGGTGGAAAATAACGTTTTGCGATAGGACTCAATATAACGCACTCAAAACATTGTGCTGATGGATGCATTGAATAGCACGAGGGTCATAGAGGTATTTAAAGTAAAATTATAAAATTAAAAACTTTGAACCCCCAATTTCAGAAGATTCCCAGGTATGGTCTAAAACAAAAAAAAAGAGGATTTGCCCCATATCCTGAATTTTAGTGCCCCTAAACCTGTATTATAGTCATAGAAGCCCTGACAAACACTTCCAACTCCACGGTAAGAAGCTAGTCCTTACTTTCTTACTAATATTATAAATGCGAAAGTAAGTTTGTTTGTTTGTTACCTTTTCACGCCTAAACCACTGAACGGATCATCCTGATATTTTGCATATACGTTGTCAGGTGTACAGAAACGGACATAGGATACCTTTCATCCCGAAAAAAAGTACTGTTCCCGAGGAAAACAATAATAACGTTCTTACGATAATAGAGGCGCCACGTGTCTTTCGAATCATGATTGAATTATGTTATTACAAGCAGAGTTCTACTCGAATTGATTGTCAAATTCTAAGTTAACGCGAGCAAATCCACGGGCAAAAGCTAGTATTAAATAAATCCGTATATTTATTTGTTCGACATCCCCCTGCAGACTACCGAACGTCTTATGTTATTTATACCAAAAGTGGGGCTAAGCTGAAAGGAAAGTGGCTCTACTTTGGTAATATCGATATTTTTTTAATATGTTGATCAAAACTATGAATGCCTCGTTGGGCTAGTGGACGCTAAGCACTAGAAGTCTGTACCTGAGCATGAGATCCTGGGTCTCCAGGTCAGGTATAGTGTCGTGTTTTTCCATCAGGAATTTCTGAGTAGCGTATAACTGGTGAAATCTGTGTGTACTATAAATCAGATCCACTTCTGCATACTTCTTCGGGAAAATAATAAAATATAATACAGGGTGTAAACGGACCATTCACGAAGCCGTCAACCATGCATTAAGTACATCAAACTAAGTAACTTTACGCGAAAATTATTGCTGGGAAACGATTTCTTTTTGGCGTCAAAAATCACGTTTTACGGTAAGACTCAATATAACGCACTCATAACATTATGCTGATGGTTACATTAAAAACATGTATTTAAAAAAAAACTTGTGAAAACGTTGTAAGTGTAACTTTGACCCCCAATATCTCCGTAACTAGAAGGTTCCCAGGTATGGTCTAGAACAAAAAAAATATCGCAATGACGGGGAGAACAAGTGCCTTTCGGCTTCGTTAACGGTCTTTGTACATGCTTTAGTTTAAAAAAAAATAACACGATTTAGAGTAATGCAATTTTATTTCTCATATTCTTCTCAACAAACCCTTTCATTTAATACCCATATCATGGAAATGCGTAAAAAATAACTAGTCCGCCATCTTTGGGAGTCCGCCATAGTAGCAAACCATGCATTGTCATCTAAACTAAATATCAGGTATGGAAAATTTCAGCTCAACCGGAAACCCGGGAGAGGGTCATATTTAACTTCTAATATTTTTTAGATAGACAGTTAAGTACAGGTAAAGTTAATAAAAGCGTGTTAAAAAAAAAACAGGCATAATTTTATGTCAAGATGTGTAAATCAAATAAGGAGAATGTATCTATGAATGGAAACAATATTGATGCAAATATGCTAAAATGCCAAGCTCTAGGCGTAATATCTGAATACATGGCACATTACATTGCATCATACATTGTGTGCTTTGTACCGCCTACATACCTATTGACATCAATGTAAATATACTTTATTAAACTACTAGCTTTTGCACGCGGCTTTCGCTCGCGTTAATTTAGAATTTGACAATCAATTCGGGTACTCTGCTTGTAATAATATAATTCAATCATGATTTGAAAGGCGCCATCTATTTTATCATAAGAACGTTATTGTTGTTTTCCTCGGGAACAGTACTTTTTTTCGGGATGAAAGGTACCCTATGTCTGTTTCTGTACACCTGACAACGTATATGCAAAATTTCAAGATGATCAGTGGTTTAAGTGTGAAAAGGTAACAAACAAACTTGCTTTCGCATTTAAAATATTAGTACGGATTTACCAGAAATAGCGGCACAATCGTCTTGTAAGGTTTACTTGAAATGAATTGACATAACCAGAGCTTGACACTAAGTTAATTCTATACTAATCTGTATTATAAAGAGGTATAAGTTTGTATATTAGGGGTAATCTCCGGAACTAATGATCCAATTCTAAAAATTCTTTCACTGGCAGAAAGCTATATTATTCGTGGGTGTTATATGCTATATATTAAATTTATATCATGCATATTAACCGAGCTATCACAATTTTTGCGGACGACGTGCTAGTAATTTTATAAAATCTCATAGCACTCAGTCTGAGTGATTTAAGTAGTGAGTTTATTTACCCGTAAATTTTCGTCACATGGTCCTAAAGTAACACATTCCCAAGCTGAATCAGTCGGTGAACTTCAGCTAAAGCTGACAAATTCGGAACTACACACGAAACAGAACAAAATAAATCGTATATCTTAAGTAGAGCAACTTTCCCAGTGCAATGCTTCCTTGGCAGATTTATTGTCGGAGCATTGAATACGTGTGCTCCTAATCTAACGGGAGGAGGTTACATTTATTGTCTATGGGAACGGTGCTGGTTTGTCAAGTAGCTCTTTGGACAAGATGGCGGGTTTTGAATTTCTGGCGGGAATGTTTTTCTTTCAGTTTACCTTTTGTTAATGCGATTTATTTGAATGATAATGTTAGAAATCTTAATTAAGTGCCTGCTGGTCAAAACGTCAAAATATCTCAATACATAGCCAGTTCTCAAAACACACAATAACAAACGTTCGTCAGTCGCGTCGTCTGGCACAATTCGGATATCGGCACAATAGCGTTAAGTCGCTCCGTCGAGCGCAAGACGGCAATCAACGTAATTTGATTCTTACCCCCCGGGCAGTGGCGGGTGTAGCTATATGTATGTATGTGTAGGTATGGTATATCTCTTGGGTAAATAATTTTAGACTCCCCCCGAGTGTAAAATATTATGGTGTTTGAGATTGAGAGATTGAGGAGCTCGTGGCTAAATAATAACAGCCGCTCGGGTCGATCTTTAGGTCGAACCAGATGCTGCAGTTTGATTGATCACCAGGTGGACACCAGCGGATCCACTAGATGCGAGTCGCACGGAACCGATCAATGTGGCGACACTTGGGGGAGGCCTATGTCCAGCAGTGGACGTCTTTCGGCTGAAAAGATGATGATGATGATGGGTGATCACCGACAAAATCTTTTCATGGATCTCATACTTACTAATCTTAAGAAAAAGAGACAAATCTACACTTGTCTAACTATGTTACCGCCACCCGCGGTCCTCAAAACGCCGTAACATATGATTTGAATGTACCACTTTACTTTTATGGGGCACCCCATCAAATACGGTGGATCATATGACCGGCATGTGGAGTAAATGTCAACCCTAATTTGGTATCAAATTGATCCTATTATTGTAGTGTTATTTTGGCACTTTCGCGCTTGGGCAACTGACAATAGTAGTGTGGGGCGAGTTTGAATAGTAAAGTTTACGTGCGAATTGTTTAGTTTTTTTGGTTTTAACTGAAAATATAGATTAGTATTGTTTTGTCTAAATTATTTGCCTAGCCTTTTCCCAACTATGTTGGGGTCAGCTTCCAGTCTAACCGGATGCAGCTGAATACCAGTATTTTACATGGAGCGACTGCCTATCAGATCGACACAACCCAGTTAGTACTGTGTGATACGATACTCCTTGATAGGACTGGTTGTCAGACTTTCGGGCCACTGACTACCTGTAACGACTGTCAAAGATATACAAATGACAGCCGGGACCAACGGCTTAACGTGCTTTCCGAGGCACGGAGGAAACTCGGTATGTAATGGGTGGTCACCCATCCACGGACCAACCTAGACAAGCGCGGCTTAACCTAAAAATTGACCCGAGCGGCTGTTATTATTTAGCCACGAGCTCTTGAAGGCTTGTAGTTTATGTATGTATAATTAAATAAACCAAAACTGCGCAATGTAGTAGCTTGATGTGCGGACATCTGTAAAATTATTGCAACAAAATATAGACGTTTATAAAATATTTTTTATATTTATTGTATTATTATTTTATTCAAGACGTATTAATCTGATTGCTCTACCCACCCCCCAAATAAAAACAAACAAATGAATATAAATAAAATTAATTGTAACAAACTAATCATATGTCACCACTTATTACTCTACTATTCAACACTCACACCGTAACAACTACGAAATAAAGTTCATTTTACCGTGGCAACGTTTAATATAAACTACCCTTAAGTTACTTCAAGGAATTTTCAATCCTATTTTCAAAATATTAAGCTTGAATTTATAATAGCAACGTTGAACTAGGGGTGATTACAATTAGTTCTATAGTAATTTAATTTGTTTATTTTTATATTCACAATTAGAAATGGTGATATGTTGGTGATTGTTAAGCTGGTGATTAGTGATTTAAATGTGTTGAGTTTTAAATCGTTATTGGGGTGATAATTATTTTATTTTATAACTTAGAGGTAGACTGGCTGAATTTAGTGTTAAGAGCGTTAACGTCTTACGGCATTTCATACAAACTATCAAGAGATTTTTTTTTGGAAATGACTGAACCGATTTTAATGAAACTCATCATCATCATCATCTGCCTAGCCTTTTCCCAACTATGTTGAGGTCGGCTTCCAGTCTAACCGGATGCAGCTGAATACCAGTATTTTACATGGAGCGACTACCTATCTGACCTCCACAACCCAGTTAGTACTGGGTAATACGATACCTCTTGGTAAGACTGGTAGTCAGACTTTTTGGGCCACCGATTTTAATTAAACTAAATAAAAGATTTGATTAGATGTACTGACTGAAGTATCTGTGAAAGTTCTTTGTCCGCAGCCACCCTGCTCGCGGCCGGTACCAGTTTGATTGTAACCCCAAAAAGGTCAGAATACAGCAAGATTAATTTAAAAAATCGTCGGGGATAGTGCGAATCCACCATACGTAAAGTGCACGTATCTGCACTACGAGTAGATTTACAGGGGAAGGTTATAAGTTTATATTTCTTTTTATTTCAACGATTTTTGACCTTATTTTTACATGAATAGTAACAATACATGTGTTCTATGTATTGTTAACAGTAGAAATCTATTAAAGTCATTAATTTAGTCGCTACGGCAATGCGTAATTGAAATTGGCTACATTTGCCAGATACGCGGAATTATCCAATGCTAGTTCCGCGGATTAGCACTATCCCCAACGAAATACATAAAGAAGTCTTTAAATCAATTCATACCCTTTTACAACCCCTAAAAACACACGTTAAAATATAAAAACCATCCTATTAAAAAAACCAGAGACTACATAAAATAATTTACATTAAATAAAATCTGTTATAACAAAAGATTTTCTCAAGAGTAGGCTACGACGCTGCTGCGCAGGCGCGAGCTCGCCACGCCTACTTAATATCCACCCCCTGTATATTATGGTGCGTGTATGTAGCGCTTTCCTTTCTTAAAAAATGGGGGTAGTTGAGATTTAAGTCGATGGAAAGTGGAGTAGTAAGTAGGAGTGTCAAAATTGACTCTCAGAGTTTTCTGCTTTTAAAATACAGGGTCTAAACGGACCCTTCACGAAGCCGTCAACCAAGCATTCTGTACATCAAACTAAGTAACTTTACGTAAAAATTATTGCTGGGAAACGACTTTTTTTTGGGGTGAAAAATCACGTTTTACGGTAGGACTCGCTGAAAAGCACTCAAATCATTGTGGTGATGGATGGATTAAATAGTACGGGCGTCGTGGAGGTGTTTAAAAATCTTACATTAAAAACATGTATTAATAAAAAAACTTGAGAAAAAGTTGGAACTTTGATCCCCAATATCTCCGTAAGTAGAAGGTTCCCAGGTATGGTCTAGAACAAAAAAAAATATCGCTATGACGGGGAGAACAAGTATCTTCCGGCTTCGGGATGTCAGAGAGGCTGTCGCTCCATGTAAAGTATACTGGTGTTCAGCTGCATCTGGTTAAACCGCCGACCCTAACATAGTTGGCCAAAGTCTAGGCAGATGATTATGAGTGGTGGTGGTCCCTTCAAAATATGGGTCTAGACATTCAGTCCCGCTACCACCTAGCTAGACTGAATAATATGTTTTACAACGGTATTGAAATACTATTGAGGAGGAATGAAACTCCTGCGACTACGAGAGCGATGGAGATAGAGGAAGGCCATATAAAAGATGGATGCATTGTGTAAGGAATGATATGAAAGACACGCTTACTTTATTTAAATTATTGTCTATTGCATAAAGCTGTTTGCTTAAGTAATCGCTTAAACTCAAGTAATTGCTTTAACTTGACTATACTAGATGCGGGTTATTTAATGTTGTTAATTTTAAGAAAACTTACAGCTTATTAGCTGTATTTTTTTTTTAATTCGAGTAGTCAGATACTTCTGACTACAATCTTAAGTAAGAATATTGTTAAAATTAACTAAATACGACCCACAAACTGCAGACACAAAGTTGTCGGCTATACAAAATCAAGTTACCTACTTACTTACTATTATGCAAGCCTTAAACAGTTAAAACCCTGATCCAATACGGTGACTATCAAGAGACCCGACTGAATAGATTCTTTACTGAAATTGTGAATTTTACCCCAGAGCCGCCCGACGCCGACGGGCTAGTGATGTGAATACACTTGTGTCGATGACACAGTTTTATTCGTTTATGTGCAAACCAAAAAAACGGATAAAGTGATGATGTTCATAATGATTAATCACTTTTCAGATCTACATGTACCACCGTTTATCTCTGCATCACACAAATAGTGGTGTGACCGTCGGACAGTCACAGGACCTCTGATTTTCGGATTCATGTGTGTATAATTATCACTTGCTTCGGTAAAGGAAAACTTCGTGAGGAAACCAGCATGCCTGAGAGATATTCTCGACGGCATGTAATGCCAAGTCAGAGGCCAGAGGCCCTAACTACACGACAAAGAAGAAAGAAGATTGGAAATATCAGCCACAACCAAGTAGCGTTATCGAAGCATTCGAAAGGAGAGTTATTCATGAAATAATAATGCGTGATTAGGGCTGTACTGTACCTAACGAAGCGGCACACAGGCGGTGCTGTGCTATGTTTAATACCATCAAAATTTTATTTTCTAGATTTGATTTAGAATTGCTGGTGATGTGAGTGTACTATTATTAGGTACACCTCTGCCTAAACCCTACTGGGATTACAGCCGTGATGTTGTGTTGTAAATTGCTGGTAAAAAAAAACACACCGCAACATTAACAAAAACTATTTTTTGTCGTCAAAAATACCTACAAATTGAACGAAATCTATCGATATCACCACACATCGATACTGTTCCCGTCCCTCACACGGGGATCTAATTTGGCAAGGGCTGAGCTTTGTTTGTGAGAACAAATTGGTGCCAGATAATTGGCTTAAAGTCCCTCCCCCCCCGGGGAATGGGGGAGAGGACTGAGTGGCGGCGAGGGACACGCTTGTGATGATTATTTGCCAGTTTTAAAAGATATTTAAGTTTAAATGAAATCATTGTTAGAGTTTTGGGGTTTACAAAAGCAGGACTAAGTGATGGTATGTTGGTCACCGAACACCTCATCATCTACCTAGCCTTTTCCCAAATATATTCTAGTTGGCTCCAGTTGAACCCGACATAAAGGGCGTTATAAGACCCTTAACGAAGTCGAAAGGCACTTGTTCTCTCCGTCATTGCGATCATTTTATTGTTCTAGACCATACCTGGGAACCTTCTAGTTATGGAGATATTGGGGGTCGAAGTTCCAACTTTTTCACAAGTTATTTTTTAAATATATGTTTTTAATGTTAGATTTTAACTTTAAATAGTATGGGGGTCGACGAGGTTCCTCAACCCCCATACTATTCAATCAATCTATCAGCACAATGTTTTGAGTGCGTTCCATCGAGTCCTATCGTAAAAGGTGATTTTTCACCCCAAAAAAAAAGTCGTTTCCCAGCAATATTTTTTTCGTAAAGTTACTTAGTTTGATATACATACTGTTTGATAAACTGCTTCGTGAAGTGTCTGTTTACACCCTGTATACAGAGTGATTGATCTGAAGTCCGCAACTCAGTTACTGGGTAAGACTGGTTGTCAGACTGGCGGTCTTCTGGCTACCGGTAATGGCTACAATTGACAGCCCAGCTTTATATGCTTTCCTAGTTATTACGGCTAAAAAATGTACGGTTGCCGAATTGACGGACCGACCTCGGCGTAACTTATCCTTCGATGGTCAAATGCGAGTGTTTAAGACTTGCTTGTTGATGGTTAACTGCCTATGGACTATGGCTGATGAGTTGCTGACCCAGAGATAAATCTGAAATATTTTATGTGTCCGACACCCATAGCCATAAAATCAGAACACCGCAACGCAATGCTCTCAAAACTAAAACTCAAAGCATTTATTTCAAGTTTCAGTTTTGAATGTCAAAAAAACAAAAAAAGAGCGAAGCTACAGTCACAGTCACAAGGCATAATAACTTGAGAAAGTACTGTAGTTGCACATTCCAAAGCGTAGATCTCTATGGAGAAGAATGGGCAAGAAACTCTATAGTCAATCTTTTAAATTAAAAGATAGTTACAAAACCTTGCTTGCATCATTCATATTGAGATTATACAAGTCGGATTGTCAGAATTTGTTCCGTTAGGATCGTACATCATGTGGGCAGAAGATGGGTTTCATGCAATGAAAATACACTGTGTGTTTCTATTAAACTAACAAATTACTTGATATTAAATTCTAACACAATAGCACGGGTCACAATGAATCGGCTACAGTTCTAGGACGTCTCATCTCCGCTGCGATCAGACCTTGAATGTCGTCCTCGCCGTGAGCTGTAAACATCACGGCTCTGTAGAAGCACGCTGTGGTGTGGGTAGACTGTAAGTAGGTCGCCTGCTGTCACAAATGGCGCGCTTGCGAAACATTTTATGTCCGTGCCAATGACCGGATCCGAGATACATGTATGTGAGAACGATGTAGAAAGATGTGCAAGTTGTGAGCGTTAGAAACGCTCTACAAGTTATCGATTACTTTGACACCGACTTCAGAATAGATCTTACAGACAGATCTTTCTTGCGCAAGCACGGCTACTACATAACTACAAATGATCATTGTTATGATTCTCGCCCGGTTTATATATTTTTTTCTTTTATTCTTATATTTTATCGGAGACTTTTATCCTCAAAGGCATGTCAGCCTCATTACAACTTAACCTATTCTTAACTGAGCTATGCGGTGTTGATAACCATATAAGGTTGAACAAAGAGTCCAACCGGCTCGGAGTTCATATATTTGCGCCCAGTTGATGGACATACCTCGCCCCTATTAAATGGGATTTTAACATAACTATGGAATAGGTAAACTAGGTACACCTGAGTCTGAGCCTTCGAGCAATTCAAGTTTTTCATTAGAAAACAAGCATTCAGACACGAGGTACGTGTTTTCCTGCTACAACTGGAACCACACCTTATCAACAAATTACGTTTGACCCGGGACTCTGTTGATTTTTAAATGAACTTCTGAAGCGGTCATGTTAAGAATTATTTTAATCACATAATCAGGGAGTAAATTAAACTATGTGTTGTGTACGCTGTACGCTTTTATTTGATTACTAGCTTTTGCCCGTGGCTTTCCTCGTGTTAATTTAGAATTTGAGAATTAAACTCTTAACACACTACTAAAATTTCTATAATAATATAATTCAATCATGATTCGAAAGACACGTGGCGCCATCTATTATCATAAGAACGTTATTATTGTTTTCCTTGGGAACTGTACTTTTTTTCGGGATAAAATGTACCCTATATCCGTTTCTGTACACCTGACAATGTATTATGCAAAATTTCAGGATGATTAGTTCAGTGGTTTAGGCGTGAAAAGGTAACAAACAAACTTACTTTCGCTTTTATAATATTAGTTAGAATTTTATTTACTGGAGATGAAATTGTTTATTAACTTGGTTATTACATAAAGAGGACCACCTTTTTATGTAATAACTATCATCTGCCTAGCCTTTTTCCCAACTATGTAAGAGACGGCTTCCAGTCTAACTGGATGCAGCTAAATATCAGTATTTTACATGGAGCGACTGCCTATCTGACCTCCACAACCCAGTTAGTACTAAGTAATACGATGCCCCTTGGTAAGACTATCAGACTTTTTGGGCCACTGACTACCTGTAACGACTGTCAAAGATCTACAAATGACAGCCGGGACCAACGGCTTAACGTGCTTTCCGAGGCAAGGAGGAAACTCTGTATGTAATGGGTGGTCACCCATCCACGGACCCAGCCAACCTAGGAAACCAAACCTAACCTCTTTATGTAATTACCACGTTAATAAAAAACTTACTCAAGAAGCTTTTATGTGGTCCATTTTTTTACAATTTATTTTGCAAATGAAATACTTTGAGCATGAAAGTATTGAAAGATTAATACCCGCTAAGTAAAACCCATCTAGACAAAGTGATAATCTATAGATAAGCGAAAACGGTTATCAAAACCGGTCAAGTGCGAGTCGGACTCGCTCATAAAGGGTTCCGTACCATCGTAGTACTAAAATAATAGTTATTTTTAGTGTTACAGCGGCAACAGAAATACGAAATAGAGAAAACGATTTTTCCCAGATATCAGACCTAGCTAGATCGGTCTTTATTTATTTAACACTTCAAGCACAAAAGTACAGAGGCGGACTTAATGCCATAGGCATTTTCGACCAGTCAACCTTTGGGTGATGCAGAGACAAGCAGTGGTAGGTGTATATCTGAAAATAATTCTAATTAATACTAAGATTAGCTACAAGGATATAAATACTATACAAGATACAAATACTATAAATATATATCAAATACTACAACGATATAAATACTATAAATATATATCAAATACTATACTATTTTTCGCTCCCGTAAACCCCTACATTGCAACTTTCATCGAAATCGTTAGAGCCATTTTCGAGAACTTAAGAGTATAGGACTATACACTATTCCAATTTACCCATTAGGTAAGTATCAGTAGCGAAGGGTCAATTTTTATAAGAGGTAAGCCGGAGTACATAACTTTAATGTGATTATATTATTAGTCTATAGAATACTGACTGACATTTTCTCAAAAGGAAGCCGCTAGGAATCGAGTTATAAGGAACCTTCGCCACTGGTAGTTACCCTAAAAAATCACACATTACTGTTAAAAAGATAATAATCTATCTCAATTTATCTCTCAAACTAAAAAGGTTAAGCAGGGGTGACCCTAACTAAGTAGGGTGGGTGGTTTATTGCCGCCCCATATGTCGACTAGGGTAGCGGCACCTGTTAGCAATCACATAATTGAATGATTTTTATTGCTGGGCAAAGTTGGGATGCTGGGCTAATTTAGCGTTAAATGTACGGTTTAAATTGTGGGGGCTGCCCAGTGTTGGGACTTGAATATTGTAATTGGGAATTCGTAATGGTGTGTTAGATTTTAAATATTTGAAAGTATGATTAAATATTGTTCTTGCTTATGTTCAAGATATTCAGAATCCTTTCCACTTAATATTATGAATGCGAAAGTTTGTGAGAATAGATGGATGGATGTTTGTTACTCTTTCACGCAAAAACCACTGACCGGAATTGGATGAAATACATAAACATAACTGGCGAAATGTGGGTGTACTATCAGACACCCACATTTCGCCAGTTATGTTTTAAGTCCCATTAATAGAGGGCGAGCCTATTGCCATCAACCGGCCGCAAATCTAGACTCCGTGGCTGCTACTGAAAATTCCTGGTGGAAAAACCCAATAACACTTTGGCCGACCCGGGAATCGAACACAGGACCTCATGCTCAGCAGTCGCGCTTGCTACCACTCGACCAACGAGGTAGTTTTATTTAATTATCTTAAAAAAACTAGTAATCCCAAAATCCAGATCATAAATTTCATTAGAAAACAAAGCGCTCATCTACAAAGCAGTATTAAAACCTATTTGGACATATAGAATTGAACTCTGCAAGAAACTCAAATCTGGAAATTCTTCAGTGATTCCAAAATAAAGCTCTCAGAACTATAACACATGCTCCTTGGTTTATGAAGACCTCAGAATTACACGAGCATCTACAAATCAGAACGATAAAAGAGGAAGTAAAACACCGACTATAGAAATACAAAAACCAAATAAGGACACATGCCAACACCTTAGCCGTAGCCCTAAGTGATCCAATGACTATGAAAAACCTCAAATGCCACCACATATGAGACTTTATATAATAAAGCAAAGTAAATAGTTTTGAGAGGCAGAAGAAAGAACCTCAGCAGTCCATAACCAAAAAAAACAACTGCTTTAAAACCGATTGCAAGATACACAAAGAAGAAAAAAAAAACGTTCTAAAAACAAAAATCACAACAGATTACTACAACTTTTTTTTCCAACCAGCTCTTTTTCAAAAGTGATTGTCACAAAGGGTAGCTGTATTTGTCACCACAGGTGGCATTGTTGACGACAAATAGTGAGGGTAGTACACAGACAAGGGTTGTTGGACTATAGTGTAGTTAAGCTGACTTGTCGCCAGGTTCGGATTTTGATGGGTTGGGTGGACGTCGAGGTAGGTAGCTGCGTTGAGTTATCAACATCATCTGCCTAGCCTTTTCCCAACTATGTTGGCGTCTGCTTCCAGTCTAATCGGATGCAGCTGAATACCAGTATTTTACATGGAGCGACTGCCTATCTGACCTCCACAACCCAGTTAGTACTGTGTAATACGATACCCCTTGGTAAAACTGGTTGTAAGACTTTTTGGGCCATTGACTCCCTAACGACTGTCAAAGATCTACAAATGTCAGCCGGGACCAACGGCTTAACGTGCTTTCCGAGGCACGGAGGAAACTCGGTATGTAATGGGTGGTGACGCATCCCCAGATCAACCCAGGCAAGCACGGCTTAAAATAAAGTTCGACCCGAGCGGCTGTTATTATTTAGCCACGAGTATGAGGTAGCTGCGTTGAGTGTTCAATTAATAACTTGGAGAATGATTTATAATATGAATCATACCGAATCGTGTTGTACTGCTATCATTTCGTCTCATTTCACTCAGCATAAGGTCCTGGGTTGATCCAATTCCAATTCAGAGCAATACTATCCAAGCTAGAAGAGCTCGTGGCTGGGTCCGTGGTTGGGTGACCACCCATTACATACCAAGTTTCCTCCGTGCCTCGAAAGATCTTTAAGCCGTTGGTCCCGGTTGTCATTTGTAGATCTTTGACAGTCGTTACAGGTAGTCAGTGGCCCAAAAAGTCTGACAACCAGTCTTAGCTTAGGGTATCGTATCACCTAGTACTAACAGGGTTGTGGAGGTCAGACAGGCAGTCGCTCCATATAAAATACTGGTATTCAGCTGCATCCGGTTATACTGGAAGCCGACGCCAACATAGTTGGGAAAAGGCAGGCAGATGATGCCAATATTATCCAAGCGATACTCCAGCCGTCCTGATGTGTAATTAATAATTAACAATCAACAAACAAACTATCATGAATTATTATTACACAATTATCATAGTTCTCAATTAATTTGCATACATGTAAATCAGCTGATATGTAATTGAAATTCTGATCGAAATTGATCAAATAAAACAATTCATGAAAAACTGAAATTTAGTCTTTTGTCGTTTCAACGTCGTGTTATGGACGACGTTGAAACGCAATTCAAACAGTTCAATTAAGTTGACATTTAGGATTTAGTCGCTTACGTCTTCGTGAAAACGGATATAATTCATCCAAATGATTTCAAATATATCACGAAATACAAATGAACCCATAAAAATAAGTGCCAGCTAATTTATTTAATTTTATTTACCCATAACTAATGTTACCCCCCTGATAAATATACCCCCCGCGTAACACTATTTACCCTAGGGGTCGTTTAATGCTGGTAATCATGTTTGACACATATGTCATCGTTTTTACTAATCGATAAGAATTAGATTATACGAGTGTTCATTTTTTTTTGTTGGCAAGTGACGAATTTGGCATATGGTCCAACAGTAATTTTAATCCTTGCCTGTTACAGGACAAGCCTGGTGCAGTGCAGGATCGAGTGCTGTATCGAGGGGCCAGGGTACTCATCGGCAAACTATACTGCTGCAGGGTGGGCAATTATTCTCGGGGACTGAAATCAGTCCTCGAGACTACATGTCACAGAGCGCATCGACTTCCTGAAGCAGAAAGTTTATTATGCAATGGCGAACCGTATTCGGCGGTATAAGCGGCGCGTTGATCGGTACTCGCAGAACCGCATGTTCTAGAGCGATGAGAGGTGGGTATACAGAGCTTGGGAGCGACCCGAAGAAAATGTGGCTGACGTGTGCCGCCCGGATGATGCCGCCACGAGTGCATTCTGGCGCAGCCTGTGGTCGGTGCCCGACTGTCAACTCGCCTATTCTCAGTGGTTTATCCGAGGCACGGAGTTGTCTGGGTAAGTCACCCTTTCACAGTCCAACCTCGGCAAACGCTGCTTAACCTTACAGACCAATCCTAGTGGCTGTTATTATTTAGCCACGAGCACTCTCAATCTCTAATTCGTTTGATAAAGAATATAAGGTGCTCCATTTTTGACAGTTGATAAAAATAATATATCTATTTGCAATTTAAGATGAAAATAATATTTGTTTCAATTTCGTTGTCATAGATTGATATGTTATTTGTCAAATAAGGTCTCTGATTGTGGAGATAAATTGATAAGAGTTGTATTTTTCTTATAAGTATGACAATATGATTAATATACGTATTGTTTAGATAGTATTTTTTTCGTGGATATGCCTGTCTATGGTTTTTATTTTTGACCCGAGCGGAGCTCGTAGCTAAATAATAACAGCCGCTCGGGGTCGATCTTTAATTTAAGCCGTGCTTTTCTAGGTTGGTCTGTGGATGGGTGACCGCCCATTACATGCCGAGTTTTCTCCGTGCCTCAGAGAGCACGTTAAGCCGGGCCGGTCGGTGGTCCCGGCTGTCATTTGTAGATCTTTGACAGTCGTTAGGTAGTCAGTGGCTCAAAAAGTCTTACAACCAGTCTTAGCAAGGGGTATCGTATTAGCCAGTACTAACTGGGTTGTGGAGGTCAGATAGGCAGTCGCTCCATGTTAAATACTGGTATTCAGCTGCATCCAGTTAGACTGGAAGCCGACCCCAATATAGTTGGGAAAAGGCTAGGCAGATGATGACTGCGACACCAACAGGGTACTTCGACTACCCTGTTGGTCTACATAGCTGACGAACAGTCCAACTAACAGACTTTTTCTATAAAACATTAATACCGTATTACCCTGCATCCACAACTTGATCGATGACATTTATCTTGACGACAGATTAGGTCTAACTCGCCCACAGATCACATATTGTAAGTAATTCCATTTGTTGGCTAAATGATAAGATTAGGTACAAAGATGAATGGTTTGGCTGTTGCTAAATCTTTGTTATATATTATCTTAAATTTTGTATGAATTTTTAGAGTATTTTTAATGCATTGAAACATTTTCTAAGCGGATATTTACGGGTTTCTATGACGTGTTTAATTTTTAAAGAAAGAAAGTAATTATTGGATCTTTGTTATTTGTCCGCTTACTGGAACACCAAATAGTAATTACAATACCCTATTCCCAACTGTGTTGGGACCGGCTCCCAGTCTAACCGGATGTAGCTGAATTCTGAATACCAGTATTTTACATGGAGCGACTGCCTATATGACCTCCACAACCCACTTAGTACTAGGTAATACGATACAGCTTGGTGAGACTGGTTGTCAGACTTTTTGGGCCACTGACTACTTAACGACTGTCACGGAGGAAGCTCGGCATGTAATGGGTGGTCACCCATCCTTGGACTAAGCTTAAGCAAGCACGGCTTACGCTAAAAATCGACCCGAGGGGCTGTTATTATTTAGCCACGAGCTCCTAATTTCACCAAACGGACACAAAAAATAATAATGTAATTCGAGGGTGTTTAGAAGAAAGTATTTTTAGAGTCGTTTAAGCACAAATTTTTACAAGCTTAGACATCTCATTTCTGTTCAAAACGTAGAAGACGTCGTCGTCGACGTCTTTTAGTGTAACATACACTGCAATGTTATTCTTCGCGTAACATGAAGACACGAATATTACCGAAGCGCATGCCTTTTCTGGTTTAACTACAAAGGGTGGAAAAGACACTGACGCTAAAACGGTCACCACCCATTCAGTACATCAGGCTGAATCCCTCAGATAGAAAATTTTAGAATTTTACAAAACTGAACCCTGGGGGTTTTGTAAAATCGAGAAATTGCCCCCCCTGCCTCTACCTGCAACCTATTCTTATTCGTTATTGCACACAACATTAAGGCGTATTGTACTTGTATCTGTGTATTATTATTATCTTATTATTATTATCTAAGTAGTTATTTTTCGCGTTCGTGTTCCACGCGCGCCTCAAAGAGATGTCAGCAACCACGTAGGGGTTCGCATCGGCCGATGCCGGCCAGGGCTGCGGGACTGTTCGAAAGAGATACCGTGGCCCTGGAACACAAAGGGCAAAGAAGGAACATGGATGGGTTTTAGTCAGTACAAGTCTGACACTCCCTTCCGCTCCGCCCAGAGTGGGGGGGTCATTTGATGATTTCCCATCCGAAAAAAAAAAGTAGTTATTTTTAGATAATATTTTGTGCCCTATTATCAGAATGCTGTCCTATTTGACCCAAACATTGACTGGTAGAGAATGTCTTGCGGCATTGAGTCCGCCTATGTACCACTATTGTACATGAAGTTTAAATAAATATATCTAAACACACAAAATCAATCATTGCACTCACAAAAAAATATCCATAATTTACATACATAACCCCATACCTCCAAGCTCTGGTATCCTATGATAGAACATGCCCGTCCTGGCCAGCCACTCCAGCTGCATATGATGCAGCACCCGGTCGCCAGGGTGGTGGAACGCGGACGGCATCGGAGTACCCGGGGGCAGAGCACCCGGTTGAGAGAGCTGCGGATAGTTGAATAGGGCTGCCGACTGCGCTGCGACGAGGGCTGGATTTTGAGGGAGAAGGCCTGGTTTTGGGATGATGCCTGTTGACGAGAAAAGATGGTTAAGTTAAATAATTGAATAGATGAAGTCAAGGTTCGGAGAAATCGGTACACCCACATTGCTGACAAGGGACTATAGGAGAGACTAAAGGAACAGAGAGTGCACCGGCGTATGCGCACACTCATGCACTACAATGGGTGTAAAAATACCCGTAACAACACCGAAATGCACTTGTCTTCCCCACCATTGCCATCATTGTCAAAATCAAAATCAAAATCAAAGCATTTATTTCAAGTAGGCCAGTTACAGGCACTTTTGAATTGTCGAAACAAAGACAACAGTAAAAAATAGCTACAGTCCCAGTCACAAGGCACAAAAACTGTGAAAGTACTGTAGTTGCCCATTCCCTAACGTAGATCTCTATGGAGAAGAACGGGCAAGAAACTCCATAAAGTTAAGTTTGTATTACAAACAGTCGATACATTCACACTCTAACATTTTCCAAGGCTACCGATGCATATAACTATCAGCAACAAATAAAGGCTGTAAAAGTACTCTTAACGAAGCCGAAAGGCATTTGTTCTCCCCGTCTTTGCGATAGTTTTTTTGTTCTAGACCATACCTGGGAACCTTCTAGTTACGGAGATATTGGGGGTCAAAGTTCCATCTTTTTCAAAGGTTTCTTTTTGTTGTAAATACGAGTTTTTTAATGTTGTAGCATTCCTTTAAATACATTCACGACCCCCGTACTATTCAATGCACCCATCAACAGAATGTTTTGAGCGCCTTACATAGAGTCCTACCGTGAATCGTGATTTTTCACCCCGAAAAAAAAAGTCGTTTCCCAGCAAAAAAAAGTGATTTAGGAGTGAAAAGGTAACAAACAAACTTACTTTCGTATTTATAATATTAGTTAGGATTATAATGTGTCGCACAGGGAAGACTGCCGAGCCCCAATAGCGTTAAGAGCGTTACGTCTTACGGCATTTCATACAAACTTTCAAATGTTTTTTTTTCGAAATGGCTGAACCGATTTTAATGAAACTTCGTACGCATAAGCAGCATACATAAGTCTAAAAACTTATCAAAGAACTTTTCGAAATGACAAAAAGATAATTGGAAATTTCTCTTTCTATGGAAAATTTAAAATCGGTCTAATTTAGGTGTAATACTATGTTTCGAAAATGTTCTCTGACGAACGAACTTCATTGTTACGAAGTTTCATTGAAATAGGTTCAGTCATTTCGAAAAAAAATCACTTGATAGTTTGTATGAAATGCCGTAACACGTTAACGCTCTTAAGTAGGCACTTATTTACAAGCTAACTATGTAACAGAAATTAAAATAAGGACCAGTTAAACAGAAAGAAACAATAATCATGAACTCACCAGGTCTGTAACTCTCATACTCCTCATTCCCTCCCTCAACTCCCGGCGAGATGGGAGGACTGTAGCTGCCAGATCGATTCCCATCATCAGACCCTGGACTAGGAGACCGGCTGCTTTGGCCAGACCTGGGACTCCTCTGCCCAGACCTCGGACTCTCTCGACCTTCGCATTTGTTGATCATATTCTGCTCTATCTGGGAATCATAGTTGTCTTGATACCTCCCAATATAGTTCTTGTTATGTATGAGAGTCAGATATTTCTGCTGTGCCATTTTATCTTGCAAGCTAGTCTCGGGCAGCTGTCTTGATAATAAAGCATCTATACAAAAAGATTTTTTTCCTTGGTTTAAAATTGTTTTGTCTTCATCCATTTTGTAGTATTTCATGTTCTTCGGACTGTTGGATCGGCTGCGGTCGGGGTTCGACTCTGTGTCGATTTCTAAGGGTTTTTCTTGAATGTCGTTTGAGTCGCGGCGGTAAATACCGTGTGGTAGGATTTGAGAAGACATTTTTCGTGTTAACGGGTTTCACATTATGTATCTGTGGATAGAAGAAAATATTGTTAGACTGGAGTCATAGTAATGAGGGAGGATCCTCCGACCGTCTGGTCGGAGCCGCACGGCTCAATCTTCAAGGTTAAGCAGCACTTGCCTAGGTCTGTCCGTGGATGGGTGACCATCCATTATATACCAAGTTTCCTCCGTGCCTCGGAAAAGACGTTAAGCTGTTGGTCCCTGCTGTCATTTGTAGATCTTTGACAGCCGTTACAGATAGTCAGTGGCCCATAAAGTTTGACAACCAGTCTTACCAAGGGGCTTCGTATAACCTATTACTAACTGGGTTGTGGAGGTCAGATAAGCAGTCGCTCCATGTAATACGGGTAATCAGCTGCATCCGGTTAGACTGGAAGTCACCCCAACATAGTTGGGAAAAGACATACAGATGATGATGTGCTGGCCTAAGCTCGCATGTAAATTTTGATTTTTCGGAGAAAATTCTTTTTAATTAACCATGGAGTAACCATGGAGTTTCTTGCCGGTTGTTCTCCATAGGAAACGACCAACCCGAACCGTGCACCTTTTTGTCGACGTTTTATAAGTGCCCATCTAGGTCAATGTGAAATAAAATATTTTGATTTTGATTTTGAAATTAAATAATTATCTGTACACATAGGTACTAAATACTCATTAACTTACAAAACAGACTACGTTTTTGTTCCTTAAATGTCTAGAGTTAAGGTCTTGAGTTATTGTTTTAAACAAATTAGCTTGCTACGACAGCAGCCAAAAAGCAAAGCATAAAATGCT